>CM061753.1:48788225-49388225 GCA_030979885.1 Lolium multiflorum | reverse complement strand
ACCCACACTATAAGCTGTCCACGGTGGTAACCCACTCTATGTGATCGGAGATCCCGTGAATTAGAACTGGGAGACAAGCTGTTGGTCAGCTGGGAGGAGAGTATATATCCCTATAGCAATTTTACCACTCCGTAAGATGCAATACTCTTCTAATCTGCATGGCAGGTTGATAATTATCTAAATGTGTTCTAAGTGGCTTATTTTAGCATAAATGTTGTCCTGCAGAACATCTTTTGAAGAACACACCTATATGAGTTTGATTGTTAAACGTCGCAATCTATGAGAGTTGGGTGCTCTCTAGTAAACTCATGAAAGGCCCTGGAGTATGACGTATAAGCTCCAAACCGCGAGGAAGCCTCGCGGCAGCCTAGTATCGGTCTATTTATAAAGCTAGTGCGCAGAAAACTTGTAGTTCAAGGCATAGTCCACTATCCAAGTTGCAATCTAGTGTAATATGAAGCTTTAAGTGGAAGTTCAACTTAACAGTCTCCACGACATACCGGTATATAAAACAATGTTCTGGAAACTTATTGATGAGATGTGCCAATGAGAGTTTGTGGGGGATTGCTGGAATTTGTGGGCATTTGGCCTTTGGCCCATGGCCCATGGCCCATTATCAAATTCTGAAACTCACATGGCCCATTCCAATAATCAGTGGCAGCACTAGTGGGGGCTAAAGTTTAGTCCCACATTGCTAGTTGGGAGAGAGTTGGAGTGGTATATAAGGTAGGCTGTTCTAGTCCTAGTAAGTGAGTGAGAAGAGAGAGCCCCTCGCGCACTCCTCCTCCTCCGCCGCCCGCCTCGCCACGCCTCGTCACGACGCGCCGCGGGTTGCGGGAATCTCGCCGAGCCGAGCTTATATTTTTGCTGTTTGGGAAATTAATTGTGTAATCAATTTTGAGTCATTAACGGACGCGTTACTCAGCCGTTTTGCCTTTCGGTTTTTCTGGATCGTGGCTGTGCCGACTCGGACGCTGCGCCCCACGACCTTCCGAACCGCACTATATAAGCGCGGACGAGAACCCTAGCATGTACGAGCCACATATGCGACTACCGTTTCAGCTCATTGAGCCGCCTTCATCTTTCTCATCCCGTCCGTCCACCGACGCCGACGAGGCTCACCGAACCCCCGCCTCGTGAACCCGTACGGGTGAGGGGCAATCGGTTTTTGGGGAGCGCTCCGGCGCGACTACTGGCACGACGTCGTCTTCGGACGACGAGTTTCTCCACACCGACAACTTCTTCCCGGACCTCGCGACTTCTTCGACAACCTCAACATGGGCGACAATGACGCTGCAAAGTATGTGATCTTGTCGTTTCTTTCAGTTTCGTTAGAGTTTCTTCTTCTAGTATATGTGGTAGATGCGATCGGTTTGTCTACTTTAGATGTGATCTGTTCATCTATCTTAGTAGACTGCACGTTTAGTTTATTTGTTTACATAGTCATGATTTATCAATTACTTGTACGGATTATTTCATATGGATATTTGCTTATATATTCAACAGCATAAGGATTTGAAAATCAAGTCCCCCCTCCCCCTTGTTTTTTACACATCGAAACACTAGAAAAAATAGCGAAACTACACAATAAAAAATAAAAAAAACACCGCAAGACCACACAGAACTATGAAAATTCAGACAGATTTTATTTGTATTTTTGATACTCTGATAAAAATGTTAGTAGTACATGTTTACATTTCACGAGCAATATATTTACATTTTTGGAAGATAGGAGGCATGGAGTGTCTTAACTCTTAAGTCTTAACCAGGTAATCCACAACCTTACCCTCCTCCCTCCTTCCCCAGCAAAAAAGCTCTCCCCTCCCAAAACCCCCTCCACATCTCCGACAACATCCACATCCCATTCCCATGGAGTCCTCCCTCCTCCTCTCCTCCTCCCGCCCCTCCCTCCTCGCCCCCTCCTCCTCCTCCTCCATCGCGCATCCACGCTACGCCTCCTTCGGGCCCAAGCTCCCGCCGCGACGCCTCCTCTCCGTGGCGCCGCGCGCCCGCCGGTGGACCGTGGCGCCGCGCGCTGCGTCCGAGCTGTTCGACGGAATTCACAGCCAGGACAAGCCCCCCGGGGTCGGACGCGGGGGCGCGCGCCGGAGAGCCTACCGCGAGGCGCAAGGGGAGCCCTCCGCGCCCCCCGTCGGCGCGGCAGCCAGGGGCCTCACCCGCTACGTCGTCCCGGCCGGGGCTTTGCTCGCGCTCAGCTTTGGTATAGCCTGACCGCTTCCTCCTCTTACGCATTTCCCTATTCCGAGTTTCCCTATTCCGAGTTTCCAGCTTCTCATAATTGAACAGTCATCTTATCATCACCAGCGACTTGGTAGATATTACCCTGTTCACTGCTAAGTACTACAAATCACATCTCGGTACGAAATGCTCTGTATGTGGGTGCCTGGTGTTCCTTAGAATTATCTGCGCAGCGTAGGCCAGCTGGTGCGCCGTATGGGATGCTAAGTTTATTTATCACCATCTCACGAATCATGATGTTGCACATATTGCATTGAAAGTTGGTGTTTGGAACGCCCACTAATTCTCTGTTTCAGAGGACAGTCATATGGAAGGTGGTTCAGCATTTCGTTCCCGGGAAGAGGAAGGACCGGGTTCCTGGAGAACCCGCGTCTTCTGGGGCCATGTGGTCCTTCGCCGCCGGGTCCAATTTGTCAACATCCACAAGCTTTAAAGCTGAAAAGGAGTCGAAGAAAAACCTAAACAAGTTCTACAAGGAACTGCGGACGCTCAAAACCGTTAACATGGCAGGTTACTAGCAACTGCGCGCTAAACCTCCAATCTCTACAATTTTTTGTAACTCAACTAGTGTATACATGGCATTTCTCTTTAATACTCTAGTTGTTTGGCAGGCCGTCAATTCGGCGACGAGGGTTTGTTCTTTCTGGCAGAAAGCTTAGCCTATAACAAGGTTAGATATCTCAAGTAATGGTTAAATGTAATCCGAACGCGAACTTCTTTCAGATATCCTAGTTTCTTTCTCAACATTGGTTGTTTTCTCTATTGCCAGAGTGCAGAGGAGGTGGACTTTTCTGGTAATGCGATAACGGCCGTGGGAATAGAAGCCTTCGATGGCATTCTCCAGATAAACACCGCTTTGAAGTCTCTCAATTTATCTGGAAATGATATCGGAGATGAAGGAGCTAAGGTCTTCTAAACCTTATCATCTCTGCATTCTGTTATGTTCTGTGGTTTGTTTCAACTTATGTAGTAGATATTATATATTATGTTCTGATTTTTGTTCCACCTATAACACGCAAACCATATAATATGTTCTGATTTTGTACTCTGAACTTATTGTGTGATAGCTATATTGTTTGATTTGCATTACAATTATTCACATTTATGTCTAACTCGAGGTTTTCACCTCATGTTAGTTTCAAATATTAAGTTACTATTTTGCTGATGTGATGATTTCATTACTAGCAACCTGACCTGTGACCTTGGCATGCAGAACAATAATTGAATATATTCGCATAAATTCCCACTGAATGTAACACTCATGAATGCTTACAGTGTCTTTCAGGTATATTGGTAGAAAACGTAGGTATTCAGAAGCTCCTGCTGAACAGTACCAATATTGGAGATGAGGTTTTCCTCTCTCTCTCTCTCTCTCTCTCTCTCTCTCTCTGCATGTTTCCATGGTGTGGTGTAACATGAAATTCTATTTTCAGGGAGCAAAAGCGATTTCGGATATGCTGAAAAAGAACAAAACAATACGTTTTGTACAGCTCAGCAATAATACAATCGAATACAGTGTATGTATAAATATCTACTGAAGCAAAAAGATTCACTTGGATCTCAAAAGGAGAAAATGCTTCCAAATGATAGCATCCTTAATGAATTTATAAGAGCATCTTTTTCTTGTCCTCGAACAGGGTTTTGCAAGTATTGCAGATGCACTTCTTGAGAATAATACGCTACGGAGCTTGTATCTCAAGTTAGTCGCTCACAAACCCAGTGCATTTACCTGTGATGGACAAGGATTATACATATGAAGCCATGATCAGTTTGACAGTAATTGAATTGATTTTATGTGACTAACTAGCGTTGCACTCTGTTTGATGTATTCTAGTGGCAACTATGGTGGTCCTCTCGGTGCATCCAGCCTAGCAAAAGGAGTTTTAGGGAACAAATCTCTCAGGGTACTACTAGATATATTTGATTATATTTCCACATTGTTTGATTATGCTTTCTTTTGTTTTTGGTAAATTTCAATGTCCCATAGAAACCATATTTCCATCATTCTTCCTACCAAATTCAGAACAGTTTTTTTTTGGCTCACTCTAGGGCGAAGTACTTTTTAGAGGGTCCACATTCATATGGATTCAATTTTCTCTCCTACATTTTTACGTTCCCTTTTCAAAAAAACCAACCGGTTTGAAAAATGAAAATATGCTAGAAACTAAAAGATGCATGGGTCATGATTGTTAGACCAGCCTTTTATTTTCAACATATAATAAATATATAATAACATAAACATTAATCAGGAAACATGTTATGTATCTGGCACGTTGGTCAAATTTTGTGTTCTTGATGGAGCTTTGATGTCTGTACACTTATTTTCATATCATATATGAATATGCCCAAAGATCCTTACGACCATATAGGTTGAATTGCAAAATAAGAACTTTTTTCTGTGAGCTCTTGCTTGTTATCAATTTTTTCTCATTGTTGATTAACCTTAACATTTGTTAGGAACTTCACTTACATGGTAATGGGTTTGGGAATGAAGGATTACGGGTGTTGATGTCTGCATTATCTGCTCACAAAGGTGTCTTTTCTAGCTATCCACGCCAACTTGGTTATATTTAGTTGATTGGCTGCAAACATTCATAATTCAGGGTTATTTGGTTGTGTTACAGGCAAGATAACAGCCTTGGATATTGGCAACAACAACATTACATCAGAGGGTTCTCATTATGTTGCCGAGTTCATCAAAATGACGAAGTCTCTACGGTGGCTCAGTCTTTACATGGATGACGTTGGTGATGAGGTAGTACTGTTGTTACTGCTTACCCTTGTTTGTTAATATTCTTGTGATGTCTACAATATATTAGGACTGCCTTAGAACTTTGGATGTCAGTTCCATTCTGTCTTGAACTTGTGGAGCGTGGAGCTATACCTTTTTCATGTTACTAGGATCCGTTTCAGAAATTCTAAATACTCATATTCCTATGGTTATTCTCGCTCTTCCTGAATGGAAAAGAAACCGAGTTGAGTTGACCGGTATATCGTGAGTCTACTATACAAATTTTCCTTTGAGGAGTTACCAAGTACAGTGTACTGTACCATGTACCAAGAAACCTCAAAAGACATACCCCCTTTAGTCTTTTGGCAGCACATGTGGCTCAGAAAAATGTGGCCCAGTCCGTTGCCTCACATGGCCTATACCCTAAATGAACAACTGCACAGACCCACACCTTCGTCATGGCCGCGTGATGTCTCATAATCACTGAACTGGTCTGAGCACTATTATTGGTACTTTAACTAACATGGACTTTGGTGTTGTAATTGCTTCAAATTCAGAACCTGTTTACGTTAGACGCATTTACTGTTTTTCACATGTTTATGGTTTTGCTCTGCCTGTAAAGCTGTGTTGGTTGTCCTGCTGGGTGCTAGTAAGTCATTGTTCTGTAGTCTTATTGCTTGTTCATTGTTTAATACCTTCACTGCATTGAATAAATAAGGACACATACATGATTGCTCACATGAGTTCACACACATCAATGTGTAAACATATCTTGCAATTCTATGCATCACATTTGCAATTCTATGCATCACATTTGCAATTCCTCTAGTTTTTAATGTAGATTAACATGATTTTTGCCAGGGTGCTGAAAAGGTGGCAGATGCTCTGAAACAGAACAAAACAATTTCTACTATGGACTTTGTGAGTACTATTCCCTCCCTTCCAAATGAAGTGACGCTGTTTTTTTTTTCTCCAAAATGAGCGAACCTACACACTAAAACGCGTCTAGATACATGTGAATCTAGACAAATCCACGACAATTAATTTGGAACAGCGGCAGTAGCATATAGTATAGTATGCAACCTTGTCCTGAATTCCTGATGTTATGTGATAATATGATGCTTTTAAGGAATAATGTGAGAATAGGTATCTCACAATGTGTTGCTACTGCTGCTGTTCCAAATTAAGTGTCGCAGGGTAGTCTAGATTTGCATGTATCTAGCCACGGTTTAGTGTGTAGATACATGCAAATCTAGACAAATCTGCAACACTTAATTTGGAACAGTACTTCATAAACTATGAGTCTATGAGTTCCTCTGGAGTTTTTGTCATTTTAGGACAGCAGCTTTAATCCTAAACATCGTGCTCTAGTTGGAATGCAGGAGTTTTGTGGCAAAAGAAATATCCTAGAAATTCCTTTGATGTTCCTGTTTCCAAAAATGGGAACGAGGCAAAAACAGAGATATGTGTTCTTGTACACCTCTATGCTCTAGCACTGAAGTTTTTAACCTTTTCAGGGTGGTAATAACATTCACTCTAGAGGGGTAACTGCAATAGCTGAAACTTTGAAGGAGAATGCAGTGTTGACAACAGTAAGTTAATTATCATTCAGACTATTTCACTGTGCAAAATAAGGTACTTTAACTGACTCGGGACTGTTACCTGTAGCTGGAGTTGAGTTATAATCCAATTGGACCAGAGGGGGTAAAGGCTTTGTGCGATGTTATCAAGTTCAATGGCAAAATCCAAACCCTTAAGCTTGGTTGGTGCCAGGTAATCTTCAGAACTTAATAGATACATGCAGATTTAAGTGTTCTTGCCTCTTCAGCCAAATTAAATTATCTTGCAGATAGGTGTGTCAGGTGCAGAATCCATTGCTGATTGTTTGAAGTATAACACAACATTGTCGACATTGGATTTGCGGGCAAATGGACTTGGAGATGATGTATGTGCAATTTGTTGATGCATGTTTGTTAAACTTGCACGTGCTGTATGGTCCATTTTTTTACTCTTTGTTCTGTTCGTGAAGGGTGCTATCTGCTTGGCGCGAAGCTTGAAGATAATCAATGAATGTTTGAAATCACTTGACCTGTGTTTTAATGAGATTAGAGTAAGAAATGCAGTTTTCAGTGTATTGTCTATTGGAAGTTCTCTGCAGATCTCCACTACACTTTAACATCCTTTATACTTGTGACAGGATGATGGAGCATTTGCATTGGCGCAAGCACTCAAGGCTAATGAGGATCTTACAGTCACATCATTAAATCTTTCAAACAACTTCTTCGGTAAATTTGGACAGGTTAGTTGACCTATCAATTGTAATATATCTATTTATCGTGGCACAGTTGAATTTATGTTGACAGTTTATTTGAGTCAATACAGGTTGCTCTGACTGAAGCACGGGATCATGTATACGAGATGACTGGAAAGGAAATAGACATTTATTTTTAGGTACCATTGATTTCTCTTCCCATTGTAGCGAAAAGGTTTAGCTTCTCCACAGCGGCATGCTTTGTGCACAGTTAGCCGCGTAATAGAGGCTTTTGGGCATTGTACTCGAGTAGATCAAGTAAATTGAGAGAAGAGCATGCTTCATGCTTGTCATGGGAAATTTTGGTAAACTACTGGACTGTAGTTTCGTCATTCAGCTGTTTATATGCAATTTTGTCTGAAAGCTCTGATCTCGAATTAGTCACTCATGTTGGCTGTAATAGACCATATGCTTCCTTTTCAGGTCATGAATTTGGGCAATTAGTACCGCCTTCTTCCAGCTTTTCTCCCAATCTGGTATCCATTTGGTGTACATATACTAGCTTATTTATTATGGAACCATATGGTTGCCCCTTGTGTACCACGTCATCTAGATGCTCAATGATTTTGTGATCTTTTGAGGATAGAAAATGTTCCGACCTTATGATAGTCTACACCCATTACCTTGATGTTGTGCCCATATCACGCATATCGAATGTGATTTAGTGAGTTCATATTCTACTGTCATGTTGGTATGGAAACTGTAACAACCCAGCAGATAGGCTGGGTATTCCTTGGATATCATAAAGGCTGCACCCTATTGCTGGAACGGTAACCAGATAAAAGTTGATGGCAGTTGTCATGTCATTTGCGAGCTTAAATGCTTAATAATGGATAAAATTTAGGAGTAGGGTAATTCAATTTTAGGATATATTAACTGAAATGACGGGCCAAACTAGTAAAGTGTTCCTAGTTTTAGTGAGAGAAGGCGTCAGAATATGATCGTTTTTGTCCTCGTCAGCAACCCTATCTGAAAAACCACATACGTTAGCATGCCAATGAAACAGACGGGGATTTTTTGCTCTCTTGTGCCATGGCAGCCAAAAAAAGTAATTTCAAATAAAGTAAAAAATATCCATTTTTTGGGGCAATCAAAGGTGATCAAGTATTGTTGTCCTTGTACAAAAATGTTTGGCCAACAAATGATTTCTATCAACCTCCAGACAAAAAAAATTATGGCAAATATAACGAGAATACAGAATAGTACTTGCATATAGAGTGTTAAATGTCTGTTTCTTTAACAAAGAAACAAAGAAAGTCATTTCATGAAGAATCATCCTTATACGAGTACCATACATGATCATTTTTAAATCAAAAAAGATTCACATTTTTTTTAATTTTTTTTGAATTACTAGATTTTTTTTTCATATATAGGGTGCGCTGAGCTAAAACTTCATTCGGGATTTTTTCGCGAAAACGCAAAAGCCTTGCGTTTCGATGCATTGATAGATAAAGAAGAGTTTATGTATAAGTCCGAGGACGGACACAACACGCCGTACAACTCAACCCAAGAAAAAGAAACTAATCTAGGGGAGCAGCTGGCGCACACCCCGGGCTCCCGCGTCCGCCCAATCCCGCGCCTCAGCCACGATGTCATTGAATAAGGATGTCACCGAAGGCCGCGTGTTGTCGAAGACTGCCGCGTTCCGGTGCTTCCAAATCCACCATGCCGTGAGCATGATCACCGACGAAGTGCCCTTGCGCAGTTGGCGAGGGGTGGACCGCACCACCAGCGACCACCACTCCGCGAAGTCACCCTCAGCCATGGGAGGGTCTGCAGTGGATCTAATCCACGACAGAACCTCAAACCAAATCGTCCTGGAGAAGGAGCAGCCTGTGAGCAGGTGGCTCATGGTCTCGACAGATTGGTCGCAGAGCGGGCATCTAGGCGCATGCGGAAGGCCGCACCGTGCCAGTCTCTCTCCCGTCCAGCATCTGTCGAGGCAGGCCAACCAGATAAAGAACTTCACCCTTGGCGGCGCCTAGGATTTCCAGTTAAGCTTCCATGAACCTGAGATGATCGCCCCCTGGAAGAGGGTGTCGTAGCAGGAACCGGCCGAATACTGTTCATCCGTCGTCCAACGCCAAACCAGCCTGTCTGGATCCGCCCCTAGCTGAGTGTCTCTGAGCCGGCCCCACAGCTGGACGTATTGCCACAGTGCTAGGGCGCTCGGTGCCCCAACAATATCGGGGATCCAGGTGCGTTCAACCAACGCCTCTCGGACCGTGCGTGACTTTCGCCGGCGTTTTGGCACCATAGCGTATACCTCCGGCGCCATCTCCCTGATGGACCTGCCATCCAACCACCTATCCTCCCAAAAGAGGGCGGATTCCCCATTGCCAGCCACCATGGAGGTGGAGGCCGCGAAGACATCCAGCTCCGTCTTCGAGAAATGCATGTCCAGCCCGCGCCAAGGTCGCAGGGGGTCAGTACGCATCCTCCAGATCCACCTCACCCTGAGGCTGATGGCGGTACGCGCGAGGTCTGGGATGCCCAAGCCTCCCAGCCGCAGCGGCCTACACACCCTCGCCCAGTTGACGTGGCAATGCCCCCCGTTGGCATCCGCCCTACCAGCCCAAAGGAATCCACGCAGGATCTTGTTCACCTGTTTCAGAGCCTTTTTTTGGAGGCCCAGCACCATCAACTGGTGCAGAGGGATCGCTGCGAGGACCGAGCGGATCAGCGCCAAACGTCCCGCCCTAGGCATCATCGATGCCCTCCAGGTGGGAAGTTTGTCAGCCAGGCGGTCCACCAGGGGCTGGAAAGCAGCAGCCGTCAGCCTCCTGATAGACAGAGGGATGCCAAGGTATCTCACCGGGAACGGCGCAAGCTGACACTCCATGAATTCAGCTGCGCCCGCAGCCACAGCATCCGAGCAGGCGATCTGTGATACGGAGCATTTAGCGAAGTTGGTACGCAGGCCTGATGCATGCCCAAAGAGCTCCAGGATGCCGCGGACTGCCCGCAGCTCCGTCTCATCTGGGTGGCAGAAGATCACCACATCGTCCGCATAAAGCGACACAGACGTCGTTAGCTCCCGCCGCGCTAAGCGTCTCAGCACCCCCAGCTCGATCGCCTTGGCCAACATCCTGCTGAGCGAGTTCATTCGGGATTTGCTGATGGTAAAATAATCTTTCGCCAGTTCAACTTTATTTGAGCAAGAGCAAGCACTCTTCACCAACCGCTGTTGTATGTTTTGGTTGGTGACAACATAAACTTGGCGTGGCCTTGACTGTGCATAGCTATGTGGGAAACGTATCTGACCAGGCAACTCTGCGGCCGTATTTGTGTTGTTGTCAGACGTCTCTGAATTACAATTAACTGCAATTATTTCAGAACTGATGGAGAATAGTAGCTAAGAGCATCTTCAGTTGCGTTCCCCAAGCAACGTTCGATAAAAACGCCGGATTGGTAGTTTGGGAGGCACCGCCGCGTGATGCCCCGTTTCGGAGCGTCCGTTCCAAGACACGTCCCACAAATGGACGCGACTGAAGATACTATAGAGCGGACACGACTGAAGATACTATAACATATTTCAACACTCTCCTCATATCAAGGCTTTGACATTTAATGTACTCCCTCCGTCTGCGAATAAGTGTAGGTTTTTCTTTTCAGAATTAGATAATTTTCAAATTTGACAAAAAATTTACAAAAAAATAACAATATATGTGACATCAAATTGCTATCTTATAAAACTACATGTCAAGATGAATCTAACCATATTAGTTTAGTGTCATAAATGCTGCTGTATTTTTTAGTGAGATAATTAAAGTTAATAAAATTTGACTTAAAACATGTCCCAACGTGCACTTATTTGAGGACGGAAGGAGTATTTTAACACTCCCCCATATCAAGACTTGATGCCTATAACTTTTTTTTTAATTTAATGATGTGTTGGCTGGTTTTAAAGTTGAAACTTTTTAGGTATGATACTATAGTATTAAGCTTCAATGGATTTGAGTGGGCGATATATCTCGAATCTCTGATGCAGCAGAAAGATTTGGCACAGCTAAGCTCGAGTCTGGTGCTGCCGGTCTGCCCTACTCCACCAAACTGGCCTAATTCACAGCTCGAAGCAGCTTGCTGCCTCGATGCCTGCCGCTCGTTCCTAGAGCCCGAAGTGCTGAGCTTAAGCTTGAGCTGCTGACGAGACTGGAATTAGTTTTAGACCTTTTCCCCTGCTTTAGGTTCCGTGGGTAGAAGAAATACACGCGACAGAGTGTCGTACTGATATCAGCACAGCTCTTACATTAGATATCTGCTGTCTAAAAGACAAACCGAGGCAATAAGTTTTGTAGACTAGCTCTTAGATGGTTATGATCTAAGAGGTTTTTTTTGTTCGAAATGGGTTATCTTAGCCTCATGCATACAACGGCTTTTATTAAAATAAAACCATCCAATGTTACAAAGATTGATTATTACAGATCACGGATCACAAAGGATCTCAATAAAAATGAGCCACCAAATAAGAACAATGACATGAATCGCCTTTGCATCAATATGTTAAGCGATGGTCAGCACGCCATCCACCGGCTGTAGAAATTCCATGCTACCATTACCAGTCGGTTGCACCTAGTATCTATAGCCAGATGCTCGTCCTCCGACCGTAGATAAGGCCACATATGAATCCAGTGGATAGCCAAAGAAATAACAAACAAAAATGATGGGAAACTTTTTTTTTTGTTAAAGATGCAATCGTTACGTAGTTTCGATATCGCCCATAGAATAGCACATACACTAATTCTAATGTGAGCTTTAACCTTTTTTTGAAACCCCATTCAACCAATTTTTAAACATATTTGTAATATTTATAGGAAGTATATATTAACATTCATGTAAATAATTCTCCAAATCATGCGTGTGAATGGACAAGATATAAAGAGGTGTTGTATTGTCTCCTCTTAATCACAAAAACAACACTTTACATCACCATGCCAATTACGTTTGACTAGATTGTCTCTCGTGATTATGGCTTTATTATGGAGAAACCACGTGAATATATTAATCTTCTAATGTATCTTCATCTTCCAAATATTTTTTTAAGGTAAACAGTGTGGCCATTATGTAAGTCAATGTACATGGATTTAACAGAAAAGGGCTGGATGGAGTGAGATTCCATTTAAAACTATCATCAAGATCAGTGAGTTGGAGAAGAATTAGTCCGAGCAATAGATGTGTCCATCTATCCCATGTATGGCCATCCAAATTCATCTAAAACCTATGTCAAGAGGAGCGGAGGCTAGCACATTCTCTACTGTAACATTCTTATGATTAACAATGTTATAGAGGGAAGGATATTCATTGGCCATGGACCTTTGTCCTAACTAGATGACCTTGCAGAATCTAATATTAAGACCATTACCTACCATAAAAGATTCTTGCATAAAGAAATCACTGGTAACATTCATTAACCCCTTCCAAAAAGGCAAGTCAATTGCTTTTGCTGAAACATGAGAAAGAGGCTTAGAACTCAAATATTTCGTATGTAGCAACTCTTGCCACATCCCATCTTCATTCGTAAGTTTATATAGCCACTTAGCCAACAAACTCTTATTCTTTAGCTCTAAATCCTCCACTCCTAACCTTCCTTGGTCTTTCGCTCCACAAATTATATTTCACTTGGTCAGTCTATATTTTCTCTTATGTTCATCACTTTTCAAAACAAAATCGTGATCTAAATAAATCCAATCTCTTCCAAACTCTCATCGGAATTTCAAGAAAAGAAAGCATAAACGTGGGAAGACTCGTGAGGACAAAACTAATAAGCACGAGACGGTCACCGTAAGATAGCATTTTACCAATCCAACTACTTTAGTTTTTTTCTCAAAGCGATCCTCCACTGCTTTCCACTCTCTATTTCTTAACTTACGAAAATGAATCGGTATGCCCAGGTATCTAAAGAGTAATGACTCTATATCACACCCAAAAAGAATTTTGTATTCATGCTCTATGTCCTTTGCCTTATCAAAGCAAAAAAATCTCGCTCTTATGAAAATTTACTTTCAAAACTGACAATTGCTCCAAGATATAGAGGATTAATTTCATGTTCAAAGCTTTACCTAAATCATGCTCCATAAAAACAATTGTTTCATCTGCATATTGAATAATAGAAATTCCTCCATCAACTAAGTGAGACCAGCTACATGGCCATCATCTTTCGCTCTCGCAATAAAAATTGCTAACATGTGTGCGACAATATTGAATAATAAAGGTGACAACGGATCACCTTGTCTAAGCCCTTTTGTTTTTAAAGTAGTGACATGTGTCATCATTAACTCTAATCCCGAGACTATCTTTCTTTATAAACCTATGGATCAGGTACACCATTTAGAATCAAACCCTTTCATTCTTAAGACTTGTTGTAAGAAAGGCCATTTTACTTTATCATAGGCTTTATCAAAGTCAATCTTTTAAAAAAAACCTATCCAATTCTTTTCTATAAAGTTCATGAATGATCTCATGGAGGATTACTATACCTTCCAGAATATATCTACCATGCATAAAAGTTTTTTGTGTCGGCTGGACAAAATTTTCAGCAATAATCGTAACCCGGCTTGTTCCCATTTTAGTAAATACTTTAAAACTCACATTCAACAAACACATGGGACGGTATTGTTGAATTTGAACATCATTTTCTTTTTTTAGGTAATAGGATAATTGTCCCGAAGTTTAAGTGAAAAAGAGGCAACTCACCTCTTTGAAAGCTTTCAAACATGGATATCACATTGCATGTAATTACTTTCCAACTTTTTTTTGATAAAACTCTGCTAGGAAATCATTAGAATCATGTGCTTTATTTTTTTTCCATTTGCATTACCGCTTCATAGATTTATTTTTCATCTAAGAGTATGCCTTAACCAAATGCCATGCATTAATTAGTACGACCTCCGTTTCGCTATTAAAAGATATATGCATTTTCGAAAAAATCTAATACCGGTTATAATAGTGAAGGGAGGAGTACTTCTAAGACTACTCATAGTGGAAGTAACTTCACTAGTAAGAGCGAGTACAATAAGGTACAGTCAGCTGGCTATAAGAAATTAAATATTATAAATTTACTTAATTGGAGGAGAGAGATTAGAAGAGAGAAGGGAATGAGCTCTTATCTAATAGCCAGCTCTAGCACGTGCTCCTAGGCATTATTTGAGACTAAAATATGGGCCATGTATTGTAAAAGTACTACACTTTTATAGCTTACTATTGTACATGCTAGCTATAAGTTGACTATAGATGATGTGGCAAATTGTTATAGCCAGCTGCCGGCTACACTATTATCCTTGCTCTAACTAAGTGTCCAACTCAGCAAATTTGCTTACCTGGTAGTGAGCTAATGAGGAGAGAGGAGGATAGAGTAACATAGCTAGTTATTGTAATATCACACTTCTCAAGATACAATAAGTCTACAAGCTAATTGATGAAGACATATAATATACTACTTTGATGTTGCTAACCACTATGAAGGTAGTAACATGGAGTAGTAACATGCACATAGAGTATTAACATGTGCATGTTACTACTCTATGTTACTTTCCACTATGACTAATCTAAGGACCGAGTTTTATGACCATGAAGCAACACCCAAATCGAAGAAGACGTCACTACCGCGACGATGGCGGTATAGATACAGCTCATGCACATGAGTGCGTGGCCTAACTGAACTTCTTTTGTGTGGTGGCGAAACCTGGCCGGCAGCAAGATAGATATATCGATCTAACTAACGCGCGCACAACACACGCCGTTCACGCTTCCCTGTTGCATGCATGGATACCCTCCTTCGTCGATGAATAGGTGATCAGTTGGCGATCGAAGCCTATATAAGGCAGCGATAGGTGAGCTTCACTTTGGTCAAGCAGCAAAACGCGCACACGTACATCCCGTGGCCAAGCTATAGCGAATCAGCAATGGCGTCCAGTGTGCAGCAGCCATGGCTTCTCCTCATCGTCCTCCTTCCGGCCGTGGCTGCTAACCCGATCTTCGACGAGAACTACGCGCCGACGTGGGGTGCAGATGGGTATCACCTGGTTGACCAGGGGACAGAGGTCCGTATCACCATGGACAGGAACTCGGGCGCAGGGTTTGGCTCCAAGCTGTCGTACGGCTCGGGATTCTTCCACATGAGGATCAAGATACCCGGAGGGTACACGGCCGGGGTTGTCACTGCCTACTATGTGAGTATCTGATTAGGGTTTTGTTTTCACATAGTACTTCTCGTTCGTTAACTACCTATTCAGAGCAAAAATGTCTTGCGTGTTAGCTGTCGTCGGATCCTGACAGCGGCAACCACGACGAGGTGGACTTCGAGTTCCTGGGCAACGTGGACGGCAAGCCCATCACGCTCCAGACCAACGTCTTCGTCAACGGCCACGGCGACAGGGAGCAGAGGCTGGGCCTGTGGTTCGACCCGGCGGCCGACTTCCACGACTACAGGATACTCTGGAACCCTTACCAGCTCGTGTACGTATATATATGCCCCTAGCTAAAACCCCTGGAAGGTAGCTTCAGCGATCCAGCACACTGAATCAATGTCTGAATCAATCGGCAGGGTGTTCGTGGACGAAGTGCCGATACGGGTGATGAGGAACATGACGGGCCGGGTGCCGGAGTACGAGTTCCCGGCGAAGCGGATGCGCCTCCGGGCGAGCATGTGGGACGGCTCCGGCTGGGCGACGGACGGCGGCAGGACCAAGATCGACTGGAACCGCGCGCCCTTCACGGCGGCGTTCCGGGGCTTCGGCGTCGACGCCTGCGCTAACACCAGCGCCACGCCGTGCGGCTCGCCGGACCTGTGGTGGAACGCGCGCCGCTACAGGAGGCTGTCCGCCCAGCAGCGGGCCGCCTACGAGAACGTCAAGAATACCTACATGAACTACGACTACTGCACCGACAAGGATCGGTTCGCCAACGGCAATGTGCCGCCTGAGTGCAGCTACGACTAGCTAGCTAAAGCTTTCGATCAGTCAGAGAGTCAGATTGTTTAGGACTTGCGATTATTGCTACTGTGCCTTGTTTCGGGCGACACGACATAAACAGATCCTTATGGACAAATGAAGATAGCGTCAAATATTACCCTCAAAAGATAGCGTCAAATATTGGTGGACAAAAATGGCTTCGGTCCACTATGGCGTCTTCGGGACAGCTCCACTCCAAGATCAATCGCTAGGCATCATGAAGTTGTCCCAGTTGCATTCTCTAACAGCCGACTAAGCCCTAAAAGGTGTGGCACGTCTATGTTGTGCCCTTGTTGAATGTTTTTTTCGATAAATGACGTTTTATTAAAGAGTATTAAACATTACACCCGGTCTCTGCATAACGAAGATGTACACAGCCGCATGGAACCAAAAGTATCAAAAAGAGAAATATATAAAAAAAGCGCAATACAAGACTTCATTCCAGAAAATGCATATGCGCCTATAGCGATGTAGGACCAATCCGAAGATTATGCCGCCATCCATATATATTGGATAAAAATATCTCTCGTCGTATCCTCCAACCGTGTAGACACCTCCATAAACAGATCGCGATTCTTCACACGATTTAGAAATGATCATGAATGGAGCGTAGCTGTGCACATAGCCATATCGATCAAATTACGGCAAGCTCTCCCAACCTAATAAGTAATTTAAACCTATGGTCCACACCATTGCCGAAAATATTCACAACGCTATTTGGTGGGTATAAGGTAGAACCTATCTGGATGACTTACCATATAGCTCTAACAAAACTACATTGGAAGAATAAATCTTTGATAGTTTCGTCATTTTGACAAAACACACATCTCTTACTTCCATGCCAATTGCGTTTCACAAGATTGTCCTTAGTAAGTATTACACCTCAGCGAAGATACCACGCAAAAATCTATGTTTTGAGCGGAATCTTCATTTTCCATTTTTTTATTACTATCAACCAACACATCTGGCCGGATTAATGCCTTGTGAATTTACTGAGAATTTACCACTCTCATGTAGGGTCCAACAAAACTTATCACGCCCTGACGTCAAATGGACTAAAGCCAGACGCTGTAGCAAAGCATTCCATGATGGGGACCAACAAGGTCTCTTCTGAACATCACATTCGGTGGTGAAGTTTCCAACCCCTCAGCGATTGTTTCACTTTTGTAGCGCACAATATTGTACAAAGTTGGATATTGTTCTCGGAGTGTAGCATTACCTAGACATTTATCCTCCCAGAACCTTATTTCCGAGCCATCCTTAATTGAGAATGAACCATGTAGGTAGAAGTATTTTTTCGTCGCCATTAGGCCGGTCCAAAAATGTAAATCCCCGGGTTTCCAATAAACCTGGGACAATGCACTTGAACCGATGTATTTCCTCTTTAGAAGAGTTTGCCACACCACGTCTTCAGTAATAAGCTTAAAGAGCCATTTACCTAGCAGAACTCTCTTCTTGACCTCAAGGTCATGAATCCCAAGTCATCCTTGATCTTTAGGGCGGCAAACTACATTCCATTTAGCCAGTTGTTTTTTTTCTTTTTCTCATTATCTCCTTGCCAGAAGATTCTTGATCGAAAACAATCGAGTCGATGCAAGACTCTTTTGGATAACTGGAAGAAGGATATCATATACAATACCTTATTACTCAATACTGAATTAATGAGAACCAAACTTCCTCCCAGGGATAGTAGTTTTCCTTTCCAACTACTCAACCTTTTTTGTAGCCTCTCCTCGACGTGTTTCCATTCAGCATTTGTGAGCCTCCGATAATGTATCGGAATGCCCAAATACATGATAGAAAACTGGCCTTGCCCACAACCAAATAGTTCAGTATAAAGGGAAACATCGTCCAGGGCTTCTCCGAAGCAAAACAACTCACTTTTGTGGAAATTTATTTTAAGACCTGATAGCTTCTCGAAAGCTGATAAAATTAATTTACGGTTTCTCGCTTTTTCAAGGTCGTGTTCCATAAAGAGAATCGTATCATCAGCATATTGAAGGATAGATAGTCCACCATCCACTAGGTGTGGTATGATGGCGTGTAACTCACACGTTCGTTGGGAACCCCAAGAGGAAGGTATGATGCGCACAGCAGCAAGTTTTCCCTCAGAAAGAAACCAAGGTTTATCGAACCAGGAGGAGCCAAGAAGCACGTTGAAGGTTGATGGTGGCGAAATGTGATGCGGCGCAACACCAGGGATTCCGGCGCCAACGTGGAACCTGCACAACACAACCAAAGTACTTTGCCCCAACGAAACAGAGGTTGTCAATCTCACCGCTTGCTGTAACAAAGGATTAACCGTATTGTGTGGAAGATGATTGTTTGCGAAGAAAACAGTAAAACAAGTATTGCAGTAGATTGTATGCGATGTAAAGAATAGGACCGGGGTCCACACACTAGAGGTGTCTCTCCCATAAGATAAAAGCATGTTGGGTGAACAAATTACAGTCGGGCAATTGACAAATAGAAAAGGGCATAACAATGCATATACATGACATGATAAATATAGTGAGATTTAATTGGGCATTACGACAAAGTACATAGACCGCCATCCAACTGCATCTATGCCTAAAAAGTCCACCTTCAGGTTATCATCCGAACCCCTTTCGTATTAAGTTGCAAAGCAACAGACAATTGCATTAAGTATGGTGCGTAATGTAATCGACAACTACATCCTTAGACATAGAATCAATGTTTTATCCCTAGTGGCAACAACACATCACAACCTTAGAACTTTCTGTCACTGTCCCAGGTGTCAATGAAGGCATGAACCCACTATCGAGCATAAATACTCCCTCTTGGAGTTAAGAGTAAAAACTTGGCCAGAGCCTCTACTAATAACGGAGAGCATGCAAGATCATCAACAACACATAAACAATAGATTGATAATCACCATAACATAGTATTCTCTATTCATTGGATCCCGACAAACACAACATATAGAATTACAGATAGATGATCTTGATCATGTTAGGCAGCTCACAAGATCCAACAATGAAGCACATAAGGAGAAGACGACCATCTAGCTACTGCTATGGACCCATAGTCCAGGGGTGAACTACTCACTCATCACTCCGGAGGCGATCATGGTGATGAAGAGTCCTCCGGGAGATGAATCCCCTCTCGGCAGGTGCCGGAGGCGATCTCCTGAATCCCCGAGAGATGGGATTCGCGGCGGCGGCGTCTGGAAGGTTTTCCGTATCGTGGCTCTCGGACTGGGGTTTCGCGACGGAGGCTATTTGTAGGCGAAAGGGCAGCCTCGGAGGGGGTCGTGGGGCACACTAGGCGGCGCGGCGGGGCCTGGTCCGCGCCGCCACCTTGTGTGGGCCCCACGTGGCCCTCTCGACGGCTCGGGTGTTCTGGATGCTTCCGGGCAAAATAGGAACCTGGCGTTGATTTCGTCCACCCGAGAATATTTCCTTACTAGGATTTCTGAAACCAAAAACAGCAAAAAAGAACTCTTCTTGCATCTTGTTAATAGGTTAGTTCCAGAAAATGCGTAAATACGACATATAATGTGCATAAAACATGTAGATATCATCAATAATGTAGCATGGAACATAAGAAGTTATCGATACGTTGGAGACGTATCAGCATCCCCAAGCTTAGTTCTGCTCGTCCCGAGCAGGTAAAACGATAACAAAGATAATTTCTGAAGTGACATGCCATCATAATCTTGATCATACTATTTGTAAACATTTGTAATGAATGCAGCGATCAAAACAATGGTAATGACATGAGTAAACAAGTGAATTATAAAGCAAAGACTTTTCATGAATAGTACTTCAAGACAAGCATCAATAAGTCTTGCATAAGAGTTAACTCATAAAGCAATAAATCAAAGTAAAGGTATTGAAGCAACACAAAGGAAGATTAAGTTTCAGCGGTTGCTTTCAACTTATAACATGTATATCTCATGGATATTGTCAACATAGAGTAATATAACAAGTGCAATATGCAAGTATGTAGGAATCAATGCACAGTTCACACAAGTGTTTGCTTCTTAAGGTGGAGGGAGATAGGTGAACTGACTCAACAATAAAAGTAAAAGAAAGGTCCTTCAAAGAGGAAAGCATCGATTGCTGTATTTGTGCTAGAGCTTTTATTTTGAAAACATGAAGAGAGCATAAAAGTAAAGTTTTGAGAGGTGTTTGTTGTTGTCAACGAATGGTAGTGGGTACTCTAACCCCCCAGACAAACCTTCAAAGAGTGGCTCCCATTTTATTTTATTTTTGGGTGGCACTCCTTCCAACCTTTCTTTCACAAACCATGGCTAACGGAATCCTTGGTGCCTGCCAACAATCTCATACCATGAAGGAGTGCCTTTTTTATTTTAGTTTTATTATGATGACACTCCTCCCCACCTTTGCTTTCTCAAGCCATGGCTAACCGAATCCTTCGGCCGTCCAACAATCACATACCATGGAGGAGTGTCTAGTTTTGTTAATTAATTTGGGACTGGGAATCCCATTGCCAGCTCTTTTTGCAAAGTTATTGGATAAGCGGATGAAGCCACTAGTCCATTGGTGAAAGTTGCCCAACAAGATTGAAAGATAAACACCACATACTTCCTCATGAGCTATAAAACATTGACACAAATAAGAGGTAATAACTTTTGAATTGTTTAAAGGTAGCACTCAAGCAATTTACTTTGGAATGGCGGAGAAATACCATGTAGTAGGTAGGTATGGTGGACACAAATGGCATAGTGGTTGGCTCAAGGATTTTGGATGCATGAGAAGTATTCCCTCTCGATACAAGGTTTAGGCTAGCAAGGTTATTTGAAGCAAACTCAAGGATGAACCGGTGCAGCAAAACTCACATAAAAGACATATTGTAAACATTATAAGACTCTACACCGTCTTCCTTGTTGTTCAAAACTCAATACTAGATATTATCTAGACCTTAGAGAGACCAAATATGCAAACCAAATTTTAGCAAGCTCTATGTATTTCTTCATTAATGGGTGCAAAGTATATGATGCAAGAGCTTAAACATGAGCACAACAATTGCAAAGTATCACATTATCCAAGACATTTTAGAATTACTACATGTAGCATTTTCCAATTCCAACCATATAACAATTTAACGAAGAAGAAACTTCGCCTTGAACATTATGAGTAAAGCCTAAGGACATATTTGTCCATATGCAACAGCGGAGCGTGTCTCTCTCCCACAAAGTGAATGCTAGGATCCATTTTATTCAAACAAAAACAAAAACGAAAACAAACCGACGCTCCAAGTAAAGAACACAAGATGTGACGAATAAAAATATAATTTCAGGGAGGAACCTGATGATGTTGTCGATGAAGAAGGGATGCCTTGGGCATCCCCAAGCTTAGACGCTTGAGTCTTCTTAAAATATGCAGGGATGAACCACGGGGCATCCCCAAGCTTAGAGCTTTCACTCCTCTTGATCATAGTATATCATACTCCTCTCTTGACCCTTGAAAACTTTCTTCACACCAAACTTCAAGCAAACTCATTAGAGGGTTAGTGCACAATTAATAATTCACATATTCAGAGGTGACACAATCATTCTTAACACTTCTGGACATTGCACAAAGCTACTGGACATTAATGGATCAAAGAAATTCATCCAACATAACAAATACGGCAATGCAAAATAAAAGGCAGAATCTGTCAAAAACATAACAGTCCGTAAAGACGAATTTTAAAATGGCACCAGACTTGCTCAAATGGAAAAACTCAAAACTAATGAAAGTTGCGTACGTATCTGAGGATCACGCTCGTAAATTGGCAGATTTTTTCGAATTTCCTACAGAGACTTGTGCCCAGATTCGTGACAGCAATGCTGTTTCTGCGCAGCGATCCCAAATATAACATCAACATTAACATAGAAACTTTACTTGGCACAAAAACATGATAAGGAGAGGTTGCTACAGTAGTAAACAACCTGCAAGACTCAAATATAAAACAAAGTACTGTAGTAAAAACATGGGTTGTCTCCCATAAGCGCTTTTCGCCTTTCAGCTAGGCGCAGAAAGTGCAAATCAAGTAACATCAAGAGTAGAAGCATCAACATCATTATTTTTCATGCAAACACAACTTGTTGCAGAGGGTACTTTAGGTGCTCCATTATCTAAATTTTCTATGGTGGTGCTAGGGGTTTTAGCAATTTTAGGCCTATAGTAATTCTTTTGTTTAGGCACTTTAGAGGCATACATGAATTTTTGCTCTTTACCCACATAAGCTTTCTCATTATACTTGAGAGAAGAAAAGGTTGAACCCAAGGTTCCCATAGCTTTTTCAAGTTCATCAATCCTATTGGTTTGATTATCATGGACAACACAAGTTCCTAGGACACTAATTCTTTCATCAATTCCTCCTAGGGATTTATCAAGTTCATCAGTTTTATCCAATAACATTTCCAATTTAGTTTCGATACTTGGAAAATTTTTCTCTATGGTTTCCAATTTTTTCATAACATCCTCAAGAGAGATTTCAATTTTAACTTCATTAACAGGTGGTATTCCAACTAGACTCTCAATGATGCAACTAGCTTCTAAAGCGGGAGTACCTAGGAAATTGCCTCCCGAAAGAGTATCAAGAACATACCTATTCCAACTAGATAAACCAACATAAAAGTTCCTAAGAAGGATAGTGGTGGAGTGTTTCTTAATGCACCTATGATGAGCATTACTAATTCTATACCAAGCATCTTTAAAACTCTCTCCACCTTGTTGCTTAAAAGAACGAACTTCAACTTCAGGATTACTCATTTTAATAGTAATAAAGTAAACTAAGCAAAGACAAGTGACTAATTTTTTTGTGTTTTTGATATGCAGAGCAAGACAGTAAATAAAGTAAAACTAGCAACTATTTTTTGTGTGTTTTGTTTAGGTGCAGCAAACAAAGTAGTAAATAAAATAAAGCAAGACAAAAACAAAGTAAAGAGATTGGGAAGTGGAGACTCCTTGCAGCGTGTCTTGATCACCCGGCGCCAGAAAAAGAGCTTGATGGCGTGTAACTCACACGTTCGTTGGGAACCCCAAGAGGAAGGTATGATGCGCACAGCGAAAGTTTTCCTCAGAAAGAAACCAAGGTTTATCGAACCAGGAGGAGCCAAGAAGCACGTTGAAGGTTGATGGTGGCGAAATGTGATGCGGCGCAACACCAGGGATTCCGGCGCCAACGTGGAACCTGCACAACACAACCAAAGTACTTTGCCCCAACGAAACAGTGAGGTTGTCAATCTCACCGGCTTGCTGTAACAAAGGATTAACCGTATTGTGTGGAAGATGATTGTTTGCGAAGAAAACAGTAAAACAAGTATTGCAGTAGATTGTATGCGATGTAAAGAATAGGACCGGGGTCAAGTTCACTAGAGGTGTCTCTCCCATAAGATAAAAGCATGTTGGGTGAACAAATTACAGTCGGGCAATTGACAAATAGAAAAGGGCATAACAATGCATATACATGACATGATAAATATAGTGAGATTTAATTGGGCATTACGACAAAGTACATAGACCGCCATCCAACTGCATCTATGCCTAAAAAGTCCACCTTCAGGTTATCATCCGAACCCGTATTAAGTTGCAAAGCAACAGACAATTGCATTAAGTATGGTGCGTAATGTAATCGACAACTACATCCTTAGACATAGAATCAATGTTTTATCCCTAGTGGCAACAACACATCACAACCTTAGAACTTTCTGTCACTGTCCCAGGTGTCAATGAAGGCATGAACCCACTATCGAGCATAAATACTCCCTCTTGGAGTTAAGAGTAAAAACTTGGCCAGAGCCTCTACTAATAACGGAGATCATGCAAGATCATAAACAACACATAAGCAATAGATTGATAATCACCATAACATAGTATTCTCTATTCATCGGATCCCGACAAACACAACATATAGAATTACAGATAGATGATCTTGATCATGTTAGGCAGCTCACAAGATCCAACAATGAAGCACATAAGGAGAAGACGACCATCTAGCTACTGCTATGGACCCATAGTCCAGGGGTGAACTACTCACTCATCACTCCGAGGCGATCATGGCGATGAAGAGTCCTCCGGAGATGAATCCCCTCTCCGGCAGGGTGCCGGAGGCGATCTCCGAATCCCCGAGATGGGATTAGCGGCGGCGGCGTCTGGAAGGTTTTCCGTATCGTGGCTCTCGGTGGGGGTTCGCGACGGAGGCTATTTGTAGGCGAAAGGGCAGCCTCGGAGGGTCTGGTGGGGGACACTAGGCGGCGCGGCCGGGCCTGGGCCGCGCCGCCACCTTGTGTCGGCCCCACGTGGCCCCTCTCTGACGGCTCGGGTGTTCTGATGATTCCGGGCAAAATAGGAACCTGGGCGTTGATTTCGTCCAATTCCGAGAATATTTCCTTACTAGGATTTCTGAAACCAAAAACAGCAGAAAACAGCAATTGGCTCTTCGGCATCTTGTTAATAGGTTAGAAAATGCGTAAATACGACATATAATGTGCATAAAACATGTAGATATCATCAATAATGTAGCATGGAACATAAGAAATTATCGATACGTTGGAGACGTATCATGGTACAACCCATTCAATTTGACCATCATTTTTGCACGCTCTATTATTATGGCTAATGTTAAGCTTAATGCACTAGCCACTTGAACCAAAAGTCCGAACTGATGGAAAGGGCTAGGCAATCTACTTATACACTTCACAACACCCCCACTCGCGTGTGACGGGAGAAGAGAAAGTCAACACGTGAAAGAAGAAGAGCACACCGAAACAGGGCATCAGCGGTGGCTAAAGAGGGGGCAACAGCAATTTTAGGCTTAATTGCGAAAACCATGTGAAAGCCAGGATTTGAACTCGAGACCTGGGGCTCGATACCATGTTAAGCTTCATGCACTAGCCACTTGAACCAAAAGTCCGAACTGATGGAAAGGGCTAGGCAGTCTACTTATACACTTGACAACAGCTAACATATCAGCCACTATGTTAAATAACATGGGTGATAATGTTGGAGATATGCCCAAGAGGCAATAATAAATTGGTTATTATATATCTTTGTGTTTATGATAAATGTTTATATACCATGCTATAATTGTATTAACCGAAACATTGATATATGTGTGTTATGTAAACAACAAGAAGTCCCTAGTAAGCCTCTTGTATAACTAGCTTGTTGATTAATAGATGATCATCGTTTCGTGATCATGAACATTGGATGTTATTAATGACAAGGTTATATCATTATGTGAATGATGTAATGGACACACCCAAATAAGCGTAGCATAAGATCACGTCATTAAGTTCATTTGCTATAAGCTTTCGATACATAGTTACCTAGTCCTTTCGACCATGAGATCATGTAAATCACTTATGCCGGAAGGGTACTTTGATTACATCAAACGCCACTGCGTAAATGGGTGGTTATAAAGGTGGGATTAGGTATCCGAAAGTATGAGTTGAGGCATACGGATCAAGTGATTTGTCCATCCCGATGACGGATAGATATACTGGGCCCTCTCGGTGGAATGTCGTCTAATTGGCTTGCAAGCATATGAATGGTTCATAAGAGACCACATACCATGGTACGAGTAAAGAGTACTTGTCAGGAGACGAGGTTGAACAAGGTATCGTGATACCGATGATCAAACCTCGGACAAGTAATATATCGCGTGACAAAGGGAATCGGTATCGTATGTAAATGGTTCAATCGATCACTAAGCCATCGTTGAATATGTGGGAGCCATTATGGATCTCCGATCCCGCTATTGGTTATTGGTCGGAGAGAAGTCTCAACCATGTCCGCATAGTTCGCGAATCGTAGGGTGACACACTTAAGGTTTGATGTCGTTTGAGTAGATATGGAATATGGAATGGAGTTCGAAGTTTTGTTCGGAGTCTCGGATGGGATCCAGGACATCACGAGGAGTTCCGGAATGGTCCGAGAATAAGATTCATATATAGGAAGTCATATTCCAAGTTTGGAAATGATCCGGCATTTATGGAAGGTTCTAGAAAAGTCCGAAAAAGAAACACACTATGGAAGGTGGAGTCCCGGAGGGACTCCACAACCTTGGCCGGCCAACCCTAAGGAGGAGTCCCGGTGGGCTCCACCAAGGGTGGCCGGCCACCACCTCAAGGAAAGGTGGGAGTAGGACTCCCCCTTTAGTAGGTTTCCCACCAAAGGTAGGTTTTGGTGTTGGGGTCTTATTCGAAGACTTGGGAGACAAGACTTGGGGTTTCCACCTATATAAGGAGGGGCATAGGGGAGGGGCCGACCACCCCAAGACCACCAGTTGGCCGCACCCCTGAGGCCGGCGCCCCAAACCCTAGCCTCTCCCCAAACCCTAGCCACCTCCTCCTCCACATACAACTCCCGCAGCGCATAGGCGAAGCCCCCGGGTTCTCCACCACCACCGCCACCACGCCGTCGTGCTACCGGGATTCCGAGGAGGATCTACTACTTCCGCCGCCCGCTGGAACGGGGAGAAGGACGTCGTCTTCATCAACACCGAACGTGTGACCGAGTACGGAGGTGCTGCCCGATTGTGGCACCGTCAAGATCAAGATCTTCTACGCGCTTTTGCAAGCGGCAAGTGATCGACTACATCCATCCCGAGATCTAATCTCGTTAAGCTTTCCGAATCTTCGAGGGTTAGTCTCTTCATCTACTCGTTGCTACCGTCTACTAGGTTAGATCTTGGCTTGTGTTTCGTTCTTGCGGTAGGAATTTTTTTTGTTTTCTATGATACGAATCCCATCAGTGGTATCAGAGCCGTGTCTATGCATAGATTGGTTGCACGAGTAGAACAGAATTGTTTTGTGGGCGTTGATGCTTTTGTTGTCTTTAGTTCGTGTACTTTGCATCTTTCGGCATTGTGGGATGAAGCGGCTCGGGCTAACTTTACATGACCGCGTTCATGAGATTTGCTCCACGCTCGACATGCAACTTGTATTGCATAAGTGGCTTTGCGGGTGTCTCTCTCCCACTATAGTGAAGATCCAATTTACTTTTCTATTGACAACACTAGTATCACCGTTGTGGTTCATGTTCGTAGGTAGATTGGATCTTACTCGAAAACCCTAAACCACGTAAAATATGCAAACCAAATTAGAGACGTCTAACTTGTTTTTGCAGGGTTTGGTGATGTGATATGGCCATAATGTGATGATGAATATGTATGAGATGATCATTATTGTATTGTGGCAACCGGCAGAGCCTTATGGTTGTCTTTAAATTTCATGTTGAGTAGTATTTCAAAGTAGTTGTAATAGTTGCTACATGGAGGACAATCATGAAGACGGCGCCATTGACCTTGGTGCTACGCGACGATGATGGAGATCATGCCCGTTGATGATGGAGGATCATGTCAGTGCTTTGGAGATGAAGATCAAAGGCGCAAAGACAAAAGGGCCATATCGTATCACATATGTATTGCATGTGATGTTAATCCTTTTATGCATCTTATATTGCTTAGATCGCGACGGTAGCATTATAAGATGATCCCTCTCACTAAATATCAAGATAATAAAGTGTTCATCCTTAGTATGCACCGTTGCTAAGACTTGTCGTTTCGAAGCATCTCGTGATGATCGGGTGTGATAGATTCTACATGTGCATACAACGGGTACAAGCCAGTTTTGTACACGCGGGTACTAAGGTTGCCTTGACGAGCCTAGCATGTACAGACATGGTCTCGGAACACGGGATACCGAAAGGTAGAGCATGAGTCATATGATTGATATGATAGACACTTTGAGTGTTCGCCATTGAAATTACATCTTGTTCGTGATGATCGGGCTTGGTGTGGTGGATTTGGTTTGTGTGATCACTAAAACAATGCGAGGGATATTGTTTTGAGTGGGAGTTCACCTAGTTTTTAATTTTGTTAAATTAAAATTTGAACTCAATTTGTCCTAAACTTAGTCTAAACTATTGCAAATATATGTTGTAGATCATGGCGTCCCCATCAATCAATTTTAATCAGTTCCTAGATAAAGAAAAGCTTAAAATCAATGGTAGCAACTTCACCGACTGGTTCCGTCATGTGAGGATCTTCCTCAATGGCGGAAATCTGCAATATGTGCTCGAAGCACCGCTAGGTCCCCCACCACCCCTGCAGTATCCGAGGAAGAAAAGAATGTTTTCGAGACTCGGGCTAAAGTGTACTCTCAAGTTCAGTGTGCCATCCTATGCAGCCTAGAGGCAGAGCTCCAAAAGCGTTTTGAGCACCACGACCCTTGTGAGATGATCCGTGAGCTCAAAGTTATCTTTGAAACTCATGCGGCCATGGAGAGCTATGAGGCCTCGAAGCAGTTCTTTGGCTGCATGATGGAAGAGGGCAGCTCCGTTAGTGAGCACGTGTTCGCTATGTCCGGACACGCGAGGAAGCTCAGTGACTTGGGGATTGTGATCCCTAACCAGCTGGGTATTCATCGTGTTCTCCAATCACTGCCACCAAGTTACAAGAACTTCGTGATGAACTACAATATGCAGAACATGAACAAGGAGTTACCTGAACTCTTCTCCATGCTGAGGTTGAGATAAGAAAGAAGCACAAGTGTTGATGGTCAATAAGACCACCAAGTTCAAGAAGCAGGGCAAACCTAAGAAGGACCTCAAGAAGGGTGGCAAGAAAGCTGCCGCGCCTCCTGAGAAGCCTAAGGGTGGTCCTAAACCTGATACTGACTGCTATTACTGCAATGGGAAGAGGCACTGGAAGCGGAATTGCCCCAAGTACTTGGCTGATCTGAAGAGCGGCCTTGTCAAGAAGAACAAAGGTATATCTGATATACATGTTATAGATGTTTATCTCACTAGTTCTCGTACTAGTGCCTGGGTATTTGATACTGGTTCGGTTGCTCACATTTGTAACTCGAAACAGGAACTACGGAATAAACGAAGCCTAGCGAGGGATGAAGTGACGATGTGCGTTGGAAATGGATCCAAGGTCGATGTGATCGCTGTCGGCACGCTCCCTCTACATCTACCATCGGGATTAGTTTTAGACCTCAATAATTGTTATTTGGTGCCTGCGTTGAGCATGAACATTATATCTGGATCGTGTTCAATGCAAGACGGTTATTCATTCAAGTCTGAGAATAATGGTTGTTCTATTTTTATGAATAATATCTTTTATGGTCATGCGCCTGAGAAGAATGGTTTATTTCTATTAAGTCTCGATAGTAGCGATACACATGTTCATAACATTGATGCTAAGCGAATTAAATTGAATGATAATTCTACTTATATGTGGCACTGTCGTCTTGGTCATATTGGAGTGAAACGCATGAAGAAACTCCATTCCGATGGACTACTTGAGTCACTTGACTTTGAGTCACTTGACAGATGCGAAGCATGTCTAATGGGAAAAATGACTAAGACTCCATTCTCTGGTATTATGGAGCGAGCTACTGACTTATTGGAAATCATACATACCGATGTGTGCGGACCAATGAGTGTAGCCTCGCGCGGTGGTTATCGTTATGTTCTAACCTTCACAGATGATCTGAGTAGATATGGGTATATCTATTTCATGAAACATAAATCCGATACTTTCCAGAAGTTCAAGGAATTCCAAAGTGAAGTAGAAAATCAAAGTAACAAGAAGATCAAGTTTCCGCGATCTGATCGCGGAGGCGAATATCTGAGTTATGAGTTTGGCATGCATTTAAAGAAATGCGGAATACTTTCACAGTTGACACCGCCGGGAACACCACATCGCAATGGTGTGTCCGAATGTTGTAATCGAACTCTCTTAGATATGGTTCGTTCTTTGATGTCTCTTACTGATTTGCCGTTATCGTTTTGGGGTTATGTGTTAGAGACAGCAGCATTCACTTTAAATAGTGCACCATCGAAATCCGCTGCAACGACACCGTATGAATTGTGATTTAATAAGAAACCTGTCGTTCCTTAAAGTTTGGGGTTGCGAAGCCTATGTAAAAAAGTTACAACCGGACAAGCTAGAACCCAAAGCGGAGAAATGCGTCTTCATAGGATACCCTAAGAAAACTATAGGGTATACTTTCTATCGCAGATCCGAAGGCAAAATCTTTGTTGCTAAGAACGGAACCTTTCTTGAGAAAGAGTTTCTCACTAAAGAAGTGACTGGAAGAAAAGTAGAACTCGACGAGGTTACTGAACCTTCTCTCGTTGATCGAGTAGCGCAGTGAAGATGTTCCTGCCGCCACCACAGAGGAAGCTAATGATAATGATCATGAAACTTCGAGCGAGGTAGCTACTGAACCTCGCAGGTCGACAAGAGAACGTACCACTCCTGATTGGTATGATCCTTGTCTAAATCTCATGATTGTGGACAACAATGATGAGGACCCTGCGACGTATGAAGAAGCGATGATGAGCCCAGATTCCAACAAATGGCAAGAAGCCATGAAATCCGAAATGGGATCCATGTATGATAACAAAGTATGGACTTTGGTAGATCTACCTGATAGCCGCAAGGCTGTTGAGAATAAATGGATCTTCAAGAGAAAAACAGATGCTGATGGTAATGTTACTGTCTATAAAGCTCGACTTGTCGCAAAGGGTTTCCGACAAATTCAAGGTGTTGACTACGGACTTTCTCACCTGTAGCGAAGCTAAAGTTTGTGAAGATTTTGTTAGCAATAGCTGCATTTTTCGATTATGAGATTTGGCAGATGGATGTCAAAACGGCGTTCCTTAATGGTGACATTGAGGAAGAGTTGTATATGGTACAACCCAAAGGTTTTGTCGATCCTAAAAATGCTGACAAGGTATGCAAACTTCAGCGTTCCATTTATGGACTGAAGCAAGCATCCAGGAGTTGGAACCGACGCTTTGATAAGGTGATCAAAAACTTCGGGTTTATACAGTGCCATGGAGAGGCCTGTATTTACAAGAAAGTGAGTGGGAGCTCTGTAGCATTCCTGATATTATATGTAGATGACATATTATTGATTGGGAATGATATAGAACTATTAAGCAGTGTAAAAGGTTATTTGAATAAGTGTTTTTCAATGAAGGACCTTGGTGAAGCAGCGTACATTTTAGGCATCAAGATTTATAGAGATAGATCAAGACGCCTAATAGGACCTTCACAGAGTACATACCTGGATAAGATTCTAAAGAAGTTTAGAGTGGATGAAAGTAAGAAAGGGTTCTTACCGATGTTGCCAGGTAAGGTCTTGAGTAAGACTCAAGGTCCGGCTACGCAGAAGAAAGAGAGAGGATGAATCAGATCCCCTATGCCTCGGTAGGCTCTATCATGTATACCATGCTGTGTACTAGACCGGATATAGCACATGATGTTAGTTTGACTAGCAGATATCAAAGTGATCCAGGAATGGAACACTGGACAGGTCAAGAATATCCTGAAGTACTTGAAAAGAACTAAGGATATGTTTCTTTGTTATGGCGGTGACCAAGAGCTCGTTGTAACCAGTTACACCGATGCAAGTTGGAACACCGATCCTGATGACTCTAAGTCTCAGTCTGGGTACGTGTTTATATTGAATGGTGTTGCAGTAAGCTGGTGCAGCTCAAGAAGTGCACGGTGGCGAAGTCTAACAGAATCGAATACATAGCGGCTTCGAGGCTTCATCGAAAGCGGTATGGATGAAGAGGTTCATTGTTGAGATCGGTGTGGTTCCTAGTGCATTGGACCCACTAGTCATTTATTGTGACAACATGGGTGCCATCGCCAATGCACAAGAACCAAGGTCACACAAGAAGCTAAAGCATATCAAGCTGCGTTTTCATTCGATTCGCGAGTACATCGAAGATGGAGAAGTAAAGATTTGCAAAGTACACACTGATCTGAATGTAGCAGATCCGTTGACTAAAGCTCTCCCTAGGGCAAAGCATGACCAACACCAGAATGCCATGGGTGTTAGGTACCTTACAATGTAATCTAGATTATTGACTCTAGTGCAAGTGGGAGACTGTTGGAGATATGCCCAAGAGGCAATAATAAATTGGTTATTATATATCTTTGTGTTTATGATAAATGTTTATATACCATGCTATAATTGTATTAACCGAAACATTGATACATGTGTGTTATGTAAACAACAAGAAGTCCCTAGTAAGCCTCTTGTATAACTAGCTTGTTGATTAATAGATGATCATCGTTTCGTGATCATGAACATTGGATGTTATTAATGACAAGGTTATATCATTATGTGAATGATGTAATGGACACACCCAACTAAGCGTAGCATAAGATCACGTCATTAAATTCATTTGCTATAAGCTTTCGATACATAGTTACCTAGTCCTTTCGACCATGAGATCATGTAAAACACTTATGCCGGAAGGGTACTTTGATTACATCAAACACCACTGCGTAAATGGGTGGTTATAAAGGTGGGATTAGGTATTCGGAAAGTATGAGTTGAGGCATATGGATCAACAGTGGGATTTGTCCATCCCGATGACGGATAGATATACTCTAGGCCCTCTCGGTGGAATGTCATCTAATTGGCTTGCAAGCATATGAATGGTTCATAAGAGACCACATACCACGGTACGAGTAAAGAGTACTTGTCAGGAGACGAGGTTGAACAAGGTATCATGATACCGATGATCAAACCTCGGACAAGTAATATATCGCGTGACAAAGGGAATCGGTATCTGATACGTCTCCAACGTATCGATAATTTCTTACGTTCCATGCTACATTATTGATGATATCTACATGTTTTATGCACATTATATGTCGTATTTATTTTTCGAAACTAACCTATTAACAAGATGCCGAAGAGCCAGTTGCTGTTGCTTTTGGTTTCAGAAATCCTAGTAAGGAAATATTCTCGGAATTGGACGAAATCAACGCCCAGGTTCCTATTTTGCCCGGAAGCATCCAGAACACCGAGAGCCGTCAGAGAGGGGCCACGTGGGGCCCACACATGGTGGCGGCGCGACCCAGGCCCTGGCCGCGCCTAGTGTCTGGTCCCACCAGACCCCTTCCGAGGCTGCCCTTTCGCCTACAAATAGCCTCCGTCGCGAAACCCCCATCGAGAGCCACGATACGGAAACCTTCCGAGACGCCGCCGCGTCCCATCTCGGGGATTCGGGAGATCGCCTCCGGCACCCTGAGAGAGGATTCATCTCCGAGGACTCTTCATCGCCATGATCGCCTCCGAGTGATGAGTGAGTAGTTCACCGGACTATGGGTCCATAGCGTAGCTAGATGGTCGTCTTCTCCTCATGTGCTTCATTGTTGGATCTTGTGAGCTGCCTAACATGATCAAGATCATCTATCTGTAATACTATATGTTGTGTTTGTCGGGATCCGATGGATAGAGAATACTATGTTATGGTGATTATCAATCTATTGTTTATGTGTTGTTTATGATCTTGCATGCTCTCCGTTATTAGTAGAGGCTCTGGCCAAGTTTTTGCTCTTAACTCCAAGAGGGAGTATTTATGCTCGATAGTGGGTTCATGCCTTCATTGATACCTGGGATCGTGACAGTAGGTTCTAAGGTTGTGTTGTGTTGTTGCCACTAGGGATAAAACATTGATGCTATGTCTAAGGATGTAGTTGTTGATTACATTACGCACCATACTTAATGCAATTGTCTGTTGCTTGCAACTTATACTGAAGGGGTTCGGATGATAACCTGAAGGTGGACTTTTTAGGCATAGATGCAGTTGGATGGCGGTCTATGTACTTTGTCGTAATGCCCAATTAAATCTCACTATATTTATCATATCATGTATATGCATTGTTATGCCCTTTTCTATTTGTCAATTGCCCGACTGTAATTTATTCACCCAACATGCTTTTATCTTATGGGAGAGATACCTCTAGTGAACTGTGGACCCCGGTCCTATTCTTTACATCGCATACAATCTACTGCAATACTTGCTTTACTGTTTTCTTCGCAAACAATCATCTTCCACACAATACGGTTAATCCTTTGTTACAGCAAGCCGGTGAGATTGACAACCTCACTGTTTCGCTGGGGCAAAGTACTTTGGTTGTGTTGTGCAGGTTCCACGTTGGCGCCGGTTTCACTGGTGTTGCACCGCACTACATTCCTCCACCAACAACCTTCAACGTGCTTCTTGGCTCCTACTGTTCGATAACCTTGGTTTCATACTGAGGGAAACTTTCTTGTGCGCATCATACCTTCCTCTTGGGGTTCCCAACGGACGTGTACATCTACGCGCATCAAGCATAAATTTCTGGCGCCGTTGCCGGGAGATCAAGACACGCTGCAAGGGAGTCTCCACTTCTCAATCTCTTTACTTTGTTTTTGTCTTGCTTTATTTTATTTACTACTTTGTTTGCTGCACCTAAACAAAACACAAAAAAATTAGTTGCTAGTTTTACTTTATTTACTGTCTTGCTCTCTATATCAAAAACACAAAAAAATTAGTTACTTGCATTTACTTTATCTAGTTTGCTTTATTTACTGTTGCTAAAATGAATACCCCTGAAAATACTAAGTTGTGTGACTTCACAACCATAAATAATAATGATTTCCTATGCACACCCATTGCTCCACCTGCTACTACAGCAGAATTCTTTGAAATTAAACACGCTTTACTGAACCTTGTTATGAGAGATCAATTTTCTGGTGTTAGTTCTGATGATGCTGCTGCCCATCTCAATAATTTTGTTGAACTATGTGAAATTCAAAAGTATAAGGATGTAGATGGTGATATTATTAAATTGAAATTGTTTCCTTTCTCATTAAGAGGAAGAGCTAAAGATTGGTTGCTATCTTTGCCTAAGAATAGTATTGATTCATGGACTAAATGCAAGGATGCTTTTATTGGTAGATATTATCCTCCCGCTAAAATTATATCTTTGAGAAGTAGCATAATGAATTTTAAGCAATTAGATACTGAACATGTTGCTCAAGCATGGGAGAGAATGAAAACTTTGGTAAAGAATTGCCCAACCCATGGACTGACTACTTGGATGATCATCCAAACCTTCTATGCAGGACTAAATTTTTCTTCGCGGAATTTATTGGATTCAGCTGCTGGAGGTACCTTTATGTCCATCACTTGGGGGGCGGCTACAAAACTTCTTGATGATATGATGATAAATTACTCTGAATGGCACACGGAAAGAGCTCCACAAGGTAAGAAGGTAAATTCTGTTGAAAAAACCTCTTCCTTGAGTGATAAGATTGATGTGATTATGTCTATGCTTGTGAATGGTAGATCTAATGTTGATCCTAATAATGTTCCTTTAGCTTCATTGGTTGCTCAAGAAGAAAATGTTGATGTGAATTTCATTAAAAACAATAATTTCAACAACAATGCTTATAGGAACAACTCTGGTAATAACTATAGGCCATATCCTTCTGCTAATGGTAATGGTTATGGTAATTCTTATGGGAATTCTTACAACAATAATAGGAGTGTACCCTCTGGTCTTGAAGCTATTCTTAAATAATTTATTAGTACACAAACTGCTTTTAACAAATCTGTTGAGGAAAAGCTTGATAAAATTGATATTCTCGCTTCTAGAGTTGATAGACTTGCCTCTGATGTTGATCTTTTAAAATTAAAAGTTATGCCTAATAATGATATTGATAATAAGATTACTACTACAGCAAATGCCATCCAAGTTAGAATTAATGAGAATATAAGATTAATGGATGAATTGCGTGCTAGGTGGGATAGAGAAGAAAATGAAAAACTAGCTAAAGAGAATAATGTAGCTAAAGTTTGGACTATTACCACTACTAGTAATGTTAATTCTTCACATGTTGCTGCACCTCCTACTATCAATGGTAAAATAATTGGTGTTGGCAATGTTTCTACTCCTAGTGCAAAGCGTACAAAACTGCCTGAAATTGCTAAAACTGCTGAAACTGCTTGTGATAAAACTGCTGAAATTTTTTCCAACCTTGGGGACAATGATCACATTGATGTAGCTCATAATGATTTTGATTTTGATGATTGTCACATCTCTGAAGTTATAAAGTTCTTACAAAAACTTGCTAAAAGTCCTAATGCTAGTGCTATAAATTTAGCCTTTACAAAACATATTACAAATGCTCTCATAAAAGCTAGAGAAGAGAAACTAAAACTTGAAACTTCTATTCCTAGAAAGTTAGAGGATGGTTGGGAGCCCATCATTAAAATGAAATTCAATGACTTTGAATGTAATGCTTTATGTGATCTTGGTGCAAGTATTTCTGTTATGCCTAAAAAGATTTATGATATGCTTGACTTGCCACCATTGAAGAATTGTTATTTGGATGTTAATCTTGCCGATAATGTTAAAAAGAAACCTTTGGGGAGGATTGATAATGTGCGCATTACGGTTAACAATAACCTTGTCCCCGTTGATTTTGTTGTCTTGGATATCGAATGCAATGCATCTTGTCCTATTGTGTTGGGAAGACCTTTTCTTCGAACCGTTGGTGCTGTTATTGATATGAGGGAAGGTAATATTAAATATCAATTTCCTCTCAAGAAAGGTATGGAACACTTCCCTAGAAAGAGAATGAAGTTGCCTTTTGATTCTATTATTAGAACAAGTTATGATGTTGATGCTTCTACTCTTGATGTTACTTGATTTGCACTTTCGCGCCTAGCTGAAAGGCGTTAAAGAAAAGCGCTTATGGGAGACAACCCATGTTTTTACTAGAGCAATTTTTGTTTTGTTGAGTCTTGGAAGTTGTTTACTACTGTAGCAACCTCTTCTTATCATGTTTTTGTGCCAAGTAAAGTTTCTATGTTAAAGTTGATGTTATATTTGGGATCGCTGCGCAGAAACAGCATTGCTGTCTGTCACGAATCTGGGCACAAGTCTCTGTAGAAAATTCGAAAAAATCTGCCAATTTACGAGCCTGATCCTCAGATATGTACGCAACTTTCATTAGTTTTGAGTTTTTCAATTTGAGCAAGTCTGGTGCCATTTTAAATTCGTCTTTACGGACTGTTCTGTTTTTGACAGATTCTGCCTTTTATTTCGCATTGCCTCTTTTGCTATGTTGGATAAATTTCTTTGATCCATTAATGTCCAGTAGCTTTATGCAATGTCCAGAAGTGTAAAGAATGATTGTGTCACCTCTGAATATGTGAATTATTAATTGTGCACTAACCCTCTAATGAGTTTGCTTGAAGTTTGGTGTGAAGGAAGTTTTCAAGGGTCAAGAGAGGAGTATGATATACTATGATCAAGAGGAGTGAAAGCTCTAATCTTGGGGATGCCCCGTGGTTCACCCCTGCATATTCTAAGAAGACTCAAGCGTCTAAGCTTGGGGATGCCATCCCCTTCTTCATCGACAACATCATCAGGTTCCTCCCCGAAACTATATTTTTATTCAGTCACATCTTGTGTTCTTTCCTTGGAGCGTCGGTTTGTTTTTGTTTTTGTTTTTGTTTGAATAAAATGGATCCTAGCATTCACTTTGTGGGAGAGAGACACGCTCCGCTGTTGCATATGGACAAATATGTCCTTAGGCTTTACTCATAATGTTCAAGGCGAAGTTTCTTCTTCGTTAAATTGTTATATGGTTGGAATTGGAAAATGCTACATGTAGTAATTCTAAAATGTCTTGGATAATGTGATACTTGGCAATTGTTGTGCTCATGTTTAAGCTCTTGCATCATATACTTTGCACCCATTAATGAAGAAATACATAGAGCTTGCTAAAATTTGGTTTGCATATTTGGTCTCTCTAAGTCTAGATAATATCTAGTATTGAGTTTTGAACAACAAGGAAGACGGTGTAGAGTCTTATAATGTTTACAATATGTCTTTTATGTGAGTTTTGCTGCACCGGTTCATCCTTGAGTTTGCTTCAAATAACCTTGCTAGCCTAAACCTTGTATCGAGAGGGAATACTTCTCATGCATCCAAAATCCTTGAGCCAACCACTATGCCATTTGTGTCCACCATACCTACCTACTACATGGTATTTCTCCGCCATTCTAAAGTAAATTGCTTGAGTGCTACCTTTAAAATTTCCATTCACCTTTGCAATATATAGCTCATGGGACAAAATAGCCTTAAAAACTATCGTAGTATTGAATATGTACTTATGCACTTTATCTCTTATTAAGTTGCTTGTTGAGCGATAACCATGCTTCTGGGGACGCCATCAACTACCCTTTGTTGAATATCATGTGAGTTGCTATGCATGTCCGTCTTGTCTGAAGTAGGGATCTACCACCTTAATGGTTGGAGCATGCATATTGTTAGAGAAGAACATTGGGCCGCTAACTAAAGCCATGAATCATGGTGGAAGTTTCAGTTTGGACATATATCCTCAATCTCATATGAGAATAATAATTGTTGCTACATGCTTATGCATTAAAGAGGAGTCCATTATCTGTTGTCCATGTTGTCCCGGTATGGATGTCTAAGTTGAGAATAATCAAAAGCGAGAAATCCAAAATGCGATCTTTCTCCTTAGACCTTTGTACAGGCGGCATGGAGGTACCCCTTGTGACACTTGGTTGAAACATGTGCATTGCGAAGATCCGGTAGTCCAAGCTAAGTAGGACAAGGTGCGGGCACTATTAGTATACTATGCATGAGGCGTGCAACTTGTAAGATATAATTTACATAACTCATATGCTTTATTACTACCGTTGACAAAATTGTTTCACGTTTTCAAAATAAAAGCTCTAGCACAAATACAGCAATCGATGCTTTCCTCTTTGAAGGACCTTTCTTTTACTTTTATTGTTGAGTCAGTTCACCTATCTCTCTCCACCTCAAGAAGCAAACACTTGTGTGAACTGTGCATTGATTCCTACATACTTGCATATTGCACTTGTTATATTACTCTATGTTGACAATATCCATGAGATATACATGTTATAAGTTGAAAGCAACCGCTGAAACTTAATCTTCCTTTGTGTTGTTTCAATACCTTTACTTTGATTTATTGCTTTATGAGTTAACTCTTATGCAAGACTTATTGATGCTTGTCTTGAAGTACTATTCATGAAAAGTCTTTGCTTTATGATTCACTTGTTTACTCATGTCATTACCATTGTTTTGATCGCTGCATTCATTACATATGTTTACAAATAGTATGATCAAGATTATGATGGCATGTCACTTCAGAAATTATCTTTGTTATCGTTTTACCTGCTCGGGACGAGCAGAACTAAGCTTGGGGATGCTGATACGTCTCCAACGTATCGATAATTTCTTACGTTCCATGCTACATTATTGATGATATCTACATGTTTTATGCACATTATATGTCGTATTTACGCATTTTCTGAACTAACCTATTAACAAGATGCCGAAGAGCCAGCTGTTTTTTGCTGCTTTTGGTTTCAGAAATCCTAGTAAAAATATTCTCAGAATTGGACGAAATCAACGCCCGGTTCCTATTTTTCCCGGAAGCATCCAGAACACCCGAGAGCCGTCAGAGAGGGGCCACGTGGGGCCCACACATGGTGGCGGCGCGGCCCAGCTGGCCGCGCCGCCCTAGTGTCCTGGTCCCACCCCTTTCGAGGCTGCCCTTTCGCCTACAAATAGTCTCCGTCGCGAAACCCCGGTCGAGAGCCACGATACGGAAACCTTCCAGAGACGCCGCCGCCGCGAATCCCATCTCGGGGATTCAGAGATCGCCTCCGGCACCCGGGGAGGGGATTCATCTCCCGAGGACTCTTCATCGCCATGATCGCCTCCGGAGTGATGAGTGAGTAGTTCACCCCTGGACTATGGGTCCATAGCAGTAGCTAGATGGTCGTCTTCTCCTCATGTGCTTCATTGTTGGATCTTGTGAGCTGCCTAACATGATCAAGATCATCTATCTGTAATACTATATGTTGTGTTTGTCGGGATCCGATGGATAGAGAATACTATGTTATGGTGATTATCAATCTATTGTTTATGTGTTGTTTATGATCTTGCATGCTCTCCGTTATTAGTAGAGGCTCTGGCCAAGTTTTTGCTCTTAACTCCAAGAGGGAGTATTTATGCTCGATAGTGGGTTCATGCCTTCATTGATACCTGGGACAGTAGGTTCTAAGGTTGTGTTGTGCTGTTGCCACTAGGGATAAAACATTGATGCTATGTCTAAGGATGTAGTTGTTGATTACATTACGCACCATACTTAATGCAATTGTCTGCTTGCAACTTAATACTAAAGGGGTTCGGATGATAACCGAAGGTGGACTTTTAGGCATAGATGCAGTTGGATGGCGGTCTATGTACTTTGTCGTAATGCCCAATTAAATCTCACTATATTTATCATATCATGTATATGCATTGTTATGCCCTTTTCTATTTGTCAATTGCCCGACTGTAATTTGTTCACCCAACATGCTTTTATCTTATGGGAGAGATACCTCTAGTGAACTGTGGACCCGGTCCTATTCTTTACATCGCATACAATCTACTGCAATACTTGCTTTACTGTTTTCTTCGCAAACAATCATCTTCCACACAATACGGTTAATCCTTTGTTACAGCAAGCCGGTGAGATTGACAACCTCACTGTTTCGTTGGGGCAAAGTACTTTGGTTGTGTTGTGCAGGTTCCACGTTGGCGCGGTTTCACCGGCGCCGCACTACATTCCTCCACCAACAACCTTCAACGTGCTTCTTGGCTCCCACTGGTTCGATAACCTTGGTTTCATACTGAGGGAAACTTGCCGATGTGCGCATCATACCTTCCTCTTGGGGTTCCCAACGGACGTGTACATCTACGCGCATCGGTATCGTATGTAAATGGTTCAATCGATCACTAAGTCATCGTTGAATATGTGGGAGCCATTATGGATCTCCAGATCCCGCTATTGGTTATTGGTCGGAGAGAAGTCTCAACCATGTCTGCATAGTTCGCGAACCGTAGGGTGACACACTTAAGGTTTGATGTCGTTTGAGTAGATATGGAATATGGAATGGAGTTCGAAGTTTTGTTCGGCGTCTCGGATGGGATCCGGACATCACGAGGAGTTCCGGAATGGTCCGGAGAATAAGATTCATATATAGGAAGTCATATTCCAAGTTTGGAAATGATCCGGTGCATTTATGGAAGGTTCTAGAAGGTTCTAGAAAAGTCCGGAAGAAACGCACTATGGAAGGGAGGGACTCCACAACCTTGGCCGGCCAACCCTAAGGGGAGGAGTCCCAGGTGGGCTCCACCAAGGGTGGCCGGCCACCCCACCTCAAGGAAAGGTGGGAGTCCCACCTTGAGTAGGACTCCCCCTTTAGTAGGTTTCCCACCAAAGGTAGGTTTTGGTGTTGGGGTCTTATTCGAAGACTTGGGAGACAAGACTTGGGGCTTCCACCTATATAATGAGGGGCATAGGGGAGGGGCCGACCACCCCAAGACCACCAGTTGGCCGCACCCCTGAGGGCGGCACCCCAAACCCTAGCCTCTCCCCAAACCCTAGCCACCTCCTCCACATACAACTCCCGCAGCGCATAGGCGAAGCCCTGCCGGAGTTCTCCACCACCACCGCCACCACGCCGTCGTGCTGCCGGGATTCCGAGGAGGATCTACTACTTCCGCTGCCCGCTGGAACAGGGAGAAGGACGTCGTCTTCATCAACACCGAACGTGTGACCGAGTACGGAGGTGCTGCCCGATTGTGGCACCGTCAAGATCAAGATCTTCTACGCGCTTTTGCAAGCGGCAAGTGATCGACTACACTAGATCTAATCTCGTTAAGCTTGGCGAATCTTCAAGGGTTAGTCTCTTCATCTCCTCGTTGCTACCGTCTACTAGATTAGATCTTGGCTTGTGTTTCGTTCTTGCGGTAGATTTTTTTTTCTATGCTACGAATACCATCAGCCTTAATCCTTTTCTCGTTTGAAAGTATCTGCCAACATCGTTATTCAGTTTGATGGCCACACTTCCACCAAAAACAAAATATGGATTAGAGTGCGCCACTCCTCTAAAAACCCCTTCATTCTAAGAGTTAATTGTAGAAAGAACCACTTGACTTTGTCCTCGTAAGATTTTTTGAAGTAAAATTTTAAAATAACTCCATTTAGCTTTTTCGATGTAACTTGTGCACTGTTTCATGCAGGGTTACTACTCCATCTAGGATATTACTTCCTTGCATAAAGGCAGTCTGAGTGGGGCGCACAACATGATCAACCACTGATTTAAGCTTCATAGTAGCGGTTTTAGTGAATATCTTGAATCTAACATTAAGAAGACAGATACCTATATTATTGGATTTTTTTTGCTTCATTAACCTTAGGCAACAAAATAATCTCACCGAAATTTAGGTGAAATAGTTCAAGTTGTCTAGCATGAAGAACGTTGAATAACTCAAGTAGGTCCGACTTGATGATGTCCCAGAAGTTCTGATAGAAGTATAGAAATCTGCTGGGAAACCATTCGGACCAGGAGCTTTATTGTGTTCCATTTGAAAAATCGCCCTTTTTTACTTCATCCTCGGAATAAGGTGCAATAAGATGGGCATTTTCCTCATCAGACACTTGTACAAGGAAAATGTCACAATAGCGTGATTTTTATTTTTTTAGCTATGTGCATCCATATTGCTATTAAAGTTGCAGAGGCTAGATATAGTTGGTATCTTCACGATATTAATATATTTTCTTTGTCAAATAAAACCTCGCGAGCAAAATTTTTTTGTGCCTCGGGTCAATTTGGACATTCCTCTAGAGGCGGTCAAGACGCTGCTATAAGGTTCCTCCGAGCACGTGAAGTGGCATACCGCGAGCAACCAAACAACCATTTTTGGGCTCATCGGAGCTAGAAAAATGCCTCGCGAGCGAACAAGCACAAGCACGTCATATACATACACCGTTGGACATTGCTGACAAAATTAAGAATCTACCCCATATATAGCTCTTAGAATAAATTAATCACACTCAAGGTTTTTTTTCTTAGTTGGGAAGTTTGGATAAAATACTATGGTGGATCAGTATTTCCGACTTTCGGAAATACACTACCCGAAATGAGAAAAATCTTTTTTTCGATAAAGGGAATATATTAATATCAGAAGATACCAATTATATCCAGCCTCTGCAACAACGCACCGCCCTAATGGTAATACAGATGCACACAGCCAAAAAAGAGAAAAAAACTAATTAAGAAAAAAGAGTCCCGCCACAGCATTTCAGCCCTAGCAACAACAATACAACCACCACTATGACAACACATGAACTTCAGACTCTTCAAAAGCAACGCCTCCAAGAAGGGAACGGTGCGCAATGCCGTCGTCGCCCGATCAAAGATCTTAGGTTTTCACCCTGTAGATAGTCCGCGCTCTCAAAACAATGTCTTCAACGAGGAAAATCCTGACGCGCGGGTACGTTCTCGACAGAAATGTTTCAAACATATCTACAAATTCGTCCACAATTTATCAACTTTTTTTTTTGAGAAAAACTATATAGATACCAGGGGATGTGTTGTTCAGTAAATCTTTTTCTCGGTGCTCGAGATTTCAAAAATACCGGATTCACGCTACAAACGAATGGTTTCATGAAACAGACACGCACCATCTCGTGCATTTACAATACAATCAACAATCAACGATATCTCAAACAAACAAAAATTCTAGGCCTCTAGTTGAGGACGTAGCACTTCTTCCTGATTTCCCCCTCGGCCCCGGTGAGGACGCCGACGTTGCCCATCTTGATCATGGACTCGCTGAAGTCTTTGAAAAACTCAGCGTCGAACTTTCCCGTGGCGACGCGCTGGACGTAGTCCCTGGTGGTGTCGTCGGTGAGGAGAGCGGCGTCGGAACGGAAGAGGCCCCTCCGCTTGGCGACGTGGCCGTAGTAGCTGTTGTCGAAGGTCTTGTAGCTCCCGGGGTCCATCTCCGACAGCATGCTGCGGTCGTCGAGGCTCTTGCACTTGAGCCTCAGCTTGTCGGCGTACTCGCTGTCCAGGGACGGGTCCACGAGGCCGTACGCGCCGTCGTTGCCGGTAGCGTTGTAGAGGCGGTCGGCGTATGACGGGCAGTGCGCTGTGCCGAGGGTGTGAGCGCCGGAGAGGACGACGAGGTCCTTGAGGTTGAGGTCCTTCGAAGCGAAGATCTTGGCGAGCATAGGGACGTCGCCGTTGGCTGGGGGAAGCTCATTGCTGGCCTCTGTGGCGCTAGACGCCCTGCCGTCTCGCCTGCCGAGCGCCACTGGCCAGTTGGGGCCCTTGGCTAGCACGACGGCGTCGCGGGACATGAGGGTGAGGACGTCGGCGCAGGAGACGACGCCTGGGCAGGCGGCTTCGAGCTTGGCCTTTACCCGCTCCACGGAGCCGAACCCTCGCAGGCTCTTGTTCGGCTTGGCGTCCTTCTCCGCCACGTTGCCCTTCGTGGAGTCAAGGAGGACAGAGGCGTCACAGCCCTGTTATTTCACGTTTCACGAAGGCACATGTCAGCATATGCTACTTCATCGATCTTCTGTACGTAGAAGCAGAAAATGCGATCAGACAGAGGTCAAGCACAACTTACCCTGACGAAGCAGTCGTGGAAATGGAGACGGAGGAGCGGGCCGGCGAGGCTGGGCGCGGCGGCGATGATCTTGACCATCTCCTCGCGGACGATCTCCTCGACCTGCGGGCATGTCTTTCTGTAGAAGCCGATCTCCAGCTGAGCGGCTGCTGCCGAGCTAGCTGCAAGAACGGCCACGATGGCAAGAGGGAGCAGCAAAGACCTGATCGCCATGGAGCTTGACCAATTACACGATCAGAGTAAGCTGCCTTCTGTTACGTGTCTACGTACAGCAAAGAATGTTGTGCAAATAGCTGGTTGCGTGATGATCTTTGTCGAGGAAATGGATGGACCGATGGTGTGTGAGCATATCCTCGCAACTCCCTGTATTTATACATGTCCAGGTTGCGTAGACTGCGGTGCATGTCAACGCGCAGCAACCTGTTTTATGTGTACATACTCTACAGAGCATGTTCTAACTACCATCTCGACACAACCGCCTCAGTTCTATCAACGAAACTTAGCAAACACGGCTCGGCGAATGCAGGAAAAAATACGGGAAGAAAATAGATGTACGCCAATGCCAGTTCATGAGCATCGAGCGTAACATGGCATGAATCTATCATCTGTGTTCGAGCTAGCTTCAGCGGATATGGACGGCAATTTTGCGATGATTTTGGGCTATAATTGCCGTGAGGATATAATATGCACCAAGGGATTGTCTCCCATGCATAGTGCCATGTGCTTGGCCAATGATTTTGGCCGGCTAGCTGTATACGTCAACCATGCAATCTCTGTGCGTAAGTTCATGTTGGTTCAAGTAAAAGTTCCAAAATTGCCGTCATTCACTTAAACAATGTGTTCTGTACTAAATCACACTGGGGTCATTAGCATGCAGTATTCTACTGATACCTTGCTCTTCCAATTCGGAAGGATCCTGCTCAAGTAAAGAATCCGAAATGGATTCTACCTTGCTTTGAGCAAATTTCTGGACATAGGATAAACTTTCATATAAATATGAATTGGTGCCTTTAAATGTTCCCCATCATGAAGCTCAGCTCGTTGCTCAAGCTTTGAGTTGCAGAATTGGTTCTTTCCCTAAAAAATACTTGGGGGGTTCCACTTCATCATTGTAAGCTTGAAGATCTATAAACTTCTTAAAAAGCTTCTGAATGGAGAGGTAGACTTTTATCTCATGCTGCAGGCAGGAATTAGTGAGGAGCGACCTCTCTATCTGCTTAGAGCATGTCTAGCAGGCCCCTTACTTTTCTGCCCCGTAAAACGCGAGTATTTCGCCCCGTATAAAAAAAGTGCTCCTAGATAGACCGTTCCGTCTATCAGACCCCATATTTCACCCCGTAAATTCGTAAATTTAAAACCCCGGGAAACTTGTTCATATTCATAGTTCATAGATAGTCAATCATACATACGGATCAACATATATACATACTGAATTGCGCGATCCTAAATGGATCGCGACTTCTAGTCGGAGAGGTCGACGATGTACGCGTCCGCCTCCGCCTCCCGCGCCTGCGCCTCCTTCACGGCGGCGATGGACGCCGCCATCTCTTCTTCCTCCGCCATCTTCTTGTCGGCGTCGTCCTTGAGGGGCGCTTCTATCGCCTGGAAGAAGAGGGGGTCTTCCTCCTCCTCCTCCTCCTCCTCCTACTCCTCTTCCTCCTCGCCGGCGAGCGGAGCTCCTCCGCCGCTGGTGCTCCCGATGTGCGCATCCCATGCCGCCTTTGCCCGACGGTTGCGCTCCCACTCGGCGCGCCACTTGTCGAAGTCGGGGCCGCTCATCGGCTTGAGCGGCGGATCCTCCTTGTACCAGAGCCCGCCCGGCGCGAACTCACGGAGCTTCGGCGGGACGTACGCGCCGTACCTGCAGGCCGCACGGCGACTCCCGGCGGCGGAACGCTTGCATTGGAGACACCACGCCTCCTCGACGATGTCCGGCGAGCGGGATCGCTTCGATCCGCTCGCCGGCGAGGCGGTACTGCGGCGGCGTGCGTACATGCCGACCGGCGGTTGAAATGCGGAGCTGGGGTGGCGGGATTTCTCGCCGGAGCTAAGCGGGGAGGCGGCGGCGCACGGCAGAGCTAGGGTTGCGAGTGAGGGGTTAACCCCTCACTCGCACCTTCGCCCAGTATAAGTAGGGGGCGGCGGTGCGGATTTCCTGGGCCCCGTATTCCGCCGAAATGGGCCGACCCGAATACGGGGCCCGCTAGACGGCCCAAACCGCGCCTGCCCTGTATCCCGCCGGAATTTTACGGGGTGGGCGGGTTATAAGGGGCATGTTTGACATGCTCTTAGTGTTATTAAGTTCCTTTTTTTCCAAACTGACTTACTCGCACGAGTGATTAACTGGTCTCCTCAAGCGGCCATAAACTTGATTAACTCTCTAATGAGTCATTGCCTTTTGGATAATTATGAAGGGCATTCTAAATATCATTTAACCAATTGGGGTCCAGTCTCGCATAAAAAGAGAATTTGGGGGTCTAGGTATACCAAGCTTGGCTAATATGAACATGTGTTTGTTGGCTTCTTAGATTAAGAGATACCAACTAGATAAAAAAAATTGTGGAAGAAGATAATTGATCGCAAATATAATGTGAACAATCCTAACATTTTTTTGCTTCTTATTATGTGGGTGTTTCCCCTTTTTGGAAAGTTGTTCTATGGGCAGATAAAGCTACTAAATTTGGATACCAATGGAATGTGGGGAGTGGGAGGAAGGTTAAGTTCTAGGAGAACAACTAGTTTGGTAGTGTGCAAGTTCTAAAGTAAGCACGTACAACAACATATGGAACACATGCGTAAATATCAGCCGATTTAGAGCCAAACGCCACACATTTAGTTTTATTATTACAAGAATAATCTCTCACCAGAGTAAAAAGGAGAGTAATCTCTCACCTATGCAACATCCTTTTTATCACCTGGTGGCTACACTTTTAGACACTAAAAGTTACAACTGTACTTCACAGTATACTTTTTGGGATCCTATCCTCTGATGTAGTGTGACCTCCTCTCTAAATTATAAGAACATTTTTTTTATTCTTATCAGTGCTACAAACAAGTACCAAGCGTACTCTTTAGCAAAATGAATGTAACACTTTGAAAATCATTCTAGGTATATTTGCCGAGAACTCTATTCTGAATGATATTAATTGTTGAATTTCCTTCCTTAGCTCTACACCTTTTAGAGGATACCATCTCTAGAATAAGGGTGTGTTTGATTGAGCTTTTCAAGCTGGCCAACATTGACTAAAAAATAAACTAGAGTTGGTAGTGGAGCATTGGCAAATCAAAAAGGCAACTATCCAAACAAGAAACAATCTTTTGGACATGACCAAAAAATTGGTAGGGTGTGATTTAGTAGCAATCCATACACTCTCTAAACCTTTGAGCTTTCAAGTCCTTAAGTATCTCAGCTTCACATTCGTTTTCTTATTTATACTTCATTTTGTTGTCGTTGTTGCTCCTCCTTAATTTTTTATTCTTCCTCAAATCATGTTATGGACTGGATGTTGGTCACTCAAGCTCATATGTGTCACACTCATTGTCCATCTATGTTGGCTTGATCTTTCCTTTTTTGGTAAAATCCATCACCCTAATTCTCATAAATATCATCGTCTTCCTTCTCACATACATTGTGGAGTCAGTCAAACATGAACCAAAATAATTGGTAGGGTCACAATTTTTAACAAAGTAGTACTATTTTCTCTGCTTGCCTTTATTTGTAATACTATTTATGTATCACTTGAACATCACAATCCTTCGATTTCCTTATGTGGTTTCGTCTTGCACGCTGGGCTCTCCATTTGGCTGATAATATTGATCATCGAGAACTAGTGACAGTGTTTTGTCTCTCATCCTAGGGATCATAACTAATGTAAGTATTGGTTATCCAGTAATGCATATGTCATTAAGGTTTATTCATAAATATAATCTTCTCGTTGACATATTGTTTGAAATCATGAAACTTCGGAACCACTAAGGCCATCAGAAAATGAACATTGTTCCACTATGGGCAACCTTCATAGTCAACTAGAGCTGAAATTGCTATCAAGTTGCAATTGCCCATGGTGGGGAAGGAGTTTAGTACACGAAATGGGAGAAAAATAAATCTGGGGGTGTTTCCAGGCCTAGTGTACCTAGGTTCCGACGTGGTTAAGTTTAAAGTGCCACATAAACAAGTTAGAGCTGTTGGAGAATAGCAACTAGTATTCACAGAGGGCCATAGGCCAGTACATATACATGTGTGACTATGTGCAGGAAAGCCCCTCATACACTGGGGAATAACAGAAAAGGGACTATACAACTCTAACACCCCCCACAAACTCATGGTGGATCAACAACACTGAGTTTGGAGAGAAAGAAACCATGTTGTGCTCTAGTCTGGGCCTTCGTGAAGAAGTCAGCAAGCTGAAGCTCGAAGGCACATAATGAAGGGCCATAACCTGATGCTGCACATGACGCACATAGAAGGCATCAACACCGATGTGTTTGGTGAGCTCGTGCTTCACCGGATCACGCGCAATGCTGATGGCACCAGTACTATCCGATAAGAGCGGAGTGGGAGCATCAGCAGAAACACCAAAATCCGCAAGTAACCAGCGTAACCAAGTCACCTCAGCCGTCAAGAGAGCCATCGCTCGCAACTCAGCCTCAACACTCGAACGAGAGACTGCAACCTGCTTCTTGGTCTTCCAAGCAATGAGAGAGCCACCAAGAAAGACACAGTAGGCAGAAAGAGACTTTCGATCCTCCGGATCGCTAGCCCAGGTAGCATCTGAGTAGGTCTGAGCTGTAAGAGCTGGAGCGAGGAAAGAAAAGCCGACGAGAGATAGTGCCACGAAGATAGCGAAGGACACGAAGAAGATGACTATAGTGGACACTAGTGGGAGCAGCCATGAACTGACTCAGAATGTGGACTGGGTAGGAGATGTCAGGACGTGTGACAGCAAGGTAGACAAGACTCCCAACCAAGTGACGATAGCGAGTCGGGTCCGGAAGAAGATCACCATCAGTGGAACGTAGGCGAACATTGAGCTCCATAGGAGTCTCGACAATGCGCTCATCACCAAGAGCGGCACGAGTGAGAAGGTCCTGAATATACTTCTCCTGGGAGATATAGAAGCCAGCGGAGGTAGAGGAAACCTCAAGCCCAAGAAAGTAGCGGAGAGGACCAAGATCAGTCATGAGAAACTGATCGCGAAGACGGGCCTTGACAAAGGCAATGTACTCAGGGTCGTCGCCTGTGATGATCATGTCATCAACATAGAGAAGAAGCAGAGTCCGACCACGAGAGGATGTGTGGACAAAGAGCGCAGGGTCATGGGCGCTAGGGACGAAACCAGCAGCGATGACCACAGAGGCAAAACGCTGAAACCAGGCGCGAGGGGCTTGCTTAAGGCCATAGAGAGAGCGCCGTAGACGACAGACCATGCCATCGGGAAAGAGTAGCCAGGAGGTGGCTGCATGTATACCTCCTCACTGAGCTCACCGTTAAGAAAAGCATTATGTACATCAAGCTGAGAGACAGACCAGTGACGAACAGAAGCAACACAAGAAGAGTACGAACAGTGGTCATGTGAGCCACGGGAGCAAAGGTCTCATCATAGTCACGGCCATGCTCCTGCTGAAAACCGCGAGCGACAAGGCGAGCCTTGTAGCGCTCAAGAGAACCATCGGAGCGAGTCTTGATCTTGTAGACCCACTTGCAGGTGATGGGACGAACAGAGGAAGGAGGAGTAACTACATCCCAAGTGCCAGTACGCTCAAGAGCAGCAATCTCCTCAGCCATCGCTAGCTGCCATTCGGGATGAGCAAGGGCATCCCGATAAGAGGTCGGCTCGAGGACAGCAGAAAGACCGTAGTGAGTGGGAGAGTAGCGATCAGGAGGAGGACGAGGACGAGCACGAAGATGGTGAGTCGGCTCGGGCAGCGCATCAGAGGTAGAAGGTGTATCAGGAGAAGCAGCATCATCCTCACGGGGACGACGGGAGTAGTGAAAGGGGTAGGGAGGGACGACCGTAGTCGAGGAAGGTGACATGGGAGGAGAGGATGTGGAGGGTGGTGACGGTGGTGAGGGAGGATAGGGGGGTCTGGCGGGTGGAGGAGGTGGTGAGAGACTCGGCGGAGTAGGGACCAGAGGCATAGGAGGAGGTGAGTCAGGGAACATGAGAAAAGAGATATCATCCACCGAGAAGGAAGAGGAGGAGGGACGCGGGTAGAAAGGACGGGACTCATCAAAAGTGACATCCCGAGATATGCGCATCCGGCGACCAATAGGATCCCAGCACTTATATCCTTTGTGCTCAGGGCTGTAGCCAAGGAAGACACACTCAACCGATTGAGCACTCAGCTTGGTGCGTTCGCGTGGAGCAAGAAGCACATAGCAAACACAACCAAAAAGACGAAGGGTCGAGTAATCAGGAGTGTGACCAGTGAGACGCTCAAGAGGAATACCACCCTGCAAGGCTGTGGAGGGCTGAAGGTTGATGAGATAGGTGGAAATAGACACAGCCTCAGCCCAGAAGTGAGGAGGAAGAGAGGCAGCGATCATCATCGCACGTGCCGTCTCAAGTAGGTGGCGATGCTTGCGCTCACGCCATTTTGAGCATGGGCGCCAGGGCAGGAGAACTGGGCAAGAGTACCCTGCTCAGCAAGAAAACCACGCAACAGCTGGGAGATATACTCACCGGCAGAATCAGCCCGAAAGACACGTATAGGTGTGGAAAACCGAGTATGGACCATGGCAGCAAAACGCTTATATATCGAGAGAACCTCGCTGCGAGAAGTCATAAAATAAATCCAAGTGTGGCGAGAGAAGTCATCGATAAAAAGAACATAGTAGCGGTGGCCCCCTTGGAAGCAAAAGGAGCCGGACCCCATACATCAGAATGGACCAAATCAAACGGACGCTGAGATACGACGCACTAGTAGGATAAGGTAACTGATTCTGTTTACCAAGCCTACAACCCGACAACCCGAAGCGAGACATCTCCTGAGACAGGCCCAGAAGACCTCGACGAAGTAAAGATGACAAGCGAGAACCACATAGATGACCTAGACGGTGGTGCCACTGCTGAAAGGAGGCGGTGGTGGAAGCAGCAAGCACGCATGGAGCGGTCGATGAAGTGTGGGAAGAAGGAACATGAAGCCAGTCAAGCTCCCAAAGTCCCTGTGAGTCACGGCACCGAGGGCCAGCCCCAACCAGGGCCCGAGTGTGAGTGTCCTGAACAGAACAAGAATCAACATCAAGAATGACCCGACAACCAGAATCGGTGAGTTGAGCAGCGGAAAACAAATTCATGGTAAGACGGGGAACATGTGAAACATCAGGGACGGAAAAGGAGGAAGTAGAAAGAGTGCCACGACTAGCAACAGGGAGAGAAGTACCATCGGCAGTAAGAACACTAACAGGAAGAGGAAGAGGTCGAAGAGAAGAAAGAGAGGAAGAATCGGGAGACATGTGAAAGGAAGCTCCAATCCGAACCCACGTAGATGTACGATGTGGAGAGGAAACAGCTGCGGAGGCAGCAGCACCGTCGAAGAACCGAGGAGGCGAGAGACGCTGAAGTCTCACTATCCTCGTGAGCTGGTGACCCAAGAGCACTGGGCACGAGGAGCTGAGCTCAAGGCGGAGGACGCCATTTTTTTTTGGTCAGATCTGGATCTTCTCTGGGCAGACCAGCAGGAGTTCACGCGTGGTCAGGCCAGAGACAGCACGGGGCCGGCAGCGGTGCAGCTGGGATGGGGCAGACCAGTGACCTGAGGCGGCGCGGCGGTGGCCGGACGGGGCCGGAGATGGCGCGGCGGCGGCCGAACCGAGACGGGCCGGGGCGACGAGGGCCGGGTCCGGTCGGAGCCGACCGGGGGCGGCGCGGCAGTGGCCGGATGCGGCGCGGCGGCGGCCGGATGGGGCAGCCCAGGGGCCGGCCAAAGGCGGCGCGGCAGTGGCCTGACGGGGCCGGAGATGGCGCGGCGGCGGCCGAACCGATGGCTGCCGGCGAGATCCCGATTTGGAGCTCGATTTGGAGCTCAAAAATCGGACGAAAAAGGCCGAAATTTCTTGGAAAAGGACTCAATCCCGACGAGATGGGGAGAGGAAAAGAAAAGTGGGGCAGCGACGGCCGGAAAGATCATCGGCGGCGCGGATCGAGCACGGAGTTGCAACGTGCAAAGAGCTAGACCATGAGCTCTGATACCATGTTGGAGAATAGCAACTAGTATTCACAGAGGGCCATAGGCCAGTACATATACATGTGTGACTATGTGCAGGAAAGCCCCTCATACACTGGGGAATAACAGAAAAGGAACTATACAACTCTAACAAGAGCTACTCTCATGACCTTAGTATGCAGTCGATGAGCTACTTCTTTCTGTGATACGTGCATTTTCATGGTATTAGTACCAATGTGGTACCCCTCAACTGGTTTATGACTTACAAGGAACTTTAGGCTATTTTTGTACCTATAGATGTGACCAAGGGCCAAGCATTTTTTTCCTGTTGCATGATTATACTAAGATTGCACCTGGCCTCTCGAAAAAGCAAGTCCCCAACTATCTTGGAGCTCCTGCCTTAGAACACTTTCAATTCTGTTTGCATTCTTCAAGATTCGTGGTATAATTCCTAAGACTAAATCCAATTTGTATAGAGAGGTCCTTTAAATTTTGTAGCAGACACTTACATGTGTAAGAAATAACATTTCTCACCTTGGACATGAACCAGGTAATTTTTCTACCATAAACAAAGTAACATTTCCAAATAAAAAGTAGACCATGAAGGAACCTCGCTCTCCACTGCGCCACACGAAGATGCAAACACCACAAAAAGAAGTAGCTCATCGACTGCATACTATGTGGCTTCGGTACGTCAAAGGTAGGTACGTAGGCGTCTCCATGGTAAGACTGAACGATGACGCTTATGGGGTCAAGGGACAGAGGTGGATGGGAGATAAGGAACAAGGATATGATGGAGAGAGGGAGCTCGTGGGCCATAGTGCAGGACATCGAGTGGGTGGTCGATGGGAGGCAGAGTGTGTGGTGTCGTTGGGCATTGATATTGATGCAGAGCTCAGGAGGTAGGCAAGTTGGTGGGGAAAATATGAAGCCACACTTTCTGTAGCTCTTTGCGGCACTCTTACCCAGATTCGATAGTAATTGGGGACAGCGCACACGACCCACCCACGCGACCCTGGCGGCGGCGGCACCGCGCCGCCCAGGGAATCCGACGACGAGCCCCTCTAGCACCCTCTCCTCCGTCCTCTCCTCCCTCCGCCCCCACCAAAGGCTTCGCCGGCCAAAGGCTGCTCGGCGTGGCGGCGGCGGGGCGCCCGCTGGGAGCGGCCAGGGGTGAGAGGCGGCGCCCTCAACACCTCTTTGTCTGCTGAGATACGTGGCGTGACGTCGGTCGGAGCTGCTCACGGTGGCGAGGTCTCGACCTCCTCTTTGACGGCGACGACGGCCGGCGGCACTGCTGCATCTTCTGGTCGTCGGAGCGGCGGCCCCGGACATGGCTGTGGCGCCTTTCTCTTCCGGAGGAGGACCGGCCAAGATGGGATCGAGTGTGGTGGATCTTAGGATCCAACGCTGATCTCCGGCGGTGAGGATCCTGGCAGGGGTGAGCTTGGAGTGACGGGGCAGCCGATGAGAACCGCACCTCGACCTCGGTCTTGGTGGATGATGGCGGCGTCGATTGATGTCGTTACCTTGTCGGAGGCATCGTCTTTGCATGTCTCGTCATTTTTCTCGGATTGGCATGAATAATGGTGGCTGTCCTAGGATTCCTCTCGCGCCAAGTGAAGATCGCTCGGATGCTTCTTCCTGCCAGGTTGGCTGGATTGTCATGTTCCGGAAGGCTCTGCCGGCAAAATTCATTGTGCGATGAATGCCTAAAGATTACTGGATTGGGTGCTTTCGGTCATGCGCACCCATGTTGCTTATCTGGCCGTTTGGTTTCAGAGGGAGCTCTTCGAAGTTCTGTTGGTTGTTAATATCATAGATTTTTTTTCCATGGTGCTGGCGGAGAAGGTCATGAAAGCCGAGGTCGGTAGAAGAGCAACGGTGGTCGGATCTTGGTGGTGAGGTGGAATTGGCTTGGAGCTTCGTGACTTCGAACATCGACTTGTATGTGGGGGCGACTGCATAGGAGAAGTTCAAAGTTCTATCTTTCAGGGTGAAAATCCAAGGTCTGGTCTTAACTAGTTGTGCCTGGCAATGTTCTTGTTAAAGGCATCGTTTTGAGAGAGAGGACTTTCTTCAGGGTGAAAACCTAAGATCTGTGATCGGGCGACGACAGCGTTTGTGCATTGTTTCCTTCTTAGAGGCGTCGCTTATGGAGAAGCTGATCTTCTGGTGTTGTCTTGGTGGTGTCAGAGTTGTTGTTTAGAGTTTTCGATCTTTGTAGCGGGGCTTTTTTTTTTAATTCTTCTATCTTTTTTGGTTGTGTGCATCCTTTATGCCATTAGGGCATAATGTTGTTGCAGAGGCTAGATGTAATTGGTATCTACACGATATTAATATATTCTCTTTATCAAAAAAAAAACACCTTCTCGTTTTGGACAAGCAACAGACAAAGGGAGACAGGGGCGTGTTTGGTGGGTCCCTTCAAGTGGTACACTTTGGCTCCTATAGGAGTGCAAAGATGTGCTTCTACGGGATCATGCCAACACGAATCTTCAAACAGCGGGCACCATTAGATAAGGTAAGGATGTTGTAGAGGTTGTAGAAAACCGTGTTGTTGCGCCGCTCGAACTCCATCAGGCCCAACTATCCCTCTGTCTTGTTCGGCCAAGTGTATTAGCATGAACTATTAAGGATTATCCCCACAAATAGTTTGTGAAACCTGTACCTACACTTTTTCCATCTCAATCCCTAGAATACTACTAGGTCGGGCTAGTGAATTTGACACACTAGCATCTCATTTTTTTTGTGGGGATTACTAGGGTTCAACCCGGTCCAATGCCTGCGTGCCAAAACCTACCAATGACAACTGGGATTTTGTTAGTCTTCAAAAACAATCTAGAGACATCGCAATTCGCAAATGATTGGCCAAGCACATGAGCTTATTCCGTTCAATCACTGCCGAAATCCGATAATTGCATTCCCTCCGGTTAAGAGACAGATTATGGATTCATGCCATGTTACCATGGACGACACGACTGACCATGAACAGGCCGCGATCGGTGCCGTTTGTATTATTTTTCTGGCATTTTTCGTGTACTGACCAGGTCGTTTTGACGCGCTTGCAACCGCGGTTGCATAGAGGTGGAGGTTAGCACATGGATGCATACGCAGCAACCAGGTTGTCACGCTGACAGCATTCAACCAAGCCTAGGGAACCGGTTACATCTATAAGTACATGTGATTTGCAAAGACAAAGATCACTCAATCAACAACCAGCCGCAAAAGAACATTCTTGCTGTAGCCACAGAGTTGAAGCTTTAGTTTGATCGTATAGCTGGTTAAGGTTCCATGGCGACGATCAGTCCTTTGCTACTTCCTCTCGCCCTCCTGGCGCTTCTAGCAGCTAGCTCTGCAGCAGTGGCTCAGTTGGAGATCGGCTTCTACAGCAAGACATGCCCGCAAGTCGAGGAGATCGTCCGCGAGGAGATGGTCAAGATCATCGCCGCCGCGCCCAGTCTCGCCGGCCCGCTCCTCCGGCTCCATTTCCACGACTGCTTCGTCAATGTAAGTTGCTCTAGTCCTTTGTCGATCGAACTTCTTCCTCTATAGAAGATCGGTGAAATGTATGCTTACATGAATTAAATTGCAGGGCTGTGACGCCTCTGTCCTGCTCGAGTCTACCGAGGGCAACGTGGCGGAGAAGGACGCCAAACCGAACAAGAGCCTGCGTGGGTTCGGCTCAGTGGAGCGCGTGAAGGCCAAGCTCGAGGCCGCCTGCCCAGGCGTCGTCTCCTGCGCCGACGTCCTCACCCTCATGTCCCGCGACGCCGTCGTGCTCGCCAAGGGTCCCAACTGGCCGGTGGCGCTGGGCAGGCGAGACGGCAAGGCGTCCAGCGCCACGGAGGCCAGCCACGAGCTTCCCCCAGCCTACGGCGACATCCCTCTGCTTGTCAAGATCTTCGCCTCCAAAGGGCTCAACCTCAAGGACCTCGTCGTCCTCTCCGGCGCCCACACCCTCGGCACGGCGCACTGCCCGTCCTATGCCGACCGCCTCTACAACGCCACCGGCACGGACGTCGATCCGTCCCTGGACAGCGAGTACGCCGACAAGCTGAGGCTCAAGTGCAAGAGCCTCGACGACCAGAGCATGCTGTCGGAGATGGACCCGGGGAGCTACAAGACCTTCGACAGCAGCTACTACGGCCACGTCGCGAAGCGGAGGGGCCTCTTCCGCTCCGACGCGGCGCTTCTCACCGACGACACCACCAGGGACTATGTTCAGCGCGTCGCCACAGGGAAGTTCGACGCCGAGTTCTTCAAGGACTTCAGCGAGTCCATGATCAAGATGGGCAACGTCGGCGTGCTCACAGGGGCCGAGGGAGAGATCAGGAAGAAGTGCCACGTCCTCAACTAGCGCTTTGCTTGATTTTTTAACTGCTCGAGATTGTGCATGTTCCTTATTCATTGTAGTGCGTTATTAATCCTTCTAAGCAATATATGGAGTAAATCATTACTTTTTCACCAAAGTACAATGGCGCATGCAGCTACATTGCTACATTCCTATCCTATAATGGCAGTCTTGGTCATTTTAGCTCAGCGGTAAAGAACATGAAACGAGATTTCACTACTCCCCGACTCATATTGCTTGACTCTAGTATGAATGTATCTAGAACTAAGATGTGTCTGGAATTCTGGATACATTCATATTAGAGTCAATTAATATGAATTGGAGGAAGTAGTATATAATAAGAGGACTTCACGGATGAAATTGTCTATCCCACACGTCGTTAACTAAACGTCGCTATTCATGGATGGACGATAGACATCTCCACATCACATAAGGTTAAATAAACTATGTGTCAAAGGGTGAACTTTTGCACATGATTCATTCTGCTGAATTGTTTGGAAATGGGTGGTCTTTACAAACAATTATTCACAGTCGACCGTGTGTGTTTTCGGGTGATCGCAAATAATGTATATTATTTTGTAGTCCGTGTTCAGCTTATCCTGTACATTTTATTTTTATTTTAAACCATTTGTATGTTGATTGCTAATATTGCACATATTTGTATATGGAGAACCATGACACAGCCAAATTTATGTCAAGTTGTACCAACACCGCATAATAGTATGATATCAATTTATATTTGTTTGCATAGGTTATCTGCCGCATGTAATGAAGTGCAATTTTTGAGTCTTGACACTTTAAAGGAATAATGCACATAAATATCATCATCAATGTAAATATATATAAACACATGTCAAATCATTAGTGGACTTACCTCGAAATACAACTGTAAGAAGTAAAGCGTCGACTACATGCACCGAGAAGTTGACAAGCAAGATGATTTCTTTGAAACTCGGGGACGAGACAGGGAAATATTCCCTCCAGGAGTCCACGAGAGAAAGGTGCGAGGGGTGCCTTATATAAAAAAAATTCTAAGAAAATCCTAGGAGGTAGAAAACCCCGCAGGCATTTGCTCTTGGTTATGTCTTTGTATATATGTTATTATCAGAACCTAATAGCATGACTTAAGATCGGTAACCAAACCTTCTTATGCGGTATCACCAAAATAAAATTCTTGTTCTACAAAAAAAAGTAATGTTAAGATGTAACCATGGATCTGGTCTAACCAATGAAACTTCTACCACATAAACAAGTTATTTGACGAACGAAAGGGTCACTTAAAACACTAATGCAACATAACATCTAGGTATATTCAGTGGAGAATCGTGAAGGCCATGAAGAACATCATGTTTAAAGATGATGGTACCGTGAGAAACTCTGTAGGGTATGTCCTTGGATAAATAAGGAATCCCTCAGAGAGTCCTTAGGTTACCATGTTATTTGAGTAACCAAATGGTCACCTTAAACACTAATGGAACACATCCTCGATTGAGGGCATATGTATACAGTCACGACGACAGAAGAAAAACAACATGCAATTAGCGGCAGTAAAAGAGAGGGCGGTAAGCGAGCGCATGGAAGAGAGAGGAAAATAGTGAGGTAATAGAGGGCGGGAGTGGGAAATGGGAGGAAATATTGGATTTAAAGAGAGGGCGGGAAAGATACAGCGAAGAAATGTCAGGACATGAGAGAGAGAGAGAGAGAGAGAGAAGGTAGAAAAGACAGGACGTGAGAGAGTGGTGGGAAAGAGAGGGAAAACATGAGGCAAAATATCAATTAAGAAGTTATGGTTTACATCACAAATCATGAAAAATAGAGAAGGAACAAACTTAAAAATGGTGAGCGGTTGTCGAGTGTATTCATATTGGCCATGCAAGTGTCAAAATTAAACACTCGTAAAATAACCTGCCAAGTGTCCAAGAAAATAAACTGGGCAGACAGTATACTTGTACATTTTTTTCCACAAAAAAAGTGTGTTTCTTTTGTTGGGTGTAAGACAAGTGTTTGAATCCACCAAGGCAACTTTGCCGTTTCGGTAGTCAATCCTTGCTTCGTGGGGTAATTTGCATGCAAAAAAGGATGGTTCCCTCCCGACCCGGATTTGGTGGGCATGGGTACGCTTACATCCGTTTTATTTAAATAAAAATATTTTGAAGTTTCAGAAATTTTTGAAGTAATTCATGCGTGCACATATTACATTGATACTTGTGCAATTTGCAAAAAAATGCATGTGACCTACACATAATAAAGCGAAAATGGAAATCTGTATTTATTTGAATCGTAGAAATCTAATCATTATAAGGTTACTTGGACCTTTTATCTTTTTTGTGTAGGCGACATACAATTGTGCATTTTCTTTAGAACTTGCACAAGTAAGTACCAAGATAATATGTACATGCAAAAAAAATCATTTTAATTTTTTAAGCTTTGAGATAGCATTTTATTTTCCCATTTTTTGGAAAATCAGGTGCACCTATTCCCTGGTTTCATTGGCTATTTTCCGGGTTCCCTCACAGACAAACACCGGGCAAGGCAAATGATTGGCCAAGCACATGGGTTTATTCCGCTGATGCAAATAGTGTCCAAATCGGATAATTGTCTCCCCTCTGCTGAAGAGAAGGTTGTAGATTCATGCATATTACCATGGAGGAGACGCTGACCATGAACAGGCCTCGATCGCTGCCGTCTATTAATTTTCCCATTTCCCTGTATTGACCCTGTTCGTTTAGACGCGCTTGCATTGATAATTGAGGCGCGGTTGTACAGAGGTTGGAAGTTAGCAGCACATGGGCATGCATACGCAGCAACCAGGTTGTCACGCTGACAGCATCCACCCAAGTCTAGGTAGCCGTTACATCTATAAGTACATGGAGTTTGCAAGGACAAAGATCACTCAATCAACTACTAATAGCAAAACATTCTAGCTGCAGCCACAGAGTTGAAGCTTTAATTTGTTCATATAGCTGGTTAAGGTCCATGGCGACAATCAGGCCTATGCTTCTCCCTCTTGGCCTCATGGCGCTTCTAGCAGCTAGCTCAGCAGCGGTGGCTCAGCTGGAGATCGGCTTCTACAGCAAGACATGCCCGCAAGTAGAGGAGATCGTCCGCGAGGAGATGGTCAAGATCATCGCCGCCGCGCCCAGCCTCGCCGGGCCGCTCCTCCGTCTCCATTTCCACGACTGCTTTGTCAATGTAAGTTGTGCTTGACCTCTGTCGATCACGCTCCTGCATCTAGAGAAGATCATGAAATATATTATTCTGAAAGAGACTAGCCATTGTATTGAGCACGTTCGTGAAACGCGAAATTGCAGGGTTGTGATGCCTCCGTCCTGCTGGACTCCACGAAGCACAACGTAGCGGAAAAGGACGCCAAGCCGAACAAGAGCCTGCGAGGGTTCGGCTCCGTGGAGCGAGTCAAGGCTAAGCTCGAGGCCGCCTGCCCGGGCGTCGTCTCCTGCGCCGACGTCCTCACCCTCATGTCCCGCGACGCCGTGTTGCTAGCCAAGGGCCCCAACTGGCCTGTGGCGCTAGGCAGGCGAGACGGCAGAGCGTCAAGTGCCACGGAAGCTAGCCACGAGCTTCCCCCGGCCTACGGCGACATCCCTCTGCTTGTCAAGATCTTCGCCTCCAAGGGGCTAAACCTCAAAGACCTCGTCGTCCTCTCCGGCGCCCACACCCTCGGCACCGCTCATTGCCCGTCCTACGCCGACCGCCTCTACAACGCCACCGGGGGCGGCATGTCCTTGGACCCGTCCCTGGACAGCGAGTACGCTGACAAGATGAGGCTCAAGTGCAAGAGCTTGAACGACCGGAGCATGCTGTCGGAGATGGACCCGGGGAGCTACAAGACCTTCGACACCAGCTACTACGGCCACGTCGCAAAGCGCAGGGGCCTCTTCCGCTCTGACGCCGCACTCCTCACCGACGCCACCACCAGGGACTACGTCCAGCGTGTCGCCACGGGCAAGTTCGACGCCGAGTTCTTCAAGGACTTCAGCGAGTCCATGATCAAGATGGGCAACGTTGGCGTGCTCACCGGGGCCGAGGGGGAGATAAGGAAGAAGTGTTATGTCCTGAACTAGCGTTTGTTTGAATTTTAACTGTAACTGCACGAGATGGTGCATGTGTGCGTCGTCTGATATTATTCATTATAGTGTGATTAATCATTCTCAGTAATACATGGAGTAAATCATTACTCTTTTCACCAAAGTACACCGTCGCACGCAGCTACAACGCTATATTCATGTAATGCCAGTCTTGTCATTTCAGCTCCGCAGTAGAAAACGGTAAAACAAGATAGTGTGGGGGCTAAACAAATATTTCCACCGACAATGAATAGGACGTATTTTTACAAAAAGTCAAGCTGAATAAATTTTAAACAAACTTTTTATAGAAAACTATCAACAACTATAATATTTTACAAATATCATATAAAAAAATATTTTATGATGTATCTAACCATGCTATTTTTTGTATTATAGTACATACTATGAATTTTTTATATAAATTTGATCAGACTTTAGCAGTTTAAATTTTTAATATATGTCTTATTCATTAGAAATGGGGTAGTAAAACATAATTGCGGTTCATATGCATGTGGTGTTATGTGCATGCTGCTGCTTGTGCTAATAATTAATCAAGTAAAGTGGAAAAGTGTGTATTTTCTAGTAAAAAAAACTCTACCTATAAAAGAATCGATAGTATATATATGTGGTAGAGTTCACTGAACAGCCAATATTGGCATAAGGGCATATACAATGCGTGACGCTTGGAGAGACGCTTGAGCGAAAAATAATCGGCTGATTAATCCTGGCGTTCGCCCAAGAGCCCAGGGCTCCAATGCTTATCTCTGTTATCAGACGGTTATCTACCTAACTAAAGCTATCCGCTTTTTGTGGCCCAGGAAAAAATCAGCGGAAGCACCAGACCCAATGTTTTGCGTCGCTATTGGTATTATAAGCGCCCAGTGCTCATGATTATTGCTAACAACTGCCGATCGGCCGGAGAAAAAAATCCTGGCGCTCCTAATTAAGAGTCTGCATTGTACATGCTCCAAGGCTACCACAGGCCGATCCCCCGAATCGTGGGTGAGAGACAAGTGGTTCTTGGCCGTGAAGACTGCATGACCCCGAACGATTTGAATTGTTCGTCGATTGACTTGAACATTTATGTCCTGGACAACCTCGATCATCTCCCCCTTACTATCCGTTGGCTACAGCAACATGCATGGTGCGGCCACTGTAGCAAAACCACATGCAGATTTGACCTACATGTTATATAATAATAACAGAACCAAGAAAATTGCATGCACTCTTTTTTTAGATCTAATTGCATGCACTCTTTTTTTAGATCTAATTGCATGCACTCTGTAAGTCTCGTTTAGTGCATTTAGTTTCCAGTGTGTACATAATCATGAGTCGAGAAAAATAACAAATTGATTTATAACTCCCTCCGGTTCACCGAAAATAATTAATAGCATTCCTAATACTGACATGGTATGAAAAATGTAAATTTAACAACTATTTTTTGTTATTGTAGATACACTTTGGAAAGAGGCTTTATTCATGTATATTTTGTGATACATTCTAGTTACTCCTTCCGTATCAGAAATAGAAATGGCTTCGGCATTGACATGGTTTTCAAGATTTTTTCCTTTCAACATTTCATTTGCATTAGCTTGTCATGGTAAATTTGTGGATTTTTCCTAATAGAACATGCCAAGAATTATTCATCTACTTGCAGGTTAAACGCAGTAGTGCCATCATCGGTCCCAAAACCCTAGCCACTTTCTACCTGTCCTCCGCAACCTCCCTCGTCCCAACTCTTGATCTCCGCATGCAACTGTCACATCCCCAATCTTCTGCGGGAAGGATGGATCCATCCTTCTCACTAGATGTTTGAGCGATTTGATCTACCCTGGCATGTCTACATGCAGCCCTGAAGGATCTATGGAGTTCTTATTCTCTGTGGAGTAATGGTATTTGCTCGTCATCTTCTAGGTCGGACGACACTCCAGCCGTGTGGACTGTGAATGGTCGCTAGGTTTGCGTGCGCACCACAAGGCACCAACGCGTTGAAACTTTCCTATTCCAACGACACAATCCAACAAGAACATTTGCAGTTTCATCTCATATTCGTTTTGGAGGCATGTCATCCCTTCGAGATCCGACTTTAATAGGGCATTGCTATCCTTGCTGCCACCTGAGGTCGGAGAGGCAATCCTCCATTGGAGGTGGTTGGGGTTGCCTCTCTCTCTCTCTCTTATGTACGGTTTTTAGGTAGCATGCAATGCATAGACCTTGCATCGCTCATTGCATCTCCCTCTCCCCTGCTCTAACAAGTGGAGGCAATTGATTCGGTTTAACCGGTGATAACCTTAGTTGAGCTTGGTGCAAAACATGAGTATTCGTAGTGGGCTAGGTGGCTACCTACGGATCACAACACAATGCATGTTACTTAAGGTGAATGCATGTGTGATGTTATTCACTGTGGTGAGAGTATTTATTATTAGTATGGTGGAGTAAATTGTCTGAATACATGAAATTTATTCATAATCAGTCTAATTAAACATATTTATATTAATTCCAAAGCTTTTGGATCAACATTTAATCATTTGGTCATCGTCTCCAAGTCACTTTACTCTCTGATCCAAATTACTCATCGCAAATTTGGATCGGAGGGAGTAGTACTGAAGCTACACACATTCAAAAAGCGCAATACTGGACTTATATCTTAATTTTTTCGAAACATCGTCGACCAAGGACTAGCAAAAGGATCATGGATATGTTTATCATTATCGAGGGATCAAGTCAGCTATGTTCCTACGACACATCGTTTCAGCCCCTTTCAATGGTAAACGTGCAACGAGATGGCGCACGGAGGCTTAGCAAGGTGATGCCCTCGCCAACTAGTCATGGAAAGTAGTTCTGGTCATGGTAGACCGCATGACCATATAAGTTTAATGCTAGTTCGTTGATTGAATTGAAGATTTTGTTATCAGTCATCCGCCGCTACAGCAACATCCATGCATGCATGCATACATCCGCCGGGGTAAACCAGCCACATGCTGTTGTTGTTTTTGGAGGAAGCCACATGCATATGCATGCAGATTCAAATTTGACTTGCACGCTATCACTACTTGATAGGAAGCTACTGTTGCCTGCCAAAACCCACTGGCGAGCAGTGGTTAAGCAACACGAAGAGCCGGGAGGCTTCCAAGGCTGCAGTGGGCCCTGGTCCCTCGACGTCGTCCCGCAAATGCTCCGGCACACGTCCGGCGTTTGCAAGGCGTGCCACCTGACCTATACCTGGTCAGAAAGGTGTTGGATTGCTTCGATTAGTTCCCTGCATGGTAGACACGTAAACATTAAATACGAGCCCGATCGGCTCTCAGGTTGCCCTGTGGATCGGCTCACAAAGCCGATCGCCCCATGTTTCACGTAGGGTTAACGCTGACATGGGGCTCCTGCTTCAGTATAAAGCTAAACCAATCTCGACAGTTTAGGGTTCTCACCGTATGATCGGAACATCCTACGCGTAGTTGAGCCTAATAGACACGAAAGATAATGGAAAACTAACCTAAAAGAGGCCTAAAAACCAACATTAAGTTAATTCCCGAAACATCCCTCTTAGGACTAACAAACCATACCTAACGCACTACCGGATCGTTCAGCCCGTTTGCAAGGCCTAACCATACGGATATTAAACCAATCCTTGAAAAATCAAGGAGCAACTATAACGGATCGGATCTACTAAACAACGAACAAGCAAGATGCGCCCTTACACCTGGATAGGTGTAAGGGCAGCTAGATATCGAGGGACGGCACAGCTAAGCAGATATGCGTAAGAAAAGCATCTATGCAAGCCCCAAAACATCTACGATAAGTAGTGCTACTCGCCATCAACAACGCTTCAGCACGAGCAACACAAGGTAAACGAATAAACGTGTGCTGCCTAGATCGCAAGATGCGATCTAGGCAGCATGATGCTTACCGGGAGAAACCCTCGAAAGAAGGGGTGGCGATGCGCCTGATTTGTGTTTGTTGTGAACGTGATTGTCCTCCTTTTCCGATAACCCTAGATACATATTTATAGTCCAAGGACTTTCTAATTTGGACGTGCACCTAACCGTGCACGAGTTAAACTCTATCTTTTAATCTAAACTAAAATACGATCTACTATATTTACAGATACACGGGCAATTAAGCCCAAACTCTTCGTGCAAGGCCGCTTCAAAGATGCTCCACGCGTGTATCTTTCAAGCCCATCTTCACTTACGGCCCATCTCCCGATTTGGCCAAAATCCGGTGATAACACATGCCCCCTGGTTTTGGTAATGATAATTTCAAAACCACTCTGTTTTTCCTTCGAGGGGTCATGTCGTGGCAGAGCAGAACGTCGCAGTATTCTTCATCATGACGCCTTGCCTTCTCAACTTCTGCACGACTTGACCGTTTTGGCCCCACATCCTCGGAAACTGTTCGAGCATTGAATCTTCCAATATATCCCCTTTTATTTAACCGCATCGAACAGTTCACCTCTTCATCCCCTTACTCCAAACCAGCCGTCAGCCAAAAACCCTCTTGCTCTGCAACCATGTCTTCCTCTTCCTCCTCCCAATCCTCTTCCTCGAGCGAAGCAGAGCCGGAGGTCAATCAAATGGAAGCGTACAACCGGCGCGCTCCCGAGCACTGGGATGAGCAAGAGTTCGACTTCGACTTCGTGCCAGAGGGCCGACCCGAGGACCTCGTCTGGTCAGATGGCGACATGCCTCTAATCGACGGGGAAGATGACCTTCGGTTCTTGATCGACGGAGAACTGAGGCGGAGAGCGACATCAACGACCCCCCTTCCGGGGCAAATTCCTCTCTACCAAAGAAGTAGAAGAAGACGATGAAGACGAAGACGTCTCCTCCGACACGAAGCAAGAACAGGAGGACGACACCTCCTCCGACGAACCGCCGCCAAAGCGCATCCGTGGTTGGGCTTGGTCAGATGAGGACAACGATGACGAAGAGGAAGAAGCCTCAGTTGAAGGTTACAGTAGCAGTGACGAGGAAATCGTCGATAGCAGCGATGACGGCAGCTACCCCAGCGACGGCGAGGACGGCAACAGCCCTTAGAGTAGGGCTTTACTAGCATAAGATTAGCAATAGTAATTTGTTCCCTTTGAGCAATCGGCTTTTCTTTGTAAGAAATCACCCCCTTTTTTTAATCAATGAAGATGAAGATGTTCTTCCAATTCAATTTCCAATCATCCGATTTCACCCCTTGCCACTTTTCTGATTGTCAAAGGTGGTCAACGCTTTAATGAGACAATGGCAACGCAGCAGCCCTTCTGGATGAATTGTGAGACAGGTTAATCCAGTTATCCCTCAAATAATAGCCTGCGATCCTTGTCCCAACTCCGATCCTTAAACGGCAATCTTTAACCACTCCAAATCACCAGGGCAACCTTGCACAATCTTCCAGGCATCAACCCGAACCCAAGGAAGTATCAGAATGGTTCAGAACTTTCCTTATCAGGAGTCTGAAATTTTTTTAAAAAAAATATGGTCTTCCTCAGGTTAAACCACCTTGCCGATGACGACAGCACCTAGCAATCTTACTCATGATCCGTTCCTGCTTCCTCCCCGCCGGTATGACTACTTCAGACAGGACCATGAAACTTGGTCATGGATTTTCAAGACCAGTGCCCCCCGAGCCTCAGTCAAGGCGAGAACAACAGGGAGATAGGCGGCCACCAGGAACTTTTGAGGGACAAGATCCTTCTAGGCTTCAGTAACATGTTAGCTCATTAATCCTGCTCTTGTAGACCTTACTGAAGATAATTCCAGAGAGGAGACGCAGTCCAGCCGACGAAGCTCCAGCTTGGGCACTGATGACCCACAAGTATAGGGGATCGCAACAGTCTTCGAGGGAAGTATTACCCAATTTATTGATTCGACACAAGGGGAGACAAAGAATACTTGTAAGCCTTAACAGCGAGTTGTCAATTCAGCGCACTGGAAACAGACTTGCTCGCAAGAGTTTATCAGTAGTAATTATGGCAGTGGAAATAACGAAATAACGGAAGGTGAAATAAAGACAGCAGTAGTGATTATAGTAAACAGCAGATTAAAATACGTAGGCACAGGGACGGATTTAACGGGCGTTGCATGGATGAGAGAAACTCATGTAACAATCAAAGCATGGGCATTTGCAGATAATAATAAAACGGTATCCAAGTACTAATCAATCAATAGGCATGTGTTCCATATTTAGTCGTACGTGCTCGCAATGAGAAACTTGCACAACATCTTCTGTCCTACCAGCCGGTGGCAGCCGGGCCTCTAGGGAAACTATGGATATTAAGGTACTCCTTTTAATAAGTACCGGAGCAAAGCATTAACACTCCGTGAACACATGTGATCCTCACATCACTACCATCCCTCCGGTTGTCCCGATTTCTGGGGCCATTGGTTCCGGACAACACATGTGTATACAACTTGGTGTAAGATCATAAACAACGAATATCTTCATGAATCAATAACATGTTCAGATCTGAGATCATGGCACTCGGGCCCTAGTGACAAGCATTAAGCATAACAAGTTGCAACAATATCATAAAAGTGACATCTACGGATACTAGGCACTATGCCCTAACAATCTTATGACTATTACATGACCAATCTCATCCAATCCCTACCATCCCCTTCAGCCTACAGCGGGGGAATTACTCACACATGGATGGGGGAAACATTGCTGGTCGATGGAGAGGCGGCGGTGATGGCGGTGAAGATCTCCTCCAATTCCCCGTCCCGGCGGAGTGCCGAACGGAGACTTCTGGCTCCCGCGACGGAGTTTCGCGATATGGCGGCTCTCTGGGGTTTCGGCGACTTCGACTTCTCCCCGTGCGTTTTCGTGTCGAAACCAATAAGTAGTCCGAAGGCGTCGGAGGCCGGCCGAGGGGCCACACCATAGGCCGCGCGGGCCCCCCGGGCCGCGCCGCCATATGGTGTGGGGCCCTCGGGCCTCCACCTCCTTTGCCCTTCCGGCTCCGTCAATATTTTGGTAAAATAGGGCCATCTGAAGAAATTCCGAGGATTTTCCCGAAAGTTGGATTTCTGCACAAAAACGAAACACCAGAGCAGTTCTGCTGAAAACAGCGTTAGTCCGTGTTAGTTGTATCCAAAATACACAAATTAGAGGCAAAACAATAGCAAAGTGTTCGGGAAAGTAGATACGTTTTGGACGTATCAACTCCCCCAAGCTTAGCTTATTGCTTGTCCTCAAGCAATTCAGTTAACAACTGAGCGATAAAAGAACTTTCACGAACACATTTGCTCATATGATGTATATATTCTCATGCTATGGCTAATACTTAAGCAGTTCATAATAAGATACATGCAAATAAGATCATCCAACAGCTATGTCAATCATGGAGAGGTACCAACAATTAATAATAAGCACCATGAAGCATGTATATAAGCAGGATTGCAATGTTCATAAGAGAATATGATAAAGTGGTATCTCGCTTGCCCGTATTTGATCGGCAAAACATAAATGCCGAGGCACCTCTTGAGTTCATAGAAGGACTAGAAGTAGTGATTGTCAAAGATAAAAGCATCAAAGTTATACCACAATCAATATATTTTGAGACAAGCATATTATACTAAGAATGACAGTTGTGCTCTCAAGATAGTGCTCAAAGAAAGAATGGAGACACAACATAAAAGTAAAAGATTGACCCTTCGTAGAGGGAAGCAGGGATTAACATGCGCTAGAGCTTTTCATTTGTAAAGCAGAGTAAAATTATTTTGAGAGGTGTTTGTTGTTGTCAACGAATGGTAATGGGTACACTAACTACCTCATCAACCGGACTCACAAGAGCGGCTCCCATTTATTTATTTTTGGTTGGCACTCCTTCCCACCTTTCTTTCACAAACCATGGCTAACCGAATCCTCGGGTGCCAGCCAACAATCACATACCATGAAGGAGTGCCTTTTTATTTAAGTTTTATTATGATGATGACACTCCCCAACCTTTGCTTACACAAGCCATGGCTAACCGAACCTTCGGGTGCCGTCCAACAATCACAAACCATGGAGGAGTGTCTATTTAAATTAATTAATTCGGGACTGGGAATCCCATTGCCAGCTCTTTTTGCAAAATTATTGGATAAGCGGATGTGCCACTAGTCCATATGAGAGTCCGTCAAAAGTAAATGACAAGGTTGAAAGCTAAACACCACATACTTCCTCATGAGCTATGAAACATTAACACAAATTGAGAAGCATTTTGAAAGTTTTAAAGGTAGCGCATGAGAATTTACTTGGAATGGTTTGAAATGCCATGCATAGGTATTTATGGTGGACACTTTTGGAACAACTTGGTTTTCAGGTGTTTGGAAGCACGAGCGGCGATACCGCTCAGTACAAGTGAAGGCTAGCAAAAGACTAGGTGACAAAGGATTAACTTGTCAATGCCTACAGATTGTAGACTAGGGTTTTGCTGGAAGTAGAGGGCAAGTAGATCTCGAAGGTTTAGGCGAAAAGTACTCGGCGATTATGAAAACTAGGGTTATGTTGACAGTAGATTCGATCCTTTCTTTGTTCCTCGACTTCCCCTTATATAGGAGGTGGAGCCGAGGGTTTCGTATTACAAGTTACAGAGTCCGGGACGGTTTCTAACTCGTCCCGCCAGATTACAAATAATACTTCCTATTACAACTCTAGCTTTCCTTAATACGTCTTGGGCTCCCGAATCTTCTTATTCTTCGGATAATGGGCCTTCAGTAAATCCTGGGTACTATCTATGGCAGGCCCATTTGGGGTGCCTATGTCAGTAGCCCCCGAGATTTTGCTTGAATCGTAGAGTCAGGAAAAATCTCTCCCGTTTATTTTTGTTCGAGAGCTTTTTTCCATACTTCTTTACATAAAATTCTATATTGTACAGGGATAATGGTAGTTGGGGCTAGTTCATCTGACGGATCAGGTACTAGTTAACTGCTCTAGTGGCAATCCGCAAAAACCTACTTCAAGATCACGTCCCCGGACATGATCTCGGGATACTGGTGTAAACTTCGACAGGTGCCGCTTAAGGTCTTACCATTCTGTCGAGTCCCAGTTAAATTTATCGGGTACCTAACGCGGATTTTTCTTCGTATCTGTTGATACGGATAAAAGTAGCAGAGCGCAGTCTTTGGCGATGCCACGCCCAGCAGAACGGATCTGGGGTCTTACCTTCGCAAATTTGCGGCATTCAGAAATTAATCGCAACTTTGGCGTTCGAGAATATATTGTCGAGTGCTTTTCGCCTTTGGAATAGCACATTTTATCGAGTCATATTTGATGACTTTATTTTGTCTTCCCGATGGGAGTATATGTAGAGTTATTTGTGTAACTCGAAATATACTCACTTCTTTTTCTCTATTTCTGATCAAATTCATCGGGCACGCGAACAGCGTTCCCGATGGGAGTAGCCCCCGAGGCTACAGCCAAGAACTTGTGCTTGGGTGTAGGCTCCACAGATTAGCATCCTTTGCCGCTATATTTATGATCCTTCTCGATATTTTTATATTTATCGGGTGCGCGACCAGCGCTCCCGATGGGAGTAGCCCTCGAGGCTATGAACAAATTCTTGAATTTGGTCATAGGCTCTCGCCATTGCTATATTGTCATACTCGAAATTTTTATTTCTCCAAAGTAGCCCCCGAGCGTTTGGGCAAAAACTTGTATTTGACCAAAGGCTCCAAAAGTATTCAGATGATTTACCCTGTCGCCGTTCTCTTTTTATTTTTCTTGTCGACATATTCTCCTTTGTCATATTCTCTTCATCTCTATCAGTAATTAAGATTTTTTCTGCCTTGTGGGTCCATTATTTCCACCACGTTGACACGTCGTGCAAGTGGGGGACACACGTCCTCCGCTTTTCCTGGCGCACGTACGGTAACGCCTGTTCCATTCCTTCTCAGTAAAAATACCTTTTTACCCTTGTATCTACGAGATCCTTTTTCACCACACGATTTCTTCATCCAACGGTGCTTCGCCCGAACCCTATATAAACCTTTCTTCAACCTCGGTCCAGTCCTTCGCTTGCGCCGCACATCTGTTCCCCTCTGCAAAAACTTCCCTTGCGCCCAATTCTGTTTGGTCTTCCGCACGCTCAAACATTGCCTTGTCCATTGCTGTTGATGCCACCACGCACGCGACTTACGCGCCACAGCACTCCAGAATCCGCAATGGCCGCCGAAGATCTTGACTGGGAGAGATCTAAAATCTCCAACCAAGACCTCAACCTGATGAAGAAGCTTGGCCTGATGAAGAAAGATGACGCCATCCGCTTTCCCAGCGAAGAAAGCTACCCCAACCCTCCAATGGAGTACCGGGTTAGTTTCGTTGATCACCTCATCCGCGGCCTTTCTGCCCCTATTCACGATTTCCTCCGCGGCCTTCTCTTTGTTTATGGGATTCAACTACACCAGTTGACCCCCAATTCCATCCTCCATATTTCCATTTTCATCACGCTGTGCGAATGTTTCCTTGGAGTCCCTCCCAATTGGGCTCTTTGGAAACGCATTTTCCTTCTTCGTCGCAATGCCTCTCGCAACGCCACTTATAACATAGGCGGCGTTGTTATTTGTGTCCGAACTGATGTTGAATACTTCGACGTCAAATTTCCTGATTCTGTCCAAGGGTGGCGCAAAAAGTGGCTCTACATTCACGAAGAAAGTGCCAACTCTGTGGAGCACAACATAGTCCCCTTCGACGGAAATGCTAAAATTCAACGCCGCCGCTCCTGGGATGCGAAGCTTCCGAAGAAGAGAAAAAGGCGACAGAAGCACTTATGTCTCGTATTCGTCAGCTCCAAAATACTCGAGGCGAAGAACTATCTGGTGTTCAAATCACTGCCTACTTTCTTAGAATTAGGGTGCAGCCTCTTCAGGCTCGCAAAAATCCCCTTTGGACATATACTGGTGTAAACGACGCCAATAGGCTCTCCAGTGATCTCTCTGCAAAGGACTTGGAGAAGCTGATTCGAAGAATTTCTAGTTTAAATAAGAAAGATCCTGTTCCTTCTTCCTGCCGCGTGGAACCATACAGCTCCACCAATCCTCTCCCCGAGGTATTTTTGTCTTCTCGAATTTTTATCTTGTTCCAAATGTTCCCTGCATCTTACTGTATTGATATCTCGCTATTTTTTCTTTTGTCGCTATTTTTGCAGAACCATCCTACTATGTCTTCTCTTCCTCCCCTTCCCGAGGATGGAGAAGTCGAAGAACAAGCTGTCGTTGCCGAGGACAATCAAGGTTCCTCTCTTCATGAAAGTGAAGTCGCAGGTTCTCACAAATCTGCGACTTCCCATGAAAAGGAAGTTGAATCTGAAGCCAGCGAGTCGACGCAATCCCTTCCTCCTGCTGTTTCCCCGAAGAACAAAAGGAAAAGGGATGACGCCGAAGCCTCCGGCACCTCCAAACCCGAGGAAACTGATCCTTCGTCGCAAAAGGCAGCTTATGATCCATATCTCGAGACCCTTATCAGTTCGTGAGTCCTTGTTCTATCTTTTCCTTGTATTTGAACATTCGTATCTATCTTGCTGCTTATATTTGTCGACATTTTACTTGCAGTGATGAGGAAGAAGAGGTACCAACCGCTGATGTGGCTGCTCGAACGAGTACGTCACATACTTTAATTGCCTCGGAAACACTAGTTGAAGGAGAAGAATCTTCACCTCCTCGGCAAAATGTCAACACTGCTACTCCTCCTTCAAGCCCCCGAGCCCCTTTGTCGAAAAGGGCGAGGACGGAAATCATCCCGGAGCCTACTCTTCAATTGAGTAGCTCCTCTAACCCTCTCTTGGAGGATGTAAGTTCTTAACTTTCTTGTCATTGTTCATGTTTTCTTTGTTGATTCCTGTGTACCATTATATTTTTCTCATACCGCCATTTCCTTTTTTCCCCTTTTTTAACAGCCTCTTATAAAGGATCTTCTTCGCATTGGTACCCAATTTGTTGGGTACCGTGAATATGCTAGTAACGCTGAAGGTAATGCTTTACTCCTTTGCTTCTGCCCTTTTGCTCCTCTGTTGTCGAAGTTTTTAACTATATTTTTCTTCCTTGCCAGAAAAACTGGCGGAAGCCAATGAGCGTGCCAACACACTTGCTCAACAGTTAGAGCAAAGTGAACAGGCTCGCAAAAAGGCTGAGTCAGATGCTGTTGGTGCTCGTGCAGAGGCTGATAAGGCCAAGTCTGATGCTGCTGGTGTCGAAGATCTCCGGAAGAGACTTCATGATGCCGAAACTTCGCTGAGTGAACATATAACCGCTCAATCTGCTCGCGAAGAGGCGATCCTTAAACGCTTGAAGACACAGAGTCGCCGCTTTGTCGGTAAGTATCACTTATCATTTTTTGTATTTCCTTTTCTGTGTTTGTTTGTTGCTCAATAAATTTCTTTTTTGACAGCTAGAACAGCTCAAGAGTTTCAACTTGAAGAACCCGTCAATGATCCTCTTCTCGACGCCCTGTCATTTCTCGAGGTTCATGGATCAGAGGCACGCGAAGGCATTGATCAGGCCAAAGCAGGATTGTCGCGGCTTTTTCCTTATTTTTTCCCAAAGAAAGAGGAACCCGCAACTTTCCTTGATCTCGCCAAGAGCTTCAATTCAGCAGAAGACCTTGGACTGAAAATGCGCCAAGAGAACATGAAGGTTGCTGTCGAAAGTACTGTTGCCCTGGTTGCTGACAGCCGACAAACTATTGATTGGATGAAGGTTGGCGACACCAATCAAATAGAACAGTCGAGGTGGAGGTCGCTGATTAAGGCAGCCAAACCCAACACAAAGAAAATCTTAGCATATCTCGGGATCAAGCCACCCTCGACTCCCAGCTCATCAAGGCCGGAGGTCTAGTTTCATATTCTTTTGCTTTGTTTTAGTTTATCTCCTCCTTCTGGTACTGTCGCTGTAACGCTCCTGGCGACGATTAGATCGTGTGGAGTTCCTTCTTTTGTAATAGATATGTATATACTACAAGAATGAATGGAAGTCGAACTTTTGTCTCAATGATTGATGTCGACGTTTTTCTATTTTTCAGTTGATTTTTGACAATTATTCGCCAATTCCTGATCCTCCCGAAGTTTTTCCTTCGTCCCTTGCGAAGAAGTCTTCTGTCCCTGTTAACCTTGATGATTCTTCGAGTGTGGATCTGACAGAAGAATTGAAAGAACTTCGAGTGCAACTTCAGTCTGTGAAGAAGCAGTCGCTTATACTTATGGAGCAGTCTCGAGAATCTTCTAAAAGGAGAAAATTGCGCTTCAACAAGCTCAAGATGCCATAACTGACAAGGACGCCGCTGTTGCTGAAGCTGACGCAGCTGCATCTCGAGAGAATTCTATGCTCCAGCTGCTAACAGATGCTAGCTTGGATATGGCGGGTAAGTTTCATTGTCTTTATCTCGCTTCTTCGTTTCCTTTGCTGCTTGCCTCCTTATTGCCCACTGAATTGTTTTATGAAACAATAGGTGCTTTTTTGGATCCTATAACTGAAGATGAACGTGTCGAGGCTCGTTCCAATGTTCTCCTTCGGCTTGCACGTGAACATGGATCGACTTTTTGGGGTACACCTGAGCGGACCCGCCAAATCGTGAGATTTCAAGATCGTGCACTTCAGGTTCGCGAATATCTTGACTTCTGTACAAGGACTTTGTCTCTAGTTTATGGTACCATGTTTCCTCGCAATAAGATGCCAGAGACCCTTCCTGCATTGATGGACAAATTTCGAGATGCTCCTCGCATCCACGGCTTTGTACGAGCCCAACTAGCTGCTGGCGCAAGGTTTGCGATGATCATGATAAAAATTTGCTACCCGAAGTTAGACGTGGGGCAAGTTGTCCCGAAGTGCCTGGAGAAGATGTCGAAGAGGAAAAGAAACTTCGGCAAATATGATGACATTGTTACTCCTGTTGCCGAAGATATGATGGATGAACTTCTCCGGATGGATTCCGAATTCTTCGTGAAGGGTAGCTATGCTGAGCATAGTACTCGCGCTGTAAATAACGAGCGCTTAACCATAGATAATATATTGGGAAATTCTTGAAGACGAAACTTATTCCGAAATTTATATCCTGTATAGACCAGCTATATTGTAAAGTCATTGTATTTTATTTTTATCGCCAAGCCCCCGGGCGTTTTGATTGCAATATCTTGTGTATTATAATGCGAGGTTGTCCCAAGGCAAGATAATATACATTGTGTACTATTTTGTGCGGGTGTAAGCCCCCGAGCTTTTTGTTGATCACTATTTTGTCGATATCTCTTTTTATTTTGGCGAGGTATTTTTACCAAGGCAAGGTGCTTCTTTTGTCGATACTGTGTTTGTATATATATTGTATCATGTAGGGGAGAAGCCCCTGATCTTGTCGGGAAGAAGATATATAATTCCACTATCTTTATTATATTGCAGCACCGCGAGTCCGCCTCATTAAAAACCTTCTCCGGCCCCACTCGGTGCCCCGAAAAAGGAAAAGAGTGCGTCTGAAAACTCGCGGGCGTTTCAGTACATTGTAGCTTTACAAAGGGAGACTATATTTTCGGCGTCTAGGCGTAGAAACGCCTGAGCTGTGCCACATTCCAGGGATTTGGCTCGTCGATCCCTGTCTTCTTGTCTTTAATTCTGTATGCTCCTCCTTCTATTACTTCTGTGACGATGTATGGTCCTAGCCAGGGTGACTCGAGTTTTTCATGGCTTTTTTGATTGAGTCGTAAAACCAGGTCACCCACTTGGAAAGATCTTGGCCGCAATCGTCGACTGTGATAGTTTTTCAGGTCCTGCTGATATTTAGCGACTCGTGACAGGACCTCGTCTCGAGCTTCATCGAGTGCGTCGACATCATCTTCCAAAGCTTTTCTCGAAGTTTCTTCGTCATATTCTGCGACTCGTGGAGAATCGTGTTCTATTTCTATCGGCAAGACTGCTTCAGCTCCGTGGACCAAAAAGAACGGCGTTTCCTGTCGCTGTATTTGGTGTTGTTCGAATACTCCACAATACACTTGGCAGCTCCTCCGGCCAAGTATGCCGAGCTTTTTCCAGTGGTCCTAGCAGACGTTTCTTGATGCCGTTGCAGATGATGCCATTGGCTTTCTCGACTTGTCCATTGGTCTGAGGATGCGCAACAGAAAAACTCAATTTAATGCCCACTTCTGCGCAGTATGCTTTGAACTCTTTGGACGTAAAATTGCTGCCGTTGTCTGTGACGATGCTGTGAGGTACTCCGAAGCGAAAGACAATGCTCTTCACAAACTTTATTGCGGATGCTGCATCTGGTGAATTTATTGGCTTCGCCTCTATCCACTTGGTAAATTTGTCGACAGCCACTAGCAAGTACTCGTATCCTCCTGGCGAAGCTTTGTGCCCCACCATGTCGAGACCCCATTGAGCAAAGGGCCAAGACAATGGGATTGGCATAAGTTCCGCTGCTGGTGAGTGAGGTCTTGCCGCAAATCTTTGACACGCGTCGCAAGTGCGCACTATTTCCTTTGCATCCTCGATTGCTGTGAGCCAATAAAATCCTGCTCTGAAAACCTTTGCCGCGATAGCTCTGCTACTCGCGTGGTGCCCACATATTCCTTCATGCACGTCCTTTAAGATGATCCTTCCTTCTTCGGGTGTAACGCACCGTTGTAGCACACCCGAGATACTGCGTTTGTACAGCTCCCCTTTTACCACCGTAAAGGCTTTGGATCTCCTAATTATTCGCCTTGCTTCGACTGGATCGTCGGGTATGGTTTTCCTTAGGATATATGATATGTACGCCTGCATCCATGGAATTTGCACCATCATGACTAGATCTTGCTCTTCTTCTTCTTCTGCTGTGTCTTTGGCAATACTCGAAGGTTTCTCTTTTTTCTCCTTTATTTTTGCTGGTTTTGTTGATCTCTCGCTAATCTCTTCCCAGAACACACCTGGAGGGATTGCGAGGCATTGTGACCCGATGTTTGCGAGAACGTCGGCTTCATCGTTGCTCATCCTGCTGATGTGGTTTACCTCACAACCGTCGAATAGCTTCTCCCTCGTTGTACACCTCCTTGTATGCTATCATACTTTCATTGACTGCATCGCATTGGTTCATTACTTGCTGTGCTACCAACTGTGAGTCGCCGAAAATTTTCAGTCGAGTTGCACCGCAAGCTTTCGCCATCTTCATCCCGTGTATGAGAGCTTCATATTCTGCTTCATTGTTAGATGCGTTTGGGAACGTCATCCGCAGAACATACTTCAACTTGTCGCCTTCGGGTGAGACTAATATCACGCCTGCTCCAGCACCTTCCAATCTCTTGGACCCGTCGAAGTTCATGGTCCAAGTCCTCGATAAATCTGGGGGTCCCGTGTTTTGTAGCTCCATCCACTCTGCAATGAAATCTGGTAAGACCTGCGACTTTATTGCTTTTCTTTTTCATACGTGATATCCCGAGAAAGTTCAATTCCCCAAAGGGAGACACGACCCGTAGCTTCTGGGTTGTTCAGTATATTTGATAAGGGAGCCTCATTGACCACTATTATCGGGTGTGCCGAAAAATAGTGTCGCAATTTTCTTGCGTCGTGAATACTCCATATGCTAGCTTTTGATATTGCGGGTACCGCTGTTTTGATGGCGACAGACTTCGCTGATGAAATATACTGGCCTTTGAACTCCATGAAGCTTGCCTTCTTCTTCCCTTTCGACTACTAAGGCCGTGCTGACCACCTGAGGTGTAGCTGCAATGTACAAGAGGAGAGGTTCTTTCTCTTTTGGCGCCACCAATATCGGCGGTGTCGAAATTGCTCGCTTGAGATTCTCGAAAGCTCTGTCTGCTTCCTCGTTCCATTGAAATTTTTCCCCTTGCTTGATCAACGCATAAAACGGCAGCGCCTTTTCTCCTAGCCTGGCGACGAATCTGCTTAAAGCTGCGACTCGCCCCGTTAGCTGTTGTATTTCTTTCAACTTTGTTGGCTTTCTCATAGTAACGATGGCCTGTATTTTTTCGGGATTAGCTTCAATCCCCCTTGCTGATACTAAGAACCCGAGAAGTTCTCCTGCGGAACTCCAAAAGAGCACTTTGTCGGGTTCAGCTTGAGGCAGAACTTGTCGAGGTTGTCGAAGGTTTCCTTCAAATCTTCGATCAAAGTCGACCCTTTCTTTGATGTTATTACGACATCGTCGATGTAAACTTGTACATTTTTTCCGATCTGTGTTGCTAGGCATTTCTGCATCATCCGCTGATATGTTGCTCCCGCGTTTTTCAAACCGAAAGGCATTGTTTTGTAACAAAACACGCCATAAGGTGTGATGAACGCTGTCTTGGCTTCATCTTCTTCTTTTAGTCTAATCTGGTTATAACCAGAATATGCGTCCAGGAAGGAAAGACGTTCACATCCTGCCGTGGAGTCGATGATTTGATCGATCCTTGGGAGGGGAAAGTGATCCTTGGGACAATGTTTATTGAGACACGTGAAGTCGACGCACATGCGAAGGACTATTGTGTGTTTCTTCGGCACCATCACTGGGTTAGCTACCCATGTGGCTTCGTAGATATTTCTCTGATAAACCCAGCATCTTTGAGTCGATCTATTTCGATAACATGGCTTTGCGGCTAGGCTCGAAAAACGCCGCAAAGGTTGCTTTACTGGTCGTGCGAGAGGATCCAAATTGAGGTGGTGCTCGGCAAGTTCCCTGGGTACTCCTGGCATGTCAGCTGGACACCATGCGAAGATTCTCCAGTGCTCACGGAGGAACTCGACGAGCGCGCTTTCCTATGCGACATCCATGTTTGCGGCTATGGACGTCGTTTTCTTTGGATCTGTCGGGTGGATCTGTACCTCTTTTGAATCCTTATTTATATTGAAAGTTGGCTCCTTAGAAGATCTTCCTACCTCTGGCAGCACATCATAATCAGTGAATCTTGGCGCCGCATATTCTGCTTGCATCCCGAAAGTTTCTGATAGTCGATGAAAATCCTTGTCGCATTTGTCGGATAAAGCTTCCTTTGATTGTGATAGGTCCCTTGGGCCCAGGCAACCTCCACAATAGATATGTATAATGCGGTACTGCCATGAACCTAGCATATGCTGGTCGTCCCAACAAAGCGTGATACTGCGACGGGAAATCCACACTTCGAACTCCAGATTCTCTATCCTGTAGTTTTCTCGGGTTCCAAACTGAACGTCGAGGTTTATTTTGCCCAATGGGTAACTTGGCTTCTCCGGTGTAATCCCATGGAAACGTGTGTCGGTTTTCAGGTTTGCCAAGGATATGTTCATTTTCCTCAATGTATCTGCATACATGAGGTTTAAGCTGCTGCCGCCATCTATGAAAACTCTCGACACATCAAAACCAGCAATTACTGCGGGTAGGATGAGTGCTGATTGTCCTGGTCGAGGAACTTGCTGCGGATGGTCCGCGATTGTGAAGCCAATGTCTTGCCCCGACCAATTTAAGTACTCGACTGTTGGTGGAGGCATCTTCTCTGCCATGAACACTTGTCGAGATATTACTTTCTGCGCCCGGCTAGCTTTCTGAATCATCGAGACCACACCGTTAGAGTTGGGGTCAACATATGGAGGTGGATGTGGTGCTGCCGCAATTCTAAGCTGGTGTCGATTTTCGTCGGTTATTGCGGGAGGAGGTGGAAGGTGGATCTCGCTCCTTGGCTCCCGAGGGTTTCTGTTATTTGCTTGAGCGTTTGCGATTCCTGCGGCTCGCAGCATTGCCTGAAAATTGCGGCAGTCTCTGTAGATGTCCTGACTGCCTTTTTCCATTGTTGTCGAGGTAAAAGTGCATTTGACACGGACCGTTCATCATATCCTCGGGAGACACGTAAGGTCTTTGAATCCTTGGTCCACTATTTTGTCTGTTGCCGCGAAAATCACCTCTATTGTCGCCTTGTTGCTCATTGCTCCTTTGATAGTCATCTCGACTGTTTCCTCCAGGATTTCCCCGAAAACCAGCCGATATGTGGCCGGGAGCATCGTTGTTGTAGAACTGGCGAGAAAATCGCCTTCTATTTTGATAATTTCGACTACGATCCTCTTCTGGCGACCTGTGTCGTTTGTTGTATATTGCGTCTTCTCCATCTGCCCACTTGTTAGCGATTTCCATCAACGCTGAGATTGTCTTGGGATTAGTTCTCCCCAAGTCCTCGACGAAGTCTGCTCGTCGGATTCCTGCTACGAACGCATCTATTGCTCTCTCGATATGTCTTCTGCCGAGTTCTTGATAATGTTCCACCGCTGTATATATTTCCTCATCGACTCGTCATGTTTTTGTCGGCATGCCCTCAGCTCTTCCAACGATGCAGGTTTCTTGCACGTGGATCGGAAGTTTTTCACGAAGATGTCCTCAAAGGTCTCCCAGCTGTCGATGGAATTCAAGGGGAGTTTCTTTATCCAAGATCTTGCGGCACCACTCAGGTGAACTTGGATACTTTGCATAGCTGTTGCTCTGGTTCCTCCTACCAGTTTTACCATCTCGAGATAATCCACGAGCCAATCCTCGGGATCTTGCAGGCCGTCGAACTTCTTGAAATTCTCGGGTAACTTGAACCCTTTTGGGACTCGAGTTTTTCGCACTCTTCTCGTAAAGCATGGGAGCCCACACATATCTTCGTCGGCGAGCTCTGGCGAGTGCTGACGGTCCCTCCTTTCTTGTCGCGCTCTGTCCACCCTTACTTGGACTGCTGTGTCTCTTGCTCCACTTGCTCTTGGTGGGTCTTGAACTGCTGCGGTGTGTCGTGGACTATTTTGTCTGGGATTTTCTTCGGGAGGCGTTGTTGCAAACGCTGTTCCCATAACCCCTACTCCAGCCATTGCCATATTGAACAATGGTTCTCTCGGGTCCCCAGGAGGTGGTCTGGACGCTAAGATGTATGCTTGTGTTGCCATGTAACCTGCCTCTGGCGTTTTCGGGATGATATTTCCTCTTTCGTCGATCGACATAAAGGACATGTCGAGATTTTGGATTATGTTTCCTCTTTCTGCTTCAGGTATGTTTTGAAGTCGAGACATTGCTCTCCTCCGAGCTTCTCTGTGACTATCTCCTGTATTTCCTGAAAGGCGACTTAAGTCTGCCTGACGTCGCTTGATGCAAGGCTGCTTCTTTCCTTCTATTCAAGGATGCTGTTTGTTTTTCTAACTCTCTGCTAACTCGAGCAAGTCTATATTGATATGCTTGAAGTTCTTGTGCAGCAGTGGGTCATAGGTTCTGAACCATCCATGGCTCTCGCACCCTATCCCACGCTTCTTGCGGGAGCTGTACTCTTGCGAGTTGTAGATCCAGGATATTTGGTGCCTAAACCATGTCCGAGATCAGCGGGATCGACGTATGGATTTCCCAATTCGCCGAAAGCCTCGATGTTTGCGGGTCCGATGTGCCCTTCTACCACATAGATCCGATGATATTTTGCGCATTGATTTTTGTCGGGATTGGTGACACCATCGATAGAGTGGTGAAGACCTTTCCGATGGCAGCGACTTGTCGATGAAGTTGAAGTCGCGACGATGTCGGAGTCGCTGCTTATAAAGGAGTCCGCACGACTAAGGATTTGTTGCTGAAGATCTTGGCGAGCTTTCCGCTGCCTTGTTGTCGACGAAGTATGTCGACGAAAACTCCTCGTCACTCGACGAAAAGTTGGAGTTGACCGCTGAAAATTCCGGCAAGATCGGAACTTCGAGACGGTAGGATCCTTCCTTGTTGACGCCAAATCGGAATTCTCCGAACGTCATGTCGATGGGCTCCTCCAGATAGGCACATGCATCCATACGGGAGGGCGGGTGAGGAATAAAATTGAATAGATCAGTTTTTCCCTTGTTACCTCGATCCATCGCGTTGCTTGTCGTTGATGATGTCGAAGATCTTGAACGTGCCATCGAGATCAGATCCTTGCAACCTCTAGTTCCCACAGACGGCGCCAATTGACAAAGGATTAACTTGTCAATGCCTACAGATTGTAGACTAGGGTTTTGGTAGAAGTAGAGGGCAAGTAGATCTCGAAGGTTTAGGCGAAAAGTACTCGGCGATTATGAAAACTAGGGTTATGTTGATAGATTCGATTCTTTGTTCCTCGACTTCCCCTTATATAGGAGGTGGAGCCGAGGGTTTCGTATTGTACAGTTACGAGTCCGGGATTTCTAACTCGTCCCGCCAGACACAAATAATACTTCCTATTACAACTCTAGCTTTCCTTAATACGTCTTGGGCTCCCGAATCTTCTTATTCTTCGGATAATGGGCCTTCAGTAAATCCTGGGTAATATCTATGGCAGGCCCATTTGGGGTGCCTATGTCACTAGGGAGCGACAAATCAAGAGAGCAGTAACTGTCATAATCATGCTTGCGGCAAAATAAATTAACGGAGGCATAAAAGTGATACAAGAACTCTGAAGCAATATAAATCATCGAGGCTTAATTGACTTTTTGTTCAGTCATATGCATGCGTGAGCATGTGCCAAGTCGATATAAATGAATTATTCAGAGGAGGATACCACAATGTCATACTTACTTATGAATAAAACAATGCAAGCAAATATCCATGACATGCTACTCATATTAATAAATTGGAACTAAACATGAGAGATCATGAGCTACTAGACTTTCTCAAATGACATATACCTCACATGAACCAACTAAGCATGCTCATATGGATGAGTATATGTACAAAAATGAAAGCAAATAGAGTTCATACCAGCCTCTCACCACAATCAGATTGTAGATCGTCATTATTGCCTTTTCACTTGTGTAGCTTGGATAATATGAAATGAAAAACCACGCTCCAGCCACCGAAGACCATTGAACTCATGATGAACTTTACAAACCAAAGAAGAACAGCAAATATTTTGGTGTTTTCGAATTAGAAACAAGCACGAAAGAAAACAAGCAAACAAAGCAAAATCTTTTTGGGTTTTCTTATAGCAAACTAACGATAGCAAATAAAGCAAACTAAGAGCAAGGAACCAAATAAATAAATGGTGAAGAGAAACAACAGAAATATTTTTGGTCTTTTTGTGTTTTAGGAAAGAAACAAAGCGAAAACAAAAGAATGCAAACTAACAGAAACACAGAAAAGCAGGATGACAGAAATCTGCCAAATCCTGACAGCAGTACAGAAATCGAAAATAACAAAAATCTTCCGTTGCTCAGACCAAAAGTGTTCAACTAATGAAAGTTAGATAACAACCTGGGAACATGCTCAAAAATTGGCAACTCAAAATAACGTTCTGGCTGTGCGTACGAATTTTTTGGTAACAGCACAGAATCTGTTTTTGGACAGCACTTCCCCAAATATCATCTCCCTCTCATTAGAAAACCACTCTAGAGACTAAACAAGTATGTACAAGTATCCAGCAATCATAATATGCAAAGAATGAGTGATGCCGGTATACCTCCCCCAAGCTTAGGCTTTTGGCCTAAGTGGAGTTCATTCCCACGGTCCCCATGAAGTGGTGTCTTCGTAGTATGACGAAGAACGACCCGATTCCATGTATGTGCTGGAGGAAACGTCGGGGTACGTGACGGTGTAGTCGTAGGAGGGCTCGGCGTTCTCGGAGTCATGTTGCTGGTGGAATTCTTGTATCTTCATATGTTCCTCCACCACCTCCTTAGTGAGCGACCATGATTGCCTGTCAATATTGAACAAACCTGGCTGGGAAGAGGGATTTCCTTCTCATTCCCATCAGCAAACAACATTCTATAAACCATATTATCTATAGTGGAGTCAGTAGTAACAAAACGATGGCTCTTCATAGCAGCAATATCTAATTTCCTAGGGGTTAATGGTACATCATTAGAATCAAGAGGAATATCTAGATGTGTTAAAATGCGCAGTGCAATAGTTCCTCCAAAAATAGGCCCCCTGCTAGACAGGCGGCGAGCAATAAGAGAACCAAGATGATAAGGTGTCTCTCCAGTAAGTGCAACATTCAAGAAAGCAAGATGGTAGCTAGAGATGTTACTAGTATTTTCTCTACCCAAAATGCTAGTACCAATGTAATATGCGAAATATTTAATAGCGGGAGTTGAATGTTTCTTATCTTCCCTCGCTGGATGGTGCGGCAATCATCTCCGGTGATCCCTCGGTAAAGCTCCAACAAGTCCCGGGGTTGTCATCAATCCTCCTTGCTGTACCTACAGGGGCAATACCCAATGCACCACAAAATTCTTCCAATTTCATGGTAACAGGAATATCATAAATTTTGAATGCGACTGTCGGCTCATATTCCGTGTTGTGGAACTTGAAACTCTCAACGAAAATTTTGGTGAGCCTGTAATATTGTCCCCTTTCGTCTCCCACGTAGGTGGCTAGGCCTGCCCTGTTGACAAGGGTGAAGAAGTCATCCAATATCCCTGCATTGGTCAGAAACTCATAACAAGGGAAGGATGAAGCATTAGGAGCCCCATGGTCCTCCTCGGGCGCGAAGCTAGGCGCGATGACATCCTCATTGTAGGATCGCCTAATTTGAGTAGACGCCCTTGAGGGCCTACCGGTGCTGGTTGTTGCTTTCTTGAACAACTCTCCAAACTTGAATTTCTTCATCTTCCCTTTCTGAAATTTTCAACAATTATTATAAAATTTGATTTCAAGGTGTGTAATTGAAGGGAACTACTATAGGAACTTGCTAGAGTACTTAACGTGCATCAAAACTAATTTCTTCCACTTAGAACAAGCATGCAAGCTCACTAAACATGTTATCTATAGCAGCAAAATATTCAAGATGTACTTAACCAAATGAAATTCTAATTGGACAATCAAAGGAGTCACATACCAAGGAGTAAATGTGCCAAATTTCAGAAATCTGGGCTGAGCAAGGAGATCGAAAAATCGCGAGTTCTTGAGCAGAAACACGAGTGAGAGGAACTTGGTACGAGCTTTTTCGGGAGAGAGAAGGTGCTGGGAGGAAGAGATGAGGAAGTGGGGCAGGGGTGGCCCACACCACATGGTGGCGCGATCCCCTTCGGCCGCGCCGGCCTATGGTGTGGCACCCCGGTGCCCCACAGGTCATCCTCTCGGTGCTCCCAGTGTGCCTCGTCGAAAAATAGGACCAACGGTGTAATTTTTGTAATTTTTAGAGAACTTTGAAAAATGCACATTTCTGGGTATTAAATTAATGATTACTGCGCAGGAAAATGATTTCTAAAATCTTAAATGACTAAAGCATATTGCAAAACAAAAGTGCTACAGCAAATAAAATAGGTGAAAGGAGAAAGAAAGAAAGAAGTGTTGTTTAGCTCTTTTATGCAATAAAATATACTTGTTAACAAGGTTGATCAAGTCTTGCTACCAAATAAATTTTATATGACATAAGAAGAAATAAACCTCAAATCAATCATGTTACCTTATATTGAATTGATATGGATCCAATCACAAGAGTTTGATATTCTTCTTTAGGCTCATATATAGGACAATCAATGGATCCCACTTTGATAGTTTTCACATTAAAAATTGTATTGACTCCACATACTTTATCAATCCTCTTGGGAAAATAGACAGTGTGTTCCTTATCATCAACATTGAAAGTAACCATGCCTTTATTGCAATCAATAACAGCCCCTGCAGTATTAAGAAAGGGTCTTCCAAGAATAATGGACATATTATCATCTTCAGGCATTTCCAACACAACAAAATCAGTTAATATCAAGCAATGCTGAGTAACTTGAACAGGAACATTTTCACATAAACCAACAGGAATAGCAGTAGATTTATCACCCATTTGCAAAGATATATCATTGGTATCAATTTATCTAAATCAAGTCTCTTATAAAGAGAAAAAGGCATTACACTAACACTGCTCCCAAATCACATAGAGCAGTTCTAACATAATTATTCTTGATGGAACAAGGAATAGTTGGTATACCTGGTCGCCCAACTTCTTTGGAATCTTACCATTGAAGGAGTAATTAGCGAGCATAGTTGAAATTTCTTCATTGGGGACTTTCCTTTTGTTAGTAACAATATCTTTCATATACTTTGAATAAGGAGGCAATTTAATAGCATCAGTCAAAGGAATTTGCAAAAATAAAGGTTTCATCCAATCACAAAATTTATTATAATGTTCCTCTTCCTTTGATTTTAGTTTCTTAGCAGAAAAGGCATTTGCTTTTGAACCCAAGGTTCTCTTTCATTACCATGTTTCTCAGTAATAAAGTCTTCTTTAGTGTACTTTTTATTTTTAGCATGCTTTTCAGGTTCTTTTTCAACTTCTTCTTTATCAGGAGTATCATTCTTATCATTATCTTCCTCATGTTCATTACCACTTTCGGTTTCAGCATCGAAATAGAAATACTATTAGGATCATTAACAGGTTCAGAGGATTCTACAACATTCTTATGTTTCTTTTTCTTTTTCTTAGATGGAGCACTAGTTTTAATTAGTTGAGAATCTTGTTCAATTCTTTTGGGATGCCCTTCAGGATATAGAGGATCCTGGGTAGAAACACCACCTCTAGTTGTTACTTCACAAGCATGTTTTTCTTTAGAATTATTTCCCAACAAGTCATTTTGCACTTTGGTAAGTTGATCAATTTGAGTTTGAACCATTTAAAAATGTTTAACAAGTATCTTAACATCATTGGAGGTTCTCTCCACAATACCATGCAATTCACTAATAGCTCGGGAATTTTCCATTAAATGATTCTCTACTCTCATATTAAAGTTTTCTTGCTTAACAATATAATTATCAAATTCATCTAAGCATTGAGCAGGAGATTTTGAATACGGAATATCTTCTCTAGTAAAGTGTTGAAGCGAGTGTACCTCAATCATGGATGAAGGGGAATTGTCTCACATATATCTTCTATAGGAGGTAAATTCTTCACATCTTCAGGTTTAATACCCTTCTCTTTAAGAGACTTCTTGGCTTCCCTCATATCTTCATCATTCAATTTAATCATACCCCTCTTCTTCACTATCGGTGTCGGGGTTGGTTCAGGTGTAGACCAATCATCATGATTCCGGCCTATTTTAGCCAATAATTCTTCAGCGTCGTCTGGAGTTCTTTTCCTGAAAACACAACCAGCACAACTATCCAGGTATGCCCTAGACTCAATAGTTAGTCCACTATAAAATATATCAAGTAAATCATGCTTTTCCAAATCATGGTCAGGCTGAGCTCTAATAAGAGAACAAAATCTAGCCCAAGCCTCGGGCAATTTCTCTCCATCTTCCGGTCAAAATTATAAATTCTCTGCAAAGCAGCATGTTGAGCACTAGCAGGAAAGTATTTACGAAAGAAAACATCACGCAAGTCAGTTGGACTTTTAATAGAACCAGGAGGCAAATTATTATACCAAGTTTTAGCATCATCCTTTAATGAGAAAGGAAAATTTTAGCGACAAAATAAGTACGCATCTTGACATCATCAGAAAACACGCCACTAAGAGTAGATCTCATGTGTTCAACAGCACTTTCTTTTTCAGTACCACAAAAGGGTGTTTTCTCAACAATAGCTATATGAGATAGATCAAGAGAAAAATCATAATCTTTATCCCTAATGTTTATAGGAGATGTGGCAAATTTAGGATCAGGAGATGGTTTATATCTAACAGCATGTTCTGCAAGCAACTTTTTAATTTTTCTTGCATCAGTAGTAGCCTTGCATTTTTCAATAAAATCATTATCAAGCTCTACATAATCTTCATCAAGATCATCACTAGAATATTCAACGACTCAGGTGAATTAACAGGTAGCAGCATTAGGAGTTTCGGTATTTTCAATTTGTCTAGACTTAGCAATTGTAGCATCTAGAAAAGATCCCAATGAACCACTATCATCAAGCACAGAAACATTATCAATATTATGAGAATTTTCAGATTCAGCAGAAGTACCAGCACGCGAAGCATGTGGCGGTGAAACAAGTTTATCAATCACGAGGGTGAATCAAGAGCAGCAGAGGTACTCAGAGTTGTACCTTTTCTTGTAGTGGATGGTAATATGGCGATCTTAGTATCGCGAGGTTTACCCATAATGGAGAATTTGCAGCGAACAATATCAATCCAAGTGAACTTCCAAATAAAGCTATGCTCCCCGGCAACGGCGCCAGAAAATAGTCTTGATGACCCACAAGTATAGGGGATCGCAACAGTCTTCGAGGAAGTATTACCCAATTTATTGATTCGACACAAGGGGAGACAAAGAATACTTGTAAGCCTTAACAATGAGTTGTCAATTCAGCTGCACTGAACAGACTTGCTCGCAAGAGTTTATAGTAATGGTTTTATGGCGTGGAAATAACGAAATAACAGCAATGTGAAATAAAGACAGCAGAGTGATTATAGTAAACAGCAGATTAAAATACTGTAGGCACGGGACGGATTTAACGGGCGTTGCATGGATGAGAGAAACTCATGTAACAATCAAAGCATGGGCATTTGCAGATAATAATAAAACGGTATCCAAGTACTAATCAATCAATAGGCATGTGTTCCATATTTAGTCGTACGTGCTCGCAATGAGAAACTTGCACAACATCTTCTGTCCTACCAGCCGGTGGCAGCCGGGCCTCTAGGGAAACTACTGGATATTAAGGTACTCCTTTTAATAAAGTACCGGAGCAAAGCATTAACACTCCGTGAACACATGTGATCCTCACATCACTACCATCCCTCCGGTTGTCCCGATTTCGGGGCCATTGGTTCCGGACAGCGACATGTGTATACAACTTGCAAGATCAGAAACAACGAATATCTTCATGAATCAATAACATGTTCAGATCTGAGATCATGGCACTCGGCCCTAGTGACAAGCATTAAGCATAACAAGTTGCAACAATATCATAAAAGTGACATCTACGGATACTAGGCACTATGCCCTAACAATCTTATGACTATTACATGACCAATCTCATCCAATCCCTACCATCCCCTTCAGCCTACAGCGGGGGAATTACTCACACATGGATGGGGGAAACATTGCTGGTCGATGGAGAGGCGTTGGCGGTGATGGCGGTGAAGATCTCCTCCAATCCCGTCCCTGGGAGTGCCGAACGGAGACTTCTGGCTCCCGCGACGGAGTTTCGCGATATGGCGGCTCTCCGGAGGGTTTCGGCGACTTCGACTTCTCCCCGTGCGTTTCAGGTCGAAACCAATAAGTAGTCCGAAGGGGGGCGTCGGAGCCGAGGGGGCCACACCATAGGCCGCGCGGCCCCCCCGGCCGCGCCGCCATGGTGTGGGGCCCTCGGGCCTCCACCTCCTTTGCCCTTCTGGCTCCGTCAATATTTTGGTAAAATAGGGCCATCGAAGAAATTCCGAGGATTTTCCGAAAGTTGGATTTCTGCACAAAAACGAGACAGCAGTCATAAAAAACGTTAGTCCGTGTTAGTTGTATCCAAAATACACAAATTAGAGGCAAAACAATAGCAAAAGTGTTCGGGAAAGTAGATACGTTTTGGACGTATCGCACCTCCGGGTACACCACCATATAAAACTAGCCAGATATGTCACCATCGGCTTCCAAGAAAAGGGTCAGCCCTCAACTCCCATCAAAACAAGGTAGGAAAGCTTACGCACAAGGAGTCGATGAACCACGAAGGCTCGGCAGGACCAGCAAATCCCCTCTTTGAACCAAGAAGCTTCTCATGTAATGGCTCTCTAACTCCTCCTGGCTCAATTCTTGTGCTTTGCTGCTTAGATCGGCTCACCATCCTTGACGAAATTCAGCCCCACGTCTTGATGACGCTGCAGTTGAAGCCTTGGCCAATCGTGACGTTGCCTGTCTTCAGGTCATTTCCCTTCACTGAGGCCTGATCAAGTGGCAGCTTAAACTCTGTAATTCTAAAGTCGACGTCCGCGCATCAGCTGTGCTTAAAATTTTTGTACTTTCGATTTTTTATTAGCCAATCGATCTCGTGAATCGGCTTCCCCTGGGTACATACTTCGTGGTACATACTTCGTGGCCTTGTACCCTCTCTGTGTGTATGCCCCCCGAGCCGAATCCTTCAAGTGATTGAAGATATCGGCTTTTCAGCCAATTCAAGCTTGTCTTCGGGACTCACCACGCCAAATAGCACATCAATGAACACGCGTGGTGCGAATAATTTTAGCCGATTGCGGAATCGGCTTCCCTTGCGTTGTCGATCCGACTATTTGTTGATAAATGTTGGCCATGGCTTATCCCTAGGACCAATTTCGATCTCTTCTAGTCCATCAGCTGCTGTAAACCCACTTTCCATCGCTCGCTAAATCAATGATGAACACAGGCAAGGCATGTTGAGACTATTTGTGGCCGATTGCTAGAATCGGCCTCCTTTTCCATTGCAATGTTTAACGAGGGTTTACAACTTCTTGGTCCTCTGCTACGACGACGTGGAATGCTTGAAGTGAGATCCTTGTTTATTATTTTTTGGGCCGATCACAGATCGGCCTTGCCACGTTCGTCCATATACTCGGATCTTGCTACTCTGTGAGGCCGTGGATAAGACCAGCCTCACCCCATTTTTTGTAGCTTCGATGCGCTCACAGCCGTCCAGATTGATTCCAGAGAGCGGCTCTTGGTCATTTGTTTCCCAGATGTTCATGGCAGCCAAAGAAATGTCGATCGAGTCGTGCATGAACAACCTCCACTTCATCTCCATCCCATTGTATGATGCACGATGCATTGTGGATGGAATGCAACAGTTAGCATGGATCCAATCCCTTCCTAGCAGACAGCGTAAGTGCTCTTGCTGTCGACAATGAAGAAGGACGTAGGGATGGTCTTTCGGCCGACAGTTAAGTCCACGTTCAGCACACCCTTGACTTCTGACGGTTGGCCATTGAAATCGCTTAGCGTGACGTTGGTCTTGATCAGATCTTCAGAGAACGTCCCAAACGTCGTAACATGGAGTACGACATTATGTTGACTGCTGCTCCGTGTCAACCTCTTGCTGATAGGCTGCCCATTGATATAACCCTTCGGGTATAGGGCTTTCAGATGCCTGTAGCTCTTCTCTCGTGGCTTTTCAAAGATAATTGGTCGTGACCCGCAATCAAACTGTGCCACGATACTTCCTCATCTCTTGGAGCACAAAACTCGATGGGAGAACGAACACCATGTTTGTATCAGCCGATGTCCCCGCATCGGCTTTTGTCTGCTTGGGTCGCCACACTTTCTTTGGTGGGCGAGCTTCTCTCCAGATCGGGCCGTGCTTTCCTCAAAGTGTACAGACGCGCCTCGCTTCCCTCCAAGTTTCGTAGGCGTTGCACTCGCGCTTTTGGGAGTGGCTGAGTCCATCAGGACACCACCTTGGCCGGTGATATCTATCTTCTTCCTCGACTCCTCGAAGTCTTCATCTTGGGATGACTCAGCTCGTTTGTTCGAGGTGGGAGAGGTCCTAGACGCTGAACACCGAAACTTCATTCGTTCCCTTCCTCTTCGTTTACATTCTGGCGCTCGATTGTAGGCAATCGGCTCATTCCCGAGTCCCAGCAGTGTTTGAAGAAAGGACAGTTCCAATGCCTATCCATGTCCTCTTGCTCCCTTGATCTCCCTCTGCGTGACGCTCATACCCTTCATATCGACGGTATTTCCTGTTGTCTACAGACCGACGATATCTATCATCATCTACGTCGTAGCGTCGACGTCGGTCGTCTTGCTTCATATTTGTTAAGGAGGTGCGCGGAGTGGTCGTTGATACCGCACGCTTATCACCTCTTCCTCAGTCAAATACCGTCTGTCATCATGCTGGGGCCGGTCGCGTGGATCGGCCTCCTTCTTATCTTTGCCGCGAGAGCGACTGCTCTCTGGTTTATCCTCGCCATGGCGATCTGCAAGCCCTGCCATATTGATATCAAATGAGAAACCTGGCTTGCGTCCTATGCAGGATCGAGATCGACCATGTTGACTTCCGGAAACGGCTGCGTGTCAACTCTCATGGCAAACTGACCGAAGAGTAATCGGCCTTGTTCTATTGCCATCGAATCTGTCCGCGCAAGACTTTGCAGTCGTTGGTGGCATGGGTGAACGTGTGATGCCATTTGCAGATGGCCCCGTTCATCTCTTGTGGCGTGGGATTTTGGGCTTCGGGCAACTTCTGTTTCTCCTTCAGCAGAAATCAAAAATTTGCTCCGTTTTGCTCAAATCAAAGTCAAACCCTTTCGCAGGCCCTGGTTGTTTCACCCACTTGCAGGACACGGGCTTTGCCCCCGAGTCCACTCAGCCTGCGACCTCTGATCTCTGAATCATCATCTTCTTCCATCTCGATCACGCGATCGCCTGGTCCCACATGGCGTCGATCAACGTCAATTTACCATCATGCGTACTCGCTTGGAAGGTCACATCTCTGAGCGCGCTGATAATTGCTATCGCCTCGACCGCTCCTTCTCGATAGGCGAACCGAATAACATCGGTTCTTGATGGTCCCGAACCTCTGGATGTACTCGAGACCGTCTCTCCTCGTCTCTGCCGAACCCGGGTCGATCGGCAAGGCTAGCTTCGTAGCTTCAATGGTATTGTACATGAAACTGTTCCTCCACTGCTTCCACGTCCAACCGAATCTGTAGCAACGAGGTGTACCACCCAAAGGCTGGACCCGTGAGAGATTGTGAGAAGAACCTCACACGCAGCTCGTGTGAGACCATGCCCAATGTGCCAAATATCGGCTCACGTGCTCGATTGAGCTGGTTCCTTCGATCCACGAATTTTGTGAAGTCGTGGAGCCGATACTTAGGCGGTAGCGGGATTAGGTCATAGTCGTTGGGATACGGCTTGGAATAGCCGATCATTCTCTTCTTCGGGGATGCCGAACGGTCTCTCATGATTGCGGTGATCTCATCCATCGTAGGAGCTGCAGAAGTTGAGCGTGCATGACTTGTACCGGTGGTATATTTGGCTAACCACGCCTGTTTCTCAGCATCTGCTCCAGAACGCTTCGCTCCGCAACTACTCTGCTCAGCCGATCCTCCCGCGTTGGTCCTTCCGTAACCTGGGTCATCCAGTCGTTGTCCGGCACATATGTGCACACGTATCCATGTGGAATCTCCTTGGGCGGCTCATACAGGAATTGGTAATCGCCCGGATCACCTCCAACCTTGTAGACAACGTACGCCGTGAACCCGGTTGCGTGTGCCGTCGTGTATGGCGGCCTGGTATAGAGCGGTATCTCCCCTGATGAGTTCCTAGAGCAGGTCCCGACGGAGAGTACTTGTGCTTCATGACTTCTTGCACCACATTGAGCGCGACACGCTCCGGAGTATTCACCAAGCTCTCAGAATGCCGATGAAGAGAGTGAGCAACGGCATAGTTGACTTCGTCGCAGGGCTCTACGTTCGTTCGAAGGGAGAGATAGATCTAGTCCCTCCAGCGCACCTTCGGGTTGGAACCCTTTGAACTTGATCCCGTGCGAACGGGTTTTCTCAAAAGCGCGATGAGATCGGCTTCCAAGATGGCCTTGAGATCATCGTATTTCTTCTTATGCTCGGGAGGCGATCTTCGTACTTGATCGGTTCTGCCGCCATCTCGATGCGATGTCGACGTGGTTGCTTGGAAGATTGTCCCGACGTCCCACCGGGCGTGCCGTGTTGTTGCCAAAACCCACCGGCGATGGTTAAGAAACACGAAGAGCCGGAGGCTTCAAGGCTGCAGTGGCCCCGGTCCTCGACGTCGTCCCGCAAATGCTCGGCACACGTCCTGGCATTTGCAAGGCGTGCCACCGACCTATACCTGGTCGGGAAGGTGTTGGATTGCTTCGATTAGTTCCTCCATGGCAGACACGTAAACATTAAATACGAGCCCGATCGGCTCTCAGGTTGCCCTGTGGATCGGCTCACAAAGCCGATCGCCCCATGTTTCACGTAGGGTTAACGCTGACATGGGGCCCTGCTTGATCGTATAAAGCTAAACCAATCTACGACAGTTTAGGGTTCTCACCGTATGATCGGAACATCCTACGCGTAGTTGAGCCTAATAGACACGAAAGATAATGGAAAACTAACCCTAAAAGAGGCCTAAAAACCAACATTAAGTTAATTCCGGAACATCCCTCTTAGGACTAACAAACCATACCTAACGCACTACCGGATCGTTCAACCCATTTGCAAGGCCTAACCATACGGATATTAAACCAATCCTTGAAAAATCAAGGAGCAACTATAACGGATCGGATCTACTAAACAACGAACAAGCAAGATGCTGCCCTTATAGGTGTAAGGGCAGCTAGATATCGAGGGACGGCACAGCTAAGCAGATATGCGTAAGAAAAGCATCTATGCAAGCCCCAAAACATCTACGATAAGTAGTGCTACTCGCCATCAACAACGCTTCAGCACGAGCAACACAAGGTAAACGAATAACGTGCGCCTAAATCGCAAGATGCGATCTAGGCAGCATGATGCTTACCCGAGAAACCCGAAAGAAGGGGTGGCGATGCGCCGATTTGTGTTTGTTGTGAACGTGATTGTCCTCCTTTTCCGATAACCCTAGATACATATTTATAGTCCAAGGGACTTTCTAATTTGGACGTGCACCTAACCGTGCACGAGTTAAACTCTATCTTTTAATCTAAACTAAAATACGATCTACTATATTTACAGATACACGGGCAATTAAGCCCAAACTCTTCGTGTAAGGCCGCTTCAAAGATGCTCCACGCGTGTATCTTTCAAGCCCATCTTCACTTACGGTCCATCTCCTGATTTGGCCAAAATCCGGTGATAACAGCTACTAAGACATAATACTTAAAGCCCACTATTATTTCTCGTAAACATAAGTTGTTTAACCTTCTACTCCCTAATCCTAACCCTAAACCCTAATCCAAAAATAAGTAGATGCGCGGGGTTTAAGGCAGAGTATCAATTGAAGAGAAAATTAGATTGGAAAGATGCAAAGCAACATCTCTCTCCTCTTTAATTCTATCATCTCCAATAAGCTAAGAGTATGTAGAAAATCAAGATAACATGTGCTGAATATTATTAGGTTTTATTTATGTGCGACGAGAGAGAAGCAATTTTTGCTACTTTAAAGTACATTGGAAAGGTAGAAATACACTCTTTTATGGACAAAGTTTGAGGCTAAACGTCCACTTATTTGAGGACCGATGGAGTATGTGGAGACCACGAGTCCATGACCACCGCTGAGAGTCTCGTGCGCTTAGTCTTGTGTTGGATCCGAGAAAAAACAATTTTAGTAGACTCTCCTACATAGGTATTACAAACATCTATCGTCGCGGAATTGCATACCGTTGGAAGGTGTCACTATATATCATGCACCTAGATATACAAGGCAATGGTGATCAACACTTCATATTTAAAACTTCATAAAAAAATGGGAAGCATTGGAAAAAAAATATGCGGTATTATTATTTTCTTTTACTTTTCTTTCATGAGAACATGTATGCCTATTAACGGTTTGCAAAGGGTCCGAAATTTAAGACGTTATAGATGAATCCATGTTTGAGTGGCTGGCCATATATCCAAAGTAGAGTTTGGACCACCAATCGCGCTTGGAGACCCAACCCAACCCCAGCCTTTGCCCTTTGTTTGTAAATGCGTGCAAGAATCTTCAACCCGCATTTTCTTCAAATGTCAGTTTACTTTGACACTCAGGAGTACGATTAAGTATTGGATCAGCCTCGATAATCTTGACACATCCATTTGGATCGTGGAGAGACCTCAACCAAAAATTGAGGATGATGTTTGGCGACTAACACCTCCATTCACCCAAAAGGAATAATGGTCCTCCTTCACTATTCTAACATGTTAGGAGACCCTGAACGAGATAAGTACAAGGCTCTTCTGCCATAAAACTATGTTGCCTAGAATTATCATGGCAAAAATAAGTACCGGCAGCCCACGTCGCAAATCTTAGACATGGTCGTGTACCTAGTGTTCAATTGACTATGGCTAAGAGCATCCCTAACAACTGTATAACAGGGGTGGCGTCCAAGGAAAATTCATGGCGTCCAATAAACTAACTTCATCACTTGAGACAAAAAAAAAATTAGTATCCAACAGGTGGTCTATGGCTATATGACATTGCCATAGTATTTATATGAATAACCCTAATTAAAAATGAAATATTATTTCTAACTAAGTGATCAACAATTTCCACAACGTCGTTCGACCAATTCCATTGAACGACAAAAGGGACGGTACACTCACATGTTTTTAGGTAGGGATAAAACGGAACGGAAACAAACGGAACTGAGCGGTGCCACAGTGACGATTTTAATGACATCATAAATTTGTCACCGGGCTACTTTTTGGCGATTCCATTTGCTGGTGTACTGATACCCGGTGTTGAATTGGGTTTGGCTAAGAGCATCCCTAGCAGGTGATATATAATAGGGACGGAACTAACTTCGTCACTTGGGCAAAAAATTAGATTCCAAAGTTGTCATAAAAAGAAAAATATTGTTTCTGAGTAAGCGATCACCAATTCCCGCAACGTTGTTCAATCAATTCTATTGAACAACAAAAGGGACTGTACAATCATATGTTTTCATGTGGGCATGAAAACGGAGTAGAAAAAACAAAATTGAGTGGTTCCACATTTGGTTTCATATTTTTTGCAGAAGCGGAAATAAATACAGAAACGACAAAAACAAAATATGTATAAGTATATATTGTCAAAATAGATACAGACATAATACGGTGTGGACGCGGAGCTATACGGATGCTTGCGAGAACCGAGAGAACCCTTAAATCATGCAAAAAAAAACAAGATTAAGCATTCAAGCAAACCGACAAATTTTTTCCCTGGTAGAATGGTGCTCTGTTAACTACAAAATAGAGAAAATGTTGAACTCTCGAAGGCTCCTCCAATGCATGAAGGGGTTTCATGGTCGCCGGTTTTTGGAGTAGCCGGTTTAGAAGTTCGGCTTGACAAGGTTATGTAATGGGCCTATTGGATTGGGCCATGTACATCAACCCTAAAATAGATATTTCATATTAGCCGGAAACAAAAATTCCGTTCTCATGTCCGGTCCATCGCAATACGTTGTTCTAATTCCATTCCACTATTTTTTTCATGCAAATGACTTTGAATTTGTTTGGATATCAATAAAGAATGTGCTTGTGATCGTTTTGGTTCAAAGTTTGTGTTTACTGATTTTTATTTATTTAGTTATGAATATTTGAATCTGGCCTTGATTACTATTTAAATTCAGAATTTGAAATTTGAATTATGTTTTGCATTATTATATGATTATGATTGAGCTAAAGGTTGAGATTTTTTAATATGATTTAGATAGTTATATAGGATAATGTGTATCAAAGGTTTAAATTTTAATTCAGATAATTTTCATTCAAGTTTGACTAAAGTAAAAAAACTCAATTTTGAATTCAAAACTTGGAAATGTATTATTCAGGTTTAAGTTGTTTATCGCACAAGGTTTTTAACCTTCAAAACAAAAAATAGATTTTCAAGTTTTAGCTTACACAAAGTTAGTAATGCTCAAAGGTCTCATCTTGAAATTTGAATTTAAAATCCTATGTTTGCCGGTGGAGACGAAAACGGAGCAGGAACGAACGAAGCTGAGTGGTGCCACAGTTGATTTAAAAAATGAATTAAAAAACCAAGAAAAAAATATGGAAGCAGATATTGTTGACAACAGCAGATCGAATACGGTATGGACGCGTAGCTATGCGGATGCTTGCGAGAACCAAGAGAACTCTTGAATCATGCAAAAAAAAAAAAGAATAAGCATTCAGGTAAACCAACAAACTTGTTCCTAGTTCTAGAATAGTGCTCGGTTTACTACAGAATAAAGGGGGGGGGAGTTATACCCTTTCCTTGATCCGCTAAACAAAATTATTTCTATTTCTGCTTTTTCGCGAGAAAGTCAGAAACTTTGCGCTCCACACTTTACCCCTATTTTCAGGTGCCACGGAAAGGCCCTCCCTCTATTTCGGATAACATCAACCGTGCACCTCGCGAACTTGATGATTCATGGCACTTGCGATGGAATCAAACAGGAGATGAGGAGAGCCATCCATGCCCCAGTGGAATAGCGGTTCAGGCGAAAATAAGGCTACAGTGGAGCATCCTTTAAAAAACAAATCAGTGCTTCCGCCAAAACAAATGATGATCCCAGGATTGATTAGGCGCGAGCCAGCTCACAGAACAGATTCCGCCAAAGCTATATCCTGCGCTCCGTCTATCGAGGCCCACCTGTCTGACGCTTTCCGCGAATCGGGCGCGCGCACTCGCGAACTGCCAGAGAACAACACAACACAGGACGTACTCGTCGTGCTCTGTCGAGCTTACAAATGGGGGCAGCTTTGCTTGGGAGCACGCGTGTCAGTGGCAGGGGTCTGTCGTCAACGGCGTAGCGAGCACGCGCCTGGCCGGATATGCGAAACAAATCGCCGCCGGGGCCCGCCGGCGGTGGGAAAGGGTACGGTCGCCGGACGCTTATCTGATCTTGCGCTCGCTTGGTTGTGGGCTCGATGTGTCATGCTCAAGACATGGTGTCAGCTCGAGGAGAGAAACCTAATCATTAGCCTCCCTCTACCAGGAGATAGTAGCAACGCTACGAACACCAAGGGAATGCACCCTGAGCCTTATATGACCTCACTCCAACCTCGACACAGGCGCTAGTGTTTAACATAAGCCGTCCTGAATGTCGTTCCAACATCACCGCCGCCGGCTTTTCGCAAAGAAATTTACCGAAGAAGAGGATGATGGTAAACAATACAGAGTACTATTTTTTTTTTCCAATCTCACCACTATCGGTGTTCCCGAGAGATAAAAACCTCGCGCGCCAACGAGGCTTCATCAAGGAAATTGAATGTTTGGAAGTACTCCAATAAACTTTAATAATGTCACCGATATAGATACGTGTTCCTCCTATGTTGCGACGGAAACTGATTTGGTCTCAGCCACACACCACCACATTAACACATGTCGCTATTGGCATCGGACAACCACATATACTCCAGGAGCTTTCGTTCCTTTGATTGTTTTGAAATTTTATTCGGTGTTGCAGTATACATAAAATCTCTTGTAGAAGTAATCTAACCAATATCAATAGAAAAATTCAAATGTTAGCGGAACACCTTGAAGATTGGATATTCCTATGTGAAATGGCCGACGTCTTGGTGTAGCAAGGATGCCATATCCGGGCCACTAGACGGTAATGTTATTGAGGTCTTCACATTACACCATTTTTCTCTCTTCATGTGGATTAATGTGTTTCAATGTATTATGTATTTTCTTACCAATTGTTTTTTTCCAACTAAATTGCACTCCTAGCTTCTTGGCATAACCAATGCCACTTGTTTTTCCCCCCTTGCTTGACCCCATCCTCCTTGGCGCCTACTTTTTTTTGTCTAGTTCTATTCTCCTTGCCATAACCGATGCCACAATGTTAGCCAGTGTGATGAACAACCTAGTTCCAGTCCTATTGGCATGAAGCTTTAGAGGCCAGAAGAAAATGCTTTATAGGCACCATAGTTGAAGTGAGCCTGAAATGGTGTCAAATTAGCCAAAAAGATCAACAACTAAAAACCAACATGGCCCCTTTCCGAAAAATAACTTGCGCTCGTAAAAAATCCAGACTATATCCGATGCAAATAATTCATGATTTGTTACCACATTTCAAGTTTATAAAAATAAAACTGTTTTGCGAGCTGTGTAAAAAAAACCAAGCCTTTTCTCACAACCTTGCTATTCTAGCTTCTCTGTTTTCTTGTCCCAAACTACAAATCAACAAAAATAATGCACAAAAACTTGACCGTACATTAACATTTTTGTTGGATTTTAATTGTTTAAAGATAAGGATAAAATTAAAGAAAATTTGATAGCCAGATGATAGGCAGAGTGTGATGGTGGCCGTAGCAATTCGTCTCCTCTTTTGACGAAAGTAGGCTGGAGAGCGCACACCGCACCAACTCCGCTGCCGCTCGTTATTCGCCACAACTCTGCGCTGTGCTGCCGCCGCTTTCGCCTTCACTAATCATCCCTCCCACCACCCATCGTCGCCTCCTTCTTCTTTCTCCCTTCCGATCCTTCTTCTCCAGCATCATCTGATTCTGAGCCGTAACGCGGCGGCGGGACGGAGGCGCTGGCCGGCGACACGGAGGGGGAGGGGGAGGAGGGGATGGCGTCATGGGGCGGCACGAAGCAGAAGTGCGCGTCCTGCGGCAAGACCGTCTATCCGGTCGAGGAGCTGGCCGCCGACGGCCGAGCCTACCACCGCCCCTGCTTCCGCTGCCACCACTGCAAGAGCACCCTCCAGGTCAATCATATTCCTCACCTTCTTCTTTGCCCTTGCGCAGCTCCCCCCTTGACCAGAATATTCGCACCCAGAGTTTCACTGTTCATATCCTCCATTTCAACCTACAAAGTACAACCAGCGTAGAGCTATAATTCATTCATTCTGTAATCCCGATACCTCTCGTGATTCGTACTATTATTGCGAGCTTTGCAAGAAGCGGTACTAACGCGTATACCTGAGCATCATCACAGCTTGCTAAATTATTGTCCTTGTTCGATTGATGCGGTAGGTAGTACTTAAGTTGGTGATTGTACTTGCTTGGGTCTCTCTTTCTCAATAACAACAACCCAGTTAAACAAGTTAGGCTGCATGTTTATGTCAACCTCGGCGACTTCGTGCCGTTACCCCGCTCGGAACGAGTTAGTGCTGATTGCACACCTGCAGATTACACGAGAGCCTGAAATGATGATACATTATTATAGTCTGCATTTAATTTATTTCGAGGAATGCATCTTCAGTGCACATTGAGGTGTCACATTGGCATGATGAGTTCTATGTACTTGCCTTTCCTTAAAGGAATGGCCAAGACAGCATAGCACATGCAGTCTAGTGATGATTTCTGTGGGTGGGCCCCTTAAGCCCTGATTCGGATCCCTGAAATTCTCTTTCCGTGATCATAAAAGCAATTTAGAGCTATGATAGTATGTAGGCAGTTGAACTAGCAATAAAATCAAAGACAGAATTAGGTTGGTGTGTCATCCATCCTAGTGCTAGATTAGGCATGCTTTCCTTGCATTATTCCCCTTTGGGCCACATGGTTTGGCAGTCTGTACTCTGTAGCTTTATTTAGGAACTAATCATTTTGTTCAAAGCAGAAATGATCATGCTAAATCTTTTCTGCTACATCATACTTTTTGTTTTGAAAATTCTATGCTACATGATACCATCTTTTTTTTCTGTTTGCGGCTAAAGCCACGTCTTTGAAACCTAACTGAACTAACACTCATATTGTTTCTGTTGCAGTTTAGTAATTATTCTTCCATCGAAGGTGTGCTGTACTGCAAACCTCACTATGACCAGCTACTAAAATCAACTGGCAGTTTGGACAAAAGTTTTGAAGGTACTGAAGAAAATACTTGACCCATTGCGCTCAGATGTGTTTGTTGTCAGGATTAACTTTTAGTATTGTTCTCTGAAATTGGGAAACAATTCTGTATTTTCTCAGGTGTGACGAGAGCAGCTAAGTCAGAAAAATCGAATGGACAGAAGGTAATGAGCTCATGTAGGACATGCCTTTTGTGTGGTTAAAGCATATGCCCAGAATCAAAATTTGTTACACTTATGCTGAAATATACACAGAATTTATATCCATTTCCACATTGACTTTTTTGCGAAATGCAGGGCCAGCAAAATAGCAGATTCTCTAGCATGTTCGTCGGCACGCAAGACAAGTGCGTAGTTTGTAGCAAGACAGTGTACCCTCTTGAAAAGGTTCGTATTATTTAGTCTTTGGTTTTGCCACTCTTATACACACTAAACCAACAACTTCTGAGAAAAATTAGCATTCTGTATATTTTGTTCTGTCTAATAGCCCAGATTTATATTGGTGTCTGTAAGTGAGGAATTGTGGTTTGCTCGATCATCTTGCCGAACCTGCCATTATTATTAGAAATGTAATCTAATTATTCATGTTTATTATTAGAAATTTAGAATAACTCCCTAATAGTTACAATCCGGCGAGTTTCCCGCATCTAATGCAGTTCTCCAATCTAAATTGCAAGTAGCATGCAGGAAAAAAATTGATCAATATCTTGGCCACGATCCGAAGTTACTTTTTTTTGGTGAAAAGATGTTATGTCAATCCAATAGTACATAGTTAAGTCTTCAATGCCTTTTAACATAGTGCATAGCTGTGGAAGCGTCATATAATTAACTTTACCTTCCATGGCGGGTCCGATAAACATCAATAACGTTGCCCTTCCATGGCGGGTCCGATAAGCATCAATAATGTTTGCATTTTTAGCTATATTTTCCTTTAAATCTATATTCTTTCAATCTCATCACTGTCTGTATTTATCTCATTGACGGTTTTTTTTGGTTCAACTCATTTTTTTGCAGGTTGATCTTAACGGAGGCTCATATCATAAGGCATGCTTCCGTTGCACCCATGGCGGCTGTACACTCAGCCCATCCAACCATATCACGCATGAAGGCAAACTTTATTGCAAGACCCACCATTCTCAGTTATTTATGGTCAAAGGAAATTTCAGTCAGTTTGAGGAGAACACCGCAAATGCAAAAGTGGCTGTCGAGAAAGAAGCAGAAACTGTAGAAGGCACCAAAAAACCAGGTCAAGGTGATGAACTTGGTGAGAAACCCTCAGAAAATGAGCTCACGGCTGACAAACCATCCCAAGATGATGTTGCAGCTGAAAAGCAAGTGGAAAGTGGCATTGATGTTCCTAAACCATCAGAGAGCACAGTCCAGAAGTCAGCAGAAAGTGAAACGGTAACTGAGAGTGATTCAAAGGGTCAGGTGGTCAATAAGAAGCCGTTAGAAAGCAGTGCCGAGAAGTCACCACAGAGCAGTGTGGTTGATATTAAGCCATCAGGAAGCAGTACTGCCGTAAGAAAACCATGGCAACGCAGTCTTCCCATAGATAAGCCGTTAGTGAGTAGTGCAACCGCTGAAAGGCCATCACCGAGTGATGCAGCCAGTGAGAAGCCATCGTCCAGTAACGGGATTAATGTGAAACCATTGGACAGCAGCACAGTTGTAAAAAAGTCATGGAAACGCAGTGTAGCTACTGAAAATCCACAACAAAGCATGCTACCATCGGATAAGCCAGCATCAGGCAGCGCAGATGATGTGAAGCCATCAGAAAGCAGCAAAGCGGTAAAAAAAACATGGCAACGCACTGTGGCTGCTGAGAACCAAATGCAAAAGAGTGGACCAGTTGAGAAGCCGTCACCTACGAGTGATACAAAGTCATTAGATAGCAGCAGCACAATTAAGAGGCCGTGGGGACGCAGAGTGGCCAGTGAGAAATCTCTGCCGAGCAGCGAGGTTGATGTGAAACCAGTGGAGACCAGTACAGTGGTCACTGTGCTACATCAACAGAGTGAAACGACTGAGGAACCTCCAGAAACTAAAAAGACAGATGATGTGAAGCCTTCAGAGGACACTGCAGCAGTAGAGAAAAAGCCATGGCAATTCAACCTAGGAACCGAGAAGCAACCCCAGAGCAGTGCAGTTGATGCAAAGAAAACTGAAAGTATTGGAGTGGTCAAACGGGCGTGGCAGCGCAACACATCATTTGAGAAGCCATCACAAAGCAGTGCAGCAGCTACAGCAACATCACAAAGCAATGTGACCGTAACAAAGCCAGCCCCGAGCAACATGGCTGTGAAGAAGTCATGGCAAAGAAGTACAACTCCAAAAAACATTACAGGGAGTGGTATGACAACCAATAAAGCATTGCAAACCAAGGCAGTGATCGAGAAGCCATCACAAGAACGTTCTCAAGAGAAGCCATTACAGGAAAAGACACCTCAAATCGCTGCAACCACCGAGAAGCCCTCACAAGAAAGTTCTCAAGAAAAGGCACCTGAAATCACTGCGGTCATCGAGAAGCCATCACAAGAAAGTTCTCAAGAGATGCCATTACAAAAGAAGGGACCTTCTAAGGAGCAATTTCAGAGTGAAGAAACTATTGAGAAACAACTTCAAACTGAAGGTACTGCTGATGCTACACAACAGAGGGACCTGATTATCAAGAAGATACCAGAGCCTGAAAGCGACGCCACTTCTGACAAGCCAACCAAGGAACCATCAGAGCATGAAGGGTCAATGTCTCAGAGTAAGCGAACAGTTGAACAGACATTGGAATCTCAGGACGTTGCTCCTGAGGAGGCAACTGAGCAGATACCGGAAGCTAAAAAAAATGCAGGCATTGAGCAGCCATTAGAATCTGAAAGTATTGCACCAGCTGAAGTTCCAGTGGAACAGCCATTACAATGTCAAAAGGATGCAGCTACAGCGCAGCCATTGGAATGTCAGCCTATAGCTGATGACAACGATCAATCAGAGCCTAATAGTGATGCGATTGTGAAGGAGTCGTTGCAGCCTGAATTTGACACACCTGCCGTGAAGTCATCTGAACCACAAAGAGATGCAGTTGTTGATCAGTCAGTTGAGAAACTACCGGAACTTCAAAGTGGCACATCGGTGGAGGAGCCAGCAGTCCATCGAAGTGACACATCTTCCAAGAATCCATCTGAGTCTAAAAGTGATGCAGATGTTGTTGAATCATCAGGACATCCATCAGAGCCTCAGAACGTTGCATCTGCCAGTAAGCCATCAGAAACTAGTGATGCAACTACTGAGGAGCCATCAGAAATTGATGGAGCTCCACTTAAGCTAACTAAGGAGCCATTGGAACCTCAAGAGGATGAATCTGTTGAGAAGCTACCTCAAGAAGATGAATCTATTGAGAAACCACTAGAAACCGCGATTGGTGTTGTTGCTGACAATCCATCAGAAAGCAGCTTAGCTACTGAAACACTGCCTGAAAGCACTCCAAAGATCAGTACTGCCACTGAGGAACCTGCACAAGGCGGTATTTCTGACGAGACACCGCCTCAAAGCATTTCACTAGAAAAAAGCACTGTGCCTGCTGAGGATTCCGTAGATGTCAGAGAGGCCAGTGTTGAGACATCAGATGACAGCTCAGCTCTTCAGAAGGCATTGGAGGACAATGACAGCAGTGCCAAGCCATTAGAGGACAGCATAACTCCTATGAAGCCATCGGAGCAAGGTAATGCAAGCATTGAGCTAGCAGAAGACAACGCACCTCTTGAAAAACCATCAGAGGAAGATAAGGGGATTGCTAAGCTATCAAACGTCGGAGTGGATGTTGAGAAGCCATTAGTGGAAGAAGTTGACACTGTCAAGCCATCAGAAGACATCATGGCTCTTGAGAAGCTAGTCACCGACAAACCACCAAAGGAAGATGAGGAGATTGCTGGGCCATCAAACAACAAAGTGGATCTTGAGAAACCATCAGAGGAAGAAGCTGACACTGTCAAGCCATCAGAAGAGAGCATGGCTGTTGAGAAGCCAGTCATTGGCAAACCATCGAAGGAAGACGAGGGGAGTGCTGAGCCATTAAACAGCACAGTGGATCTTGAGAAGCGATCAGAGGAAGAAGTTGATGCTGTCAAACCATCAGAAAACAGCACAGCTCTTGAGAAGACAGTAACCGACAAACCATCAGAGGAAGACAAGGTGAGCGTTGAGCCATCGAATGGCAGCGTGGATCTTGAGAAGCCATTGGAGGAAGAACTTGACACTGTCAAACCATCAGAAAGCAGCACAGCTCTTGAGAAGCCAGTAACCGACAAACCATCCGAGGAAGACAAGGTGAGTGCTGAGCCATCGAATGACAGCGTGGATCTTGAGAAGCCATTGGAGGAAGAAGACGGCGCTGTTAAGCCATCAGGGGATAGCAAGGTTCATGAGAAGTCAGCTACCGACAAATCATCAGAGGAAGCGGAAGAAGGCACTGGCAGCAAGAACCCGTCGCACAGCGATGCTGCCATCGAGGCACCACCGCAGAATGACACAGATTCATCCACTGACAAATCCTCACCTTCCACAGAATCAAAATTGCCAGCATAAGTCGGTACAGGTTAGCTGGATACAGTTAGTATGCAATGAGCAAAAAAGTTTTTAACCAAGACGGACAGATACTACCGGTGATAGTTTTGTGTGCCATTTTTGTTTATTTTGTCTGTACAATGTTTGTTTGAGTTGTAAAATTTGAGGGAAAGAAAGAAAGAAAGAACTGTAGGTATTTACTTGATTTACTCACAGGCAATAAGCCCCTCCCCACATTAGGAGGAGGGCAGCATTGTGGTTTTTACAGCAGAATTTGGTTTGGTTGGTTTTGGTCATATTTCTATATCAGATGATGTAAACGGTTCAGTACAAATTTATTCGTGCTTGCTGAATCTGTTCAGAATTGTTTGTGTGCTGTGATTGGATATTCAGAGTTGGTCCTGTCCTGTGTTTCAGAGTTCATTTATATGTTCTCTTGTGAAGTTTCCACACTGCTAACCCATTAGTAGAAGCAGAAGTTAGAACAACCTGCCTTAACAAATATTTGGTCAACCTAAACCCCAGCCTCAGAGCAAGGACGGAGTGGGGATGCAAAGCTTTTGATGGAGACGGAGCGGAAACATTCAGAATTTGGTTTTTTACAGCAGAATTTGGTTTGTATTTTTGCTCATATTTTTGTTGTATATGAGGTGATGTAAATGGTTCGATGCAAATTTGTTTGTGCTTGTTGAATTTATTCAGAATGTGTTGTGTGATGTATAGCGGATATATTCAGAGTTGGTTCTGACCTGTGCTTGCTGAATTTGGTTCTCTTGTGACGTTGCCAGTTGCCACTGTGCTTGCTCATCAGTATCGGCGACCTTCCTTACAAACAAACAGTACAAGCTAAACCTCCAAACGACAGAACCCTGAGAAGGGCGGCGCGGCGAAGGTCTTGATGGCGCCGAAGCGGAAGCCAGCGAACCCGCCGGCGGACCCCGACGGGATATTCCGAGGCGTCTCGGCCTTCTTCGTCCCCCACGGCGTCCAGTCCCGCCGCCTCGAGGTCGCGCTTCCCACTTCCGCTCCCCTCGATTTGCTCTAGCTGGCGCTTCCATTTGTGCTTAGGTTTCGGATGCGGTGGTGCAGGTGTGGAAGCAGAAGCTGGTGCAGATGGGGGGCCGCGTCCAGGAGCACAAGGCCGCCAAGGGCGCCACGTTCAACCACGTGCTCGCCGCCGACGCCAAGGCGCTGCTCCGGGAGCTCGACGCCTCCTGGCTCCACCGCTTCCGCGGGGTAATCCCTCCTCTCCCTGACCCCTCTTGGCTCCTACAACCCTATATTCCCCTACTCTGTCCTAACCTGCATTGAGTTCTGAAAGACTCCTTTTTGGGGCACTTGCCAAAGTAATGTGGGGCATTGAGTTCTGAAGGTGCATGTACTCACACAAGGATTGGATTTTGATCGCAGAGCACGGTGTCCTTCGACTGGCTGGAGGAGTGCCTCAAGGCCGGCGAAAGGCTGCCCGAGCACAAATTCACCATCAATTATGAAGAGGAATTTAAGCCCAAAAAGGCAGCTGGTGCAGGAGACACAGGTGTGTCAAATCCTGCGAAGAGGAGCAAAATGGCATCTGAGAATCACAAAGAAATTAGTGGACAGGATGGGAAGAAGGAGATAGCGACCGGAGAGCATCGAGACACAATTGTACCTGAAGGTTCAGGTGTCAAAAAGGGGCCTAACCAAGTTGCATGTAGCCAAAGTAGCTCTGGAGATACTAAGGATACCATAGGGTCTCAGGCTACATTTGATGCAGAGGTATATAATCATGAACTGATAAGCCAATGTCCCTGAACCATCTTTACTGTAAAGCTTAAATTTGATTATTTTGGCACATACATTCTGGTTTAGTTTACTGAAGAATATTCACAGTGAGGCAACAGAAGATAAATATTATTACATGCCTGAGTATTGGAATTCTGCTCTGTTATCCTTTTATCAAGTAAATTTTATGGCTATTCTAATTTGGATCTATGGAGCAGAAACTTGGAGGTCTTCACATTCCATTACTGGGCTTCATCTCATTTTTGCATAAAAGGGGATTTTTCTGTTGTGCGTACTAATTCATTAGTTATACAACCAGGAAGCTTCTTCTGGAGAACCCATAACATATACTCCACCAGACCTCAACAGGAACATCACTGAGATTTTTGGAAAACTTATCAACATATATAGAGGTAAGGGCATTGACACATTGCACATAGTAATTTTCTCATTCTGTTGATTGCTGTGGCAAATCATTTTCCTTTTGAAGCCCTCGGAGATGACCGAAGATCATTTAGCTATTACAAGGCCATTCCCGTAATCGAGAAACTGCCATTCAAAATAGAAAGTGCCGACCAAGTTAAAAACCTCCCTACTATTGGGAAATCTTTGAAAGACCATGTATGTATGTCTTATTCTATCATTTTTTACTGTTTGTTGGTTACTACTAGTGTAGTGCGCATCTCTTTCACTATTTTATCAAGCCAATGTGTATATCTCAGACTTTTCAATGTTAAAATAAACTACTACTCTTTCATATATTATGTATTGTCTTTGCCTTTTTAATTAGAAAAAACTGGTGGCATTTGAGCTTGTAAAATAAGATCTAGAAGTGTCAAATGATGCTGAACGAATTGTTGCATTAATTATGTGCCCAATAGGAGTATGACCATAGAAGTTCCGAGAAAAGGATTGATTTTGCATTCATCGTTTGATTTGTCGTCTCTTTGGTATTGATTTTATTAAGCAATTTGTATATGCAGATTAACGAAATAATAACAACAGGGAAGCTTTCCAAGTTGGAACACTTTGAGAATGATGAAAAGGTAACCAAATTTGAGCAAGGACTACATTCTTAAGCATTATACTGTTGTATGTCCTTAGAATAGATGCACATAATTTTGAAGGTGCGGGCTGTCAACCTATTTGGTGAAGTTTGGGGTGTTGGTCCTGCAACTGCTCTTAAGTTATATGATAAAGGATATCGTACTCTTGATGATCTTCAAAAAGATGACTCACTTACATATGCTCAGAGGACAGGCCTGAAGTTTTTTGATGACATCAAACAAAGAATCCCTCGGCATGAGGTATGTAATTCGTGGAATTGTTTGCTATTAATTGCTAGATTTGTGCCATACAACATTGCACATGTTATCTTATGTCCTTATTTGCTTATCTAGGTCAGTGAGATGGAGAAGCTTTTGCAAGAAGTTGGGAAGGATATCTTGCCTGGAGTGAGTTACATTGACAATTTCGAGGATCTATTTTTCTACATCACACATAAGCTGTTAAAATAAGCCAATCCTTTCCTATAGTTATTACTAAAATTCTTACTGTGTGATTCTTATTTGGAGGTGATAATCGTATGTGGAGGATCGTACAGGCGTGGAAAAGCTTCTTGTGGGGACATGGATATTGTTATTACTCATCCTGATGGTGAAAGGTATACTTCAAAGCATATGCAAAAGTTGTTGGCTTCAAAATGTACAGATTTTGAACTGGAAAACCATGTCATAATTTTATATTCAAGTTTTCGGAGAATCCTTTTTTCGGTGTATGCTATAATATTCTATTGAATTCAACAATGACTAGGAAAAGTGAAAATGGGCAAAAGAGAGAACCTGAAAATAATTCCGAACAGCAATTTTTTACCATTGTTAGCAGCTCATTCTTGTAACTTGCAAGTTTGGTTTTGTGACTTATTCTCAAGTATGTACATGTCAACTCATGTTTATGCAAGGATAGTTTGGTAGTACCAAGTTATGTATGGGGCCTTACAATCTTTTGCAGCCATGTAGGTTTTCTGCCAAAGTTTGTTCAGAGGTTGAAGGACACGAGTTTTTTGAGGGAGGATCTTATCTTTAGCATACACAGTATTGAGGTAAGCAGACACCGATTTCACTGGATTTAGGAAGATAGATTAAATGAAAGAGAGAGCCTATAGATAGGAATCCAGTAGGATAATAAGTGAGAAAATCACAATATTTAGTAAGGTCCTTTTTTTAACTTCCTGAGACATTGTGTTCAAAGCATTTTGATTAACTAACATTCCTCAATGAAATGCAGGGAACTGACTGTGGGGTTGATACATATTTTGGTCTTTGCACATATCCTGGACGTGAGCTGCGGCACCGTATTGACCTGAAGGTATGGAGTGATTCCAGTGGGAGGAAATTCAGTTATGTTGGCATTTTTATTCTTATTTTAGCATAATTTGTTTCTTTTGGAGATGAAAAAGAAAATTCATTTGGTATAGGTTTTTTTTTTTGTTACGGCTATGTGCATTGCTATTTACTTGTCTTATGTTTGTAGAAATTAACAACTACAGAATTTTGTATTGACACCTTGTTAATAACAATGACATGAACTATCAGCGGGCATGATGTGTGGCTTCGCCATGTACAATAAGGCTGTATAATGACATTAATATATAGTAATTATCTTCTGATAATGAAGTATATCTGTCATTCGGTGTTGACAGGTATACCCAAGGAACAGATATGCCTTCGGGCTGCTTGCTTGGACTGGAAATGATGTTCTAAACCGACGGTACGATTTCAAGCTACATAGGTTCTGAAAAACTACATTTATTTTCTGAAATAATTTTTGCAATTAAAACATGCAGATTAAGAATATTAGCAGAATCCAAAGGTTATGTGCTTGATGATACTGGTTTGTATCTTGCCACACAGAGCAGTGGTGGAAAGCGTGTACGTTCATGTATACTTGTTTGTTTTCGTCATTGTAGATCGGTCTTCTTTTTTTGTCTGCATTATTCATTTATCGTGAATTTTACAGGCGGGGAGATCAGAAGCTATAGTTAACTGTCACGAGGAGAAAGATGTGTTTGATACACTTGGATTTCCCTGGTTGGAACCCCATGAACGAAATCTCTAGTTATACCCTAAACCTTTCGGAAGAAAAATGTAGTTTAATGGACCCGTATAGTTTTGTTCCCGTTCCTTGTACTGTAGACCAGCGGGTAGCTGTTTCCAAAACTTTCTGTAGAAAATGTAGTTTGGCAGGCTCGTATATAGTTGTTGTTCTCTTTGTTGTATTGTAAAACAGTACGGAGAATGTTCTTCATGAGGCATGAATCTACGACAAGTTTGTATTATACAACCGCTTTGCCTTGAATGGACACGACGTTTGCATGAGCATCTATCACAAGGTGTGATCTCAAACTCTCTGTGATGTTGTTCTGGATTGTATCAGGGGGCGACTTTGTGCCGATGTTTCTGTTAAATAAATGTCAAGCATTATAAAACTGTGAAAACGTAAGTAACTTAGTATTTCAGAAAATCTGGTGTTTTATGATTGTGAAGTTGTGATGCGGAAGACTTCAAAGATAGAGGTTTTATGAACTTGTGTCTTGTTGAATTAAGATAACCAAACTTTGAGTAATTGCTATTCAAGCTAAACAACCAGTCCCAGACACACACACAGTGCCGGTAGATGAGCAGCGTTGTTTTTGTTGGCAACATGTCAAGGTGGATGGATCAGCGGTACAAAGCTTATTCTAGGTTGGATTATCATGTCAGCCCGAGTAGGAATTGGTTGAAGAATGATTTTCCAAAACCATAAGACCTAGGATTATGTGCAATAATGCATACAACACAGGGTCTTGTCTCTTGTGTAGCTATGACCATATGATATTATGGTGTTATCCTGAATTTATAAGAAGAAATGCACTTTAATTAGGGTATTTATACAGAATAATAATCAACATGAGGGCATTCAAAGCCTGATGCACCGCCAGATAATAATCCAAAATCCAAAATTCTCCTCTCTCTCTCTCTCTCTCTTGACTTTAACCATCTAAAGTTAGCACGCAAAGTTGGGAATGGAGCTGAAGTTCCAGGCTTCTTTTAGAACTAATCATGATCACCTACATAGATGGGAGGATTACTTACATTGTTTTCTTTGCCTACGCCTACCGCAGAGAAGCAAACATTGACAGCAAAAGCTGTGATCAATAAGAGCTATTGCTGGGACCACCACCAAGCATTTCCTCCCTGTCAATGAAACGCTCGAGAAGCTCCTGGTCCTTGGTGACTAGGCATTCATCACCTTTGCCAAACCAATCGTACCGATTCTTTGCAATGTAATCATAGGCTGCATCACGTAGTGGTACGGGGATGATCAGCAAGGAGCTCAACACCGAGTAGGGAAGAGGCAGGTATGATGCAACTTTCAGCGCAGCTGTAACCAAAAATATGAAAATGGTTAGTGCCATGAGAACTGAGGCAATCAACAGTAATGAAATAACTGTACTTTAATTGTTTATTTTCTGAACTGTGTGTGTGTGTGTGTTTTTGTTTCATGCCATTATATCACAGTATAGCTCTGTTCATAATTTGGAATTTGCTCTGTGTACTTTCAGAATTGTGATGCCTCAAGGACTGATAAAACTACAGTTTATAATGTTATTATTATGCATTTTATAGACCAAACACATTTTACACAATCTAGTGCAGCTAACATTTCAAAAAAAAACGAGGTTGAGTAAGGGGCGGTGCAAATATAGCATAAAACATGCAACTGAAATAATTTCAGGGAACCAGCTGAAGTACAAATACAGATGAGTTCTATGATAAGTAAGATGCTTGTGTATCCTTCAAAATCCTAGCTACAGATAAGTCAATTGGCCTGACTCAAGAATCAACAAGGGGCAGGTGATGGCTCCCAAGTGATAAATTATGACCAACAACATATTTTGTACTAGATGGTACTGAAATAAAAATCAACTCTCAAGATTTTGAGTAGCTCTCATGTTAGCCTTCTGCAGAAAATGACAAGAACTCCCACCTTTAAAACAATGACCCTGTCTCAGGGTGATGTTAGTTTTACTCTCAGCGCCGTAAAATGAAAATCTCCAGCACAGTGGTCAATCTTTTCTTGACACAACACAGACACAGAGCCTGCTGTGAATCTGATCAGGAGCATACTAACCTGTGGAGCCCTCGTAGTAGGCCTCAGGCCCCTCGATGAAGAGCACGCGGCGCAGCACGTCCTCCCGGTCCATGCCGACCAGCCGCAGGTACGGCTCCGCGGCCTTGGACTGCAGGCAGCAGAACCTGATCTTGGCGTGCTTGTCTGCCTTGAACACCCATTTCACCCCTGCATTGCAAAAATAAAAATCGCAAACGATTCGCCATCGCAAGAAATCCAATGGCACAGCAAACGAGTACCACCGAACGCGAATCGTTCCCCCAAATTAGCCGGCGGTTCGAGCGAAATGGTACCCAGGACCAGGGTCCTAGGGCTAGGTCGGATGTTGCTCACCGCGGTGGCAGAGGTGGCAGACGCCGTCGTAGATGAGCACGCGCGGCTGCAGGACGGTGGGCAGCGTGGCGGCGATGGCGGCGGCGCCGACGCCGACGGGGGACGCGGGCCGCGGCGTGTCCTCGTCGATGGCGATGTCCGTGGCGGCGACCGGCGCCGACGCGCGGGACGAGAAGCCGCGGAGGGCAGCGAGCGACGGCGCGAAGCGGGGGCGGAGGAGGCGGCCGGTGAGGGTTCGGGCGAGCATTTTTTTTTTTCCCTCGCGGCGAGGTGGCGGTTCTACACAGGTCTTGATTTTCTTCTTCCCCTACTTCAGGCTGTTCTTCACTTTCTCTTTTATTTTATTTTCTCACTTTGGCTTTTACAATGCTGATTGCGGATCCCAGGGCTTGTTCGCTTGGAGAGCAAGTCAAACATGGCTTTTCTCTCTTTGCCTCTTGCATTAGTGTTTCTCTTTTTTTATGTTAGCTCTCGGGAAAAGATGAACACATTGGTTTCTATTAAGTAAAAAACCGGCACGAAATCTAAACAACAGCAAACCACACCTAAACAAATACAAGACGCTAGAAGGTGGAACACAGGAGACACATAGGCGAGCTATTCGAGGGTCTCACCGCTTATAGTGCTCACCAAAAATAGCCTCATCGTTATGATCTTTCCACGATACCTTTCGCTAACCTAGTCGACACCCGAGAGGGATGACAGTTTCCAAAAGAGGAGGACATGTGCCTCTCCGAACCCATAAGCAAGACCAAATCGGCTTACCAGACACTCCTTGCATGTAGAGGGGGCTCCTACTGCCCACTGTCTCACACCCGTTCTAGCCACGGTGAAAGTGCATGGAGCCCCCATGTGTGGTTTTGGTAATTAATGACAATCCCTATGGACTAATGTTTGCATTGAGTTATATTTGTAGGAGTTGTCCATAGGCAATTCTTGAACCATTTGTTGGCTTCAAGGTTGCAATAAGAAGAAATTGATGAAGGATATCAAGTGTCAAGTATGTCTTGAAGATGAAGATGAAGTGAGCCCTCAAGTTACTTCAAGACATCAATATGATGAAGAATGAAGAATGAAGTGCAAGTTCAAGATGAGCCATCTCGAAGAGATCCTTTGCTTGAGTCTTGCCATCCATATGATGTTCATGGATATGTGAAGATGCGCCGAAGAATAAGCTCTCCCATGTTGGATTATGGGGGAGCAATCCACATGGTGGTCATGGTTATGCGAAGAAGCGCCGAAGAAGAAGCTCTCCCATGGTGGTTTATGGGGGAGCAATCTACAAGACTTCGTCAAGCAAGCACAAGCAAGAAATGCGTTCCATCTTGTTGAGGTCAAGATCGTCGTCATCAAGCTCAAGTGGAATGCGCAAGTATAAGGTTTGCTCTTGATAGGGTTTCTTTCTCACCGGTCTCATAGTGTAGTTGGAGACCGGTTTATAGTTTAGTTGCCGTACTATCAAGAGGGCTCTCGAGTGAGTAACTCGATCGTATCGTTCGGAGAGAGCTCAAACCTTTGCATCCTTGCATCATCTTTCTTGGTTGTCATTTGGACCTTATCCATGTGATGTTTTAGAGCTTGTGCTTATTCTCATGACAAGCTCTAGTTCATCGAAACGGATTTCGCATAGATCACTTGTTGCGTTTTCGAGTTTGGTTCATCATCTTTCTTGGTTGTCATTTGGATCTTATCCATGTGATGATTTAGAGCTTGTGCTTATTCTCATGACAAGCTCTAGTTCATCAAGAATGGTTTTTGCACGGGCAACTTGTTGCATTTTCGAGATTGGAGGTTTTACCGGTATGTCTTTTTTAGATAGGTCAAACCTTTCATCATTTGTTTCTATCCTCCCTTGTTGGACTATGATGGTCCTGCATGATCGTGTAGAGCTTGTTCCTAGCTTCAAAACAAGCCCAAGATCATCAAAATCGGAGTCCGGATGCTAAAGTTATGCTCGTTTTAGTTTTGGTGTTTCTGCAGTTTACTTGGGCCGGATATTTTGGAAAAATCCGGGCCGGATTATCCGGGCCGGATATTTCGGAAATATCCGGCCCCCTCGAAATTGACTAAGGACCTGGGGAATTGCTGCTCAGTATAGGGCCGGATTTTTGGCCGGATTTTGACCAGGTTTTGTCCCGAGGCCGGATTATCCGGATTATCCGCCCCAACTTAGGCCGGATTATCCGGCCCTCGAAAGTCTGCAACGGCTCGATTTTCTTGGGGGGGTATAAATACCCCCTTCTTCCTCCTTGGGCTGTGGCTACTTCCACTCTCTCTCTCCTCCATTGTTGTTCTTGAGAAGCTTGCCCTTTCTCTCTATCCCTCCATGATTCTTGCCCCATTTTGAGGGAAAAGAGAGAGGAGATCTAGATCCACACTTTGACCAAACCAAATCATCTCTTTGTGAGTGAATCTTTGGGATCTAGATCTTGGAGAATTTTGTGTTCTCCTCTTTGTTCTTCCTCTCTTATTCCCCCAATAGCTTTTGTAGCTTTGTTGGAATTTGAGAGAGAAGGACTTGAGCATCTTTGTGGTGTTCTTGCCATTGCATTTGGTGCATCGGTTTGAGTTCTCCACGGTGATTCGTGGTGGTGAAAGCAAGAAGGTTGTTACTCTTGGGTTCTTGGAACCCTAGACGGATTCTAGGCCTTTGTGGCGGTTTGTTGGGAGCCTCCAATTAAGTTGTGGATGTGTGCCCCAATCTTTGTGTAAGGCCCGGTTTCCGCCTCGAAGGAAATCCCTTAGTGGAACCGTGACCTAGGCCTTTGTGGCGAGGGTCACCGGAGATTTAGGTGAGGCTCCTTCGTGGCGTTCGGTGTGTGGTGTGAGTACCGCATCTTGGGGTGAGGCCTTTGTGGCGTTGGTGTGCATCGAGCAACCACACCTCAAGGTGAGCCTCTTGTGGCGTTCGGGAGCACTAAGCAACCGCACCTCTCCACCGGAGATTAGCACTCGCAAGAGTGTGAACTCCGGGATAAATCATCGTCTCCCGCGTGCCTCGGTTATCTCTATACCCGAGCTCTTTACTTATGCACTTTACCTTGTGATAGCCATCGTGCTTGAAGTTATATATATCTTGCTATCACATACTTGCTTGTATTGCTTAGCTTAGTTGTTGGTGCACATAGGTGAACCTTTGCTTAGAATAAGTTGTTGGTGCACATAGGTGAACCATAGTATATAGGCTTTGGGCTTGACAAAGTAAACGCTAGTTTTATTCCGCATTTGTTAAGCCCATCTCGTAAAAGTTTTAAACCGCCTATTCACCCCCCCTCTAGGCGACATCCGTGTCCTTTCAATTGGTATCAGAGCAAGGTCTCTCATTCTTAGGCTTCACCGCCTTGAGAGTAAAGATGTCGGTTAGGGGATTAGCGCACAATAACTTGTTTATATTTGATGGCACAAATTATGATCTATGGAAAATTTATGTGCTTAATATTTTGCGGCGTATGTCCCCGGACATGGAGCGATTTCTTGACATGGGTTTTTCTTCTCCTAAGGATCCTCAAAATTTATCTCTTGAGGAGGAGAAAAACTCTTGCCTCGATGCTCTTGCTTCTCATGTGTTTTCCATTGTTGTGAGCAATGTAGTTACTTCTTCAATCATGCCTTTTGGGAGCGCTCATGAATTATGGACAAAGCTTCAAGATAAATATGATGTGTCCAATATCATTGAGGATGATTGTTTTGCTTCCACTTCCGGCCGTGATGAGTTCTCATCTTCATCCACTTCACCAAAGTGTGGTAAGACACAAGGTAATGATATGGTGAGTGGTGATGAAAATTGCAATGTTGATATTGAGCTTACTATTGATGATTCTTCATCTCTATCTCATTGCAATGCTTCATCTTTGGACTTTAACACATCTAGCACTAGAAATGATTTACATGCTTGTGTTGATAGTCCTTGCATATCATGTGTAAGTTGCTTGAATAAATCTCATGATGATATGCTTGGTTTGTCTTGTGGCCATGATAAAAATGCTTCTATTTCCTCTAGTTGTTGTGTGGGTAACAATGTAGAGGAAACCAAAGATTCTATTGGTCAAGACAAGATCTTGAAAGGAGCCTCAAGTAACTCCTCATCTTTATCTCACGGTCCTCATATATGCCTTATGGCCAAGGGTTCCACGGTACCTCCTACCATGGAACCTAATATTTCTCGTGGTGATAAGGATGAGGATCAATATGAAGAAGAGGATTGGGTTGTCTCTCTACGCGATAAAGGTGAGAGTGTATTCAAGGTTATTTGCAAAGATAAAATTGCTAGCACTCACTTCTTTGAAATCTTGACTACCGCTATTGAGAGCCAAAAACTTATTTGGATGCATGAGAACACCATTGATAAAAGGGTGCTCTTGAACGAGAGTATGCCGATGATGTAGCATCACTAAAGAATGATCTTGAAGAAGAACAAGAGACCGTAGCCTCTCTTGAAGAGCAACTTGAAACCCTTGAAGTGTCTCAAAATGAAATAGTTTCTAAACTCACTAAGGAAAGAGACCATGCTAAAGCTCAAGTAAAATTGCTTAAAAAGGAAAATTCCAAAGTTGGTGTTGGTCATGATAAACTTGTTAAGGATCTAGATGATCTAGACAAGGCCCACAAGGTCTTGGAGAGCGAACACTCTATCCTCACCAAGTCCCATGAGCAACTTCAAGCTTCCTATTTAAAAGAGCATGCTATGTTACCATCTCTTTTTAATATGTCTTGTGATGATGCTTGTGCTACTAACTCTACTTCTTGTGAAGCATCTATCTTGAAGGAGAATGTTGAGCTAAGGGCTCAACTTGATTTGCTAACTTGCAATTATGGAAAATTGGAAGAAAATCATGGAAAGCTTTCTAGCTCCCATGAGGATCTTCTAGCCTCTCATGATAGGCTAAAGTTAGCTCATGAGGCTATCATATCTAAGGCAACACCTTGTGAGCCTCATGTGGGTACTAGCACTACTACTCAAAATGTTATATTGCCATGTGCTAGTCCTAGTAATTCATCCACTCATAATATTGCTAAATCTTGTGATGAATTATCTTCCTTGCCTTGTTGCTCTAACAATGAAGGTCCTACTTCCTCTAGTACTTGTGTTTTTACTAACCATGTAGAGGAAATCAAAGAGCTCAAGGCCCAAGTCTCTTCTTTGAAGAACGACTTGGTAAAGGGTCATGAAGGGAAATGCAAACTTGATAAGATGTTAAGTGTGCAACAATCCCCCAATGACAAGAGTGGACTTGGATTCAACTCCAACAACAAGATCAAGTCCAAGAACAACAAGAAGAAGGGCCAAGTACAAGTCAAAGACCCGGCCAAGATTGTTTGCTTTAAGTGCAAAATTGAAGGGCATCATGTTAGATCTTGCCCTTTGAAGAAGAAGCAAAAAGGAAGCGGCCTCAAGCTCAAACTCACATTCAACCTCAAGTTGAAGAAATGCCACTTCCCAAGAAGATACAAGCCAATGCTCCCATTGTGGAGAAATCTAGTGAGAAGAAGGAGAAGAAAAGAACTTGCTACATATGCCGTGAGAAGGGCCACATCTCCTCCTTGTGCACTATTGGTACCTCATCCAACTCTATCACCATTGATGATGTTTATTCTCTTCGTAAGGATGAGGGTGGCAATGTGTTTGCCAAATATGTTGGTGCTCAAAGTGGTGTCAAGAAAAGAACCATTTGGGTTGCCAAGCCTATTGTGACTAACCTCTTAGGACCCAACTTAGTTGGGGACCAACAATCCAAAATTTGATCAATAGGTGCTTGTTGGAGGGCATTGGAGACTTGGCTACATCATGAAGAATTAAGGGATCTTCATCATTTATATTATCTCAAGCCAAGTCTTGGTTATCTTGCTTCTATCATATATCCAATGTTCCTCCTTGCGGTAACATGTGCTCAACTCATTTATATTGAAAGTTACTCGCCCCTTTGCATGTGTTAGTTTTTGTTCCTAACATGTGTTTGTATATGTTGTGATTCCTATTTGCTTTTCTCGAGAAATCAAGTCTATGCATGTTGGGTTGCACACCATGTATTTGTGTTTGTGTATGAGCCACTTTGCATCTTGTTGTATCTTATATGGCTCTTATGAGCGATTAATGGACTATCCCATTTTGGGGGAGTGATATTTCTTTGGGAATTTCATGATCCTAACAATGTGTGTACATGAGGAATATCACTTAGAATTGATATTGCAAGATTATCTAGTCTCTATGTGGTATGTCATCTTCATGAGAAATTCAAATTCTAATGTCCATTAATATCTCTAGTTGGATCTTATTTGCCTCTTGTGAAAATAAATTCCTTATCACATTATGGGGGAGTAATAAGCTTTGTGCATATTACAAGCCTAGAAAATGTGAACATTTGAGGTTGTGTCACATAGAATTGATACCTTAAATTATCTCTCTCCTATGTGGCATGTTTGCTCAAACAAGCTCCAATTTGATTAAATGGCTTCATTGCTAATATCTTTGTGGATCTTATTTGTGAAAGTTTTTCTTGGCATGGTTTTTCACAACGTGTCCCTCAATACATTTTTGGAAAACCATGTGCTTCAAGTCATACTATTAATTGCTTTGCATGTTGGTATGAATACTATTAATTGATTTGCATGTTGGTATGAATACTATTAATTGCCTTGCATGTTGGTATGACTAAATGAAGCTATCAAGAAACTATCTTTGCATGATGGTTAACTCTTATCTTTTACCATATGCTTTGTTCGTTGTAAATATGATCTTATGTATACTTACAAACTACCACCGGGAAATATTTCCTAATACCTCTTGTCCTAGGACAATTGGTAATCAATTATGAGGTAGATATTTATTGATCATATCTACATTGGCTCTTGTATTTATATTGCCTTATTTATTGCCATGAATTTGTTGTGCTTTGACTCCCATGTGTCTTCCTTGCATCTTATGGATCTAAGTTGTCTATTCAAACTTTCTTAGCATTGTTAGAAGATATAGGTAGCGTGATGATCCTAGTTTTGTGCATTTTATATTCATATAAAAAATCCTAGATAATGCACCAAACTTGGGGGAGCTCTTCTATATTATTAGAATGCTTAACATCTCTTGATCTTTATCAAAAATTTGGTTTTGGGAGACATAAAATTTTCTTTTTGGTACTTTGTGCCATCATAAAAAGTTTCGAGGGTTTGGTTTATTTGTTGGAACCTTGCTCTCTTGGGAGTTGGTTATCTCATTCCTTTGTGTTTAGGTTTAATTAGCTTCTTATAATGAGATAAGTCTTTGGAGTCTATCTTGTGTTGATTTGATTCTTTGATATAATTTGGGCAACCATTGTCTCTTGATTTATTTGGTGTTTTGTCCAAATTGTATCTTCCTTTGGTTCTTGAAAGTATTGTGCATGCATATTTAATATATGTATATCTTATGGCATGTGTCACTTTCTTTGATCCAATATATAGGGTAAACTCCATCAAATCCTAATTTGATTAAGATGTGCATGAAATTCAATTTCATATCTATATGCACATAGTATTGTGGAGTTTGTCCTATATTTTGTAGTGTGTCTAACTACTTCGGACCCAATTAGTTTGGGGACCATTTTGGTACTTACCTTTGTGTTAGGTACAATGGATATGCATTGGATTCTTGTCTCACTCTTGGAAAGAAGTGGTGACTCAATGGTAACTTGAGGCAAGCTAGGATGGTCAACGAACACATATCTACTACATCCACACCAATGCTATCTTGGTAACAAGTATCTTCTCATGCATACTTTTCTTGTATCCAACCTTATGGTTGCATCTTGGCATGAATCTCTTGATTTGCAAATGTTGTGCTTCTTGCAAAAGTCTTAATGAAACCTCTTTATTGTGAATGTGAGTAATTTGAGATGAGTGCAATTGTTGGGAAGTATTTTAAATCATGCTCATGATTCATCCATCCCAACTATGCCTATCTAGCAATTTTGTTGCATATCAATTCCTCAAGGCTCTCACATGTGCAATATAGATGAAAGTGCAAATTTAGTTACTTCTTTTGGTATCCCCGTTTGTGATACTTGTTGCCTTTCTCAAATGCATCCCAACTATCTTCTATCCCTTGTTGATATTTGTGATGTATTTTAGTTGTTTGTGGTTTGAAGTTCATGAATGTACAATAAGATAAAATTGAGCCTTTGGCCATGCTATTAAGCAAAAATTCTTATTGGTATATTGCATGACTTCGTCTTGGATATCATACTATTTTTCTTGCGTATCTATTTTGTGTGTGCATGTTTCTTTGTGAATAAATATCTTTGTGATATTGCCCACTTAGAGAAACTTATACACATAAGAGATGATACATCTCCTTTTGATATCTTATTTATTTATTGCGTGTTGATTGGTCATGCTAAGCAATATAATTCATTGAAGACTATGATGATGCTTTTTGCTCATCCTTGTAATAGTCTTATAATATGCTTTATCATGCCTTTCACATATCCTCTTAGTTGAGCCTTTTTATTATGGTGCCTCTTACTTGTTGCTCAACTATTTGTTTGTTGCAAGTGTTTAACTTACTTTTCTATCTATGATCTATTACAAATGTTTGTGTTTTAAATGAGGGAGTGAGGATTCCATGTTATGCATATTGTATTCAAATGCAACATTTTATTTTATGCATGTACCTTGGGGAGCTTCTTCATTTGATTTAGAACACTATCTTGTGGTGATCATTAGAGTTTGATTCACTTGGTATCTTTTGTTTTTGAATGATATTATGGGAGTGATGATTCCATGTTTGTGCACTTTATACTCCAATGCAAATTGTCTAGTTTTGTGCACAAACCTTGGGGAGCTTCCTCATATTATTTAGAGCAATCTTCTTGATCTTATCATAATATCTATCTTTCTTTTGGTAACCTCTTTGTGGTTCTTTTGGTTGCTTGCTTCATTTGTTGAAGCTTCTAGACTTTGTTATCGTTTTGCAATCTTTGATCCTATCTATAGTGTGATTCCTTCCGAATATTCTTCATTGGATATGTGCATTTGATTCCACTCAAATTATGAGAAATGCACACACTATGGAGGAACTCTCACTATATTGGCCTTCTAAATTTTTCACCCATTTCGGCAATTGGTGCCAATGGGGAGAAGTTTGGAGGGTTTAAGGGAATTTGGTTATGTCTTTGCTTTGTGCTTAAGCATGTGCCTTTATTGCATTGCATCTTGTTGCTTTGCATAGTTGAATATTTAGAGGAAACTCCACTAGGCTTTGAATGTCAATATATGCAATGAAAGTCAAGATCATTCACACATGCATATATTATGGGGGAGTTTGTTTTATATATTCAACTTATTTGTTACTTAAATTCCTTATATAAACCCTCTCAAAGAGATTGTCATCAATTACCAAAATGGGGGAGATTGAAAGTGCATGGAGCCCCCATGTGTGGTTTTGGTAATTAATGACAATCCCTATGGACTAATGTTTGCATTGAGTTATATTTGTAGGAGTTGTTGGTGCACATAGGTGAACCTTTGCTTAGAATAAGTTGTTGGTGCACATAGGTGAACCATAGTATATAGGCTTTGGGCTTGACAAAGTAAACGCTAGTTTTATTCCGCATTTGTTAAGCCCATCTCGTAAAAGTTTTAAACCGCCTATTCACCCCCCCCCCCTCTAGGCGATCCGTGTCCTTTCACACGGGTCATAGAAACCTCCTCCAAGACGATGCCCCCAAAAGAGGGAACATGACACCGAGTAGCGTCACCATCATCCGATCTAGAAGACCAGATCTAGGGTTTTCCCTAGAGCGGTCCAACAAAAAGCAGCTGGGAGCTGCTACATTGACGCCTCCAACAAGGGAACAACACCCGTAGGAGCTGTCGTCGACGACTCCAGCTGCAACTGGAGTATAGCTTCACCGGTTGTCTCACCCGCACAAGTCTTCAACAACGAACCGGTCAGCCACCACTCCACCGCTGCTGCCCCTGCCTCCACGGTTGTATGCACCGGCCTCCCTAGCAAGCCCAACGCGATGACATCCCTTCTTCCTCTTCCTCGCACTAGACGGGGGGATGCAACACCTGCTGACCTGCATCAGCGCCATTTGTCTTCCCCTAGCCACCACCAACTTGCCAAGCATCGCAGCGATGGACCTCCTTCTTGCACAAGTGTGAGCCAACAACACCAACCTGAAGAGCTAGCACACACCGAACTCACACGACGTGCCAAGCCCTAGACACCAGCCCTATTCACGGCCACATTGAGGCCTAGATCAGGCCCGCGCAGACCAGCACACCATTGGTGTCGGCCGGCCGCACCCCTGCCCTCTGGCACGCTGATGTTGCGCAACAGCCGAGATCACCCACCAGCGTCGTGCACCGCACAACCACCCTTCTTCTCATTCGCTTGCGACCCACGAGACGCCACGCTTGTGTCCTCCTCTTCCACAACCAGCCGAGCTGGCCTCCCTAACGGCCAACCAAGTCGGACGAGGACCTTGGACCGCCTCCTGGATTCCGCATCTCCGATCGGCAACACGGCTTAAGCCGGTGGCAGTGGTAGTGGGGAAATCAGGAAAGGTGGCCTGGTGACGCGCTCGCTAGAGTTCGCCCTCACGTCACTTGGGGAGTGACACGAGTCTGATTGCCTCCTTGTTCACGCCTTATTCTTTCCCTTTCAAAATTATCACCATTTCTACTATATTGTAGTTTTCCTGGATACCTCAATCAATTTAGGTCGGAGAAACTATTACAATTTGTTAGGACAGACATTTGATCAACAATGTGTTTTATAGGGTCTTGTTGGTTCAAAGGATTTCATAGAAATTTGAAAGTATTGGACTTCTCATGACTTTTTCATTTGTTGGTTGTTTGGTAATCCTACGAGATTTTCCCCTCAGCGACTCCTAATAAAGCTTGCGTTCGCCCAAGCCTCTTTTTTGTATGTGATGCAATCAAACAACCTAAAATTATAGTATATGATATGAATGCGCATGATATTACAATCCCACGTCTTTGCTATTTATATGTTTTCATAACAGTAATGCTACATCTATGGGCACTCTTTTACAAAATCTCACTTATGCACATACATGGAGAGAAGGCAAGGGCATGCCCACCCTGAAATCACGGAAGGAAACCACCCACGCACGAACCACCGGCTTCCACATCAGTCTGTAAACGCATTCCGTAACCTGATGTCCGTATTCCGTAAATGTTCGTAACTCTAGCATTTTCGTTTTCATAATCGTGTAAAATCAAGAGGCCCTTAGTATGTCACCTTTGTGATACATAATCCTAGTCACAAACACACACTCAGGAATATGAATTAGTGACATCAACAGTATGTTACCATTGCATGTGTATTTTTAGAGCATGTCTAGTAGAGCCCCTAAACCCTCAAACCTCTATAGCAGTTTTACAGGTTGGAAATAGCCATTTTTGTGCACTTTTACAGGTTGAAAAACAGGGGTAAAGAGTAGAACCCCTAAACCCCTAAAGAATGCAGTTTGAGGGTTCTAGTCTTTGGCTCAACCCCAACCTCTAAAACTGTCATTTGCCATATCACAGTTTTCATCACATATCATCATTTCACATATCACAAATATCATCACATTTCACATAAAACAATAATCATTCTAGTTATTATTACAACACCAAATAGTACATTTGAGCACATAAAACAATAATCATTCAAATTGTTATAACAATGTTGGACCATACAACAATAATTGTTCGAATCAAATAGAACAAAGGTAAATCATGCGCCACGGCGCTGCCCATCCAACTGCCACTGGGCAGGCGGAGGAGGCCGGGACGCGGCAAGGAGGAGGCCGGGACGCCGGAGGCGGCAGGAGGGCAGCGGGAGGAGGTCGGGGGAGGAGGCGGGCCAGGAGGGCCGAGCGGAGGAGGAAGGGCGAGGAGGGCGGGCGCGGCGGCGAGCGAGGCCGAGCGGGAGAGGCGGGACGCGGAGGAGAGGCCGGCGGAGGCGGGGAGAGGCGGGGCGGCGGGCGGCGGCGGCGGGATCGGGGGAGGAAGAGGGGAACGAGCTGAATGTTCCCTCCCGCGCGTGTCCGAGACGACTACAGGTCGGGGACGGGTTGGATTGCCCAACCCTCGTTTCTACAGGCCAAGAAGGGATTCCCAGGTCCGATCTGGGAATTTTTTTACAGTTTTACAGTTTTAGGGGCTCTAGTCTTTACGATTTTTTCATCGAAAACTGTAAAAAAGCGGTTATTTTTACAGATTTAGGGGTTTAGGGGCTCTACTAGACATGCTCTTACAAATGTACCAACTGAGCTCGCCCTGCATAAACGCAAGTGACATCCTGTCCCTCCTTTCTCCATCCAGCGTCTCTGTATGGATCTTAGAGAATACAGACGAACACAAGGACGAGAGCATCAGTTCAGCTCCTCCGCGACGCGATAAGAGGCGCCGGCCGAGCAATGCTGCCATGGGCGACGACGGCTTCCTCCTGCTCCGCCGCCACCTCCCCCCTTCTCCATTCCTCCCCGCTCCCCGCTCACCCCTGTGCTGCACTACGCTCCTATCGCCCACATCCCCATGTTCCGCCGCCGCTGTCAATTCGCTCCCGGGCCCCGCCACGCGCGCTCTCCCGCGGCGGCGACGCCTTCTGGGAGGAGCCGGACGACGGCTCCGGCAACGAGTACGAGGATGAGGGCAAGCAATCGACCAGACAAAGAAGCTCTCCGTTCCCTTCCCCCATCCCGTTCTCTAGGGTCGCTGTGGCGCGGCAGCAAGACCGTGAAGAGCAGGAGCTCAGGAGAGGTACCATATCCATTGCGTCTCCGGGGAAAAATTACTCCTTCAGCAGTTCGTTGATGTGCCTGTTCTTCTTCTTGCACTTTGCACTCACCAGCGATTGTGCTGTTTATATGCTTCTCAATTCTCATTTTGGTACATATTTTTGGACTGTAGACCTTATATCGTGCCCCTAATTTGTTGTTTTAGAAATCGAGCTTCTCCTAACGCCGGAAGAAGAGGCTATCCTGGATCAGAACGAGACCGCTGATGTCACCCAAATATCATCAGTTAAGTGTGTTCCACTATCTTACAGACCATTTTGAGTGTCTTTCACTGTCTTGGAGATGCTCCTTATCATGTCTAGTGTGGTTTAGGTGTTTATGCTACTCGTAAGAGTGACATGCAGTCTGTTGCCAGTGGCTGATTTCGATGCCAACTATAGCCACATCGTGCCATCTGATAAGCTGATTATCCGATTAATAGTGTGTCGGTTGTATCAGATTTTTCGGTGCTATCTGTTGTTGTTTTGTAACCTGATTTCTACGTTGATGTCTTGCATCACTTCATAAACTTTCATACTGAATTGTGCACTAACCGGTAGCACATGACAATTCCAGTATCTAAAAAACAATCTGCTGGTTATGGTACATTTTGTAAATTGTATCTGGGTAGCAAGAGATATTAATGTGTGCACTGTCGAATGTCGATGTTGATTCTAACTTCAGAAATTGCAATGCTTGGTGCAGCCGAAATGGCATCCGCTTCATACCTATGCGTTGGCGCTGCAGATACCTCTCATGGACAAGTTGCTGGACAATGGTGTTGATATCAATTTAGTCGATAAAGTAGGTTCCTGGTTTATCCAAAACCTCCTCATCTAGGATAGTGGTGCTAATGTTGGGACTGTTGCTATTGCAGGATGGTTTCACCCCTCTTCACAAAGCAGTAATAGGCAAAAAGGAGGCTGTCATTAGCCATCTCCTAAGAAAAGGAGCAAATCCTCATGTCAGGGATAGGGTAACCGGCACTATCTTTTCTGGTTTATTTTCTGTAATTCCATAAGCAAGTGGTATTATCACTTGTCAGACTGATTTGGTTCTTCACAAGCAACAGTTAAGTTGTCATTTTAGCTTTATGATTTTTCCTGTGTGTTGGCACTGGAATTTAGTCTGCCCTATTTGCAGGATGGAGCCACACCATTGCATTACGCAGTTCAAGTTGGTGCTCTGCAAACTGTGAAGCTACTGATTAAGTATAAGGTGGATGTTAACGTTGCTGATGTTGTAAGTTGAAAGGGCACATCTCTCATATCAGCTCAGTAAGGGCATGTACAACGCTAGATGCTTATGCAGGCGCTTAAGTCCATAAAAATAATTCACAGGAATTCTGATTAGCAGCTAAGCGTTCTAGGCCCCAACGCTGGGCGCTAGCTCCGGCCGCTACGGGAATATAAAAACCATATACCAACGCCCTCCTAAATTCACGCCTTGGAAGCATTTTCTTGGTTAGCGCCGACGCAAAGGAAAGAGGCGACGCTAGGCAAAATCCTGAGTCTGGCTGGGAATCAGGCGTAACGGACAGGAAACTTATCCTAGCGCCCCATGTAAGCGGCGGCGTTGTAGATGCCCTAATTCTGCGCCTGTGAGGTCTTTTGTCATATTTTCCTCTGATGCAGGATGGCTGGACACCACTACATGTAGCAGTACAAAGTAGAAATAGGGATATAGCAAAGATATTGCTCGTCAACGGTGCTGATCAGACAAGAAGAACAAATGTATGACCCTTTGGTCTTTTGAACCTTTGATCATTGCTTCTTATGCTCTCAGATCTTATTTTGTGTACATTGTCATGCCATTGTATATTGCGCACAAATTTTCCATGGTTACCTTCAGAAATCTGTACAGCTTGAATCTTGATGTTCTAGACTTCTAGATCATTGTTCATTTCGATGTCTTTCTCTGAAATCACAAACTAATGTCTAAACTATGTGGCTTAATGCTTTATGTTATGCAGATGTCTCAACTCTGAACTCATAAACTGTTTGGATTTACATTTCCACATTGCAGGGTGGAAAGACCCCATTGGACCTGAGCTTATGCTTCGGAAGGGATTTCAACTCATATGATCTGGCAAAGCTTCTCAAACTCGTTCCAGCAAACAGAGCTGCTTGAGGTTTTGCTCTGCCTGAAATTCGAAACAAAAGATCAAATGTTAGCAAGTACTCCCTCCATTCCCAATTATAAGATGCGTTTTGGCAGTTCTATTTAAACTGCCAAAACGTCTCATATTAAGGAATTTAGGTAGTAGCAACTGTGTCTTAAGGTGATTCTTCCAATGGTACGTGGTCTGTGGGTCATACCTTTCCGTCCGGATTCATGGACAGCTTATCTAGAAACTTCGTGAAGGCGAAATAGTCAGCGACAGCTGACAGGTGAAATTATTCCTATTTGAGGACTCCATGCAACAGGAAGACTTGTTCTTCAGTTATTTTCATGGACATGCTTTGTGTAGTCTACTAGTCTGTGCATCGTCCTCAGATAAGCAGAACAGGAAATCAATCTGCTGGAACAGGTTAACCTCATTTGGGTTGTAATTGCATTAGAGCTGGCCTCAGTTGTAATTGGAGAAGCAACATTCAGGGGCGAGTAACGAGTTGGAGTTGGAGTTACCAGTTTACTACAGAATTGCACTTATAAAGCTCTATTTGTATTTTGTTCAAACTACAGAGTTTAGAACAGTCATTTTATTTCTACTTTTTCCTTATTATTTCTTCTGCTCTTTTGTACATAAATATGGCAAGCCTTATGAATTTTGACATGTATGGCACGCTTTTTTTTATTTTCATCTGAGCTGAATATTCCCGTATTATTAAAAACAAATAAACTCCTTTGTTTAAGCATGAGGCACCTTAAAATTTTCGTCTAATAGTCGCAGTTCTGCAACAATACAAAAACTCACAAGATGAACCTGGTACCAATTTCCAGACAGAAATATAATTTCCAAAAAATGCAAAGTACTCCTCCGTTTCAAGAAATAAGACGCACATGTACTTCAAGACAAACTTTGACCATAAAAATTAAGCAACAAAATCTTGATTATATTATATGTAATTAGTATCGTTGGATTCATATTGAAAAGAACTTTTTAATGATACTAATTTCATACAAACAATAGTACTACACAACATTAGAGTTCTGACATAATGCAAACTCTCGGTGAACTTGAACTCAAAGTAATGTTCCTGTTTTTTTTTTCTTTTTGTAAAGTAGAGTGGAGCCACACATTTTGGTCACCAGAATAACAGTAAGGCTACAGAATACTGAAATCCTACTAACAGAAATGCATAAAAATGGCACAGATCGATCTAGCACATTCTTGGAAAGTGCACTAGTAATATGAGCTACTAACTCCCCAAAATGCTTATTCCTCTTGCAAAGAGATGCGCCTGAAGATGGCCTGGAAAGTTTGCCCTCCGTTCCTCGCGACCTTCTGGCCTTCTTCAGTGGCAGTAGACAGTAACTTGACAACTGGATCGACTTCTATCTCTTCCTCTGGAACAGCTTCAAAGAGCGGGTGTTTCTCCAGACACGACCGCATCCATACACCAAGCTCCTCTACATCGGTGATAGTATATATGATTCCTCCCACTCCCATCACAAAAGCGTATTCATCGAGCAACTGCATGCTAATCACCCTCCTCCGGTGGTTCTTCTCCTTGAAGTGAGGGTCAGGGAACAGGAAGAACATCTTGGAGAGCTGAGCCTTCCTGAAGTAGTTGGGAATGTATTTCATTGAATTGGTGCGCACAACGGATATGTTGTCATACTGTCCTGGATTTGATGCTCTTAAAGCCAGAACCCTCTCTTTAACATACTCAGTCACCTGTACGAAAATATGACAAACAAAAACAATCGATCATAAATTTTGCCCTAAAATTTGAACTATTCAACTGGAGTAAACAAAAAGTTGAAATAAGGGAAGTTTCACTTCTACCGCTAAAATAAGTACAAATCCATGTTCACTACACCATCACAAACTCAATTAATCCTATTTTGTTTAGTGGAAATCCATATTCACTACAGCAAATAAATCAAACAATCTATTACTCCGTACAATATTTGCTACACTAAAATTCATTATGTTCAAGGATTACGAGTCGAAGAGTCGAGCCGAGTCGTCAGGGTACCGACTCATGGACTAGTCAAGACTAGTCTAGACTCACAGTAGACTAGTCGACGTGGACTAATATAAATATATAATATAATACATAATATATTTAACAATATAAAATATATTTGAAGGCATGGAAAGGATATATGAGGACAGTAAACATATAAGTTCAACCTAGGTCCACAGCAAACAGCACGAGACCAACATAAGCGGGATGAGAATAGCGCTAGGGTTCCCAGGCAGGTGACTTGTCAAGAAAAAATTGAGTCGATCGACTCACACATTAGGACTAGTCTATACTAGTCCAGGACTAGTTGCTCGACTCGATCGACTCATGGTTTGAGTCGAGTCGAACACCTGAGTCGGAAGCCAAGTTGCGACTTCTAGACTAGTCTCTCGACTCGTAATCCATGATTATGTTACATCACATGCATTTGTTTCTTTTCTGGAAGGTGGACGAGACCCAAGCAACAGAACATACTGTGCACTCTAATGGGGATGGCACAAACGTTTTCTATGATTCTGCGCATGTGCTAGTTTTCAGCATTTGTTGTACCTATGACTATACCTTTCAAGCTCAGCTCTTTTAGGAAGCAAGACAAACTGGAGCAAGCATCAAAATTACCTTGTCCCTCAGCTCCATGCCGATCATGAGCTTGTCCGGGAAGAGCGGCGAGAGCCCCACGAGCAACCCACCAAACCCACACCCGACGTCCGCAAAGCGAATCAGCGGCGCCTCCACCTCCTCACCATCGCCGCGCTCACCCTTGTCGGCCGGGTAGTAGCGCGGGTAGTGCTGCGAGAGGTCGAAGTCGTCGGGCGATATCGGGATCGGGAAGTGCGAGTCGCTGAGCGGGTTGCTGTGCGCGCGCGCCCGGTAGAAGCGCTTCCGCGGGAGCTTCCCCGACTGCCCGCCGCCGCCGTTCGCGCCGCTGGTCCTCGTCATCGGTGCCAAGCCGTGCGTGGCGCGCCCCGGTTGCTTCGTCTGGAGGAGGCGTTAGAGCGAACAGGTTGTAAGCGGCAGCCGAGGAGAAGGTGCGGAGGTGGGGGCGCGAGAAGTGTTGGGGAGTCGAGAGTGAAGGGGAACACGTACCGGAGAGCCGCCGAGACGACGGGGCCGGAGGAGTTCGATGAAGCGGCGGCGCGGGATGTGCGCGTCCGGCGGCCGGTGCGCGCGGAGGTTGTGTCGGGGCGGCGGGCGGACTGCGAAGCTGAGCCGCCGTGCGTTAGGGCTTCGGCGGTGGAGGCGAGTGGACAGATAGATTGGGCCGCGCTGCGCGGGTTGAAAGGAGAAGAGGGATGGATCTGGGCCACGTTTCTACGTATGGACTTTCTTGGCCCATGGGTGATGGATTTGAATCCCAAAAAAGCACACGGGCAGATCCAAAGAAGCACCACCACCAACAAGATTTTGTGAGTCAATGAATAGGCCCACTGAAAGAAACAAGGCACATGTCGATGTGGTAAGTCGACTGAGGGACATCCCTGCCTTGGAAAGATCCACCGTATCCCATCGACGAAGTCGCGGAATAACAACAGATAGACCACCTTCGGACCAATATCCTCGCTCTAGAGCCCACCTCGCCTCGGCCCCTAGTGCCACCATGGATAACGATGAATGCTAGCGATACGCCGAGAAATTGATAACACCAAATCTGAAGAAGGGCAAGCAGACTAAGCTGCATCAACAAGCACACATTTCCATCAACTCCGAGATGCCGCCGGTGTGGGAGTAGATTTAAGACATATTTATTCACTCATGTGCCACTCACACAACCCCAACGACGCACCACAACAAACAAACCTAATTTTTTTTAACCCCAATTACTAGACTAGAAAGGAGGAACGAGCCCCCTCCCTCCTACCTCCGGAGAGGATAGAAGAAGGAGAAGGGGCCAACGCCTGGCCGGTGGAGCCTTTTGTCGTCTATGAGACGAATGGAGGTGAAACCAGTTCGCTACGAGTCCTTTCTCTCGTAACATTAAACCATGTGTCGTGAGTCCATGACAGACGACACGAGGCAACTTTGTTAATCGTGTGCCGCACGCATACCAATTGAGGCCTACGACCCAAGTACACTTGAGTTGAGGCCTACGACATCACTCAAAGTTTTGAATTTCCTTTAACCTATTCGAAAGAACAAATATTAAATACTCCCAAACTGTAAAAGGAATGTCATGTCAAGAGTATCCCTAGTCCCACCTCGAGTGTATGTGGGGGTGTCATGTAGAAAACCGCACCTAGCCGCTACCCCCAAAGGCTACTTGCGTCCCTCTTTCCCTACCCGGCCCAGACCCATAGGGGGCATCTGGGAGCGCCGGACACAAGTTACGTAGGATACCGATAGGCGGGTACCACTAGAAGCGACCTACCAAATCCCCTTTCCCACTACCCCATCTCTCTCTGGCTCGAGGTCTCTCCCTCCCCCACCAAATCGACATCGCCACCGTGCCCCCTATTGATGTGCCGATAGTTTGGCGGCGTCTACACCAATCCCCTATCGACGCCAACCGCCTTGGCTTCCCCTCGTGACTCATTTCGACCTCCCACTCCCCGTTTGCACGCAAGGTGTTTGACCGTTTTCCTAAGTAGGATTCGTTTCCAGATTTTTATCGCTCTCGCGGCCGTTCGGTTGATTGATTGCTCTGTTATTTTATTCATAGATATGGATAGCGATGAAGAGATGATAGTCCTTCACTTCATGGAAGAGGAAGCCAATGTCGCCGGCGATGAAGACGAGCACTTGACAATCCTCGCTTGTCTTCTACAACCACAAGCGGATGAGCTGAAGAATGACGCTTTGAATCATGAAAGCTTGAATTTTAGATGAAGGAATACCAAGCTAAGGCAAATGATGGAGGTTCATGCCATGCTATATGACGACTATTTTGCGGCTTCCCAACACGTACAAGTTTTGCAAGGCTGTGGTGGAGAGTTTGAACCACACTATCTCAGAGGACCCAATGAAGCAGAAACAACTCGTATCATGGCAGGAAACTACAGGCGAGGATTTCTTGAGATGCTCATGAAACTTAATTTTGATTATTGTAAAAATAATTTAAATTTAATTATACGTTGAAACTTTACCAAATTGTTTAAAGATGGTTGCATATGGAAAAATATTAGGTCAAAAATCTAATGGGGGCATGGCCCGGAAGAGGTGCCCCCGGTACACACCAACCGCGGCCGATGCCTCCTATGCGCCCGATCCGACGCTGTTAGCTGTCATTATATATATGACGTGACTGGAGATGCTCTAACATCATTTAGCTCGCAATAATACGCACCTTACTCGAACGTTCCCATGGTGATACTTCCTACATTCTTAAATACAAGGCCACTTTGTTTTTTTAGACAAACTTAAACTATTAATTGGATCAACCAAATATGAGTTACATGTCATTCAAAACAATATCATCGGTTCTATATTTCACTGAGCTTTTCAATGATATGTTTTTAAATAACATATAACTTATATTTGGTTCAGTAAATCATTAGTCAATTTTTGACACAAAAACGATGTGGAGGAAGTAAGAGCGATGGACATGGACCGGTTCCAATGCCACTTTTGCAACCCGTCTCCTTTCTACTGAACTAAAACGTAAAAATCATGCATGCGTGCGTGCGCACGCAGGTATCCCTTTGGGCCAAAGGCAAACGCATCAAAAGAATCCCAGCCAGAAGAGCGACGCCACCACCGTGGGTGGTACGTGGCGGAGGTCAGAAAAAGGCTGAAATGATATGGGCGTTTTGCACCGTACCGGCAGGCGGCAGGGACGAGGAGGATCAGACGCGAAGTAGTGGAGCAGTGGGGAGGGCCGGTGCTAGCTGAATGCACTGCACCTCCGCGCACTGAACTCTGAACTGCATCTGCATGGGCGCTAGGGGCGGCCGTCCGTTTGCAGCGCGTCCATGGGCGCGCGATGGCCGATGTGGCGATGTCTGCCTACGGCAAGTCCTATAGCTTTCGGGCTGCACAACGGTTGCGCTAACCGCGTACCTGACTTCCTCTACGTGTCGCGCTGCAGCCGTGCCACGCAACTGAAGCCGTCAGAGAAATGAAAGCCACTTTCGTAGGTCAACATGGCGGCCACAATTCAGTGTGACCCAGAATGCATGATACTACATATGATATCTCTATTGTGGCGATTTTATCGTACACTTCGATGTCGAAACATGCCCCATGCCTCTAATCTGCTATGCCATAACCTAAGGCTAAACAATTATGTGTTTTCCATAGTTGAAAATCGTCTCAAGACCCCCGCGTCACACAAGCGACAAGATAGGACCGATGGTCAGCCGCCACCGCTTCTCTCCACCAATCGAGAGTATTCCTAGCGCCACGCCGCCGCCTCGGTTTCCCTCCCCTCTCCCATCTAGTCATCTGATCGGCGGCAAGAGGTCCGGGGACTCGTTCCTTTTTGTTCTAGTTCTTGTATGTCCTTGTTTTAGATTGGTTTTGGTCTCCCTATCGGCACCAGCGAGGTCGTGGCAATGATGGCGCGTTGGAATAAGGTATCTAGCCTCTTCCTACCTCGTCAATGTTTGCTCCACAGCATTAGCGAAGGGCTACTGATGGTAGGCGACGCTAGATATGTGGATCTTGGCAGATGGTGTGTCGATTAGGGAAAGTTTTTCGATGGTCTGTGGTGTTACTTTCGACCTCTTTGTTCGTTTTTGTCTACGGCAAGGTCGGGTTTCTCGATTCATTAGCGGATATCATTGTTCGTGGCAAATGCCTATTGCGATCTTTTAAGCCTTGGGTTCGGAGGCCGTTTGCAGGTTCCTCGGTCTTTTCTGCTTGTTCGGTGCGTGTTTTAACTTGAACAATTGAATGATGGTGAATATGAGATATAAGATGTCTTTGGGTATCTTTTTCTAGGAGGAAAAAAAGATGAAACAATTATACCAAGTGGAAAGTACACCCACCAACCACATGCATGTTCATTGAGTTCAGGTGTGGGCGCCTGATTAAGGATCATTCACCCTTGTCTCACCACTAACTCCATCCGCAGAATCTGCAGGAACAGTATACAAATGCAGATGTGCTTTGCTTCCAGCACACCAAAGTGTGGACTCCAGCTCCGCTGTATCATTATAGTCAGCTTATGATTGCGAATCCGCACTAAGCCGAAGCCTGATGATTGCAAAGTCGGCACCAAGAACAATTAATACAGATACACTACACCACAACAGAGATTCTCAAAAGCTAAATCTCCAGGTAGATGTACTTTGCATCTTAACAGAACAAATATACTACGGTACATCACACATTCACACAAATTTGTTCAACAATAATCCTACGTGTCCCAAGTTCCAGTTGCTCATCTTCTATAGTACTGATCCAGCTGTCGAACTTGAACCTAGCAACCAACTGATGAACATGAACTCTAAAAGACAGATCATTCATCGGCTAATCAGCTAGCATCAGCTACTGACTTCGGCGATGCTGTGCAGAGAAGGGCGCCACTGGCGATGCCTCGAATTTTTTGCCGAGTTGCTCCGGTGGTGGGTGTCCTTGTCTTGGTGCTCCAACTGCAATAGGATGGGCCATGGGCGGCAGGAGAATAATCAGAGCATGCCATGCTGTACTAAGTTTAGAGATTCAGAGATGAGTGACGATGCCCCCAAGTTTTCAGAGAATAAATGGTGAACGATTCCTTGTCCATTAGTTGTTAGGCGAATTTGTGGGCGGCATATTCTACATGTAGCTGACATTCCGAGTCACCTTGCAGTTTTATTTAAGAGGCAGCACAAAATTTAGGTACCCATCCCTACCTTTTTTCCATGTGGTGTGAGCAAAGCCAGATGTGGCCTAAAGTATAGTTTAGTTTGGAGTGGGAATAATTTGCCCACTGTATATATGTATAAGCAGCCACCATATCATGTTTAGACTTAGAGTACATTATTCAGGTTATGATTGTATCTTGATGATCAACTAATATATGATATCGATCTTTAGTAATCAAAATTTGGTTGGGCGGTTAGGTGCTAGTGTGTCATATGGACTCAGAGTATAAGGTATAAAATTGAGGAGGGTGGCCAACTGAACAAATCAAAAAAATAACAAGTGCCATGACATGATCTAATGGTCAAAGCTACTCCAAGTTAACAGCAAACTGCATGATAGCAGGTTAACCAACTAGGTAACTACCTACTCTTGTGAACCTGACATAAAATTTTAAAATAGAAATTCTAAACAATAGCTTCTGAAGAACATGTAGTCAGAGCAAGAACATCTTCCTTTTTTTACTTGGAGGATGTTGTAGATAGTTGCCATTAACATGTCTAAAGCAATTTCATAGCTGAAATAGTTCAAACTGGAATGGTGTGGTACTGAATAGATGTGAAATGAACCACAAATTAAACATGGAAAGTGCACCACGTTGTCCAAGAAGAAAAAAAAACTCCAAGGATTGGAACAAGTTTTACTTGCGAAGTACCGAATGACCATCATGCATGCAGAACAGGAGGACATGCAGAGCATGGAAATAACAGAGTAGCTGACATCGATGAACAGCAAAGCAGGGGAGGAATTAAGCTGCAATGGATGGATCATCAGTATACGGTGAGGTACCTGATCAAGACCCTCGTCCATCAGCGCCTTGTCGTCACCGGTGGATGCAGACTCACCGCCGGCCTGCTTCGATCCTCCCAGCTGCTGCTGCTGTTGCCGCTGCTCCCTCCTGGTCTTCTCGTCCTTCCTGGCCTGCACGGCCTTGGCGACCTCGGCGATGGCGATGAGGCGGTAGGCGTGTCCGAGCTGCAGCGTGTCCCGTGGCTTGAGCAGCTTCACCCGCGTCAGCCGCACCGTGCCGCCGCCGCGCTGCCCCCGTTGCTGCGGGTCGGCCGGACGGCGGCTGTCCTCGGCGACGCGGAGGGTGACGAGCGCGACGTAGTGGCCCGGGTTGGCGCGCATGACCTCGGCGGCGCTGGTGGCCCAGTAGAGCCGCTCCACCCGCCCGCCCGGGTGCTGCACCACCACCGTCGCGTCCTCCGCCGCCTGGCAGTTCCCCATCCTCTCTCTCGCTGTCTCTGTGATGGACGTCGGCGGTGGAGGCGGGTAGTGATGCTGCTGCTGCTGCGATTTATGTATGGGCGGCGACGGTGGGTGCTGGCGCTAACGACCGGGGCTGTGCTGCATGGTAGCCCCCGCCCACTACTCTGGAGTCTGGACGCTGGTTGGGTTCCGCGCGCGCGCGGCCGGGTCTCGTACGTACTCGTCTGCCGCTCTTGGCGTTGGCGCTAGCGTTCTGGGCTCGGCGGGACCGTGTCGTCTCGTCTCGATCGTCGCTGTGTTTATATCTGCGCGCGCTGCGGCAATCGCGTGTGCCTCGTGGCGTCGCGGCGCGGCACAGTTACGCCGCGGCGGTAACGGTGGTGTTGTACCTGTACCTGCACGGCCGCCTTGTTGTCCTAACTCGGATGGAGCCGTGTGCTCCTTCGTGATGCTGTCATTCGTCCTGCAAACTCATTGGTACGTCGTATTACCTCGAAACAAGCTCTGGAAAGCAGGAAAAGGTCCGATTAGATGCCCAGTTCACACGTTCATGTTGTGGCCCGGACGTTCCTCAAAGTACCCCCCGCTCCGCGGGAAAGTCTAAACCAGCTGTTTCCCCTCGTCTAGTGTTTATTCAAGAACGCGGCGTACGAGCGGACGCAGGCGGTGGAGATGGCGTGAGCTCACGTGGTCATCCCCGCCTTATTACGACCCCTTATTTAGCTCTGCTTCCCCTTCTTTGCCGGCTGTGAGGAGAAGATCGGCAGCGGCCGTCGCCGGCGTGCATTCTTCATCTTCGCCGACATCGATCAGTTCTGTTGTATCCTCTTTCAGTCTCTAAAAGAAAGCTTGAACCCTAGATGTGGTAGATGTGTATGCAGAGTAAACATGCGTAGATCTAATCGTAGATGTGGTAGATCAAGTTCGTAGATGGTGGATTTATGCTGTATGGAACCATTTTTACCCGCCTTAGTGGATTTAGGTAGTGCTATAGATTGACTAGTTCCACATTTTAAGTATTAAATCTACCGCAGGTCGTCATGTCTTCCACTCCTTCGAGCACTTCCACAGTGGTCCTGCCTTCCACTACGCCGAACACAACCATGGTGGTGCTGCCTTCTTCATCGTCCAGCTGACCAACCTCTGCGCTTAATCCTGCTCCGCTCACGGTAAGTATTCTATGTCATGATTACCATTGTTCTGATGGATTGTGTTGGTCAGTTAACCCTGCGTAACTGATTTTCATACTTATCATTATTCGTTTGTCTTGTGTAGGTCATAACGCCTTCTCCTGATCGGATGAACAAGCCATCTATGGCATGGATGCTGCCTGATAAGGCGCAAGCTCATCCATCCATCTCCGTTTCCACCCAAACCAAGTATGGTGTGGGGGTGGTCTTATACATGCTATCCTTTTACATATTACCAGTGGGTTCTCGGGAAAGGATGGATGTTGTTAGGATGAACTTTCTTTGGGGAGGGAGAAAAAGAAATACAATCTAGTCAAGTGGGGTATTGTTTGTCTCTCTAATGAGCAGGGGGTTTAGGCATACTGGACATGGAGGGGATGGACATTGCCATGCTAAGTAAATGGCTATGGAAACTTTTCAATGAAAAAGGGAGCTAGCAATAAATTTTATCGGAAAAATATTTGGTGAAACAAACTCTTTGTCAAGTAACAGCTAAGCTAGGTGATTCCCACTTCTGGCAAGGGCTGATGGAGATTAAGCACCTTTTTGGAAATGTGTTAGTGTTTAAATTGGAATTGGGGAGATGACCAGTTTCTGGGAGGATCACTGGATAGTTGATTCCACTTTAGCCATGAAATTCTCCTGACTCTTTTGTGTTTCATTAGACAAACAAAGGACTATTGGAGAAGTATTTGGGGGTAAGAAGCTTGAGATTCAGAAGAAACCTGGTGGGTGAGCTATGTAGGTAGTGGCTTGATCTGAACTTGCTAATAGAGGGGATAACATGAGGAGGATCCTCACACCTTGGTTTAGAACTTCACTGGCTCAGGGGCCTTTTCGGTTAAATCCTTCTACCAAGCCATGCAGTTCTCAAGGGCCATATCATACAAATTCATGTGGAGGATTAAGATACCTTTGAGAATCAAAACATTTATTTGGTTGGTACCTAGGAGAAGTATTTTAACCAGGAATGTGTTGATAAAGAGGGGAGGAAATGTGTGGAGACTTGCCTCTTTTATGGCCAAAAGGAGTCAATGGCACACCTCTTATTCCTCTATCGTCTTGATAGATACGTTTAGAATATAATGAGTTGTGCGGCGGGGATAAATTTGCATTTTACCTCGGTTGAACATTGCATCTCTTCTTGGCTTAAGTCTTATGGTGTAGAAGAAAAAGTAACCCAGTCGCTGTGGGTGTTGATGTGGTGCTATAGAGAATTTGGCAAGATGGGAAATTAGCGCGTTTTGAGGGCAAAGGGCCATCGGAACCATGCTCTATGGTCTTTGAAATCGCTTACGGGGTTCAATGGTGGTCGAAATTGCAGGTGAAGGATCATGATAGAGCGAAGATGGTTTTATTCGCAAAAGTCTTGGAAATGGTGACTGTGGAGATTTTCAGTGCAAGAGGGACATGATGCTCTTTGATCCCGAGGTTGGCAAGTTGAGGTGTTGTTTGGAGAATGTTTTGGAGGTTGATAAAAAGGGAGAAGCGATGAAAGGGTGATAGGAAGCAAAAAAGGCGCTATGTGTGGTTCCTCTTCTCTTGTCTCATAAACATCTAATCCCCCTGTTTTTCACCTTCCTAAAAGGCGCTATGGAGATTTTCGCTGGCCTTTTGTTTTTAATGCGATTATAGAAAGCCTTAATCTCAGAGAAATCGTACTCACTGGGAGACAATACACGTGGGCGAGTAGAAGACAAATCCCGACATATGAGAAGCTAGACCGAGTGCTAGCTAGTGTTGATTGGGAGCAGAAATTTCCTCTTGTATCAGTTCGAGCACTCGCGCGCTCGGGCTCTGATCATACTCCTCTCCTTATTGACTCAGGGGAACAAGCTCACCTTGGTAATAAGGTACAATTTTCTTTTGAACTATCATGGCTCCGGGAAGATGGTTTCCATGAAATGATTAAGAGAGAATGGAATGCATCTGTGTCGGGTAGCAGCCCTATTGAAATTTGGCAAAATAAAATTAGACACTTGAGACGTTTCTTAAGGGGTTGGGCAAAGAATCGAAGTGGGGCTTATAAAAAAGAAAAGGAGAGGCTACTTTCTCTTATCAATGAGCTTGACATAAAGGCGGAAACAATTCCCCTTCTGGCAGTCGAGCGGGATGTTTTACGTAATGCTAATGATAGTCTGGCTAAACTCCGAAGGGAGGAAGAAGCCAAATGGGCTCAGAGAGCAAAGGTTAAACATGTGCAAGAAGGTGGAAACAATACAAAATATTTTCATCTAATTGCAAACGGAAAACATAGAAAAAAGAAAATCTTTCAATTAGAGCAAGACGAAGGGATAATCGTAGGCGAGGAAAATCTCAAAGTTTTTATCACAGAGTATTATAAGAAACTGTTTGGAGAGCCGAGTAGAAATAATTTTACTATGAGAGAAGATAGGACCGAGGATATACCTCATCTCTCTCATGAGGAAAATTCTATTCTCATAGCTGGGTTCACCGATGAAGAAGTTTTTGAAGCTATCTCTCAGATGGAACACAATAAAGCTCCAGGACCAGACGGGTTCCCAGCTGAGTTTTATAAACATTTCTGGGAAACAATTAAACTTGATCTAATGAATCTTTTTGTGCAATTGCAGCAAGGTGATCTCCAGTTATATAAGCTTAACTTTGGGGTCATTACCTTACTTCCTAAGAAGGAAGATGCCTTTCAGATTCAGCAGTATAGGCCTATTTGCCTACTAAATGTAAGTTTTAAGATATTCACAAAGGTAGGTACTAATAGAATAACTGGAATCGCACACAAAGTTATTAAGCCTACGCAATCTGCTTTCATGCCTGGACGACATATACTTGAAGGAGTAGTCGTTTTGCATGAGACCATTCATGAACTTCATAGGAAGAAAATGGATGGGGTCCTTTTCAAAATTGATTTTGAGAAGGCTTATGACAAAGTTAAATGGCCTTTTCTTCAACAAGCTATGCGCATGAAAGGTTTTGCACCTGAATGGTGTGATTTAGTTGCTAGTTTTGTTCAGGGAGGGTCAGTGGGAGTAAAGGTCAATGATGATATTGGCCATTATTTCCAAACTAGGAAGGGGCTGAGGCAAGGAGATCCTCTCTCTCCTATCCTTTTCAACATCGTGGTCGATATGCTGGCTATCCTAATTGCGAGGGCTAAAGAGGATAGTCAAGTTGGTAGTCTCATCCCACATCTAGTTGAGGGGGGATCTCCATTCTACAATATGCAGATGATACCATTCTTTTCATGGAACATGACTTTCAAAAGGCGGTCAACATGAAATTAATTCTATGCATATTTGAGCAATTATCAGGCCTTAAGATTAACTTTCATAAAAGTGAAATTTTCTGTTTTGGAAAGGCTAAGGACCATGAGGACCAGTATAAGCAAATCTTTGGTTGTGAAGCTGGTTCTCTTCCCTTTAGTTACTTGGGTATTCCAATACATTACAGAAAACTTCTCACCAAGGAATGGAATCCAGTGGAGAACCGCTTTGAGCGAAAGTTAGGTTGCTGGCAAAGCAAGTTACTCTCATACGGAGACAGACTAGTGCTTATTAATTCTGTCCTTACTAGTCTGCCGATGTTTATGCTATCTTTTTTAGAAATACCTAAAGGGGTAAGAAAAAGATTAGATTTCTATAGGTCAAGATTCTTTTGGCAGAATGACGAGCATAAGCGTAAATATCGGCTTACTAAATGGAACATTATTTGTCGACCTAAAGACCAAGGGGGTCTCGGTGTGGAGGTGTTAGATATAAAAAATAAATGCTTACTCAGTAAGTGGTTGTTTAAGCTCTTAAATGAGGAAGGGGTTTGGCAGGAGCTGTTGCATAACAAATATCTCCGAACTCAAACTCTGTCACAAGTGACAGCTAAACCCACCGACTCTCCTTTTTGGAAAGGACTTATGGGAGTTAAAGACGAGTTTTTTTCCCGGGGTTCCTTTAAGGTTGGAAATGGTCAAAGTACTCGCTTTTGGGAGGACATATGGTTAGGTGATAGGCCTTTAGCTGAACAATACCCTTCATTATATAGCATTGTACGCCGGAGAAACGTTCTGGTATCGGATGTCTTAACAGGTAATCCGCTGAATATCGAATTCAGGAGGACTTTATCGAATGATAGAATTGAGGTTTGGCTAATATTGCTCCATCGCTTATTTACGGTTAACTTGTCGGATGATCAAGATGTTTTTGTTTGGAAGTTAACATCTTCTGGTCTTTTTTCGGTTAAATCCATGTATGCGGATATGATGAACGGTCATACGGTTTTCTTACGTAGATATATTTGGAAAATAAAGGTGCCACTCAAGATTAGGATCTTCATGTGGTTTCTCTACAATAAGGTGATTCTTACGAAGGATAACCTTGCTAAAAGAAACTGGAATGGATGTAAAAAGTGTGTTTTCTGTGATGCTAATGAATCAATAAACCATTTATTTTTTGATTGTCCCTTGGCAACGCTTATTTGGAGAACCATTCAATATACTTTTAATGTTCCTCCACCAGCTAATGTTACAAATATGTTTGGAAATTGGCTAAATGGAGTGGAGAAAAAATCAAAGGAACAAATACGTACGGGTATTTGTGCTTTGATGTGGGCTATTTGAAATTGTCGTAATGATATGGTTTTTAACAAAAGCACAAACTCTCATTTTCTACAGGTTATCCGAATGATTACACATTGGATCCACGAGTGGTCTTATCTTCTACCGGAGCCTCAACGTGCACATATGGATTCTGGGTGTACCCGTCTGGAGACGGTCGCTTAGGATATCTACAACCAGGGTGGCTGGCAGCTCACTAGAAGATTACAACATGCATAAGATTCACATCCTTTTTGTTTTTCTATGGTTAACTTTTATGTACACCTTGTGTGATCCATGAGTTGTATGAATCTTGAATTTTGAAACGATGAAATAAAACAGCTGTGTGCATCGATTGATGCAGAGGCTGGGGAGATACCCCATTTCGAAAAAAAAAAAGTTGGGTGACATGAGCCAAGTTAAAATCTCTTTTTTGCCGCGTTTTTCTTGCTGGTGGTGGTTGTGTTGTATGGAACTTTGTAGCATGGTTCCGTTAATGAGATCGGGGTCCAATCCATTTTCTCTCAAAAAATGATGTTGTGCGGAGCACCTCTGTCAGAGTTTGTCTTGAACAAGGTTTGTGAGCTAGTCAAGAGGGAGTTGAGTGTACCCGCGGCTTCAAAGAACAACATCGTGTGTGCAACGATGTTCTCTACTTCACGGGCATTTCAGTCACCCCTACTTAGGTGTACAACCACATGAGGAAGTGTTGACTTAGGTGGGAAATTGTGTGCAAGGTTAAGAATGTTCCACGAGTGATATTTTGCATCGAGAGCTCGTAGTGCATATGTAATTATGGTAGCTACTATTAGGCAGTACCACCCCCTATGATGAACTGTTTAGCTTATGTCCTGATTCTGTCTGCTGCATTGTATAATATACGATGTGTAAGCTCATCTCTCAAAGGAAGAGATTACGAACAGCAATAACTAGCTTTAGCCTTCCATAGAATGGTGTATTGCAGCCAACCAAACGCTGTAGCTACCATTTTCTCCCTTGTGCAAAAAAGTGTCTTGTGTGCAACTAAGCGAAGTGCAGATGTTTACTTTTGGCTCATCTCCACCCATCATGCCTCCCAACGCCTCCCCCTGGAAGCCCTAAATGGGTTGTGACCTACCAATCACGCAATATATTCTTGAACGCGTATTATGCATGAATGTCATATCGTCATATCGTCATTTTTCTCACCAGGCTGGTGTATCATTTTTATATATTGTAGTACTTCTTTTCACATTTTAGGCTAGATCCACAAACTCATCCGCCGAGACTCTAGATTATACAAGAAAATTTAAGATGAAATATTCAGGTACATGGATCCTTTTAAAATCGTAAATTACATGAAGCTTTCTCCATGTTCAAAGGAGAGTATCAGAGTATAATTAGAATTAACCAACAAAGGGAAGTGTTAGAGTAGAATTATAATTAACCAACAAATTGCATTGTACTTAGTGTATCTTTAACAAATTCTCTAGAATCCGGGCCCTTAAAACGCATATAGAGGGAGCTAAAAACTGCTTTGAATTGTCATGGGAGATTTGCCTGAATAGATCCTGTAAAATACAACGGTAAATATGAATCTGCCCCAGATGTTGTGTTTTTTTCCCTTTTAAATCCATTTCCCCTTTTCCTTCTATTTCATGTCAACGACATCCACAACATCCATGCACCGGCCTGCCTCTCCGCCGCCCGACCGTCTTCCTTGCGATGGTGGGGATGGAGGTGGGGCAGGAGTTCGCCCGATCTGCGTGTTGCCCTGGCGCCAACAGGGAAGAAGGCGCAGCGAGGAAGGCAACAAGATCGTCTCATCACCGTCTTCCCTGACATAGGGCAGCACAGTTTAGGGATTTTTACGGAAAAATGATTGAAAGAAGAGAAAATACAATATATTGAGGTTTTCTTGAAAGAATGTCATGCCACCTCAGCCTGACAGTGGGCCCTTTGGGTAAGAACCATTTTCAAGTGGTCTAGCTAAACCGACCGATCATTGTTTTTTTTTAGGAAATGCCACTTGGCGCTTATTTATTAGATAACATGGTTACATCTACGATTATAAAGGGGTATAAACTTTGGAGGGTCACCATCTCAAACTAAGTTTTGCTTGTATGTACATAAGCATTTTTGCTAAACTATGTGCCGCCCGATTAGCATCCCCTTACAATGCCGAAAAACAACCTTCCCCATCAAGCTAGCTTTGAAAAAACATTCCACCGGAATAACTGAATAAGAACTCCACACTCCGATCACGCCATTACCGATCAGTGTTCTTTGCCACACATAGGGATTGGATTGGTGGGTTTTTGCAAAAGAAAAAAAAAGAAAACTTGTTGTTGTTTTGCAATGAACTCATCGGGGGATCCTATTTGATGCATTCAGCATCGGCGGCCCCACATATTTTTCTTCTTCCTTTTATCTTCTTCCCCGATTCAGTCAGACCTCCTGCTCCCACTGTCGACTAGGCCGCCCGTTGGCGCCACCCGTAGCCGGCACCGCTGAAGCGTTGCCTCGCCGCCGCGGCTTCCTCCACTGCAGCCCACCGCCGGTTCGCCACCGCCGCCGGCCTCCCTCTACCCCCCCCGATTCCGACGCCGACGAGTTCCCCGCACCCAAACCCCCCACCCTAAGTCGCCGGAGAGCTCCCGCACCCGCAACCCCCACCCTAAGTTCCATTCCTCACCTCCACCGGCGACGCCGTGGCGAGCCACATTGTCCCCATCTCCGGCGAGGTCCAGGCCTCTCCTAGCCGGCGACGTCGCGGCCAGCTGCATCGTCCCCGACTTCGGCGAGTCTTCCCGGTCGTCGACGCGGTCGTCTTCAACCTCTCCGGCGAGATCCGCCACCATCTCCCGACCATCGTGGGCCAGCCCTTTGCTTTCTAAGGGATGCGCGTCGACACGCTAACGGACACAACGGGCGCGAAAACTCTAGAAAAAGGCCGACCTTCGCGAAGGGAAGACAATTCGCTCCGCGCGTGACAAGTGGCGCGTTGTGGTGCTAGGAAATCCCTGGGAAGTGGTCTCCCTGCTCGCCATGTGTCGCAAGGAGAAGCAAAGTGGGGATGAGAGAGGAGAGAGAAGGTAGAGGGGGCTGCGTTTTTCCCTTTATTTTCTAGATTTGTTTTTTCAAAATGAAATATCTTAAGAACCGTAAGTCCAAATTACGAACCGTTTCCACTTCTGAGATCCTCGCGTTGAGATTTTCAAAACTAGATCCCATGTTGATAGGTTTCGAGATACTTTTGTTTGGTGCTTCTACTACTACTATGATTGTACTCGCCGTGTGTACCTAACTGTAGTCGTGCTTAAACTGATAAGTACTTCTGTTTTTAGTGTATTTGGTGCAGTTTTTTCCCTTTACTTGGTACCTGTACTCGTTCGTGTGCGCGACTGTACCTGCTCGTATACGCGACTGTACTTCTGTACATGTACTTGCTCGTGTGCGCGACTGTACCTGCTTGTCTGCGTGACTGTACCTGCTCGTGTGCGTGACTGTACTTGTACTCGCCCGTCTATTTAACTGTAATCGTGTGTTATGCGCAGCTGTACTCCTACGTTGTACGCAACTGTACTCGTGTGTCATACGTAACTGTACTCCTATTTGATGCGGTTTTTCCCTTTACTCAGTAACTGTACTTACTCGTGTGGGCGACTGTACTCGCTCGTATGCGCAACTGTACTCGCTCGTCTGCGTGACTGTACTCGGTTGTGTGTATAGCTGTACTCGTACTCGCTCGTGTGTGTGACTATAACTGTAATTGCTCATGTGCGCGACTGTACCTACTCGTGTGTGCGGATGTACCTGTTCTTATGCGTGACTGTACCTATATTTTGATTTAAAAAAAACATACACGTAGTGAGCTAGCTGCATCGTTTTGTACTTGTGAGAGTTGGCTGGCTAGCTTAGCTATGGGATTGTACTCGCGCGGCAGTGCACGAGTACTAGCTAGGGACGTGAGGAACGAGCGTGCGTGCTAGGGGCGCGACAGTGCGCGTAGATGAGGAGCGGTGTACTTGCGGCGTACCGAGCGGCGTACTCGCGCAGCGGCTTTGCGCAGGACGGACTCGCGCGCGTACTCGCGAGCGTACTCGCGCAGGCGGCTTCGCGTGAGACGGTGGTCACGACACGCATCTCGTGTGTTTCGCGGGACAGGATTTTCCTTTCGCGAAGGTTGATCTCTACCCAAACGGGCGTCAAATAGGAATTGCCGAACTCATCAGGCCCAAGTGTACAGGCCACGCCGTAAGGTCGTTTCAGTATTTGGCCTGTAGCGGCCTAAGCAGATATGACCCAACAAATTGGGTCCGTCCCCGAGAGCCCAACTCGGTCAAGAACCGACTCGATCCAGGAGTAAAGTTCCGTGTCGGGTTCGAACCGCTGAAGCTTCAAATACGGGGATTGGCAGCCGCAGCCTGCTCATCACGTTCTCACGATCCCTCGCAGTGATAGGAATCGAGGTCGACGGAGACAGAGATGACGGCGGCTGTGGAGATCAAGGTCTCCGCGGACGACGTCCCGTACGAGGAGGACGTCCTGCGAGACCCGTTCAGGCTAGCCGGCTGGCTGCGCTACCTGTCTTCTCTCCGCGCGGCGCCGCCGGCGAAGCGCTCTGCCATCTACGAGCGCGCGCTGCGGGCACTCCCGGGCTCGTACAAGCTCTGGCACGCCTACCTCTCAGAGCTCGCCGACGCCGCGCGCGCGCTTCCCGTGACCCACCGAGCGCACGAAGACGTCAACGCCGCCTTCGAGCGCGCCCTGGCCGCCGGCATGGCCCGGATGCCGCGCGTCTGGCACATGTACGCCTCCTCGCTCCTCGACCAGCGCCTCCTCACCCGCGCCCGCCGCGCACTCGACCGGGCGCTGCGCTCCCTGCCCGTCACGCAGCACCACCGCGTGTGGCCGCTCCTCCTCCGCCTCGCCTCCCTACAGGGCTGCCCGGCCGAAACCGCCCTCGCCGTCCACCGCCGCCACCTCCAGTTCGACCCCGGCCACGCCGAGGATCTCGTCGCCTTCCTCGTCTCCGCCGGCAGATGGCGCCACGCCGCCGAGCACCTCGCCGCCGCCATCAACGACGAAGGCTTCGTGTCCGTCAAGGGCACGACGAAGCGCCAGCTGCTTCTTGACCTCTGTGGCCTGCTCGCCCAGCACCCGGAGGAGGTCGCCGGGATGCCGGTGGACGCCATCCTCCGGGGCGGCATCCGCGCGTTCCGCGACGAGGCCGGCGCGCTGTGGACGTGTCTGGCTGGCCACTACGCGCGGACGGGGCTCCACGGCAAGGCGAGGGACGTGTTTGAGGAGGGCGCGACCACGGCCACCAACGTCAAGGACTTCCGGATGGTGTTCGACGCCTACCTGCACTTCGAGCACGCCTTGGCCGCCGTGGAACTCAGCCAATCGGACACCCTAGGCACCCAAGACTTCTGGCTCGCGGACCGAGACAGCACGGGCTTGACAATGGCGAGGCTGGAGCGGCTGCTGGAGCGCCGGCCGGAGCTGCTCAACGGCGTGCTGCTGAGGCAGAACCCGCACGACGTCCAGGCGTGGCACGAGCGGGCCAAGATCTTCGACAAGGATCCCGCACGATACGCTGCGACCTACGTGGAGGCCGTCAGGACCGTCGATCCGGCGAAGGCCTCCGGGAAGCCGCCGCACACGCTCTGGCTGGCGCTGGCCAAGATGTGCGAGGACCGCGGCCGTGTCGAGTGCGCCCGAGACGTCTTCCAAAGGGCCACGCAGGCGAACTTCACGGCCGCGGACCACCTCGCCGCGGTCTACTGCGAATGGGCAAATATGGAGCTCAGGCAGCAGAATCCCGACAGGGCCATGGACATCATTCGCCAAGCGACGTCGGAGCCATCGGTCGAGGTTACAAGGCACGCCGCCGCCGGCGTGGGCGGCGAACCTGTCCAGATGAAACTGCACCGGTCTCTGAAACTGTGGATCATGTACCTGGACCTGACGAAGACACACGGATCGCTCGAGTCCACCTGCGCCGTCTACGACATGATGCACGATCTCGGCCTCTCCACGCCGCTGCTGGTGCTGGACCATGCCACCCTTCTGGAAGATCACCAGAGGTTCGAGGACGCGTTCCGGGTCTACGAGCGCGGCGTCAGGTCGTTCAGGTACCCTCACGACGAGGCCATATGGGAAGCATACCTGACCAAGTTCGTGCAGAGGCACGGGAGGAGCAGGCCGGAGAGGGTGAGGGACCTGTTCGAGGGCGCCGTCCTGCAGGCGCCGCCGGAGAGGAAGAAGGCACTGTACCTTACGTATGCAAGATTCGAGGAGGAGTTTGGCCTGGCTAGCCGCGCGATGAAGGTTTACGAGGACGCCGCGAGCGCCGTCCCCGCCGGCGACAGGCTCGGCGTCTACGAGGTGTACGTCGCGCGGGCCACGGAGCTCTACGGCATTCTGAAGGCGAGGGACGTGTACTGCCAGGCGATAAGCGGCGGCGGCCTCCCGGACGAGGACGCGACGACGATGTGCGTCAGGTTCGCCGACCTCGAGATCGGGCTCGGGGAAGTCACGCGCGCCCGAGCGCTGTACGTCTACGCGGCGAGCTTCACGGGTCCCGAGGTTCGCCCTGAGTTTTGGAAACGGTGGAACGACTTCGAGGTTCTCCACGGCGACGAGAGTACGTTCAGGGAGATGGTCCGTGTCAAGAGAACTGCTGCTGCTAGCGCCGGAGCATGTGTGATCGGTAGTGACGGCGCCGCCGTGGCGGAGACGGACGATTTCCGGGCCGCGCCGAAGAGGCCGATGCGTGCGTGCGCCGGCCAACAACTCGGCGGTGCTAGCATTGCTCAGCAATGCAAAAGGACACGTCTCGTGTAAAATTGATGTATGCAATCATGTAATCACTACATTAAGAAATCATATCTAGAGAACTTGTTCAAAACTTGTGATACAGTACAATGTATGTTTGCCACTCTGTTTTCACTTTTTGAGAGAAATAGAAACTCTTGAGACCGAGAATTAAATTAGAGCAGGTCTAAAACCATTGAATTTGCATCATGATTCTCGCTAGTATGTGATTTGCATGTTGGCTGCAACTAAATTTTTTTTTCGGTTGTGATGGGGCGCTGTACGTCTACGCGGCGAGCTTCACGGGTCCCGAGCTTCATGGGAATGGTGATGGGGTTGATGATGAAGGTGATGATGCCTTGTCCTCCAATGATCCGGGTAGCAACTTGGATGATGCCCCTTCTTGTTCTTCCTTGAGATCTCTTCTGGGGTGGTGTTCTGGTGTTCGTGGTCACGTGTGTGCTTGGATCTCAGATCCGTCTGCGGGAGACGAGAGTATTTGACGAGGCGGTCCTCATGACATGGCGAGAGTCATCATGTTTCATCGGGCAGTTGTGGCAGTGTTTGAGCTAGACTATTTCAGAGCGCCAAATGCAAAAGATGCAGCTTGGATCCTAGCACAAAATACAGCTAGGGTATTTCCTAGGATGCGCGGCTGGGATGGAAAAACTTCCTTTTTTGCTTGGCAAGGGTTGTAGAAGGGTCATACCGAGCAGTGGAATGTGATAGTTGAAGTTGTGGAAGATTACGACCTCTGGATTTGGCACGCTTTATTTGGCATGTCAGGAACTCACACCGACATCAATGTGTTGTAGTGCTCTCCTGCGGTTGCAAGAGTGCTCATGTATGTTTGGGCCAATAGTTTTGTTTTTTCTGGGGCTAATAGAAGGTGGTTCATTTCTCTTACAGATTAAGAGTTTATGATGACTTATCTGTGAATATGCATGTAGATAACGTTCCACACACATTTGCATGTACCCGAGTTAGTGCTCACCGTTTGAACTAGATCAAAAGAAAAAGAAAAAGACCAAAGAGCTACAATAAAGGTTGCTCCCTCCATAAACTCTTAATTCCCATTGTGCTTCTTCAGATAGTATTAATGTGTGTGAAAGTTACATGACATGGTTTGTTGCACCAAATGGTTACCCATGGCTCGTTACCTTTAGGTACAAGTACTAATTAAATCCAATTTCACAATACATATCGTTGATTCAGTACAATTATAATTGAAGGAAGTATTAAAGAAGAGAAGAAGTAGGCCAGTACTCATCGCAAATAAAAACATTCGGTGGATATCGGAGTGGAAGCTAGGAGAAAAACAAGAAAAGCTAGGTTGTAACTATATTCTCACGTATGCAAACACTATGTAGACAGAATACATGCCATATATCTACGACTGAGAAGCATCAGGATTTGAGATAGTGCAATGTTGCTTAGAGGGAGATTTCGTGGGGCATCATTGAAATGCCTCAGATGCTCTTACCGTAGTGGATCAGGGAACGGTAGCATCAGGTGCAGCCTTTTATGTTTCTTCTAGAGTCATGTGCGGAAACTAAGGTTTCTTCGCGCCTCCGGCATACAAAGCGTCCACACAAAACCATCTCCAATGTCCGGACCCTTACATTCCTAACTTCCCGAGAAACTCCGTGGCGACAAGAGTACGTTCAGGGAGATGCACCGTGCCAAGAGAAGTGTTTCCACCAATGTTGGACCTGAGCACGGTGTGTAATTGGTAGTGCCGGCGCTACGGCAGCGAAGATGGACGATTTCCGGCCGCACCGAAGAGGCTGCTGCATTTCGCCGGCCAACATCTTCGCGGTGCTAGCATCGCTCACCAATGCACGAGAAGACGTGTCGTGTAAAATTAATGTATCTATTTTTTATAAAGGAAATATATTAATATCTACTAAATATACTTAATTTCTGCAACAACGCGATGGTCTAGCAGCATTACAGATGCACACAGCTAGAAAATAAGAAAAAATCTAATAAATGAAAAGTCCCGCTACAGTGATCATTTTCTTGAAGTAATTGTACTAACACCATCAAGACAATACCAGAAGTGCAGCTCCTCCAAAAGCGACGTGCCATCGTGTCCGATCAAAGATCTTAGGTTTTCACTCTACATAAAGTATTTGCTTACAAAACAATACCTTCAACAAGATCATTGTCAGACACAACCAATTAAAACTAGATCATTGTCAAACACAACCAATTATGCAAGATTCGAGGAGGAGTTCGGGCTCGCGAGCCGCGCGATGAAGGTGTACGAGGACGCCGCGAGCGCCGTCCCGGCCGGCGACAGGCTCAGCGTCTACGAGGTGTACGTCGCGCGGGCCACGGAGCTCTACGGCGTTCTGAAGGCGAGGGACGTGTACTGCCAGGCGATATGCGGCGGCGGCCTCCCGGACGAGGACGCGACGACGATGTGCGTCCGGTTCACTGACCTCGAGATCGGGCTCAGGGAAGTCGCGCGCGCCCAGGCGCTGTACGTCTACGCGGCGAGCTTCACGGGTCCCGAGGTTCGCCCTGAGTTTTGGAAACGGTGGAACGACTTCGAGGTTCTCCACGGCGACGAGAGTACGTTCAGGGAGATGCTCCGTGTCAAGAGAACAGCCGCTGCTAGCGCCGGTGCCTGTGTGATCGGTAGTGCCGGCGCCGCCGTGGCGGAGATGGACGATTTCCGGGCCGCGCCGAAGAGGCCGATGCGTGCGTGCGCCGGCCAACAACTCGGCGGTGCGAGCATCTCTCAGCAATGCAAAAGGACACGTCTGGTGTAAATTTTGATGTATGCAATCATGTAATCACCAGTACGTTAAGAAATCATCTCTATAATCAGAGTCTTGAGAACTTGTTAAAACTTGCGATACAATGTATGTTTGCCATTCTGTTTGAATTTGCATCATGATTCTTGCTAGTATGTGATGTGCAAGTTGGCTGCAACTAAGATTTTTCTCGGTTGTAGTTGAGTTGTAAATGGAGAAACAATGATTCACACAATAAAAGCATCCATGGGAGGGCCAGATCTCTTTACACTTTGAAGTTGTATCTCACGTTGGTAGTCCTCCATGGTATTTCACGTGAAACTCGAAAACAATCAAAGTAGAACAATAAATAAATTAGCAACTAAAAACAAAGACCAAAAACGTTGAGCTCCCCGATAACAGCGCCAGAAAATAGCTTGATGGCTGCAAGTACACGGATCAACTGTAGCTAGCTTTGAAATAAAACTATCGAACCACGAGGAGCTACTAGTAAAGATCTTAATGCCCCTTGTTGCTATTTATCTACAATTACTTAAAGTTGTCTTGAATCCCAAATGAGGTGTTATTTTCAAAGACTTTTGTAGGATGGTTTTGTAAAATAAATAACTGGAATAAAAGAGTGCAATTACGACTAAGAATTAAGTTTGAACTTTAATAAGGCTAAAACGTTCTCGGGGGTTGTTGGTTCCACCTCTAGTATTAACTAGGCCCTGTTTGTTTGGGCTGGAGCTGCAGCTTCTACTGCTTTTGGGGTCTTAGAAGCAGAAGCCCAGCCAAACACCAAACTTTTAGACATGGGCTTTTTTAAGCGCTTCACAGATTAACACATGAAGCCGAGAAGCACCTCTTCGCATACTTCCCGCAGCTTCCCGCGACTTGTAAGTTAGAAACCGAATCGGTACATAGCAGTGTCCCTGAAGTTATAGTTATTTACGTCCATATGCCACCGGATAGAAACCCCTTCAGAAATTAGCCTCAAATCCCCTTTCCGTTGACCTTCTGAGTTGCAGTGCACAGGAGAAAGGCCGCTACGGATATTCCCCCGCCGCCAGACTCTCCGCTCACGCAGCCGGCCGGCGCTCGCCGAGCCTCCATCCCACGCCCCCCAACTCCTCTCCGTCCGCCGCCCCATCAAATCTCCGCGCCCCTGCCCCCACATCTCTCAGTCGCGTCGTCAATCGGCCTCTCGTTGCTACCGCCGGGCTCCTGCTGGCCCTGGTCTTCTCTCTAGCTGAACGACTACTGCTGCCTCTTCCAGGAGCTGCCTCTCCCGTACGAACTGCTGCTGCCAGCGCAAGGTGTTTGAACCCAATATCCAGCTGCAACGAGCAGCTGCAGTTAACTGAAAAATACTAGTACTATTACTCACGAGTCACATGCACAATTCGATTAATCTCAACTGAAAAGTAGTATAGTAGCCACACGCACAAATTTCCATCTGCTCTTGTAACTTGGTTTGCATGGAAAAGAAAATAGGAACAGTTCTGGTAGAACAAAATGTGCTTTTACACGCACAGTTGTTGGCCGCCTGTCAAAGAGTCACAGAATATTTTTATTTTCAGTTTTCCAAAATCAAATTTCGTTGATTAATATTTTTAAGATAATATTTATTAGTAGTTAATACAGAAGTTAAATATCATCTTCAGCATACACGAGTAGGGGTATTTTAGACAATCACCACCAGCTAGATCTCCACCAGCCGTCCTAAAATAGGTTGCCAAACACCATTTTTACATCTCATCAGCTGTCCAGCTCCAGCTGCTTCTCAAACTCTACCAGCTCCAGTTGCTTCTCGTTCAGCTGCAGCCCAAACAAACAGGCACTAAGAACACAAACATGATAATTCATATTTTTACTCCCGATGTATGTGGGAAAGGCTCGATGTTGGGATGTGTATTTTATAACACATCCCTGAATAACCACCGCGATGACCTTCGGCAAGCCACCTATTGATCCATCACAGAAGGTGAGTCCTCTCTTGTCCCCTCCTTCCATACAATAATGCACCGCACACGGTATGTCACTTCCCGCCGTATACACTATCATTCTTCCGAAGGTAATTCCCTCTCGTGACCCTTAGGCAAATGTTACATGGTCGAATTCATGTAACATCACGAAATAAAACTAACATACAATCATAGTGCAAAGGTATAAATCATCTTCATTCATATTATAATATTACAAGGGTTTCTCCATCTCCCTCAAGAACGAAGTGAACTACTCACACATGGAAGCAATCAAGAACATCATCATCATAATCTTGTGAATGGAATGAGGGTAACGGTGTGAATTCAAGTAAAAACCAACAATGACAATGGAGATTACAATCTAATGAGATGAACGGGATTGAGATGGTGATGGGGTTGATGATGAAGGTGACGATGCCTTGTCCTCCAATGATCTGGGTAGCAACTTGGATGATGCCCCTTCTTGTTATTCCTTGAGATCTCTTCTGGGGCGGTGTTCTTGCGTTCGTGATCGCGTGTGTGCTTGGATCTCAGATCCGTCTGCGGTAGGCGAGAGTATTTGACGAGGCGGTCCTCCTGACATGGCATACGGGCGGGTTCCCCCGTACCGACGCCCGTTAAACACTTTGGAAGCTGTCCTCGCATTCCCCTTTCATCATTGCTTTAATATTTTGAGATCCTGCGTAGAGAAGCATAAAAGGACGTGATAGCGTGGTGAAATACAAAAATCATGTTACTACTCAAAGATATCTTAGTGAAACAATGGTGTAAATTAAAATATGCTAAAAATGCACTCATCAGTGCTCATTTCTACATAGTTAATGCACATGTGCTCCTTAAGACAACATGAAGTGATAACAACTTCATGACATGCTAGTTGTTGCACGAGTTGAAACCACAACAATGAAGTGATAAAATCATGCATGATATAGTTGTTGCACCCAATGGTATTATTTGCCGTTACTTTTCCTATTATAAAAGAGAAGAAGGAGAGTATCACACCATGTACACAAAATCATTGCGACAGTTTGCAAATAAATCATTCACAAACTATTGGAGCGAAAGGAAGTGGGTAGTGCAAAGTTTCAGCCATATCACATATGCCACACCATGTACACACTACCTAGGATTAGGAAACATCAGGATTTATAACCGTGACCTTGGACGCAACGTTAAATCGTTGGCAAAATCATGATGCAATGCACCTCTTGCATGGATCACATGTTCGACTGCATTATGGCATTAGAACCTTGGGTGTAGTCACTTTTCTTTTGTTTCAGGTCATGTGTTGCAATTCTCCATGCAATGTCTAAGTTTATATGGATTTACACACTAGTTGAGGTTCTTGGAGTTTGTACGCGAAATGAGTTGGTCTATGTCTTATGAGTTGTACTGTTCGTTGGCTACCAACCATGTTGATCTGGTTGAGAAATGCATTAGGACGCAACGACGATGTGCGTCCGGTTCGCCGACCTCGAGATCGGGCTCGGGGAAGTCGCGCGCGCCCGGGCGCTGTACGTCTACGCGGCGAGCTTCATGGGTCCCGAGGTTCGCCCTGAGTTTTGGAAACGGTGGAACGAATTCGAGGTTCTCCACGGCGACGAGAGTACGTTCAGGGAGATGCTACGTGTCAAGAGAACAGCCGCTGCTAGCGCCGGAGCCAGTGTGATCGGTAGTGCCGGCGCCGCCGTGGCGGAGATGGACGATTTCCGGGCCGCACCGAAGAGGTTGCTGCGTGCGTGCGCCGGCCAACAACTCGGCGGTGCGAGCATCGCTCAGCAATGCAAGAAGACACGTCTGGTGTAAAATTGATGTATGCAATCATGTAATCACTACAATCTGTTCAGAACTTGTGATACAAATGTATGTTTCACCACTCTGTTTTCACTCACTTTTTTTTTGAGATGTTTTTCACTCACTTTTTGGGAGAAAGAGGCCGAGAATTGAGTTAGATATAGTTAGGTCCTCAACTGTTGGATTTGTATTTGCAACTGAAAAATATATTCACACGGTAAAAAAAATTATGAGACGACGACAAATGCCAATTCTCGACCGACTTAAAATTAGAGGGCACTTGAATTGTTTATGACCAAAAACAAATCCTCTACGGGAGAGGAGGTTCGTTTCTTCTGAATTACTTGAAAATAAAATATCATCAGCGTTTTAAGTTGCACAAAAGGTTTCCCACTTCATATAATTAATTAATTATTTATTTATTGATAAAGTAAACATGCGAGTTTAGAAACTACTACTATAGCTTATCGGTTGATATGTGTGATTATAGGGCTAGTTCCGTTTTGTAGCCTAGGTGTTAGAGGCCACAATTGCCTCAACAATAGTTGCTACTCCCTTTCTTATCTTCTTTAATAGGAAGTGTCACAACATTTTGTAAAGTGTCGTGCAACATAACTTGCTAGAATGAGCAAACCCCCGCTTGATAGACACTTACAGAAATCCATCTTAGGAGGTCTTATGTGGTCGCTCACATCGTGACATCTCGTTGCCTTTTCTTCTTCCTCTAACAACGATATAGATATATGGTGGATTTTCCAGTTATCAGATATCTACAATAAGGGGTGCTCATTGCTTCAAGGTTAATGCCCATGTGCCCCTTAAGCCACCATTGAAGTGATAACAACATTCATGGCATGTTGGTTGTTGCACTAGTTGATACCACTCCTTGAGACGAGAATGAAGTGATAAAATCATCCATGATATGGTTGTTGCACCCAATGATATTATTTCCCCTTACTTTTCCTATTAAAAAGAGAAGAAGCGGAGCTGCACAACATGTACGCAAACTCCTTGAGACAATTCGCAAACAAATCACTCACAAATTATTGGAGCGAAAGGAAGTGGGTTGTGCAAAGTTTCAGCCATATCAGATATGCCACACCATGTACACACTACCTAGGACTAGGAAGCATCGGGATTTACGACGACGGCCTTGGACGCAACATTACATCGTTGACAAAAACATTATGCAACACACCTCTTGCATGGCTCGCAGGATCGCTGAGTTATGCATTATGGCACAACAACATTTGGTGTAGCCACTTTTGTTTTGCTTCGAGTCATGTGTGGCACTTCTCCATGCAACGTCCAAGTTTGTACGAAATTAGAAACTAGTTGAGGTTCTTAGAGTTTGTTTGCGAAATGGGGTGGTTAACATCTAGGAGTAATTTGTTGTTGCTAAACTATACTTTGGAAACGTTGGAACAACTTCATGGTTTCTTATGACGAAAAGGTACACATTCTAAGCAAGGACGATTTCTGAGATGCACCAAAGAAGGTTGCAGTCGGCATGGTTGAGCAATGCAAGATGATTCGTCTATCTAATTTGATTTTCTTGAGCTCGCTTAATAGTTTGTTTTGAGAGACAATGTCAAGTACCGAATGTGCAGTTAGCTTCCAGAGTAACACGCTAGTGTACATCCAGGACAATACTCCACGCAAGGAGAACCATGGTAACCGTTGCTAGCGTTGGAGTGTGCGGGAAGATGTGTGTACCGGTGACCCCATCGCTGGATCTATGTTGAATTGTGTGCCCGAGTAAGGCATGTATATGCATTTACTGAAGAGGATGACCTTCCACTGGATAATTATTAGTGTTATGTGATCCCAACATGTCGGTGTCTAGGCACACATAGTAAAAAACATAACTGGATAGATGAAATTCGGCACTTTAGGCCGGTGTAGTGAGAGTTCGTGCCTTCGTGGGCTCTGCCTAGACCGCACCAAGCCACGGGTACAAAACACACCGAGCAGAAAAGTCCTATAATACTTTGTCGATATATGTAGTCGCGCACATCCTGAGGTCTCACTACGTTTTCTTCTACTTGTAACAATGCTATATATATGGTGGGTTTATCTATTGTTAGATAGCTATAGTAAGGGGTGTCTTTTCTACATGGTTAATGGACATGTGCTCCTTAAGACAACATTGAAGTGATAGAAGCATTCATGACATGGTGGGGAAAATAATTCTATCAGACCTGGTTCGCAAATTTATCTCCGCGGATCAACTCCAGCAATTGACACGTGGATAGGAGAGAGAAAATACAAGATTTGGTTGTCTATTTTTAGATCTAAACTACCACATATGCCACATGTCATTTGCTGGAATTGGCCCACATGGTGAATTTGTGTACTGGGTCTCATAAAATTTATTTCCACATGTTGGTTGTTGAACTAGTAGATACCAGTCCTCGAGACAACAATGAAGTGATAAAAGCATCCATGATATGGTTGTTGCACCAAATGGTATTACCTCCCCTTACTTGTTCTATTAAAGAAGATAAGAAGTAGAGTAGCACACCACATGCACACAAACTCCTTGAGACAATTCACAAAATATCACAAACTACCTATTGGAGAGAAAGAAAGTGGGTAGTGCAGAGTTTTAGCCATATCACATATGCCACACCATGTACACGCTACCTAGGAATAAGAAACATCAGGATTCGAGGTGGTGGCCTTAGACACAACATTACATCGTTCACAGAAATCAGATGCATGTCACCGCTTGCATGGCTCACAGGCTTGATGGTTTAGGCATTATGGCACAACAACCTCGGGTGTAGCAACTTTTCCTTTGTATTGAGTCATGTGTGGCACTTCTCCATGTGACGTCCAAGCTCGTACGGCTTTACACGCTGGTTGAGGTTCTTGGCGACTGTGAGCGAAATGGGGTGGTTACCATCAACAACTAATTTATTTATTTGCTAAATTATACTTTATAAATGATGGAACCACTTCATGGGTTTTGATGAAGAAAATGTGCATACTGGAAAAGATACTCCACATGATGAGAACCATGGCTTTATTGTGCGGGGATTGGTATCATAGACCCCATGACATGGATAACTTCCGAGATGAAGCAACGAAGGATGCATGGTGGCATGGTTTAGCAATGCAAAATGATGCGTCTATTGAAGTCATGTTCTCTGAGCTTGCTTAATAGTTTACTTTGAGAGATAGTGCTGAATGTGCAGTTAGTCTCTTAAGCACCTTGCCTGATTTATTTTTAGATAATATAATTTAGCGTGTATTAGAACCACATACTAATCATGTTATTGTTTCCACTTAGGCGACTCTTCGATGTTTTTTTATACATGGTTAGAAAAATCGGGTAGAGAGAGTTTTTTTTTTTTGCGGGTAAAAATCGGGTAGAGAGAGTTCCATAGCTGAATCGTGAAGGTTGTCAATTTCTAGAATGCAAGAGCCATTTTAATCACGATGTTGTAGTGTAGACTAGCGGAATTGTCATTTAAATGTCGCATATTGCCGTATTGAGATGTTGAATGTTGTGTCTGCAATATGGTGGACATTAACAGTATTTTCTTCAAGGTGGATACATCGCATGGCATGTTAACCTCTGTAATGACGGAAACCACATCACAAATGAGACAAAGAAACGAGAACACTGTGTTAAAAATGTGTAGCATGTCTAACATGTGACGTGGCAACGTGTGGCCTCAACTTCGTCGGCCGGCAGAAATCCTGCATGTCTCGTGTGGGATCATGGGCATAGGCCGCAGCAAAACACGGCGAGCGTGCCATCTGTTGGATCCAACTAGAACCAATTTAAGAAAGTCGAGTGAGTGACAGTGCCCAATTTTAAAATACGCGTAACCTCGTCTTTCGATAAAGAAAAAGAAAATAAAAGGAGAAAAAGAAAACATTCCCCTCGCCTGCATCTCTCCTCGATCCCCTTCTTGACTCCTGCCCCGGTCCTCCTCCTCCCTGCCATTGCCATGGTTTCCTCGTCCTGAGCACGCACACAGCTCGCACGCAGCCATGGTCACCACCCACCACCACCAGACCACCCACTTCTCCCTCCCAAAGAAGCAATTCCTCACCTACGCGTTCTACGCGCTCGTCCCTCTCGCGCTCCTCCATTACCTTCTCTTCAGCCCGTTGGCCGAACCCAAGCCGGCGGCCCTCGTCCGAGAGGCGGCGGCGACCGTGGTCCCGTCCCAGCCTGGGCATGCGCCGGCGAATGCGCATGAGCAGCTGCCTCCTCCACCGCCCCCCGACCAAGGGCGCGAAGGAGTATTGGGGGAAACGCAAGGTACGATGTTACGGCAATCCCAGTATTCCCAATGATTCCGCGTAGCTAGTGCTGCAATGTGGTGGAGGAATTTCTCTCTGGGCGATTTAGCTAGCCGATTCAGTTTTGCCATGAGCGGATTCCATTTTGGTTGAGTCGTAATTTCTAATTTTTCTTGCCATTTTCTCCAAGTATTTTCCGCCAAGCAAAGCATAAAGCGCTCATCAGCTCAATGCCTCAATAAATAGTGACCATGATGAACCATCCCTCATACTGTATTTGGCATGTGGTTTATGGTGTCTCTTCAGCAATTCCTGGTAGATTGTTTAGGCAAGAAACTAAATCTTGCATTGCTCTGTTGCCCCGAGCAGCCGGAGAAGTGTCGGCAACCGCGTCGCCGCCGCCGTGCGACTATTCCGAGGGCGAGTGGGTGCCGGACGCGCGCCCGCCGCTCTACAACGGGACGAGCTGCGGCACGATCAAGGACGGCCAGAACTGCATGGCGCACGGCCGGCCGGACACCGGGTACCTCCACTGGCGGTGGCGGCCGCGGGGGTGCGACCTCCCGGCCTTCTCCCCGGACGCGTTCCTGCGCTGGCTCCGCAACAGGCACCTGGCGTTCGTGGGCGACTCCCTGGCGCGCAACCAGGGCGAGTCGCTGCTCTGCCTCCTGGCCTCCCGCTCCCGCCCCGACCTCGTGTACCGGGACGGCGAGGAGAGCAAGTTCCGGCGGTGGGTCTTCCGCGACCACAACGCCACCGTGTCCATCTTCTGGTCGCCGCTCCTGGTCAAGGTCGCCGAGAAGGCGGAGCTCGCCGGCGTGCGCCACAACAACGTGTTCCTCGACGCGTTCGACGAGCGGTGGATGTCGCAGCTGGGCGCGCTGGATGCGGTCGTCCTATCCGTGGGACACTGGTTCCTCATCCCAGGCATCTACCACGACGGCGGCGAGGTCGTGGGCTGCCACGACTGCGCGGACCTGAACCGCACCGAGACAGCCTTCTTCGGCGTGTTCAAGGAGATCGTGCACCGGACGCTCGCCGAGGTCACCCGGCGGTACGGCAACGACAGGAAGGTGGTCGCGTTCACCACGTTCTCGCCGGCGCACTTCGAGGGGGATTGGGACAAGGCCGGCGCCTGCCCCAAGAAAGAGCCGTACAAGGACGGCGAGAAGGAGCTGGGATACACGGAGATGGAGATGAGGAAGACCGTCGTGGAGGTGGTGGCCGCGGCCGCGTCCAGCGCCGGCGCCGGCCCCTTGCGGTTTGCGACGCTGGACGTGACGAAGCTGGCCAACCTGCGTCCGGACGGCCACCCCGGGCCGTACATGCGCAACGACCCGTTCGCCGGCGGCATGGACGCCCGGGTGCAGAACGACTGCGTGCACTGGTGCATGCCCGGCCCGATCGACACCTTCAACGAGATGTTGCTGCAGACAATCTCGGGGTGACCACCATGGTGGCGGCATCTAAAGTCACCGGTGATCCTGGAACCGAGAATTTTGGCGATTGACGATTCTTTTGCTCGTGGATCAAGTGATGATTATGATACGAGAATTAATGGTATGGGACGAGGGAAGATGCCAAGCGGGTTCGCGAGGAGCTTCTTGGAGTAGTTGCTGCACTGCTTCTTGGCGATCGCACAGAAGGCGGAGGCGTTCGAGGACAGCACGGAGGGTCTTGTATCAGGTACTACGTACGTCTCTTGAATCACCCATTATACGTACGTCTCTTGAATCACCCATTATACGTACGTCTCTTGAATCACCCATTATATATTAAGAGCATCTCCAGTCGTGTCCCCAAACCGTCCCCCAAAGGGATTTGGGGCGCGCCGGACAAAAGCGTTCAGCCGCGTCCCAAAGCCCTTTTTGTCCGGCGCGGCCCGATCGGTGTCCGGCGCGAGCCGTCCCCGTCCCACGCTGGGACGCGACTATGAGAGGCGAGGAGCGCGGCCCGGCAGCAGGGGAAAATCGTCTCACACTCCCGCCAAATCCCGCCGCTCCCGCCAAATCGCGCCTATACCGCCGCGCACAGGCCTCCCAAATATATCCCGCCGCCGATTCATTTCTCCTATCCCGCCGATTTCTTTCTCCCTCCCGCCGTCCACCGCCGCTACCCTCTCCCCATTCCATGGCGCCGCAAGCAAAAAGATGGCGAATAAAGCGGCCAAGCGTCGGGCAATGCGATGAAAGGGCGAAAGCGCCGTTCGCGGCCGCGGAAGGCGCCGGCTGCGAAGAAGAAGCCGAAGGAATGAGAAGATCAATGGCGGCAAGATTGCGCGCCGGAAGCTATCGACGGCGGAGCGGGAAGAAGGCGGAGCGGAGAAGAAGGCTCGGGCGGCGCGCCAGCACCAACACGTAATGGCCGGGTGTGTCGCCGCCACCAACGCGAGCCCATGGAGTACGTCCATGCCGGTATACGTTCCGGGAGTGATCTCTCCGTCGCAAGCCGCCTTCTACAACGACGGCCCCTACGCCACTCCCGGGTGCGTGACGTCTAACTTGTCGCCAAACTGGTACGCCTCTTTCTTCCATAATCCGTAGCGCCCACATTGTGTTCGATGAAATGACTCTGCTTCCTTTGGTTAGTTTGATCGGGCCATGGATTTGTACGCCAAGAACTCGGAAGGTCACAAGTCTTTCGTGCTCATGCATTGCTATGGCAAGCTCAAAATGAATGAGAAATGGCGGTGACGCGCTTGTCGTGTCCAAGGGAAGGACGCCATTGATCGGGCGCGCCGCGGCAACCGACGGGGGCGTCCTCGCAACAAGGCTGCCAAGGCCGCCTTGGCCGGCGCTGCGTCGTCGAGAGAAGACGCAGGCGTCGATCACGAAATGCCTCGCCGACGTCTCCTCGACCTTTATCTCCCGCGACAAGAAGGCCGACCAAAGGTCGGCCGAGCTGCTCAAGAGGCAAGAGGAGAAGCTGGAGCTCAAGAAACGCAGGGACGACATGTCCCTGCGAGAACGTCGACGGAGAAATGTCTCCCCGGACGCGAGCGGCGCACAACTTCTTCAAAGGCCGGATCCTCGACGACATCGAAGCCAAAATGGCGGCGGCGGACGCGCGGCCCTGGGCGGCATCGGCATCGGCGGCAGCGGCAGCGCGGCAGAGGCTGACGCGTCTTCTCTGCTACACCTGCGTCGGCCTCCGTCGGCGACGGAGCAGACGCACCATGCACAGGAACAGGCAGATCGCGACGAGGTCGTCGTGCTCGACGGGCCTGCGTCGACTCAGGACACGACGCCATCGACCAACCCCTTCCCCTTCTTCTAATTTGCATGCACCACCGGTCTGTAATATGATCGCGCGGCCAGTACTTTGATCGATCGCCGCTACTCTGATCGCGACGAATCGGCGGGAACGATCTCTTTTGAATGCATCTATTTGAATTTCTGATTGGGGGCGGCGTTTGGGGGCGCGGCTGGGGAGCGACGTCCCCCAAACGCGGCACGAACAAAACACGTCCCCAAACGCTCGATCCGGCGCGGTTTGGGGGACGCGACTGGAGATGCTCTAACCCACCAAAAATAAGCGAAATGAATAACAAAGTACATCCTGCTTGTGCTCAGCTCGGCTCGTATTCTTTTCCTCGTCAAAATCTGTCAAGCGAGGATGGCGTGGCATCCTTGTGCTGGACTTGTGGCCATGTGCCCATGTCAAACTAAATATACAAATGAACAAATAGTTAGTCACATGCAGGATGCAGCACTAGCTAGTTTGATCAGCGTATATAGCTAACTAGAGAGGTTCCAGGTGAAGACAACATAAAATGGAGCAAAGCTCGACACGCACAAAATGCTCCATTTCTCAAACCAAAAGCATATCCGGTTGCATAGTTAGCTGTCAAAGACCTCCATATATTGACCACAAGACTAGTTCCAAGGCCCTCAAAATTAAACAGTACGTATCATTAACAACCATACAAAACCAAAATGAGTCTAATCACATAATATCAGCAAGACCGTTGGCTTACCGAGAATACTAACTAGGCCTAGATATCAGACTCTGATCAACAGAATTTGGAAAGCTAGGGGCCTAGATATCAGAGCACATTGAGGAAAAAGAAGAGAAAGCCCAGAACTTACCTAAACCTCCCACTGGATGGCCGCCGGAGCTGGGATGTCCGGGGTCTCGCCAGAACGGAACTCCGTCGAACGAGAGCATCACTACGAGGGTTGCACAGCGTGGGAGGTCGGCGAGGGAGGCAGAGGACCGGGAGAAGGCCAAGGAGGCCGGGGGGCGTCGTCGTCGGCACAGGAGGGCAAGAGAGGCGCTGGGGTTTGCGCGTGGCGTTGATTGGAAGCGCGAGACGGAAGCAGCTGTGCTGGCGAGCAGTGGGGCTGGATGGGCGGCGAGCAACAGGGATTGGGTGTCGGCGGCGTGGCTGCACGCGAGGAGTAATATACATCGCGCGTCACCAAACTTGACACCCTTACCCGCTTCCATCACCACATAGGAATACACATTCTATGGTAACTGAAGTCGGCTGACAGCTCATAATGGTCACTGGCGAGGGGTATAACATCGTATTTTGCTGACGTGGCCTAAATTTGACCCCAGATGTCAGCGAGTGACTACCCATAGAGACTATTTGTTAGTAATAATAAACTACAACGATTAAATTGAAAAATGATAGAGATTTGGTATCCTCCTCCCATGGCTACCGGTGAGATTTCCATCCGCTCATGCTCCACATCCGTGGGAAGATTGGTGCCTCCTTCCCGGAGCCCAGGCACCACTCTACACTCCATCATCGGCATATGGCGCCGCCCTCCAAGAGCCTTAGACGAATCCGGCTGCCCCTGCTCCAGTCGTCGACGGGCGAGCTCGATCTTTTGGGCCCGGCAACCCCGCGCACCGGCCACAGCGGAGGACGGTGGTGTGGAGCGAGGGGAAGGTAGTCATGGCCGCGCGGACTTAATCTCCCGACATTGCGGCCGACACGCGCTGGTCATGCACTGTTTGGGTATGGGAATCCGCACGTCTTCGGCGACATGGAGGAGGAACTCCGTGGCCGGGGAGGCTTGCCAGGCGCGCACACTTACGGGCACGAGCTGCGCGGGCGCTACACGTGCCTTAGCTCCACGACGCGCTGGCCAAGGTCCAGGTCCGGCGGGTCAACGACGACCACATACATGACGAACGACCACACGTCCAGGTGCCATCCGAGGGAAACGCTGGATGTCGGCGATGGAGAAGGCGCACTGGAACACGTGTAGTCAACGGTGGTGGAGCTCGGTAGCAAGCGGAGGCGCGACCGGAGGAGGCAGTGAAGCTCAATCAACAGGAGACTAATTCCAAAACAAAAAATTGGTGATAGGAACTGAGGGGGGGGGGGGTGTAGCCCTGTAGTGAGAAATACTAGTTGGTTTGGTTTTTTTATACAAATATTGCATGGTTGAACCGAGTTGAGACCTAACATTTGGGGTCCACAACTTGCCACGTGAGTGAATACGATGCTCTACGCGGCACCAGGGCTCTACGCGGCATCAATGATCATAGATGGGCCTTGTAACCGCCTTTACCATAGCATGCGTATTCCTGAGTACGGTGATGAAAGGGTAAAGCTGCTGAGTTTGGGTACGCGCCGTGTATTTTACTTGCACGCGAGAGGGGAATCGAGATGGAGAGAAGGGACACCTCTTCTTTTTTATTATAGAAATGGATAGATCACCTCCTGATGGGCAATCATCTGTTTTTAATGGTACCATTTTTTTTTATAGATTTCTTTTAATGGTACCTGACGGGCCACATCTGCACTGGGCTGAATTCGGCGTGGCATGTTCCTTTCGAATTTTGGGCGCGCGTTTCCCGCCACATGTTTGTTGCCATCTTCATTGTGTATCCTGGCCGTGTGCGTACGTGATTTTAGTCCTAGAATATTATTTAGTCACTTCTCTTCTCGCTGGAATTAGCATGCACACCAAAAAAAAATTATGACATGAAGGAAGGCAATTATATTTGTTCTGTAATTAGGATGTTAAACTTTCCAAACAAAATAACTAGCTCACATTTCGCCCCAAGTTCTCTTTTGAACCCTCCCCATAGCTAGGTCGCCGGCATGAACCCGTCGCCGGGCCAGTGGTGGTGCCAGCCGAGCCACATAGCCCCGGCAGAGTACAAGGCTTCCAGCTGAGCCACATAATCCACATTAATAATCGCCACATCATCTAGGAATTCTAGTGAAAACTCGGGCAGCTGCCCAGGCATACCTGGCTGAAACTCCGCCACTGCGTCATGGCTAAGCCCACGTGTCGGCGGGGTGATTACTTATGCCGGTCTCCCTCCATCCATCTATGTCGTGCCTTATGGTGACACTGCTTGCAACTTTCTTCACGCGTCGCTTCTTGAGGTGGCGAGTTCGGCGTTCATGCATGTAGCACCGTTGAGTACTTGTTTGATTTCCTGGGTGTGCATGTGATATTGTGTCTCTAGGTAGGTGTGCGTATCCAACAAATCAACGCTTCATGGCACGGTTGAGTTACAACATAGAGAAAATAGTTAGGGTGTGTTCGGTTTGGGGATGGGGTGGAATGGAATGGAACCATTCCATTCCACTGGCACGGAACCGTTCCATCCCTGTGTTCGGTTTGGACAATTTTTTTGTCACGGAACGGTTCCATCCCTGTGTTCGGTTTGGGGATGGGGTGGAATGGAATGGAACCATTCCATTCCACTGTCACAGAACCGTTCCATCCATGTGTTCGGTTTGGACAAAAAAATTGTCACGGAACGGTTCCATCCGTGTGTTCGGTTTTGGAATGGGATGAGAATGGAATGGAATGGGTGAGATAGTCACCCGATTAATTATTCTAAACTCGATTAATTATTCTCCTAATCTTGATTAGTTATTGCTAAAATTAATTAATTATTGCTAAACTTGATTAATTATTCCTAATCTTAATTAATTATTGCTAAACTTGATTAATTATTCCTAATCTTAATTAATTATTGCTAAACTTGATTAAATTAGAGTTAATCGCCCAGCATTACTGTGCCGTTCCACCTCGTCCGGCCGAATCGGCCGGACCGATCGGTTCCGCATATTGAGGGAATATTCCTTTTTCTGGAACCACTCCATTCCACCCCATTCCACTCCATTCCAGAAAAGAACACAAGAACGGGCTCACGGAATGGAACCGTTCCATTCCATTCCGGTTGGTTCCAGAAACGAACACACCCTTAAGGAATCGCTTCATGGCGGATGAGCTTGAATGAAAACCCAGGTAGACATAAGTACACATTACCTAGCTAAAACGAGTTGTAGTCGTTTTGAGTTAGTTTGTACTCCGTCTCAAAAGATAAGGGCGCCTATAAGTTCAGTCCTCAACATCTTCTACGTTTGACTAAATCTATACAAAATAAAATGAACATTTTCACCATAAATCGTATTTTCTCAATATGTCTATTCAAAATTGTAGCTGTTGATTTTTTCTTAAATATTTGGTCAAAGTTAGCAGGTCATACTTTTGATAAACCTTATACTCCTTATATTTTGGGACGAGGGAGCACTACATTTGTTTGAAAATCTAGTATTTTTTAAACGCTAACTTAGCTTTCCAAAACACACTAGGAGTGGAGGTAATACTTGCTAATATGAGCTAGCTACCTCTACTCTACGTGATGGTACTCCTAGCCCTAGCCCGAGTCCTCATTAGACAATCAGAACAAGTCGTCAACACAATCGGTGATGTGGCCCATGACTTCATACAGCGTCATCACCATAGTTTTCCTATTCGTCTCGGTAGTCCAGGCAGCCATCATATACTCACTTGGAAGCAAAGAACATGCATCAAGCGCTAAGACTGCTTATAGTGCAAGTAACTTCACTAGTAACTTAAGTATCCAACTCAGCAAATTTGCTTATGTGGTAGTGAGTTAATGAGAAGAGAGGAGGATGGAGTAACATAGCTAGTTACTGTAACATCACACTTCCCAAGATACACTGAGTCTACAAGCTAATTAATGAAGACATCTAAGATACTACTTTGATGTTACTAACCACTATGAAGGTAGTAACATAGCGAAAATGCTATTCTGATCCCGAGCACATATGAGCTCGTTTGCTGGACCGCACGTTTGCTCTGACATCGGTGGTACTCTACTTGTATTCGTGTCGTATGTCTATTTTTAAACATGCAGCCTGCACCACACGAGCCCACCTCTGCGCATCTATTTATGTCTCACTTGACGGACTGGTGTTGTCGGTACAAAAATAGTTGGACCGAGTGGACCGGGGACTAAAACATCCTGTACGGGTACAGTTGAATCCCCATTCAATTTCTCACCGGCCACAGTTGATACCCAAGTTTTGCAAATTCAGACTCCCACCAAAGAGTGCGTGGAGGCTCAAAGCTCATCAGAAACTTGGATAATCTTGAACCGTGTTGTTCTTCAGAGGAGCTGTGACCAATATCCAAACAACACCCCATCGATTGATTTGGAAACACTTGGAACTGAATGACACTGCAATATGTTTGCCAATGTCTGATTCCGAAAGATCGGTCAGCTGGCTGTTCTACCGTTGATTCAGCCGCTATGGACTGACTGAGCGGATTCCTATGGTGAGCCGTCCCCAAATTCGCCTGACTCGCTGGCTTCCTCCAGGTACGAGAACACCCTTCTGCGGCCCTAGCGTTGATTCAGCCGCTGTGACTATTTCCGCCACCACGGCAGACTGCTCGCCGTCTACATCCTCCTCCACCCCGTGTTGCAGGGCCCTCGTACGCGGCAACCTGCCAGAGGAGAGGATGCAGGATGAGCTCTAGGTATGTTTGAGCAAATCGAACGAACACGACACGAAAATGCCAAACCAGACAGATCCATTTTACATGCCGACTGCATCGAGGAAGAAATCCATGTCAGGCGCCATCTAATAAGCCTCTCCTTCCGGCGAACTTGAATTTGGCTACGCCGCCGCTTCCGGCTTCGGGAGCTGTCGGAGATTCCACATCTACTCACTCGACCACATATGAACAGAAGTCCACAGTTTCTAGTTTCTGTACCGCGGGCGCATAACCAGATAGGCCCAGCACTTCCTTCGTCTTGCCGGCACGAAACGTTGCTCTCACGCCGGTAAATCTTGGCCCACCGTAGTCCACTGTCAGATACGACTGACATGCGGTAGCGCTATTTATCCGCTCTCTGCGTGGCAGCTAAAATATTGGACAGGCGCTAATCTCGAGAGCACATGGACGGACCAGAAAACGAGCTCAGTTGTGCCCGGGAGCCAAATCGCCCTGTCCGTAACATAGAGTAGTAACAAGTGCATGTTACTACTCTATGTTACTTCCCACTATGACCAGTCTAAGTGCATGTATGGGGCTCTCCCTCGATACGAGCATGCATGGTTGGTAAGGGCCAATGGCGGAGGAGAAACTAAATTTTAGGTGTGGCGGAGCCAATAGTATGGTAACATTAGGTAGGATAAAAAATATACTCCCTCCGTTCATTATTATAAAATATTTTAACGTGGGCTAGATACATACCGATATGAGTGAACTTACATACTAAAACACGTCTATATACATTTTTTTAAAAAAAATCTTATAATAGTGAGCGGAGGAAGTACGTGCTAAGTACACCGCCTACTATTTGCTACTCCCTCCGTTTCGTAAATCTTATTGTGGTTATAATGGAACCGAGGAAGTAGTAGAAAAAAATCAATATGAAAGTAGGATATTAAAGAAACAATTATTTATTAAATCCATATTACACATTCTCAAATCAATTATTTTGGTCCGAGCCAAACATTCATTGTTAGTATATTGTGTAAGGGCCACCGTAGCAAGCAACTTTTTCAGCTAAAAACTCCTACCAGGGCCCATCGATGTTTTCTGGTTGGATTTCTCCTCTATGTCAACTACATACCCATGAGACTAGCTCTAATCAGAACACTAAGGTAAGCGTACTACGTATTTACCTTGCGATGCTTAGTATTTCAAAAAAATAAAAACCTTACGATGCTTAGCTCGGACACCATAGCTCGCCAGAATGGGAGCTCCGCCACTGGTAAGGGGCATCTCCAACGGCGCGACGTATTTTTGGTTTTTCATCTCCAACAGGTCTCAGGGGGCTGCAACGCGATGCCTCCATCGCCCGCAACGTCAGCGCTCGCAACATCTGCGGTTGCGCATACGGTGCCAACAGCAAACAACATCCACGCCCGTGCATGTCCAAGACATCAAGCAACAAAGCTGCTGCAGCACGGAGCACTCGCACACTCGCATGTACATGCTCGGCAACAGTGCCGCCCGGCCAGAGCTTGTTGTGGAGCCGACAGTCGTTGTCTGTGAGAACCGCAGCAGCGCCGCCCGGCCAGGTATCGACATGTGCGTTCTCCGTGCCTTCGTGTGCCTCACTGCAACGTCTTAGACAAGGGTGGCGACCCGGGATGCACTGGAGCAGCGGCGAGCAGGGCTCGTCGTGGTGCCGACCGTCGAGAACCGAAGGCGAGCGGCTACGGCGGCGAGGTGGAGCTGCTTGAGTATGTGTGTGAGAGAACGCAGGTAGTACTACTTGTCCGCCGACGCAAAAAATACACCGTTGGAGGCACCCGACGGTCTAAATATGAACCTTTTTAGCGTCCGCTTGCGTTGCGCCATTGAAGATGTCCTAAATGCATGCATGACCTCTTTGTGGGCGGAGGCATGATTTATCTCAAGAGGGGCCAACCAAGGTAATTTTCAGATAAGGGTTTCACCTTAGGTAATCTCTAGTGAGTAGACCCTTTAATCACATGAAAAATAAGGAATTTAGCTTGTTAAACATTGGCATAGGGAGGCATGGCTCCTGCTGGTCTCCCTAGCTCCGCTACAGGTGGGTAGCACGTGTGCATGCATATATGGTCTAGTGGTAGCTAGCAAAGGTAGCTAGATAGAATGATAGACAAGTCCATCTACTTCCCGAAAAGGTAGGTTTTTCGAGGACATCCATCGCTGCACACAGGAGAAGGGCGAGTCAACTTGGAAGTGGATGGCAGGTTGGTCGGAAATATGAAACTACTATGGAACTCATCCAACGGCATCAACGCGGGCATAGTAGTCGTTATCTTCAAGGAGAACTGCAGATTCCAGAGACTCGTGCTGAAACTCTTAGGGGCCAAGATGCCAATCAACTTCATTAGTGAGCTCATGGGAAACGTGGGATCGGGCAAAACAAAGGACGACTCGGACGACGAATCCAATCAAGGATGTTCCAAACAAAAATGTGATGCCTCACAAGTCCTAGTTGCACACGCCAGCAACGACGACAAGCGTGGCAACGCCAACCATCCTCGCAGAAACCTTTCCGCTACCCAAATCCTAGATGACCCTGCATCTTCCACAACTAGGGCGGGAGGATGGCCCACTCCATGAGAGACTATGTCCAATTCCTGGCGATCCAGGGACTCGCCAATAGAGTGACACTAACAAAAGCAACCACAAAGGTGCCTTCCAGACTTTTGTTGGAGTCTCCAATAAAAGAGAGAGAGAGAGAGAGAGAGAGAATTACTTATGTGCGCTGTCAACGCCACCATACCAGATGTCCCCCAGTGGATGAATTGGTCGAAACAAGTCAGAAAGTGAATACGAGATGACCACCCACCCCGAGTCAACTGCCCGAAAAGATATATAGCACTCGTGGTGAAACCAAAAACAAGGATTCTGGCTAAGCAAAACGCTCATGGAAGCTACCAGACTCAATGATGCATCCCTACCCGTCTACCTTATATAGTATCGTCCGAAGCCGCAAGGCTTTTCCCATAGGACAAGTCACGTTGGATTGTAGCTTTGGTATAGACACCAACTTACGAAAGGAAAATGTTTTCTGCGAGTTGGTCAACTTTAAAAGCCCGTCCATTGCATACTAGGGCAACCAGCTAGATTTTGCTTAAACCTTGTGGTAATTTTCTTTTTGTGGGTTTGGTCATGATCCTGCGACTTATTCTACTATAAAAGGGCACACAGTCGCATGAAATCATCATGCCCATGGAAATCTAGGAGTAGATGTTGTGGGGGCCTACTAGACAGGGTTGCCTGGAATCACGCGAGGAAGGGTTGGAAGCCGCCCGCGCTTGCATGGGTCCTAATATATGGTTGTATAATAGTGGTGTACAGAGGAAAAACTTCAGAGTGGCCATTAATTGGTTAATTTTTTTTGGAGCAACCGATAGGAGCACTGCTTTTTCATTAAGCAAAAGGGTAAATCCGACCAAACTGTACAAGAGAGGGCATATTTTGATTAAGGTGGTAATATGCCTGAAAATCACCATAAGCTGTTTAGTCAAGGGGATGCGAAGGATGTAAGGGACAACGTAAACAGAGAGGTTTCGCTCTGCATATCATCACATGTGGTATTTTTTTTTGACAAATCTGATCCTCTAGCAAAACTAATGCCTCATCTGGCACCCCGACAAAATTATTTAGGAATTTGGCCCATGAGTTCGGTACCATCAAGAATGGAGCCGAAGTTGTATAGATCCACGCAAAGGAAATTTGACTCAACGGCAAGGAAATTTGACGAGAATTTTTTTTGTGGTTCAGCGCCATGCTCTTTAGGGCCGACCTACCTTCGACGCTAGACCATGTGGCGCCGAACTTGCTTCGGCACCAAAGCCGCTTGGCATTGGCCTGCACTAATTCGGCTGTCAGTTTTCGAAATAGTTTTACCGAAAGGTTAGAATTGTGAAAAAAATACATACATGTGGTACAAGTGTGTTGCCATGTAGGTGATGTGACATTTATGAAAAATGAACAGAACATAGTCTAAGTCGTGCGTTACGTAGAGCTACATATAGTCTAAGTCGTGCGTTACGTAAAGCTACATGTATGCATGTCCATCTAGTTTGATTGGCGCGTGTCTATCTATACACATGCCCAAAGTTCCGTACAAACCAGTCATGTGAGTATATCGTAAGTCCGTACTGCACGCCAGTCAAGTGAGTAAATCCAGGGCTAGAGATGAATTCCCGCCACTAGTTGCTATTTTTGGAGTCAAAATTTTGGCTTCAGGCCGAGAGAGAATTTGAGGGCTTGAGGCCCAAAATTACGCGGCCAAATCTGGTCAAGTACAAGCCAGCGGTAACACGACATCTCCCATCTCATGCCTCTCTAGGGGAAAAAAGTCCACATAACCCCCATAAGTTTTGGGTTAGGGACACTAACCCCCCCTAACTATTAAGTGGGGCAAATCACCCCCCTAACTATCCAAAACCGGACACTAAACCCCCCTGGCTGCTAATTCTGGTTTTGCAGGTGGTTTTGCGCCACGCTGGCAGGTTTTGCGCCACGCTGGACTTACCTGGTCGAGCCGCACCACAAATTCTCGAGCCGCACCGCACCTGGCAATAACTGATGCGATCAGAATCCCGCGACGTACGTGCGGAAAAACCTGGTGAGATCGGCACAGACTTGACGAGGAGGATCTGCACCCAGACTTGACGAGGACGATCGGCACCCAGACCCGACGAGGACGATCGGCACCCAGACAGCGATCAAACCTGCTGACGACGATCGCCACCCAGACGGCGACCTCCCTGACGTGCGGAAAGGAGCAGCGGCGGAACGGCGGTTGCTCCCGACGACGCCGACGACGTGACGAGGTGAGATCGCCACCGCGATGCGCCATCGGTGCTCTTCCTTGTCCATCATCCTCAACCTTCTTCTGTCCCGGTGCCGTACAGGTACGTCTTCATCTCGGAGACAGCGGCGGAGGAGGACCAGAACGACGGCAGAGGACCATCACGACGGAGGTGGAAGCAGTAATTTTTCGACGAGCAGGTTAGATCCAGTTATCACCTGGCGATGCTTCTGTAACCATCAGCGCTATTTGGTTTACCCCTCTGAAAATCTGCACATGCTGGAAACGAGGTCATACTACATTATTCAGGCAAAATGAAATAAAGTGATCATTGAATTACTGCATAGTTACACTGAAAGTTATGTGGATCACCCATGTCAGTACGTGTTGATTTTGCAAACTGTGGCCAGTTAGAGCCAGTAAAGACTTCGATAATATAATTAGCAAACTGACATAATGGAGCAGAACTCTCTGACATAATCAGCTGACTTGAGATATATGCTGCCAAGTACTACATCATCTTGCATGATATAATGTAACAGAACTGACATAATTAGGAAACTGACATAATTCACCTGACTTGAGATATATGCTGGCAAGTACTAAACCATCTTGCATGATATAATGTAGCAGAACTCTCTGTAAAGCTGTCATAAAACAGGAACCTCAAATTAGCATGGCCATTAAGTAGTGAGTGGTAGTTGCTAACCTGGTTTGCATGTGAACCAACTTGCATGAGCTTTAGAACACCATCATGATAATTTGTATTTGGCGTTAAAAAAGGCTGACTTTTTTAAGATAATTTCAGTTTAGTTCAGTAACATGTGCAATTTAGTTTTAATTGACAAAATTGTGATATTTTGTATAGGATGGACCATCTTGCTGTTCGATTCCATCTTCGTGGTAAATTGGAGTATGATGGGAAGGAGTGGAACTATATTGGTGGAAGGATTGGCCATTCAACAGTGGAAGTTTTAGACCTGTCAATTGAAGCCCTGAAGTTGCATTTGCTAGAATTTTTGGTAATATCTGATGAGGATTTGGAGGATACGACTCTGAGTTGGAGACTGATTGATAATGAAAGAAATTCGAGATGCATGTGCAGGCTTGATGACGACAGTAATGTGAAGAATATGGTTAAGCATGTGACAAGAGTTGCAGGTGGGTTTGTTGAGATATTTGCAGTAAGTCCAGAAAGACACAGAGTTGCTAGTTCAGATGAGGAGGAAGAAGGAATGGTAATAGAGGAGAAAGAAGAGCAGCAATGTCAGCATGAGCGAGAAGTAGTGACAGAGCATCAAGGTCGGGATGAGGAACAAGTTCTGACACAGCAGCAACTTGAGATAATTCAGATTAAGATGGAGCATGAACACCAAGTTGAGTATGAGCAACAAGAAGGGAGACAAATTGAGCATCTAGATGAGCAATTTCTGCAGACATTTGTTCCAAATATAGCAAGAAAAATGCCAGTTGTGAGGGCACCATTGCATGTGCAGGACAAAGGCAAAGAAATTGAAATTGACAGTGCAGATGGAGGAGATGATGCCGAGGACAGATCAGATAGTGAGTATGATGATGTGCTCGAAGCAGATAGTGGAGACAGTAGCGCTGATGATGATGAGGCACTACTTTACAGGAAGTATGCACAAGAATTGAAACAAAGTGTCAGAAGGCAAATGCTTGGAGAGGATAGGGCTAAAGTGAAAGAAGATTTTATTATTCCAGAGAATATTAAAGAAGCACAAGAAGAGGGTAGTGACTGCTTTGACAGTGATGACAATCTTTCATTTGATGAGGACAGTGATGGAGAAGTGAAAACAAGTAGGACAAAACACAGAATATATGATCAGACTGCTGAAGTGAAAGAGTTTGAGGTTGGGCAATGCTTCACTGACAGTAGAGAGTTCAAGCAAGCACTTGTCAATTATGGACTAAAAGAGCACCACCATTTGAGATTTACTAAGGATGAGAGGACTAGAGTTCTTGCCAAATGCAGTTGGGTGAGTTGTCCATGGTCCATATACGGCTCACTTGTACCCAGTAGGTCACAGTGGTTCAGAGTCAGTAGGTACCACAATGTGCACAAATGTGTACAAAGGAGGAACAATAAGCTTGTTACTAGCACAGTAATTGCAGAGAAGTATTTCAGAGAAATTAAGGATAATCCTGGATGGAGGATTAAGAACATGCAGGAAGCAGTGCTAGAAGATTTGCTTGTTGATGTTAGTGCATCAAAGTGCAAAAGAGCTAAAAGAATTGTTATGGAGAGACTTGTTGAACACACAAGTGGTGAATATGCTAGAGTGTACGACTACCACATGGAATTGGTGAGAAGCAACCCTGGAAGCACAGTTGCTGTCACCTTGAACCCTGATGTCACTGACAAGCCTGTATTTGAAAGAATATATGTTTGTTTGGAAGGTTGCAAAAGGGGTTTCCTTGCTGGCTGTAGAAGAGTAGTAGGCCTTGATGGGTGTTTTCTGAAAGGTCCAGTAAGTGGACAGATCCTATGTGCTATTGGAAGAGATCCTAACAACCAAATGTATCCAATTGCATGGGCTACAGTTGAAGGGGAAAACTACGACAGTTGGTACTGGTTTTTGTCACTACTTCAGAAAGACATACAAATGAATAACCATGGCGGTGGATGGGTTGTCATATCTGATCAGCAAAAGGGCCTTATCAAGGCAGTGAACGAGATTATCCCAAGTGCGGAACATAGAATGTGTGCCAGACACATCTATGCAAATTGGAGAAAGGAGCACCGAGATAAGGTTTTCCAGAAATTGTTTTGGGCTTGTGCTAAATCAAGTGACAACATTCAGTTCAACTACAACAGGGCTAAGCTAGCTGAGAAAACAGAAGCTGGTGCAAAAGATATGATGAAGACTGCTCCTGAACATTGGTGTCGAGCCAATTTTAGGATTGGTTCCTTCTGCGATTCTGTTGACAACAATATGTGTGAGTCCTTCAATAATTCAATCATGAGAGCTAGATTTTATCCTGTTATCACCTCCATGGAGATCATGAGGAGAAAGGTCATGGTTCGAATTGCAGAAAATAAGCACAAGTCGCAAGGATGGGTTGGTACAATCTGTCCCAACATATTCAAGAAACTCAAGCTTAATATCAAAAGATCCAATGTTTGCGCGGTTTTATACAATGGGGATGAAGGATTTGAGGTTCAAGAAGGGACTTGGAGAAGGTTTACCGTCAACTTGGAGAAAAGAACTTGCAGCTGCAGATATTGGGATCTATCTGGATTGCCTTGTCCCCATGCTATCAGTGCTATTTACTGTCTGGGAAAAGAGGTAGATGAGTACATTGCCCCATGTTACAAGATTGACGTGTATGACCAGGTGTATAGCCATGTGCTGCAACCTGTAGAGGGCAAAGAGAAATGGCCATTAGCTCCAAATCCTAGGCCTTTTCCACCACAGAAAAAGAAAATGCCAGGACGGCCACAGACAGAGAGGAGAAGAGAAGAGCAAGAGAAACCAAAGGGTGACAAATTATCTAGGAAAGGTTGCATAATTAAATGCTCAGCATGTGGAGGTTTAAATCATAACAAAAGAAAGTGCACAAGCAACCCAGATGTTGTTAGGGAGCATGAACAGCAGAAAAAGAAAGCGAAGTGTGATAGGAGAAAACAAGCAAGAGCTGCAGCAAAGGTGTGTAAAAATTATAACTCTATTTCCTACTGTCTAAATACTTTTATCCATCCATGTATGACCTCTGCTATGTCTAAATTATTTCATGTAGGATGATTCATCTAGTTCCCAACAGCAACCTCAAGAGAAAGAAAGGCATGTATTGTACTATGAGAAGCCTGTACGCAAAAGAAGTAAAGGTACTGCACCTGCCGAGCAACATGGTCCTGCGCCAAAGACCTATACTGCCCAACCTCATGGTCCTGCGCCAAACTCCTCTTCTGCCCAACCTCATGGTCCTGTCAATAGGCCATTCATTCCTCCAAAGAAGAAGCAAGAACCACCATCTAATCAACCATCAAGTGAAGCATCAGCAAGTCAGTCATCTAGTCAACCAAAAGTAGCAGCAAGACAGACAATTCCCATGAGTGATGTTGTGACAGAAGCAGTGCCAAAGGAAGGGAGATTAAAATGGTACTTAACGGGGAACAACAAAGGATAAGAGAATTTTGGGCCTTTTTTTTTAATCCGGCATAGGATGTTTATCTCAAATATTTTCACAGATTTCTGTTTTACTTTGTTGGTTTGTTCACAAACAGTACCATGGTTCAAGTACATTGTGTGTCCCAGATTTTTGTTCACAAACAGTATCATGGTTCGATTACATTTGCTGTCCCAGATAATTTTGTGTGCCAGAAAAAACCTGCAGGTACAAACACAGATATATGACATGCAGTACACAAACTGAACATAACTACACAACAAAATCCTGTGGAAACAGATAAGACTTCAGTGGATAAGAAGCACCAAAATGCATGCCAACTGCAAATAATTACAACATAAATGCAGAAATAACTCTATTTACTGTTTTAACTTGATGACATGTACAAGTACAACCATGCAGGCATTTGTACAACTTAAACCAGGATAATCCAAATGAAAATGAGAAAACAATCAGGCTTACATTGAAGTGAAGCATACAGTTTCTATTACCTCCATTAGACATTACCTCATGTTTGACTACACTGTATTGGCCTATACATCCCAGATCAGAGATGAGAAAAGGTATATTTCTACTTTGAACAGGAATCATAAGAATACTTAGTTTGTCCGTTGAATTCCGTCAACAAAGAAGCATAATATGGATTTTTAAAGGCCAGAGAAGGCGCAGTTATAACGTTCTCTGAATATGTTTCAACTGATTTTGTATCACATTTGTAAAGCAGCTTGTCATGATGAGCTCCTAACCAGAAACACTCATATATCCAGTCTTAGTAAAGCAGCTTGTCATGATGAGCTCCTAACCAGAAACACAGATTTAAATGAGCATGTAATAAAACTGTTATGAGCAACATATATATCAAGATGTTCACTATCTACCTGTGCATTTATAATCGCCTTCAAAATAGTAGGTATGACACGACAGAGGACAGGAGGAACATACAGTGAAATTATGCCGGCGGCGACCATATTTGGGCGGCGCCGCCTACTAGCCTCTGTAACCTGTATTGAACAAGTGATAGAACAATAACATACTACTTATAAATAAGCATAGCTGTTTCTATTTCATGCATAAGAGTAGAAACTGAAGACATGTATAAATTGAAACTACTTGCTTTATTTTTCATCATACCATAACTACTGCATTACAGAGCTACTGCATCTCCATCTAGCTACTGCATCTCCAAAAGATTACTGCTTTACATAGCTACTGCATTGCTAGCAAACTATAACTTTGGCTACTGCATCTCCAATAGGTTAACTAACATAGCTACTGCATGTCCATCTAGCACTACATCTTTACAACAGAACGACGGCTGCAGGTACAGGCGACTGCATGTCCATCTAGCACTACATCTTTACAACAGAACGACGGCTGCAGGTACAGGCGACGAACAACCTCCATCACGGCGATGCTGTCGTAGAGGCCGACGGGCTGCTGTGGCGACGAAGGAGACGACGGCGCGGGCTGCTGTGGCGACGAAGCAGACGACGGGGAGGGCTGCTGTGGCGACGAAGGAGATGATGTGCCGGCGGCTGCTGTGGCGACGAATCGGAGAAGACGATATCCGCCGGCCTGCTGTGGCGACGAATCGGCCGCCGATGTGCCGCCGGGCTGCTGCAGCGACGAATTGGACAGAGCCGCCGGGCTGATGCAGCGACGAATCGCCGGCCGCCGTGGCCGAATCGGCCAACGACGCCCACGAATAGACGACGCGGTGGCGGATTCGCCGACGAGGTGGACGACTGTCGCCGCCGGCGACTAGAGGAAGAACGCGGGGAAGGAGAGCGGGGACGAGGTCAACGCGAGTGGAGGAAGAGTGCGGCTCCACTGCGGCTCGACCAGGTAAGGTGCGGTGCGGCTCGATTGCTGTCCACCGTGGCCCCAAAACCATCCAGCGTGGCCCAAATACCGCCTTGTAAACCAGAAATAGCAGCCAGGGGGGTTTAGTGTCCGGTTTTGGATAGTTAGGGGGGTGATTTGCCCCACTTAATAGTTAGGGGGGGTTAGTGTCCCTAACCCAAAACTTATGGGGGACCCAGCCGCCACACACAACACCACCGGCCGGCTGCTCTTCCTCTCCTTTCCGTCGCCCTGTACTCACAGCCAGATTCAGGCCAACTCCGGCAAGCCTTCGCGCCCGATCACCGGCTCGTCCTTATTTACTATTTTCATGGGGTGAGACCACCAAATCGTATACCCCACGGCAAACCCTAGATGCCCAAGGTACCGACAATGCGGCGCCGCCTCGTTTCTACAGCTCCGGCCAGTCACGTCCTCGTCCGCCTTCCACATCTCTGGACGGACGCCCTACTCCACCCAATTTCCAGGCCGACCTCCGCTCTGCTGTACGGGCGAGCACGCTGGTGATGGTGTCATGGTGTGTGATCGCGGCCGGCGGGAGGAGCTCCGAGTTGCTGCTTCCTGGTGAGGTCTCTCTCCTCCATCTTTAGGCGTCTCGCGTCGGCGAATGGTGATGCGCGCTCCACCTTGCGGACACCCAACTGATTGTGAATCATCCCACACGTCAGATGCAATCGATCTCACCACCCACATGGTTGTAAGGTCTGGTTTTCTTTCAGGTGCTTGGCGTAAATCTTTTTACTGTTCTAAATCGAGAAGCATGGTGAAGAAAGTTTCTCCTACCAGACAACTTTGCAATGTCAACTTCTTTATTTAATTCTGACGTGTATGGAAGTATGAGGAGCAACAATAATTAATGAATAATACTCCCATTGATGCTCATATGCATCACCAATTCGTGGGTATTAATAACAGGGAATACTCTTCGGTGTGATTCTTTCGTGGGACAACTCTATGTGATAGTGTTTCCAAGATCTCAAGGTGAATTAGTTACTGAAATGTCTGATTAACTCCAAATTTATGACACATGCTTCATCCAAACAGTCGGTTCTAAGCCATATGTGTTGTGTTCTTCTTATCCATTAAGTTCTAAGTGTTCAAGTGGTACCTGCTTTGTGGTGAAACTTTCTTACGGGGATAATGTGGTACATATTTAGTTTATACATGGATAGCTTTTGTAGGCCGTGAAACGAGGAGCACACGCAGCTTATGCATTCATTGAAAGCACTCATGTCTTGATTATATTATAGGCTATTTCTGAGCCAAATTTGAGATGAACTTGTGGTAACTGCTTCAGTTCTTAGGGCCAATAGTTTGAATGGTTTTTTATATCAAATCAAATATCAGGAAATTCAGACTTGCCTCATTTACACCCATCTGTGTATCCAGGTATACATGGACCTATTTCATGTGGTAAAACTGGGCATAGTTTTCTTTTGTCAGGGTTAATTGCATAGTGAGCATTGATTTCTGAAACACTCTTTGAGAATTCCCCCAATGTGTCTATGTAGCCGGCCGACTAGGCCTTATAGTATAGAGTTCGTTGCTAATCTGCTGGTGTATGAGTGTATTATTCCCTTTCCCTTCTCTCGTGTACTTATTTATTTCTATAAAGTGGTATAGTCACTGCTTCAGTGGTTAAATTCTCTCTATTGTTGTGTTTAATTTGTTGCTTGTAATCATTTCATAGGTGGTTAATGGTTTAATTTCTCCTGAATCAGATGTGCATTTCTTGGAGTCCCATTGAGCTACAGGTTCAGACTTTTCATGCCATTTTCTGATTATTTACAGTTCTACACTTATAGGTTCAGACGTACTGCTACCCCCATGTCTGTTGCGAGTTGGGCGCTCTCTGACAGCAGCTGGGCACGTCGTTGATTGGAGCAGCAGTGGAGCTCCGGCGTTCTGGATGCGAAGTAAGATTACTCTTCCACCAATTCATTGTACTGCATTTACAATTTTACTAGTGCGAAGCTTATGTGTTCAATGATACCATGACCCGTTCCTTCAATCTTATGGAACATTATTATCTTGAGCAACATATGGGAGAGAGATTGAGCGGGAGGTGCTGCATAGCTTGCCGGCCGTTGGCGACCGCAACACATCTCTTGACGGCGCCTCTGACCAGCGACACTGCCACACCACATGCTATCCTGCCTAGTCATCCACAGTCTGACAGCCGTGATGCACATAGCACTGTTGCCCTGACCTAGGCGTTGATGGAAGTATGTTGTTGGTGATGTTCTATGCCTTCATAGACGCGCTTCTGCCAATGGGAAGAAAAAATATTCACTCCTACTCTGTTTGTAGTGCCTTTATGTGTGTCATGTGTTAGTAGGTCTCCTCTCAATTACAAGGCGTGGCAACTCGTGCAGAAGTAGAACTTTTGAATATGTACTAAAAAAATGTTTCGACCGAGCAGGTATCTTGTGAAGGCGATGGACAGCGTGGAGAGAACACGGCTGCAGTATCGGACGTTGAAGCAACTGTTCGGGCTGCAAACACAGGCGAGGCTACAATTCCCGCTGTTTCTAGAGAACACAGCTGCAGTATCAGGACTAACTTAAAAGTGTTCGGGCTGCAAACACAGGCGAGGCTACAATTCCTGTTTCTAGAGACATGCAGTAAGAGACGATGACAATGACGTATCGTGGAGGAACCACAACGATCATTATTCAAGGTGTCGACTAGGTAGGAACATGTTTTGGAGTGTTTCTTTGATGTACATATACACACATGTTTCTGTATGGTATAATGCTCATTATTTTCGGTTTATGTTGTGGAATCTATCTACTTCTGTTGTGTATCTTTGCAGTAGTTAGTCCTCTTATAGTTAGTTTGTCCCCTTGATGGTCTGGCTAGGACTATGTTGTGGACTATTTTCCACTAGTTCTTATTACTCTTTTAAGTTAGTCCCGATGGTTTGATTAGGAGTGTAGTAGACCCTAGTATGGAGTGCTTGCTTATTTTCCTTACTAGGTTTAGGCTTAGGCATAAGATGATAAGAACAGAATATTGCCATTCTTGCGCAATGAGTAAACTGATATATCCCATTACGTATTTTTTGGTTTGCTTATGCTTGTTCATGTTCTCTTTTACAACCTAAAACAATAGTTTCTAAAATTGTTCTTGTGCAGACCATTGGTCGCCGGTTCAACCACTTGTATGTGCCTATGGGCGGTGGTTCATGGAAACCTAGTTGCGCTTGCGCTAATGTGGATGCATATACTGATATCAGCCTTGAGAATGCTATGATCGAGGGATAGAGGTTGGCATCATTTCTGACCTATGCTTGCGCTAACTACATTTTGTCGCATGGTCTGGTCTGCTGATCTGCATCCTGATATGCGTGTTTAAAACTCCACTTTTTGTTGCGTAGGAGATCAAGTAAAGGTCTTGATTATTTTCTTTAAAAAAGAAGGCTGCAGATGCTGATACAATTAGTTCTACTTTAGTTGATGTAAACGCCATACAAGTTAATGGTGAGATGAAGCATCTGCTGAAGAGTTCAGTCCATTATTCTTCGGGAAAAGTTCTAGCTTTTATAGTTTGAGCCGCTCCTGTTTACATTGGTCCCCAGCCTTTTTTGGTATTAAGATTGTTACTACCTTGCTATGATGTGAAGTTGTTCGATGTCCGTTCAAGATTGAAGTACATTTTGCATGCATACATATTTGATATTTGTTGTGGTGGTTTGGGCTGGTAGTAGTCACTACAGCTATACTAGTACATACTTAATTAGTGTATTAACTATCTCAGGTATGGTAAAATATTCAGTGTTCATATGTTGTATTTATTTGGCATACAAGTGTTAGCCATAGTGAAGCCTGTCTTTTGTATTTGCATTTTATCTTTGTCCTGTTCTATCTTATTAAGCTAAATTGACATATTCTTATATTGTTCATGTGCATACCAATGGCCATCGGTCTAGCCACTTTTATGTGACTTATAGAAGTGGCGGGTGGTTCTCAAGTTGAAGACCACTTTGTGCCTTTTAGCCTGCAAATCAAACAAACATGAATGTTACAACTTACCCATTTGTTGTTTGTTACTCACCAAAGATGCGATTAGGTAGGCGGGTCATGGATTTATCCTTAGCTAGTCTTAGTTTCACAAATTACTAGCCATGTTTACCAACTTTGCCTGGTAATAGTACAATGTACTGAAATTTCTTTAGATGTTATTTGTCTATCGACAACTTGAAGTTTGTTCCACTGCCACTATCTTAATCTATCTGCAAGTGGGTTATACTGTTGTTTGGATTCATCTACTGCCACTCATAGTATCATGGAATTGACAATGCTATAAATATGGTTGTTTTTCTTCTTCTCACACTTGGGAAGATCTTGTGCTTCTTTCTTATTGTTTCACTACATTGAATTTCATAAATAATATATACTTGAAGTTGAAGCTGCATGTCATGGTCTATAATAGAGAACTTGATACCAGGATCTATGGATTCGTTCATCTTTTTTTGGGGAAGAACAATCAAAAGAATATGTTCTTTTTGGTCTTTGCTTCCGGATTTTTTCAACTGGATATCTAATTGATGTGTAAATATGTATGCAACACAGGACGGATGATGGGGCTACACCTCCATCGCACGCGTCAAGCAGAGATGCTCCCAAGCCCTTGGTCAATCACACCATGTAAGCATCCACATTGGAGCATACATTGTATTGAACCATGTGTTTATGTAGTGATTAGGCAGAAGCTGAGCATGCAGGGGAAGCTTCCTGCAATTGTTGTTGCTTGTTGAAAATCGACATGAAATATGGAACCAATATTAACTCATATTTTTTGTAACAACAAGAATAATAGCTCATATAGTGGAACTTAGCTACTGTGCATGTTCTTGTGGGTCACCAATTTCGCAATAGGAAGAGTCATATTGCTTGTGTGATGAACATCTAGCTGGTTCGCTGCTTTGTAGTCTATTGCCTAAATATGTCAAAAGTTGCTAATTGTTGTCTTTGGGTTATTATTGGCTTTTCCTTGCTTATTGTCTCCTTGGCTTATTTAATACCTTGTTGAAACATTTGATGTCAGTAGTTTACTAGCACTCTCACACCGTTTTTAGTACTCTAAACATCTGTGTTTGTTTATATACTAGTTTCATTATAGTTTTTTTGTTTAATTTTTACATTCCAAAAACCCAAATGTGGTATAAATTGTGTTCGAATTTGGTTTTTTTGTGGGGTATGTTTATCCAAATTAAGTCCAAAATTGGTCAACCTGAAAATCCATTTTCTTACCTGATTGTTGTCGTATAATGATCTCCATAGAAGCTGCAGATGTGTACTGAGTTATAGCGTGATTGCCTAGCTGTGACAATCCGTTTTAAGACTTGATACTATTTTAGGAAGCTAGATGTGTTGTGTTTTGCTTGCATTTTTCAGTTATAATTAGGCACACAAGCAGAGATACACCTCTGTGAGATACTCCAGATCATTTAGGCTTTGCACTTTTGCAGCTAAAAAACACAGTAAGAAATCATTCTAAGCAAGGGCCAAAAAAGGTCATATTTTTTTGAATGGGAATACTATTATTTATCTTGGTTATTACCTAGTAGAACATATTTAACCTTGGATTGCTTATCCTTTAAGATTAGAAGCTCATGAAGTCTGAGCCGCCAACCAGACCAGAAATGTTTAGTTTGGGCTCATTTTAACTATGTTGATATTAAGAATGCTATAGTAATGTTTCCGATATAGTCTGTAATTACAACTATAGTAATAGTGTGATAGGCATATAAATGTTTGTATGACCGCTTAATTATATTATAACTATGTTAGTTTTGTCAAGTGCCGCAGTCCAGTGTGATGTCCCTGCATTGCAATGTTTGCTTTCTTTCCGAGAAAACACAAAAATCCTTTGCGTTTCATTTCATTGAAAATATAGAAGGTTGACGGTTACATGCCCTCTAAGAGGCGATACAACACAGGTGGAAAAGAAAAACAGGAGAAAACTAGTGGACATCCCAGGTCTTAGGTAAGATCATGCCGCTCCTGCCCTTGCCCATAGGGCAGCCTCCTTCTTGATGTTGTTAACGACAGTGCTGATGGAGGGTTGAGCTCCATTGAACACGCAATCGTTGCGATGAGCAGGGTGATAGAGGCCAGGCCCTTGTGGCTGGGGGTTGGGGAGCTCCGCCGTGCTCTGTGCCACCAAGTCTGGAGCGAGTCGTCGCATCCAGGCAAGCAGGACCTCAAACCAAACCTGCTGAGATAAGCAACAGCCTATTAGGAGGTGTTGCATGCTCTCCATCTCTTGATCGCAAAGGAGGCAGCGAGGGTGGTGCTGGAGCCTCTGGTGTTACAGGCGCGGCCGTCTATGTAGTTATTAATTTTGAACTTGTTAAAATTTTGAAGTTGCTTATTTCCTCATGTCTATGTAGTTATTAAAATTATATTGAAGTGACTGATTTCTGAGTCTATTTGTATAGGGTTGTCTGTGTGCTAGGCAAGAAGATGCCCCTTGAGCACATCCCTGTCCGGTGGCAACCTGCCACCCGTCATGTTTCTTCTTGACCACGGTGCTGATCTCCATCAGGAAAGTGGGGAGGGTGACATTGTTCTTCATCTAGCTTCTATGAAAGGTACAAGGAATGGATCGGGTGTTCTAGTTTTTTTCTTTCGTTAATTACCTAAATTATGCCCTTGGGAATTTATTTTACCATGATATTAAATCCTGCTTGGGCCTCTAGTTTTTTTTGCTTCTCCTGTAGGTTGATCGTTACAGTATATTATACAAATCAAATCACAATAGGATCTTTTACACTGTAAATGTCCATCAACATGCTCGTATTAGTTCCTTTGATGTTTTGTGGCTTTCTATCCATCATCAATATGCAATTGTAACATACTGGACATCATTTTTTGTTTCAAGGATTAGATATTATGGCATTTATATTTATTACCTGGACTATGAGTTATATGCAATGTCTAGTTGGTGATTATTTGCTATAAATCAAATCATTACCTGGACTCTGATATTTTTGTGTCTTGTACTCTTATGTCAGTTTCATGTTATTGTTATCATGTGAAATTTTATGGTTTATGCAAATTCTTGAATAGTAGCAGCACTCTTCTTTCCATGTCCTATCTCTATCATTCTATTTGTATCACAGCTAAGGAGAATGAGTTATGGTGCAGATGCTAGTGTAGGCTGCCTGACTGCGGTTACTGTTGGTAGGTCTTCGGTTCTAAAATAGTGAAGTCGAGGGACTAAACTGTAACTTGTACATTTTATATATACAGTGAGAAGAGAGGAGAAGCTACTGGAGCTGTCGGGAGCTTCAGAGCAAGAACAGAACAGAAATTTCCCCTTTCTCCCTTAGATCCAGAGCTGAGTTGAATCCGTGTGAGTTCAAATCAATATGGTATCAGAGCACGTGGCAAGATCTTCCGTTGGCCGTCCTGATTGAGGACCCTTGGGGTTGCGACGGTCGGTGTTGGGCGGCGGCGCCAGCACCGAAGGTGAGCTGGTGTTCTGTGTGGAGGCGGCGGCGGCTACTGGTGGGGTGTTTTTTTTGCGGCAGATTTGGAGGGCCGGCAGGAGGGCCTGGTGCAGCTTGTGTTTCGTCACCTCTCTGTCACCTTGAGGACCAGGCCTTTTGTGCTTGCAGCTGACGATAGCTGGAGGTTGGGACATACCTTCTTCAGGAAAGGCAAGGTGAGGCTGTAGCAAGGTTATTGAGAGGTTGTAGCTGTTGTGAATTGGAGTGCACCTCAGCGATTAGGTAGTGTGAAGGTGGAAAAGGAGGTTTCAGATAAGATTTGGGGGAGAGAAAGATTTAGATAATGGGTGACAAATCTGCAGATGCTCCATCTGGTGTTACATCGGGGGAACTGGCAGCAGTGCTGCAAGCCATGGATGAAAAATATAAGCCCCTGTTTGATGCTCTTCTTAGTAAAGAGGGAGGAAACTCAAGAACTGAAATTGAGACCAAGGAGGAGATTCATCCCTTGCAGATGCCTCTTATGAAACTTGAAGGGTCTGAAACTTATGCAAGTTGGGCAGAACATGCTGAAACTATCCTAGTCTCAAGGAAATTGGAGGGTTATATACTAGGCACCATTCAAAAGCCACTGGAAGAGAGCTCAAAAGAAGGCCAAAAGTGGAAAACGACAAATGCATTGGTAAGGGCTTGGCTGCTGAGTTCAATGTCACCTCAAATTGCCAAGCAAGTTGAGAGGATCAAAGATGCCTGTGAGATTTGGAGGCTTCTGAAAGGCACTTACTCTGGAGTTGGGAACGAGATGTTGGCTTGTAGAATTCAGAGGGAGTTACAAGAGTTGAGTCAAGGAGAGAAAACAGTGGTGGATTATGTGTCAGAGTTAAAGCGACGGTGGAGCGATCTTGATTACTATGATGCCATTGAATTAGAGTGTGGCAAATGCATTGAGAAGTACAATAAGTGGACAGAGAGGAGGCGAGTAAGAGATTTTCTAAATGGACTTGATCGGAAATTTGAAAATAGGAGGGCTGCACTCTATGGCAGTGGGACATTGCCTAATTTAGAGCAAGCAATTTCAGCAATTATTAGTGAGGAAACTCGTCTGAAATTGGAGGCAGTAGGGACAGCTACAAATGGCATATCACACAGGCGCTCCGCACTTTTTGTGACAGAAGGCACAAACTACCAACAACCAAGAATGAACACATTTGAGAGGAAGTGTTTCGAGTGTGGCGAACCAGGGCACTTGAAGGCGGCATGTCCTGAATTAGTTGGAGGAGGTCGTGGAAGAGGACATGATTGGCGAGGCAGGGGGCGTGGACGCACATTTGATGGTCGTGGTGGTGGACGAGGAAGGGGCACAAGACCGGTGGGCAGAGCAAATGTCTCATCTACTATCGGGGAGGCGTCTCAAGTGGTGAATGTTGAGATGACTGCAGATGACTGGGAGAAGTGGTCTCAGTTCAAAAGAATGAGTTTAATTGATAAACAGTCTGTTGAAGCCCCTGCTACATCTGCGTCCGCTGCCTCTACCAACTTCGGTGGTAAAAACCCTTATACTCTACAATCTGAATATACTAATGCACCATGGCTAATAGACTCGGGTGCATCAAGGCATATGGCTGGCTCATATAAATTGTTTTATGATTATATTGCTGACTCAAAAAGAAAAAATGTAAAACTTGCCGATGGCTCCTCTCAAATGAGTTTGGGTTCAGGAAAAGTCATGTGCAGCCCTAATATGCTTCTCTCATCCGTATTGCATGTTCCCTCATTCCCAATAAACTTATTATCTATAAGTTGTATCACAAACGATCTTAATTGTGTTGCCATCTTCTTCCCAACGTGGTGCTTATTTCAGGAACTTGGGACTGGAAGAAGACTTGGGACAGGGAGCATGCATAATGGGCTGTACTATTTGGACGATGAATTGGCACCTATTGCTGCAAATGCCTTGTGCTGCTCTGCGATTGAAGAGTTTATGTTGCAACATCGTCGGTTGGGACACATGTCTTTTGTCGCTCTTGGCCAACTTTATCCTGCTCTTTTTAGTAAAGTTAGTAAGGATAAGTTGAGATGTGATGCTTGCCAGTATGGTAAACAAACTCGGAGTTCTTATATATCATCCGATAATAGAAGTACTGTACCACTTCAAACTATTCACTCGGATGTATGGGGTCCTAGTGGAGTTCCATCTATTAATGGGTATCGTTATTTTGTCACATTTATTGACTGTTGTACTAGAACTACTTGGGTTTATGTGTTAAGAAATAAGAGTGATGTGTTCGAATGTTTTAAGGATTTTCACAATTTAATCATGACCCAGCATGATGCGTGCGTGAAAATATTACGCACTGATAATGGTACAGAGTATGTTAATAAGGAGTTTGATGGATATTTGTCAAGTTTTGGAATCATACATCAGACTACTTGCCCAGGTACATCAGAACAAAATGGTTTGGCCGAGAGGAAAAATAGACATCTCTTAGAAATTACACGATGTATAATGTTAGCTATGAATGTCCCTAAATTTCTATGGAGTGAGGCACTAATGACTGCAGCATATTTAATGAATAGGATGCCATCAAGGGTACTTGGATACAAGACACCGATAGAGTGTCTGACCGGCGAAACAACATATGTGGTTCCACCTAAGGTTTTTGGGTGTGTCTGTTTTGTGAAGGATTATAGGCCATCTGTTGGCAAGCTAGATCCAAGGGCCCTAAAGTGTGTGTTTGTAGGGTACTCGGGAAAACAAAAAGGGTATAAGTGTTGGTGTCCATCTGAGAGAAGGATGTTTGTGACTATGGATGTTGTATTCAGGGAATATGAACCATTTTATGGTGAACCAGTAGATTTAACTGATGTCTTCCCTAATTTGTATGTTAATGATGTTACAGCCTTGGACAATGAGACAGGGGGAGACAAGGGAGAAGAGGACAGCGATGCAACATCACAGAAGACGATAGTTGGAGTTATACCTATAGATGATGTACATGATGATGTGGTTGAGTTAGATGCAAGGCAAGAAGTGGTGCAGGGGGAGCAACAAGAGGAATCAAATGATATTGTCCAGTGGCCAAAACCAAATGAGGAACGAGAAGTTCAAGTGTATGCACGAAGACGGAGAATTGAGGAGGAGCAAGAGCATGGAGACACACATGGTTCAGACCCAGACACTTCAGACTCCTACGACGGTACGCCTATTTATCAACATGATGATCTAAATGTTCCTATTGCTCACAGGAAGCAGCCTCGCTCTACTGCTAGAAAATTACCCTCAAAGTTAGATCCATACTATGTAAATCATGTGTCATACACGACCGTGGGACCTCGGTATAAATCTTTTATAGCTGCATTAGATTCTGCAGCGCCAATACCGCATGACTGGCAAGAAGCAAAAGCTGATCCAAGATGGCGAGGAGCAATGCTAGAAGAGATGGATGCACTTGACAGGAACAACACATGGATACTCACTACACTTCCAGCAAACAAGAAAGCTGTGGGTTGTAAGTGGGTATTCACTATAAAACAGACACCTGAAGGTAAGGTGGAGAGATATAAGGCTAGATTAGTGGCCAAGGGGTATAGTCAAACCTATGGGGTTGATTATGACGAGACATTTGCCCCTGTAGCTAAGATGAATACTATTAGAACACTGATCTCTATAGCGGCAAACTGTAATTGGAAGCTATTTCAAATGGATGTTAAGAATGCATTTCTTCATGGGGACTTGCAAGAGGAAGTCTACATGGAAATTCCACCAGGATTTAATAGTAAAGAAACCGAGGGGAAAGTGTGTAAGCTAAAGAAATCATTATATGGCCTTAAGCAATCACCTCGAGCTTGGTTTGGGAGGTTTCGGAATGAAATATGTTCGGTGGGATATCAACAAAGCAACGCAGACCATACTATTTTCTTTAAGCGACGTAATGACAAGATTACCATTCTTGTGGTTTATGTTGATGACATAGTGATTACAGGTGATGATGATGAAGGGATCTTATGCCTGAAGAAGACGTTGGCAAAGTCATTTGAGGTCAAGGACCTAGGGTATCTGCATTATTTCCTGGGAATTGAAGTTTCTTATGGAACCCAAGGTATTTATCTCTCACAGAGAAAATATGTGCTTGATTTGCTTGCTGAAACTGGTATGCTAGAGTGTAAGCCAGCACCCACACCCATTGAGCAGAACCATCGTACTCTAGCAAATTCAGGTGATCCAGTAGATAAACATCAATATCAGAGACTAGTTGGACGTTTAATCTACTTATCACATACAAGACCAGATATTACGTATGCTGTTAGTATAGTGAGCAGGTATATGCATGATCCTCGCTCTAGTCATCTCGATGCTGTGAATAGGATTTTGCGGTATCTCAAGAGTTGTCCTGGGAAAGGAATTTTATTCTCTAATTATGGACACCTAAAATTAGAAGGGTACACAGATGCTGACTGGGCTGGGTGTTTGGATGATAGAAAGTCTACAACAGGATACTGCGTATTCGCAGGTGGTAATCTTGTTAGTTGGAGAAGCAAGAAACAGAGTGTAGTTGCTCGCTCCACTGCAGAAGCAGAGTTTCGGTCCTTGGCTTCGGGCTTATGTGAATTGATATGGTTGAGAATATTATTATCTGAACTTGGGTTGCTTAATGGGGAACCTCTCCAACTCTACTGTGACAATCAAGCGGCAATTAATTTGGTGCATAACCCTGTTCAACATGATAGAACCAAGCATATTGAAATAGATAGACATTTCATCAAGGAAAAAATAGATAAGGGAATTCTCCATGTTAGCTTTGTCAAATCTGTAGACCAACTTGCTGATGTATTAACGAAAGGTGTTAATGTTGTATCTTTTATGAAACTTTGTGACAAGATGGGGCTCATAGATATATTTGCCCCATCTTGAGGGGGAGTGTTGGTAGGTCTTCGGTTCTAAAATAGTGAAGTCGAGGGACTAAACTGTAACTTGTACATTTTATATATACAGTGAGAAGAGAGGAGAAGCTACTGGAGCTGTCGGGAGCTTCAGAGCAAGAACAGAACAGAAATTTCCCCTTTCTCCCTTAGATCCAGAGCTGAGTTGAATCCGTGTGAGTTCAAATCAATAGTTACAAGATGAGATACACAAGCTGAACAAGAAGGTGGCATTGAAATGTAGAGCCAGACTCAAGGTGGGCTCCATCGCAACGTTTAAAGCTAGCTTCCGAGAGTTAGTTGTTGCGAACCTGATTACCACACATGCATTTTATCTGTTCGGCATGCATGATAGTTGGAAGTCTGATAAGACCAGATGATCTGCTGAAACCAAGTAGCGACATTCATTTTGGTAAGCCATGGTTCTGTTTTCATTGACATAGTTCAATTTTTGTTATGAAATATCTAAGCATCTATAACACCATACATAGTTCAAAATAACTTGCTTTCACCTATTATTTTCCATTTTTCAAACTATATCGAAGATCTGAGTTGGGAATAATGTTGTGCATAAATCAACACTATACGGGTATACCAACTAGTTGAAATCAACATCATCCAAACAGTTTATATGATGGTTGTTGTCAAAACAGTAGTATTTTTTTCAAGTTGAAAGAAGCTGATGCTTATGAACACTGAATTTTCTCTTATCTTTTTACCATTGTAGCTTCAATCTGTTAAATGCTTCAATTTGGTTTGAACTCTTAGGAGAATCAACGGATCAAGCCGTGGACCTTGTTGGCGCAGTGAAGTGACATTGCATAGCATTTCTTCATATTGTCATTATTAAAAAGAAACTATCCCTCCTTGACAAGAGTATCTCTATTTGATTATATATTTATACTATTCCCTCCTCACAAAAGATGTCTCAACTTTGTCCAAATGTGGATGTATCTAGACGCGATCTAGTGTAAATATACATCCAAATTTAAACAAAGTTGAGACCTCTTGTATGGGACGGAGGGAGTACTATATTTGTTGTCCTAGTAAAAACTTGCACTATTTCATTGCAGGACATACGATCTCAGATTAACAAAATCACAAAGTTGATAGTATCACCATTGCCCACAAAATATTCTGGTCCTTTGTAAGTCCATTTTGGTTCTCTACAAATATCAAGAAGTAGCACCGGTTGCTTGTAAAATCTCTTTTCCATCTATTTACTGTGATCTAAACAACAATGTACATGCTTACCAAGAGTTACTTGAACACCTTCCATGTTAGTAACTAGTATATGATGCTAGGAACATTGATAATCGCCACGCTTGCTGAATATTCCTCGTGCCAGCACATGGTGGTAGCTCTAAAGTTATCTTGTTTGTGTGTCGAGGAGTAGGTGCTTGTGCGTATGTGGAGCAGTACACAGAGCAGCAGCCCCCCCCCCCCCCATGCAGCTTGAACTATACATTAGGACACTGTTTGACCCGAAAACAATTAATCCTTGTGTTTTTTAGATGGATATTTGTACCCAAACAATAGGCGAGCGAGACAGATGATTGAGTTTCGGCTCTGGTGTGATCTGTTCGCTGCTTTCCACAATCCTTGCCCACTTCGAGGGCACGTGTGCAAATTTACCAGAAACCCACATCGTAGATGGATCATGTCCCTCTATTCACAATCCAACGTCTCCTATGCCATGAGTGCAGTGATGCAGTAGTTGAGTTATTTCATACGATATCGTGTTAGCATTTGGTTATGTTGATTTAGCCTTTTGGAATTTAGGCTGTTACTACCCTGTTGTGATGTAAATGTGTTTGATTTTCTACCAGGATCGAAGTGTATTCTGGTTGCAGCATACGTATTTGATATTTGATGTCCACTAAATAAATAGTTCATTTCCTATGATGGGAAGTTGATTGGCTATGAGGAGATACACTACAAGAATATGTTTATCCATTTGTTTGTGAAAATTCTTTTAATTGATGCATGTCTGGTAATATTGATACACTATCTTGTTGCTTTGGCATCATTGATTATTTGTTACGCTTAATTTTGTATGCTCAAAGAGATTGAAACAAATGCCTAAATCTTTAATTTTCTGTTGTCTGAGGCAATACTTTGCCGTTGGCTCAGGATGGTCTTTATTTCCTATGCAAGCACCAATTGTTATCCACATATAATGGAAAGTAGATTAAGTTTACACTTTTACTTGGTCATCCTTTCTGGAAATGTATTTCATTTCAAGCTCTTTTTTTTGTTTTGTTCTGGTATGCTTCCTTTCATGTTAGTGATGGACTATTATAGGTAGATAGCATGCTCCCAAGCTTCCGCTTATTTGATGAGTAATTTGGTTAGTTTCATTTCCAATCTGTTATGTGTTACCAGCACAAAAGCTTTTACTTGACTACTTCCTGGTCACTACTTATTAGAAGTGTGAGACCCTGGCTAGGCAGCTGATGGAGATTAAATGTTATTGTATTTTCATTGATGGAAAGTAAGAATGCATCTCGCAGTGTCACCTCTACTTGGTGATTAAAAAAAAAACCTTTGGACTTTGTCCAAAACACTTCGGGGCTTCATATTGCAACAGTAGCAGCGAATTTATTGTTCAGTCCCTGCATGTATGGCTGCTTCCTGATATTACCCTTGCTTGATTTTCAGTTTGATGATGACATTTGGCAGAATTATGCTTTTCCTAACAATAAACTATTTTCCTTTGATTCATGTGTTATTTTCTTTTTTGCTTCTCAAGTCACCAACCAGTTTAGTTAGGTTTCTTATTTTAGCATGTAATTCGAGCTTATGGATATTTTGAGATTATAGGTAATTTGAGCTTATGGTGATTGCTAGCTATATTGTAAAGGCCTTTTCCTCTTCTGCCTATGTTACTTTGTTCCTATTTTGGGTTACTACACTATAGATACAATGAAATCCTCGCACATTTTCATCAAAATTAAGTGCTTATATTATTGTACTATGTAGTCTATTTTGTGCTGGAATTGGGTATATTTTTTCATGTGGGGTATGTTTATCCTAAGTTCGAATGTCTTCCTTCGTTCGAACCTGAAAACCCATTTTCTTTCATGATTGTTGTCATATAATGATCTCCACAAAAGCTGCAGCTCTTTACTGAGTGATTGCGTAGCTGTGATAATCCGTTGTAAGAATTGATACTATTTTAGGAAGCTAGATGTGTTGTGTTTTTCTTGCATTTTCTAGTTATAATTAGGCACACAAGAAGAGATACACCATATGCTGATTAGGTTTCTATGTTCTTCTTATTGTGGATCAATATGTGAGATACTCCAGATCGTGTAGACTTTGCACCTTTTCAGCTATAAGACACAATAAGAAATCGCTCTAAGCATGGGCCAGCAAAGGTCATATAATTTTGAATGGCAATATTTGTATTTATCTTGGTTATTACCCAGTAGAACAGATTTACCCTTGCATTGCTTTTCCTTAAAGATTACAAGCTCATGAAGTCTCAGCCGCCAACCAGGTCAGAAATGTTTAGTTTGGACTCATTTTAACTATGTTGATGTTAAGAATGCTATAGTAATGTTTCTGTTGTAATTTGTACTTATAGTTACAATAATAGTATAATAGGCATATGAATGTTTGTATGACCACTTAATTAGAGCATAACTATGTTAGTTTTGTCAAGTGTCGGCAGTCTAGTGTGATGCTTCCTGCACTACAATGTTTTCTCTTTCGACTTGTTAAATTTTTGTCGTGGAGGTCATGGACGGACGTCGAGCTGATCTTCTTTGACCTCGCGTATGTGCAGCGGTACACGGAGCAGCGAGCTGCCGTGGCACCCCCCTCATGGAGTTTGAACTGTACAACAGTACACGGAGCCATAGCTGCCTGTCCCAACTGAACCAGTCATGCTTTATTTGTTTATTTTTTCAAGTTATGCTGTAGACGGGTAGGTACCAGTGAGCTCAAGGACCAATGCTGGCATCTTCAACTGAATTCTTTACTATTTTCTCTCGGGGTTCTGAAACCTATCAACCAGTTTTATCATTGAAGTAAATATACTTTGCCGATGCAGTTTTTCCTTTCCTGCCATTTTGTCCAGCTGTCATCTTGCCATTTGCACATGGGTTTTTTACATGGATGTGTTTATTCATTTCATTTTTTTTTGCATTGGTAGTTTTTTCATTTGAAAGGGAAAAGGGCGGGGCACAAAATGGGAATAGGCCAGCTAGAAATAATTAGTACTTGTACTTTTTAGATGGATATTTTTGTATCCAAACATGACTCAACGGGTAAAGCACGGATATATTTCTCTGTCTATAATTTCGAACTTATCAAATCACCATTAGAGATACAGTGATTCAACCCCAATGATGATATTCTAGACGGTGCATGTTAAATCCTGATTAAAAAATATGTGTCTCTCGGCAGGCTTATACGTATATAGTGTGGATGGCTGGAAGGAGGTGCGGTGTGGAGGATAACATGCTCATCATGACAAGGGCAAGGGAGATTTGCAGGAGGTATTGGATCGCTGGCTCCGTTGCGCGAGGAAAGTTGCAGGTCAATGATATGGCCCTGTAGCCCACCGTGGCGACAGGGTGGTCGTAGACTGCCAATTGTCTCAGACGACGCCTCTACACACATCCCATAGCTGTTGTTGCTCCTGCCGCCAGCCACGTCCCCGAGCTGGCATTGGTGGTGACTTGCAGACTCAGCTACATCCCCTCTACTGAGCTCCTCGGTTCCCTAGAAGGTAGGTTTTGGTGTTATATTTTGCATCATTACCAGACATAAAGATAATATAGAAACCTACACATCTTAACTAAAATGTCATGTCTGAATCCTAGAGGAAGGATCTCCAGCGAAGCAGCAGTTCGCCTTGCCCCATGCGCAAGTAGAGCTTGTGGCATGTGTGCTCCTGGCAGGTAAAACTTCTTTCCTCTTGACTACAACTATCGATTGTTATCCCTGTTGGTATTTTTCACCAGGCGCAACTTCTCTTGTGGCATGCTATTACATTCCTGAACGTGATTATGAGATGTACCCAGTTGGTATTTTTCACAACACTTATAGTTTCTTTTGTTAATGTTATGTATAATTGGAGGAAAGATTTCACCAAGTGTCATCGGCAGAACTAAAGTCTCTTGTGTGTATATGTTGAAAGTTCTGGCAAGGTGCGGTTTTTTATGTGATAACGTTGTCCGTTGTTTCACTGCTACCTATGGTTAAGTTTGTTTATCATGTAACCTAGAGCCTATGTGGGGAAAACAACTCCAACATGTAAAAACGTAATGTGAAGTTTTAGGCTTCCTGCCGCAGCTCTCAGAGTACACTTTGGTAAATCATGATTGACACATTACTCATTTTGCATCAGCTTTCACAAAAAATAAACTTATTTCGGTCCTTAGAAACATGATACAGTTTCCTGAAGTTTGATATATCGTGGTTGTACCATATTACTCATTATCCATTCAACTTTCACAGATTAGTACTGATTTCATATTTTTCGTACGGCATGTTCTGGCACACTCAAGTTCAGTTTCCAGCTCATGTTACATAAGTGTTTATAAAACACCTCTGTAGAATTACCCAGGAATGACAATCTTTAGTTGTGTGATAGGATCCCGCCTAAGCTGGGAAGCAAGAGACAAATGGCGGCACAAGAACATGCTGCTGTGGCCATTTCCATTTGAGTATTTGACACACACGGCCAGTTCGGCCACCTACCGCCGCATCGGCTGGAAGATGACGCCGAGAATGTGGAAGTGCAACTGCAAGCCAGCGCCAGGTTTGTCCAGTTCTCGCTTCAGAATTTGGGATCGAAGGTTTAGCAAGTGACTGCAATCTGGTCATATACTCTTAGCATGAAAAGATTGTCTCAGTTTTGAAGGTCAAAGTGTGTGTTGATCTCAAGCTTTCGTAGCTTGAGCAAACTGATTTTGAGGAGTAGCATCCTTGTGCTTTATTGGTAGTCTGATTGTGTGGAACCTAATGATAGGAGAATGAACTTGAGTTTCTTGTCTCTGCTACTGTGTACATCCACAATTTCCTTTGATATATGTGTGATTTCCCTAAATTTTGAAAGATGGACTGGTTTAGTTTTTGGCTTCCTGCTGCAGTTCACACTGCAGTTCACAGAGTAAAATTTGGTAAATTATGAATGGCATATTACTCATTTTCATCAACTTTCACATAAAATAAACTTATTTTGGTCCTTAGAAACATGGTACAGTTTCGTGAAGTTTGATATGTTTTGGCTTTACCATATTACTCATTATCCATTCAACTTTCATAGATCAGAACTTGTTTCATATTTTTCGAACGACATGTTCTGGTACTCAAATTCAGTTTGCACCTCATGTTACTTAATTTTTTATACTGCACCTCATTAGAATTACCCAAGAATGATTATGTTCGCATGCGTGATAGGAGACTGCCGAAGCTGAGAAGCACGAGCCAAATGGCGGCATAAGACCATGTTGCTGCTACCGTTTCCATTTGATACACGTGGCCTGTTCAGCCACAACGACATCAACGGGAAAATGACACCGAGAATGTGGAAGTGCAACTGTACCAGGTGTGTCCATGTATCATATCGCTTTAGAATTTGGGCTCGAAAGTTAAGAAAGATGGGCTGGTGAAGTTTTGAAAGTCAAAGTGTGGGTTCATCTTCAGCTTTCTGGATGTACACAATAGCTTGAGCACACTGATTTCGAGGAGTAGACTCCTTGTGCTTTGTTGGTAGTCTGATCGTGTGGAACCTAATAAGAGGAGAATGAATTTGAGTTTCTTCTCTCTGTGTTATTTGTGTACTTCCAGAATTGTCATTGATATATATTTCTTTGCATTTAGCTTGGCAGCAACACGGTTATAAGTCATGTACTCTTTTGATAAGCTTAATATGTAGCATTGTTTTACAAATAATCTCCTTTCTTTAGATAATTGTTTAGAGGATTTTCTTGTGTTTTTATATAAGTTTTATTTTATTTTACTGAATGGAGCTGAGCTCATGGTTTCCCACTACTATGTTATCATGCATTAGAATGCACATACTAAAACTATGACTTGGTTGGCATCTTGTACCTAGTTTTTCACTTTGAGAGTGTTAGCTACATTTGTTGGGTCATGTCCGCACACATTAGGATCATATTTTTGCTTGTTTTGTGCGAAGTGTAGATGAATCTTGGCTGGTAGTGCTGATTTGTTAGAAATTTATCATCAGATCTACTAGTGAAACCTAGACATAAGGTAATAGAGTACAACTATTTAGATTTTCCAAATGGTCATATGTGACAGTTGCTGATTTTGAATGGTTCTTTTTAGGTTGTTTGCAGCTGTGGTTATGTCAACACTTTCTGTTACAGTAACCTGACCCTATGTTTAACTTGTCTCCAATGATGAAGAACCCAACTAACTTCTCCAAGCACCAAACCAACCCAAAAGGTGGTTTCCATCTGACCTATGTGCGGTCATGGTGATGTTTGTCCTCGGGGCAACCTATATGGTGGTCTGCTGGTTTACCCTAGCATCTTTGTTCTTCTGATTCGAATGCACACAAACTCAAAAATTCAGATTTGTCTATATCTTGTAGCTTGCAATGAAAATTACTACACATTTGTGCCAAAAGAAGTGGCATAGCTTTGTCTAGATACGGATGTATGGAGACACATTTTATTGTGTAGATACACCCATATCTAAAAAAAATCTACGTCACTTATTTTTGAATGGATGGAGTAGATTGTAATGCAACTTTTGAGCGCACATCAGGCATCATTAGTACATGTGTCCTAAAAGATACCTTTGGTTTCTCAGGCCTAGGTTTCGTATTTGTGGTTCAATGCCTTGTTGTTACCATGAAACATGCTCTAGAAGGATGATGTTGTCTGTCTTGTCAATCACATGTGAGTGCTGATTGCTTGTGTGGCCCGTAGCCTTCAACTTTCCGATGTTCTCGCAGTCTCAAATATTATAGTGCATTCTGATCAAATCGATAAAATAATTTTTCATGCAACCGACAATATAATACTAATAGTAACTAACTAGTACTCTGAATAAATAAGGAGACTTGCAGTGCTGGACTCTGAAATGTATAGTCAAAGCAAGACAAATCTCTCCACCAATATGATCCTATTTTGCTTCGAGGAAGTTACACATGCATGTTAAGTTCTAATGTATATAATATTAGATTATAATCTTATGGAAACGTTGTTACCGTTGCGCTTTGTGAATTTGTTTGTCAAAATTTAGAGGTACTGATAGCGGTACTTGTATTTTATGGCTTGATTACGACACTATATTTTGGCTTGTATAGTTAACTTGTCTGGCTTATCTTGCTATTTTTCCAGATCTTTCCCATTTGTTGTCCCTTCTTATGATTCCCCTTTTTTTATCTTTCTTACAACTAGTTTGGTAATTTTTATAGGGACTGGGAAGCGATTGTGGAGGTAGTTGTAGTTGCAACGATAAGCCACCTAGAGTTAATGCTGGGATGGCTGGGAAGGAGGAGGGTAATTTTTGTAGGTATGGGGAATCAATTATAGAGGTAATCTCAATGATGAGGTACCTAGAGTCGATGTTATGATGACTTGGAAGGACGTGGGTTGCAGATAACATTTTGTCGACCAAGTTGGCCAAGGAAGAGCATGAAGCAGGATGAAGACCCTTGCTCTGACAGTATTTGACATTGTGACGTCCGTTTTTGCAATGCTCCATACCAGAAAGTAATAACGATATTTATTCTTTGCAATTGCATCGTTGTATGTGAATGATGTTCTGTGCACTCATAGTGTACATATTTATGTCCCAAACAAGAGAAAAGATCATGGCGAAATTTAAGTACCAAGTAAATACGGTTGCAACTTCCATATCTGGAATTGATCAAGGGAAGTGATCTATGTGAATGGAAAATTTAAGTAAGCTTGCATTTGTATCGTTTCAAAAGTTTGATTGCTGTAAACCATAGCTAGCTAGCATGCGCAACAATCTTGAGCTGATCTGAGTGTAATGGCTTAAGTAGCTAGCTGATGCATTTGTTGTGAATAGCTGATATTTGGACTTCACCGGCCGGCCGGTGGATCCGAGCATCCTTCTTTTCTTAACCATTTGGTTATTATTCTAAGTTGATCAAACTTGAACGGTTGGTGTCGATGCGTGGAGCTCCATCCCCGGCGGACGGCAGATCAAGGTGTGGGAGGAGCCAGCACTGGTACCGTTCATCGAAAAAACGCCGAATCTTTTTTTTTTTTGCGAAAATTCCACCGATCTATTAATAATCATCAATAGCAGTACAAACTGACCCAAAGTAATAAAAATTACAAGTAGGTCTTTCGACCACCTAGCGACGACTACAAACACGAGCAAGCCGAAGGCACGCCGATGTCCTCGCCCCTCCATCACCGGATCCGGCAAAGCTTGTCGTAGTTGAGCTTGTTGTAGTAGACAAACGGGAAGTCGTCGTGCTAAGGTCCCAAAGGACCAGCGCACAGAAAGCAGCAACCGTCGCCCAAGATGACAACTTTAGATCGGAAGATACTGACCTGAAACCACACCAACGAACACGAAAACCGATCGGATCCCGCGAGATCCGCCGGGCACATGACTCCACGCGCCCTCTGCCGATGCTAGACGCACCACCAGAGCGAGGATAGAGCGGGGAGGACCTTATTCGACATCAAGATGGAGCCGCCGCCTCACCATCCCGAAGAGACAGAAAATAACCTAACAAAGAACAAAAACCCTCCCGCCGGTGAGAGGCGTGGTCCGCCACACCTCCAAGGCCCTAAGGCCACCGGAGCGGAGCGGACCAGCGGCGAGGCGAGACGGAACCTAGATGGGTTTTTTGAGCTGCCTTGCGATCGCCTCGTGGAAGTCCTGAAACGTACCGAATCTAGTAGACTGAAGAAACAAAAGTAAAATGTAAAGCATAATGTTTATGACAATACAGAAAAGGAAGGTACGCCTATTGTTGACCAGGTAGTACTCGAGCAGACATCGTAATAAAAACGGTGCTGGACAAGGCAAGAAAGCGTTGTCTCAGGTCTGCAATTTGTCGCATAAAAGTAATGGTCAGGCATATAAGTAGTCTGCATAGTTAGTAGGACGCATCAGCGGGCCGCTCCGATTAATCACCCACCCCTCTATATTCCCTCTTGTAACAAGGGGCTACGGACTGAGCTCCATTTGCGTGGCCAAGGTGCAATTGCAAAGAAGATACTTTTGTCAATTATTAGTTGATACGGTAGTACTCCAGCAGCCAGCGTAAAAAACGGTGGTCATTAAGGTAGGGGAGCCTTTTTTTTTTTGAAAAGAAGGTAGGGGAGCCTTGATTTGTTTGCGGTGTCCGATGAAGCCCATAAAAGTAAAGGTCTGCCAACCCATAACTACCGTGCACAATTACCTCCAATAATTACCAGCGGGCCGCTCTTGTTAATCACATGCCTCTATGTTTTCTCATGTAAATAAGGGGCTACCGGTTGAAACAAATAAAAAGTAGCGGCAAGATGAAAAAGCGGTGCCAGGTTTTTGTGATTTGAAACCGAAAATGATCCTTCCCTCCCGTCTATAAATGCTAAACGGGGTGTAGCCACCGCGTGCGGCTGGCGCGTGCGACCGACTTAGACTTTGACTCTTGCTCGTCGAGGTGAGGTGAGGCGAAGGCTGGTTCCGTCCTTGTGGAGAAGGATCCATCCAAGAGAAGAACATGTTTCGTCCTTGTGGAGAAGGATCCGTCCAAGAGAAGAAGGTAACCCGCAGATGCTCCTCAGATGATTTGCTTCTTTTTCCTGGTGCGTGATCTTGCTGTGTGATGTCTATTTCCAACAAATTGACAGATGAGGGAAAAGGAGACCGCGCGTGGGATGCGTCAAGCTTGGTTGGATGCTGAAACGGCCGGCCGCGTCTATCGATCTAGTATCGGTGAGCCTCTCAATTTTTGGCACTTGATTTGTTTTGAAACCGTACTGGCCGGTCAATCTGTGGATGTGCTCGGATAGGAGCTAGTAGTACGTTTTGATCTACTAGTGGCGTAGTAGTAGAGTAGGTACGCACAGACGCAAGATGCTACTAGATGGTTGTTTATTTTTAGATCTGAAGGTTTATTATTTGTTGTTTTTAGATCGATCGATCATGTGTAGGAGATAGTAGTACAGTACGTTTTTTTTTATCTAACAGTAGTAATACGGAGACGGCGCGCGACACCGCCCGTGCGCGTGGGAGGCGGCGATGACCTGGATCCAGCTTAATCTGATGATGTGGATATCGCTCCCTTGAGACGGAACGATCGATCGATCTTGGACTCCTCGTACACGTGACTGACTGTGAAAAGGAAAAGGGAAAATACTCGCCCGCACAGGAAGGAGCTTGGAGGACCACGCGCCTGCGCCGTCTTCGACAGGATGCACGGTCTCGGCCTCGCCACGCCGCTGCTGGTGCTGGACCATGCCACCCTTCTGGAGGAACACCAGAGGTTCGAGGACGCATTCCGGGTCTACGAGCGCGGCGTCAGGTCGTTCAGGCACCCTCACGACGAGGCCATCTGGGAAGCGTATCTGGCCAAGTTCGTGCAGAGGCACGGGAGGAGCAGGCCGGAGAGGGTGAGGGACCTGTTCGAGGGCGCCGTCCTGCAGGCGCCGCCGGAGAGGAAGAAGGCGCTGTACCTTAAGTATGCAAGATTCGAGGAGGAGTTTGGCCTGGCTAGCCGCGCGATGAAGGTTTACCAGGACGCCGCAAGCGCCGTCCCGGCCGGCGATAGGCTCGGCGTCTACGAGGTGTACGTCGTGCGGGCCAAAGAGCTCTACGGCGTTCTGAAGGCGAGGGACGTGTACTGCCAGGCGATAAGCGGTGGCGGCCTCCCGGACGAGGACGCGACGACGATGTGCGTCCGGTTCGCCGACCTCGAGGTCGGGCTCGGGGAAGTCGCGCGCGCCCGGGCGCTGTACGTCTACGCGGCGAGCTTCACAGGTCCCGAGGTTCGCCCTGAGTTTTGGAAACGGTGGCACGACTTCGAGGTTCTCCACGGCGACGAGAGTACGTTCAGGGAGATGCTCCGTGTCAAGAGAACTGCAGCTGCTAGCGCCGGTGCCTGTGTGATCGGTAGTGCCGGCGCCGCCGTGGCGGAGATGGACGATTTCCGGGCCGCACCGAAGAGGCTGCTGCGTGCGTGCGCCGGCCAACAACTCCACGGTGTCGTTCACCAATGCAAGAGGACACGGCTGGTGTAAAATTAATGTATGTAATCATGTAATCACTAGAATCTGTTCAGAACTTGTGATACAAATGTATGTTTCACCACTCTGTTTTCACTCACTTTTTTTTTGAGATGTTTTTCGCTCACTTTTCGGGAGAAAGAGGCCGAGAATTGAGTTAAGAGATAGTTAGGTCCTCAACTGTTGGATTTGTATTTGCAACTGAAAAATATATTCACACGGTAAAAAAAATTATGAGACGACGACACATACCAATTCTCGATCGACTTAAAATTAGAGCGCACTTGAATTGTTTAGGACCAAAAACAAATCCTCTACGGGGGAGGAGGTTCGTTTCTTCTGAATTACTTGAAAATAAAATATGATCAGCGTTTAAGTTGCACAAATGGTTTCCCACTTCATATAATTAATTAATTAATTATTGATAAAGTAAACATGCGAGGTTAGAAACTAGAGCTTATCGGTTGATATGTGTGATTATAGGGCTATATGGTTTCGGCCACACTCTGCAAACCTAAGTGTCTATCAATCGGGGGTTTGCTCATTCTAGCAAGTTATGTTGCACGACACGTTACAAAATGTTGTGACACTTTCTATTAAAGAAGATAAGAACGGGAGTAGCAACTATTGTTTTTTTTTTTTTTTTGAAACGAGGCAAAAGACTTGCCATTTTCATTAATAAAGAAGAAGTACAGAATTTGGCCAGTTTATTAGCGGCCGAAAACTGAAGTGCCCAATTTTAGGAGAAAATTGGGCAAAAACCAACAACACACACTGGACACCCCGGCCAACCTGGCTACCCACACGGAGCACACACGCCATCGAGAAGAAAAGCCATCGATGAGGATGTCATCGAGCGTCATCGTCGTCACTCCTCCACGAGCCAGCGATTCCGACTTCACCTTAGACCGCCACCGAGACCCTCGCCGCGAACGACAATGGAGCCAATGTGAGCCTATGCCAAACAGTCGACCCCCAAACACGTCGAGGAGGAGGCAGCTCCGACTTCAATCGTGACCTTCATAGGAGAAAGTTGCACACCTTGCACCGACGCAAGCACCAATCAAGTGGCATCGTTGCCACAAGTCGCCTCGCAGCTCCGACTTCACCATCACGGCAGGGGTGACGAAGGACATGCCGCAACTCCGATCCGCTCACCATTGTCATCGTTGCCATGCAGCCCACGACGCCAACACCAACCATCTTCCACGGGTCCCTCCGACCAAAGCAGCTCCAAATCGATGCCCTCAAGAGGAAGACGACACAAGAGCGCCGCCATCGACCGATCACGGCGGATCTAGGGATTACCCCGGAGCTTTTCCAGACAGGATGACAAAATATCACCTCGGCGAAGCCTTCAAGAAGGCGGCGCCCGAAGCCGTCGCCATCGCCGGCCTCGGCCAGCTGCCGGCCAGCCACCGAGGACAAGGCATTAGCCCGGAGCATATCGCGCCATCCTGCTTCATGCTTCTGGCCAGACCACCTCCCTTTCCTCAACCACCATCGCCACCACGGTCGCCACACCCGCCCCAGCCCTGCCTGCGCGCGGCCGACCTCCAGGCGCCGGCAGAAGACCACCACCACGAGCACCTCCGCGCCACTCCAACACGCTCCCGGGAGGGCCGCCACTGGCCAGGGCCACCGCCCTTGCCCACGAACGTCGGCGAGCTCCAGCCGCTGCAGGTCTGACCGCAGCCGCGCCCTGAGCTCGACCTCCGCCGCGCCACCACGCCCCCGGCGAGCAGCAGCCGCCACCACCTTGACCCGCCGCGCGGCCCTCGCGGCCCAGCGGGCCCGGATGGCCCGTCCGCCCGCCGGCTCCACCGCTGCGCCACGACCGCGCCGCTGCGCCGCGCGCCCGGCCGCGAGGCCGCCTCTGCGCCGCGCAGTGCCGTCCAAACGGCCGCCGCGACGAACGCCTCGCCACCATGCAGGGCCGCCGCCACGTCGAGCTCCGCCGCACGCTGCGAGGAGGACCCCCGCCGCCCTTTGGGCGGGGCCCGCCGCCACGCGGCAAGGGCCGCCGGCGGCGGCGGCGAGGAGGAGGGGCAGAGAGGCCGGCGGCGGGGGCGCTAGGGTTTCCCCCAAGCCGCCAGAGGAGGGCGACGCGGGGATACTGACACTAAATTGTTATTTGACTAGCAACTATTGTTGAGACAATTGTGGCCTCTAACACCTAGGCTACTGATACGTCTCAAACGTATCTATAATTTCTTATGTTCCATGCCACTTTATTGATGATATCTACATGTTTTATACACATTATATGTCATTATTATGCGTTTTCCGGAACTAACCTATTGACGAGATGCCGAAAGGCCAGTTTTGTTTCTGTTTTTTGGTTTCAAATCCTAGTAACGAAATATTCTCGAATCGGACGAAATCACCGCCCAAGTTCCTATTTTTCCCGGAAGCTTCCGAGCAGGAGGAGGATGAGAGGGGGCCGGGGCCCCACACACACCCGGCGCGGGCCGGGGGGGCCCCCTATGGTGTGGGCACCCCGTGGCCCCTCCGACTCCCTCTCTTCGCCTATTTAGGCCTCTCGACCTAAAAACCCCGACGGAGACCCACGATACGGAGAAAACCTTCCAGAGCCGCCGCCATCGCGAAATCAAGATTCGGGGACAGAACTCTGTTCGGCACCACCCGGACGGGAATTGCCCCGGAGTCATCTCCACCGCCGTCTCCACCGCCATCTTCACCGCCATCGCTGCCTCCATGATGAGGAGGGAGTTCACCCTGAGGGCTCCGCCGTAGCTATGTGGTTCATCTCTCTCTTTATGTGATCTAGTTGAATATCGTCTATGTGCTACTCTAGTGATGTTATTAAAGTACTCTATTCCTCCTCCATGTGTGTAAAGGTGATAGTGTGTGCACAGTGAGTACTTGGCGTAGGCTATGATTATGATCTCTTGTAGATTATGAAGTTAATTATTGCTATGATGGTATTGATGTGTATTATTCCTCCTACATATGCATGATGGTGATAGTGTGCATGCTATGTTAGTTCTTGGTGTAATTATGTTGATCTATCTTGCACTCTCTAAGGTTATTTAAATATGAACATTGCATTGTGGAGCTTGTTAACTCCGGCATTGAGGGTTCGTGTAATCCTACGCAATGCGTTCATCATCCAACAAAAGAGTGTAGAGTAGTCCTATTATGTGATCATTGTTGAGAGTGTCCACTAGTGAAAGCAGGATCCCTAGGCCTTGCTTCCAAGCATCGAATCTCCGTTTGTTTACTGTTTTGTTGCATGTTTACTCGCTGCCATATTTTATTCAGATTGCTATTACCACTCATATACATCCATATTACTTGTATTTCACTATCTCTTCGCGAACTAGTGCACCTATACACCTGACAAGTGTATTTGGTGTGTTGGGGACACAAGAGACTTCTTGCTTTGTGGTTGCGGGGTTGCTTGAGAGGGATATCTTTGACCTCTTCCTGAGTTCGATAAACCTTGGGTAATCCACTTAAGGGAAACTTGCTTTGTTCTACAAACCTCCTGCAGGGCCCAACACGTCTACAAGAATAGAAGCACCGTAGACATCAAGCACTTTTAGGCGCCGTTGGGGAGGAAAGGTAAAAGGCACTCATACTTCGGTTCCAGGTAAAGTACTTTTCGGCGCCATTGTGTGTGTGCTCGAAGCTATTTCCTTTAGACTCTGCAATTACATCTTTTTGTTTCTTGTTTACACTAGTTAGGCATAATGGACAACAAAGAGCTTCTTATTCTATTTCCCGATTTAAGACATGGATGGTTTGATACAAAAATTAAAAAACCTATGGAACCTTATTTACATGATAGTAGCAATGTTATTAGTATGAATGCAATTACTGCTAATGCTATGAAGAAGTCTAAGCTTGGGAAGCTGGTTTACATAAAAATAATCTTTTTAGCTCCTCCGGAAGAAATATTTTGTTCTTATAATGCTTTATCTCCCATATGCGATAACTTTAATGATGCTTCGATATTTTAAATCCACCTGCTGAAAGTATTCGTATAAAATACCTATGAAAATTATTGAACGTGTTATGGATAACCGCTATGAAGGGGATGGAACTGTCAATCCTAGGAATCATTCTTGTTTTTGCATGAATTATGCGGGTTATTCAAGTGTGCGGTATTTCAATGGATGAAGTTAGAAAGAAATTATTTGTTATGTCGCTATCTGGTGAAGCGGCGCATTGGTATAAACTATTGAAGGACGGGCTCTCTTGATTGGAAGGATATTGTGCCTCTATTTTATTCCAAGTTCTATCCTCCAAGTGAAATTCACAAAGATCGAAACCATATATATAATTTTTGGCCTCATGATGGAGAGAGTATTGCCCAAGCATGGGAGAGATTGAAGACTTTAATGCTCAAATGCCCCAATCATGAGCTTCAGGTAATATCATCATTGATAATTTCTATGCAAGACTTTCTTTTCAAGATAAGACCTTGCTGGATACTACTTGTTCTGGATCATTCACGAGCAATAAAGAAGAGTTTAAAAGGGACCTTCTTGATCGGATTAAGGAGAACGCTGAAGATTGGGAGAACGACAAAGGTAAAGAGTCAGGTATAAACTATGATTATGAATGCATTGAAACTTTTATGAATACTGATAAATTTCGAAATATGAGTGCTACTTATGGTCTTGACTCTCAAGTTGCTGCAAATCTTTATAAAGCCTTTGCTTCTCATTTAGAACTGCCTAAAAAGAATTTTGATAAGTATCATGAACCTTTTAAAGAGGCTTGCATGAAGAATGACATTGTTGTTAATAATTGCAATAAGCATGCTCAAACTCCTAAGAATGCTATTTCCTATAAGCATGTTAATTTTTGCGGAATACATAGACCTTGTGGAATTAATCAAATAGAAGATGAATATTGTATCCACCACAGAAATGAAAAAACTAGAAAATGGTCTAGAGCTCTAGATGATCTTGGAGAAAAAGTGTGTGCCCTCTATCCTTTTATTTGTGAACTTTGCCATAGAGTTGGTCATTTTAATTTTCAATGTTCCTCCAATGATAATTCAAACCCCATGAGTGATGCAAATTTGTATTGTGATGATGAAATTACTCCTAATCAGCATGATGAACTTACCTTATTTTTGAAGTGTGAAGAGTTATCAAGAAAAATTTCTTTGTTAAATATTAACGATCTTGATATTGATGATGTCCTGCATGGTTGTCTTTCTTATTGCATTGATAATAGCCATACAAATACTTACATACAAAATATTTTAGAAGATGACACCTTGCCGAAATATGATAGGACCGCTGTGTGTTTTCAACTAATTAATGAGAAGGAGGGATCCTCCCAAGTTTCTTCTATTGTTTCTAAAAGTAAATCAGGTTATGCGGACAAGCCACCATTCAAGCCTCTTCCTCCTAAAGAGGGAACGAGGAGAAGGAGAAGAAGAAGAAGAAGGAACGAAGAAGAAGAAGAAGAAGAAGAAGAAGAAGAAGAAGAAGGAGAATAAAAAGAAAGAGGTAACGGCGTATCCCGCGTGAATGAGATAACGCTAGGTAACCGTAAGTATGTTTCTCCTAATGATTATTGTGATAATGAATCTGAATACGATGATCTTCCTATGCCCTTTACATACATTAGCGATCATGATTTGAATGAGCACACTACCTTTGATATTGGAAATCTCTTTGGTACTGATTAGAAATGATGATAGCATTATTCATGTCCCCTTAAACGATGATATTGAAAGCCCTAAGCTTGGGGATCTTTGTGCTTGAAGATCCTATATTTGAGACTTCTACTTTTAGTGAAAATGATGATATTACATATTCAGGTTTAGATAATTGCTATAGAGATGTATATGACACATGCTACAATTATCCTTATGAAACTTGTCATAGTTATGATGGGCTTGCCAAAAACAATTCTTTTAATATGCAACTTGTTTACCATGTTCAAATTCTTGATAATAATCTTGCTCCAATTACTATTAATGAGAATAACTCTTCTTATGCCAAAATTAATGATACTTCTATGCATATGAACCATGATAAGAATGTTTTAAGTGACGGGTATATTGTGGATTTCATCAATGATGCTACTGAAAGTTATTATGAGAGAGGGAAATATGGTTATATGCATCTTAATAATATTAAGTTTCCCCTCTTTATGTTGAGAATCTTTAAGTTACTCGTGTTTTATCCTCTTATGCTTGCCACTTTGCTCTTCATGAATTCATTTGTGTATAAGATTATTTTGCATAGGAAGCATGTTAGGCTCAAATGTGTTTTGAATTGCCTCTTGAAGCTCTCTTTTGCTTCAAATACTATTTCTTGGGGTGCATCACCAAAATTGCTGAGCCCATCTTAATGGCTATAAAGAAGAACTTCTTGGGAGATAACCCATGTGTTATTTTGCTACAGTACTTTGTTTTATATTTGTGTCTTGGAAGTTGTTTACTACTGTAGCAACCTCTCCTTATCATGTTTTTGTGCCAAGTAAAGTTTCTATGTTAAAGTTGATGTTATATTTGGGATCGCTGCGCAGAAACAGCATTGCTGTCTGTCACGAATCTAGGCACAGTTCTCTGTAGAAAATTCGAAAAAATCTGCCAATTTACGAGTGATCCTCAGATATGTACGCAACTTTCATTAGTTTTGAGTTTTTCCATTTGAGCAAGTCTGGTGCCAGCTTTAAATTCGTCTTTACGGACTGTTCCTTTTTGACAGATTCTGCCTTTTATTTCGCATTGCACTTTTAAGTTGAATGAGTTTCTTTGTTCCATTAACTTTCAGAAGTTTTGTGCAATGTCCAGTGAAAAGAATGTTTGTGTCACCTCTGACATGTGAATTTTTGATTATGCACTAACCCTCTAATGAGTTTGCTTGAAGTTTGGTGTGAAGGAAGTTTTCAAGGGTCAAGAGGGGAGGATGATATACTACGATCAAGAAGAATGAAAAGTCTAAGCTTGGGATGCCCGGTGGTTCATCCCTGCATATTTCAAGAAGACTCAAGCATCTAAGCTTGGGGATGCCCAAGGCATCCCTTCTTCATCGACAAAGTATCAGGTTCCTTCTCTTGAAACTATATTTTTATTCGGTCACATCTTGTGTACTTTACTTGGAGCGTTTGTGTGCTTTTATTTTTTTTTTATTTTGTTATCTTAGTTCTCTGAATAAGTTCATCCTTGTGTGGGAGAGAGACACGCTCCGCTGGTTCGTATGAACACATGTGTTCTTAGCTTTTAATTTTCATGGCGAAGGTTGAAACTGCTTCGTTAATTGTTATATGGTTGGAAACGGGAAATGCTACATGTAGTAATTTGTGTAATGTCTTGAATAATGTGATACTTGGCAATTGTTGTGCTCATATAGATCTTGTTTAAGCTCTTGCATCATGTACCTTGTACCCATTAATGAATAATTACATAGAGCTTGTTAAAATTTGGTTTGCATGATTGGTCTCTCTAAGTCTAGATATTTTCTGGTTGAGGTGTTTGAACAACAAGGAGACGATGTAAAGTCTTATAATGCTTACAATATGTTTATATGTGAGTCTTGCTGCACCATTTCATACTTGAGTTTTCTTCAAATAACCTTGCTAGCCTAAACCTTGTATCGAGAGGGAATACTTCTCATGCATCCAAATACTTGAGCCAATATTCATGCCATTTGTGTCCACCATACCTACCTACTACATGGTATTTCTCCGCCATTCCAAAGTAAATTGCTTGAGTGCTACCTTTAAACCATTCAAAATTTATCACCTCTGATTTGTGTCAATGTTTTATAGCTCATGAGGAAGTATGTGGTGTTTATCTTTCAATCTTGTTGGGCAACTTTCACCAATGGACTAGTGGCTTCATCCGCTTATCCAATAATTTTGCAAAAAGAGGCAATGGGATTCCCAGTCCCAAATTAATTAACAAAAATAGACACTCCTCTCCATGGTATGTGATTGTTGGACGGCACCGAAGGATTCGGTTAGCCATGGCTTGAGAAAGCAAAGGTGGGGAGGAGTGTCATCATAATAAAACTAAAATAAAAGGCACTCCTTCATGGTATGAGATTGTTGGCGGGCACCGAGGATTCGGTTAGCCATGGTTTGTGAAAGAAAGGTTGGAAGGAGTGCCACCCAAAAACAAAATGGGAGCAGCTCTTTGAAGGTTTGTTTGGCAAGGGGTTAGAGTACCCGCTACCATTCGTTGACAACAACAAACACTTCTCAAAACTTTACTTTTATGCTCTCTATATGTTTTCAAAATCAAAGCTCTAGCACAAATATAGCAATCGATGCTTTCCTCTTTGAAGGACCATTCTTTTACTTTATTGTTGAGTCGTTTTTACCTATTCTTTCTATCTTAGAAGCAAACACTTGTGTGAACTGTGTGCATTGATTCTTACATGTTTACCTATTGCACTTGTTATATTACTTTGTGTTGACAATTATCCACGAGATATACATGTTAAAGTTGAAAGCAACCGCTGAAACTTATATCTTCCTTTGTGTTGTTTCAAAGCTTTCTACTAAGAACTTATTGCTTATGAGTTAACTCTTATGCAAGACTCATTGATGCTTGTCTTGAAAGTATTATTCATGAAAAGTCTTTGTTATATGATTCATTTGTTTACTCATTATCTTCATCATTGCTTCAAATCTCTGCATTCATCTCATGTGCTTTACAATAGTATGATCAAGGTTATGATGGCATGTCACTTAAGAAATTATCATTGTTATCGTTTTACCTGCTCGGAATGACAGAACTAAGCTTGGGGATGCTTGATACGTCTCAAACGTATCTATAATTTCTTATGTTCCATGCCACTTTATTGATGATATCTACATGTTTTATACACATTATATGTCATTATTATGCGTTTTCGGAACTAACCTATTGACGAGATGCGAATTTTTCTTTTTCACTTTGTTTTGGTTTCAGAAATCCTAGTAAAAATATTCTCGGAATCGGACGAAATCCGCCCAATTTCCTATTTTTCCCGGAGCTTCCGAGCAGGAGGAGGATGAGAGGGAGCCGGGGGGCCCCCCACACCACACGGCGCGGGCCGGGGGGGCGCCCCTGGTGTGGGCACCCCGTGGCCCCTCCGACTCCCTCTCTTCGCCTATTTAGGCCTCTCTGACCTAAAAACCCCGACGGAGACCCACGATACGGAGAAAACCTTCCAGAGCGCCGCCATCGCGAAATCAAGATTCGGGGGACAGAACTCTGTTCGGCCTGCCGGACGAGGAACCCGAGTCATCTCCACCGCCGTCTCCACCGCCATCTTCACCGCCATCGCTGCCTCCATGACGAGGAGGGAGTAATTCACCCCCGGGGGTGAGGGCTCCGCTGTAGCTATGTGGTTCATCTCTCTCTTTATGTGATCTAGTTGAATATCGTCTATGTGCTACTCTAGTGATGTTATTAAAGTACTCTATTCCTCCTCCATGTGTGTAAAGGTGATAGTGTGTGCACCGTGTGAGTACTTGGCGTAGGCTATGATTATGATCTCTTGTAGATTATGAAGTTAATTATTGCTATGATGGTATTGATGTGTATTATTCCTCCTACATATGCATGATGGTGATAGTGTGCATGCTATGTTAGTTCTTGGTGTAATTATGTTGATCTATCTTGCACTCTAAGGTTATTTAAATATGAACATTGCATTGTGGAGCTTGTTAACTCCGGCATTGAGGGTTCGTGTAATCCTACGCAATCGTTCATCATCCAACAAAAGAGTGTAGAGTAGTCCTATTATGTGATCATTGTTGAGAGTGTCCACTAGTGAAAGCAGGATCCCTAGGCCTTGCTTCCAAGCATCGAATCTCCGTTTGTTTACTGTTTTGTTGCATGTTTACTCGCTGCCATATTTTATTCAGATTGCTATTACCACTCATATACATCCATATTACTTGTATTTCACTATCTCTTCGCCGAACTAGTGCACCTATACACACGACAAGTGTATTTGGTGTGTTGGGGACACAAGAGACTTCTTGCTTTGTGGTTGCGGGGTTGCTTGAGAGGGATATCTTTGACCTCTTCCTCCCTGAGTTCGATAAACCTTGGGTAATCCACTTAAGGGAAACTTGCTGCTGTTCTACAAACCTCTGCACTTGGAGGCCCAACACTGTCTACAAGAATAGAAGCACCCGTAGACATCAGCCTCAATTGAGGTCTTATGTGGTCGCTCACATCGTGACGTCTCGTTGCCTTTTCTTCTTCCTCTAACAACGATATAGATATATGGTGGATTTTCCAGTTATCAGATATCTACAATAATGGGTGCTCATTGCTACAAGGTTAATGCCCATGTGCCCCTTAAGCCACCATTGAAGTGATAACAACATTCATGGCATGCTGGTTGTTGCACTAGTTGATACCACTCCTTGAGACGAGAATGAAGTGATAAAATCATCCATGATATGGTTGTTGCACCCAATGTTATTATTTCCCCTTACTTTTCCTATTAAAAAGAGAAGAATCAGAGTTGCACAACATGTACACAAACTCCTTGAGACAATTCACAAACAAATCATTCACAAATTATTGGAGCGAAAGGAAGTGGGTTGTGCAATGTTTCAGCCATATCAGATATGCCACACTATGTACACACTACCTAGGACTAGGACTAGGAAGCATCAGGATTTACGACGACGGCCTTGGACGCAACATTACATCATTGATAAAAACATTATGCGACACACCTCTTGCATGGCTCGCAGAATCGCCGAGTGATGCATTATGGCACGACAACATTTGGTAAGAGCAAGAACATCTTCCTTTTTGTTGGAGGATGTTGCCATTAACATGTCTAAAGCAAATTTCATAGCTGAAATAGTTCAAATTGAAATGGTATAGAAGTGAATTAAACATGGAAAGTGCACCAGGTTGTCCAAGAAGAAAAAAAACTCCAAGGATTGGGAAAAGTTTTAGTTGCGAAGTACCTAATGACCATCATGCATGCAGAACAGGAGGACATGCAGAGCATGAAAATATAACAGAGCAGCTGACATCGCTGAACAGCAAGACAGGAGAGAAATTTATCCGGAATTGAAGATCAGTATTCGGTGTGGTACCTGATCAAGACCCTCGTCCATCAGCGCCTGGTCGTCACCGGTGGAAGCAGAGCCCCCGCCGGCCTGCTTCGATCCTCCCAGCTGCTGCTGCTGCCGCCGCTGCGCAGACCTTGCCTTCTCGTCCTTCCTGGCCTGCACGGCCTTGGCGACCTCGGCGATGGCGATGAGGCGGTAGGCGTGGCCGAGCTGCAGCGTGTCCCGTGGCTTGAGCAGCTTCACCCGCGTCAGCCGCACCGTGCCGCCTCCGCGCCGCCCCCGCTGCTGCGGGTCGGCCGGGCGGTGGTGGTGGTGGGTGTCCTCGGAGACGCGGAGGGTGACGAGCGCGACGTAGTGGCCGGGGTTGGCGCGCATGACCTCGGCGGCGCTGGTGGCCCAGTAGAGGCGCTCCACCCGCCCGCCCGGGTGCTGCACCACCACCGTCGCGTCCTCCGCCGCCTGGCAGTTCCCCATCCTCTCTCTCGCTGTCTCTGTGATGGACGGCGGCGGGTGATGCTGCTGCTGCGATTTATGTATGGGCGGCGACGGTGGGTGGTGGCGCTAACGACCGTGGCCGTGCTGCATGGTAGCCCCCGCCCACTACTCTGGACGCTGGTTGGGTTCCGCGCGTACTCGTCTGCCGCTCTTGGCGTTGGCGCTAGCGTTCTGGCTCGGCGGGACCGTGTCGTCTCGTCTCGTCGCTGTGTTTATATGTGCGGCAATCGCGTGTGCCTCGTGGCGTACTTGGAGCTGCGCGGCGCGGCACAGTTACGCCGCGGCGGTAACGGTGGTACGTGTTGTACCTCTACCTGCACGGCCGCCTTGTCCTAACTGGGATGGATCCGTGTGCTCGTTCGTGATGCTGTCATTCGTCCTGCAAACTGATTGGTACTTTGGTAGGTCGTATTACCTCGAAACAAAGCTCTCGAAAGCAGGAAACGGTCCGATTAGATGCCAGTTCACACGTTCATGTTGTGGCCCGGACGTCCCTCAAGGTACCCCGGGCGCTCCGGGGGAACCTCTAAACCAGCCGTTTCTCCATAGCTACCCTCGTCTCGTGTTTTTTGGAGAACGCGGCGTACGAGCGGACGCGGGCGACGGGCGGCGGAGATGGCGCGAGCACATGCGGTCATCCCTGCCTTATTACGACCCCTCTCTCTCTCACACAGTCAAGCACTTCCCCTTCTTTGTCGTTTGTGATGAGAAGATCGACAGCGGCCACTAGTGGAAAATGTGCCTTTTGCACCAGTTGGTATTGGCCATATGCACCGGATGGCTAACCGGTGCAAACTATCCGGTGCAAAAGGCCCCACTTTTTGCACCGTTTCACTTATAAACCGGTGCTAAAGGGGTCACCACGTGGCCGGCTGTGGGGCGCTCGGCGGAGGAGCTTTTGCACCGTTTCACTTACGAACCGGTGCAAAAGGGTTGTGCCGCGGCAGCATTTTAGTGTCCTTCCCTGCCGTGGCAGACTCTGCCACGGCAGGGAATTGCACTAAAACGCTGCCGCGGCAGAGACTCTGCCCCATTCGAAACACGGTATAATATTAATGCAGACAATTCAAATATATATATATATAGGAAACCATTATATTACATATATCGATCAAAGTGACACACGTTCATGCATATATATATATGTCTACATCAACTTTGATATTGGATGTCGGCCACATAGTGTTCTCCGTCTGGAGCTAAGACTTGCTCAACTAAGAATCCCGCCAGCTCTTCTTGAATTGCTCGTACACGCTCGGTTGCTAGAAGACCGTCCCGCAACCGTTCGATCTAATAATTTGAAGAAGGTACGGTGGTCAATATATATATGTGTGTGTATGTGAATGAAACAGAAGGTGATAAAATAAAGCCATGAATGTTGTTTACTTACATCAAGTTGTTCTAAAATGTTCCTCTTATGGTGGGTATTCTGGCGGATGAACTCGCAAACGTAGAACCCGCATAAATTATTCCCGTCCTCTTGCCTCAAGCACTTTACGAGAACAAAGTTCAATCAAATAATATATATATATAATCAAGGATGATAATAATGGTATTGAAACTAGAATCAAAGAGATGCGCGGCTCCAACGTATCGATAATTTCTTATGTTCCATGCTACTTTATTGATGATACCTACATGTTTTATGCACATTATATGTCGTATTTACGCATTTTCTAGAACTAACCTATTAACAAGATGCCGAAGAGCGTTGCTGTTTTTGCTGTTTTTGGTTTCGAAATCCTAGTAACGAAATATTCTCGGAATTGGACGAAATCAACACCAGGGTCCTATTTTTGCATGAAGCTTCCGGAAGACCGAAGGAGAGTCGAAGTGAGGCCACGAGGTGGCCGACGACGGCGGCGCGGCGGGCCCTGGCCGCGCGCCTGTCATCGGGCCCTCGTGCGCCTCTTGACCTGCCCTTCGCCTACTTAAAGCCTCCGTCGCGAAAACCCGATCGAGAGCCACGATACGGAAAACCTTCCGAGACGCCGCCGCCGCATCCCATCGGGGGATTCGGAGATCGCCTCCGGCACCCTGCCGGAGAGGGGATTCATCTCCGGAGGACTCTACACCGCCATGGTCGCCTCCGGAGTGATGAGTGTAGTACCCCTGGACTATGGGTCCATAGCGGTAGCTAGATGGTCGTCTTCTCCTAATTGTGCTTCATTGTTGGATCTTGTGAGCTGCCTAACATGATCAAGATCATCTATCTGTAATACTATATGTTGTGTTTGTCGGGATCCGATGGATAGAGAATACTATGTTATGGTGATTATCAATCTATTGTTTATGTTTTGTTTATGATCTTGCATGCTCTCGTTATTAGTAGAGGCTCTGGCCAAGTTTTTGCTCTTAACTCCAAGAGGGAGTATTTATGCTCGATAGTGGGTTCATGCCTTCATTGACACTGGGACGATGTGAAAAGTTCTAAGGTTGTGATGTCTGTTGCCACTAGGGATAAAACATTGATTCTATGTCTAAGGATGTAGTTGTCGATTACATTACGCACCATACTTAATGCAATTGTCTGTTGCTTTGCAACTTAATGCGAATGGGGTTCGGATGATAACTTGAAGGTGGACTTTTTAGGCATAGATGCGTTGGATGGCGGTCTATGTACTTTATCGTAATGCCCAATTAAATCTCACTATATTTATCATATCATGTATATGCATTGTTATGCCCTTCTCTATTTCTCAATTGCCCGACTGTAATTTGTTCACCCAACATGATTTTATCTTATGGGAGAGACACCTCTAGTGGCTGTGGACCCCGGTCCTATTCTTTACATCGCATACAATCTAATACTTGTTTTCTTGTTTTCTTGCAAACAATCATCTTCCACACAATACGGTTAATCCTTTGTTATAGCAAGCCGGTGAGATTGACAACCTCACTGTTTCATTGGGGCAAAGTACTTTGGTTGTGTTGTGCAGGTTCCACGTTGGCGCCGGAATCCCTGTTGTTGCGCCGCATCACATTTCGCCACCATCAACCTTCAACGTGCTTCTTGGCTCCTCCTGGTTCGATTAAACCTTGGTTTCTTTCTGAGGGAAAACTTGCCACTGTGTGCATCATACCTTCCTCTTGGGGTTCCCAACGGACGTGTACATCTACGCGCATCAGCGGCCTAGCCAGTAGTACTTACTGGTACATGTTTTTATTCGAAGTTCTTTATTCTTTAAACCCGGAGACTTATTGGTGAACTGTTTCCAAGCCTTGAGGAGGATATCAGCCATGTCCCCCCACGCCTCAAGGGGTTTACTCTTCGAGTCCATGACTTCTACTATCCCGGTGTCGGGTTCAATGACTAGCAGGATATAGTGAAACCTGCGGACACACATATATATGCATAACTCATCAATTACACTTAACACATGGAGTAAGCGAAAAAGATTTAATGTGTGAAGACAGTAACACTCACGAGAAGTTGTAAGGAAATAGTATTGCCCTTTTGTATGAGTTTTTCCTTAAGACATATACCAAGTTATTCTTCGTGTCCTTGGGAGAGTTGTGGACAGTATACCCATTCACGGTATATGGGTCAACGAACCCAAGATCATAGATTTGCCCCTTGCGGCATTCGCGGATCTTCATTCTGCATAATACGGTGAGAGTATGGTTATATGCATGCAATGGACGAGCCGCGGTAGAGACTTAATTACATAAATAATACTTACAGACAGTAGGCACTCAGCAGAGATTTGTCGAGGGCATCTTGGTTGAATAACTGAAATAATTCACAAAATTCGATGTTCATCACGTCATTTCGCCCGTAGTGCTCATCTGCCACCATGATCCAGTTCTTACCATCCTTACATTTTTCCATGTACCAATTATGCAGTCTTCGCAGTTGCGTTGATAGATTAGGCAACTCCTCAGCTCTGACAAGAGGTTGCCCGTACTTGTACTGGTATGCTATTTGGACATCATCACCCTTGAACATGAATTCTGCATCGATGCGGCTTAAGTACTCAGGAATACTCATACCGGCCGCATCTGCCTCATCTTTGTATAGTTTTACCATCTGCGGATCAAGGCACGCTAGGACATCGGGATACACTTGGAGCGGGGGGCACGAGTTTTTCTGGTTTCCAAGCTGGGGAACTGGTTTCCCTTCTACCTTACTTTTTTCCCACCGATCTCTTGCTGACACATTTTACTTGCGAATAGACCGGTCATAGTTCGATGAAAGACTTGGCTCAGGTTGATGAAGGTTCTTCAGCAGTTTCAACTTCTTTTCCAGAGATATAGCTGGCTCCGGCTCAAGCTGGGGCTTTTTCAATTTCAACATTTGTTTCTTGTGTTGTTCATCTACGATCTTGGCATTTTCCTCAACTGTATAGTCATAAGGTCTCTTGGGAGGAACCTTAGGCACTCTTGGGAGGGGCTCTTGTTTGCGTCTCGGTGATTTGTTACGACTCAGTGTCGTAGCGGTCCGCCTAATTTTGCTCTTAGACTTGCGGGCGGAGAAGGCTCATGCGGCGGCGGAGAAGGCTCACGCGGCGGCGGGAAGGCTCACGCGCCGGCGGGGAAGGCTCACGCACGGAGACGGCTGCATCGGTGGAGAATGCTGCCTCGGTGGAGACCTTGTTGGCGCCTTCCAACCCGGAATCACAATGAATTCCTTTCGCCATAGAACTGTAGTGTTCTTGGCTTCTCCCAGCTCTAGCAAATCCCCTTCACCGGCAGGGTGGTCAAGCCTCAGCGGCCCATACCCATCCATAACTTGATCCACCCCGGCAACAGGTAGCCAGGTGGAACCGGATTGAAGTGGTATCTTTGATCAGGTACTGGCGGTAAGACATAGCCGACCGCCGCCTTGGGCGCGTGTGAGCTGGTCCTTCTCTCTTTCGGGACAGAACTTCCCCTCTTCAACTTCCTTTGCAACATTTATAAAGGCTTCGATGGGAAGTGGATTTTCCCGATGTCTTTGTGTATATATGCATAACCCTTGTGCGTCCAACGTGCCCCCATGCGCGTAAAACCAATCCCTTGACCGCTGGTTCCATTTCAGTACCTCTGGCTGGATCCCCTTTTTAATTAGGTCGTTCTCCCATTTCTCCCACTTAGGCCTGCCAGCCTTGTAGCCTCCTCGCCCCATGGTATGGAAGTACATCTTATTAGAAGCATTTTTCATATTGGTGTCTGACCTTTTCTTTGCCCTGTCCGATTTCTTGTACTCCACAAATTCCTCCCAGTGGTCTTTTATCTTCTCATAGGGGCCATTGAAATCAGGAGTCTTCCCTTTCTTGACAAAGAAGGTGTCCAATTTCTTCTTGTAGTCGTTGAACTGTACCATCTTCTTAAGAGCCCACTTCTTAACTCTTCGCTATACGCTATTCAGCTCGGGATCCTCGGGGTCTGGCCTGTCATTCTCACTATCAGAGTCGGTTGCTCCGGAAAGGTGAAATTTACCAGCAGCTTCCTAAACATCAGACTTTTTAATCTCGTGTCGACATAAGTAACTCCTTCGCCCCCCTTTCCAGGTTTCTTCCATTCTTGAGTGGTGATCGGGACGGTGTCCCTAACAATAACTCCGCATTGACTTACAAACTTTTTGCGTGATTCTTGGGAGAAATCGGTTCGCCATCTATCGCGATTTCCGTGATGGTGCACCTTTCATGGTCTTCCATCTTTCTGGCCGCGCCTCGTTTAGTTCTGCCAGTAGAGTTTGTTGATCGGGAGGTCTAAAAGAAGAAACAATGTTAATACATGTATATGCACAAATCTGGAGGCTTGGTTAATTAATATATATACACCTCGGCGGCGTCGTGAGCTTCTCCCTCGCAGTCGTCACCTTCTCCCTCACCGGAGCCGTCTCCACGGTTGTCTTGCTCATCTTCCTCACCGGAGGCGTCTCCACGGGTTCGCTCGTCTCCCTCGCCGGATTGGTTTAGGTAAAGAGAGGTGATATCCTCATCATCACGGATAATCTCCTCGACGAGGTATTCTTTTTCTAGGTCTCGTTCCATAGTTTCTGCAAAGACTTACAAGTTATTCTAATGCTATAAACACAACGAAGCAGTAATTAACCAAGATAATGATATAAATAAATGATCAAATATTAGAGTTACACATATATATAAGTGCAAATTAAGGATAATGCTGAATACATAATCAAAGATCTGAGTTACACATATAGCTCGATTGGTCCCTAATACATCACACTACAAGCTCTCAACGGCGCCACCGGGTCCCGAGCCGCGCCGGGTGAACACCCAAAGCCACGGAACGATGCGGGAGCATAACTAACATGAGATCCCTGCATAACTGACCATCCGGTCCTATACATGTGTCTAACGCATACATGTAACGCGAACGTGCTCATCCTCCGCTGCAATGCGCGAGCTACCTCCGGCGGGGCCGCTCCCTCTGAAACGAACGTGGCTCATAAGACCTCCACCAGAGAATATCCAGGTCGACGACGGGACCCGGATTCCGCACCAAGGTGCGTGCCCCGGAAGATAACACCTCCCAGTGCCACCCCGGCGGAGCCCAGTCCCGAACTTCCCCCAACTGCCGCATCTCCTCTAAAATTGTCCTAGCTCCATGCGGCATCGTATGAAAACTAATATTGAATTTGAATAAATTACTTATGAATATATATATATCTTAGTAACGAATATTACTACTTTTGTCTAACACATACATTTTCTAACTACATTTTTATCTAACAAATATTTCTAACATATAAATTTCACTGATATTTTCTAACAAATATTTCTAACATATAAATTTCTAACAAATATTTCTAACATATAAATTTCTAACAAATATTTTCTAACAAATATTTCTAACAAATATTTTCTAACAAATATTATCTAACAAATTTTTCTAACTCTAAATTAACTAATATTTTCTAACCCTAAATTTTCTAACAAATATTATCTAACAAATATTCTAACATATAAATTTCTAACAAATATTATCTAAAAAATATTCTAACATATAAATTTCTAACAAATATTATCTAACAAATTTATCTAACTAATTTAACTACTAAATTTCCTAACTAATTAAAACAAAAAAAAATGAAAAAAAAAAACAAAGGGGGCGGGGCTCACCTTACGCGGCTGCGCCGGCGGAGTAGAAGCGCGCGCGCGCCGGGCGGCGCGCGCGGGGCGGTGGCGTTCAGCGGCGGCGCGGAGGAGGTGGCGCGGAGGAGGCGGCGCGGCGCGGGACGAGCGCGGAGGAGGCGGCGTGGGCGTCGCGGGCGGCACGGCGGCGCTGCGCGGTCGGCGATGGCGCGGACGCGGCGGGCGGCGCGGCCGAAAAATTTGACTTCACTACGAACTGCTCTCTCGCGCGGGTGGAGAAGACGGGTGGCGCGTGGGCTACTTGTAGTTGGAGCCTTTTGCACCGGTTGGTGGCTCGAACCGTGCAAAGACCTTTTTCGGCGACCAGCCTGCAAAAGCCATTTTCGCCCTCGTGTTTTCCCGCCATTTTTTTGCGTGAGTCGCGCGGGATAGGTTCCCGCCGCGCGTGGTAGGTTCCTCCAACGACGCCGCGCGGGATATTTTCCCGCCACGACGCGAGGGATATTTTCCCGCCACGCGATGACGCCGCGCGTGATTTTCCCGCCACGATGCAAGCGGCGCGCGGTATATTTTCCCACCACGACGCAAACGGCGCGCGGGATATATATTTTCCCACCACGGCGCCGCGCGGGATATTTTCCCTCTATAAATAGTACGTCCCCGTCTCTCCCACTTCGATCATCACCAAACCCTAGCCCATTGCACAATGCCCCCAAAGCCGCACCCGCCGCCGGTGGAGGTGGACCCGCAGCTCGCGGAGATAGAGGAGTGGGAGGAGCTGCAGCGGCAGGAGGCGGCAGCAAGGAGGGCAGCAGAGGATGAGGTGGACCCGCAGCTTGCAGAGATAGAGGAGTGGGAGGAGGCGGCGCTAGCGGCTACCATAGAAGCATTTGAGAGGCAGAGTCTCTAGGAGCTGCATAAGCGGCTGCATGTGGCGGATCTGGATAGTGAGGAGATGTATAAGCGTCGTCATGAGGAGGAGCTGCGGCAGGAGGCGGCAGCCAGGAGGGCAGCAACGGATGCGCGGAAGAACTAGTAGAAGTTGTTATTATTTTAGTTTAAATTTAGTTAATGTTAAATTTCAATAAAGTCGTTGTCGTTGTTTTAGTTTAAGTTTAGTTAACGTGTTTTGTTAAATTTCAATAAAGTCGTTGTCTTTAGTTTATATACCCCTTTTATCCCGGTTCCTGGCTTGAACCGGCGCTAAAGATGGTGGATTTGATTATATACCCCTTTTATCCCGGTTCCTGGCTTGAACCGGTGCTAAAGATGGTGGATTTGATTATATACCCCTTTTATCCCGGTTCCTGGCTTGAACCGGTGCTAAAGATGGTGGATTAGTTTATATACCCCTTTTATACCGGTTCCTGGCTGGGGTGCTAAAGATGGGGGGCTAAATCTGGGGAGGCTTATCTGGTGTTTGCCTTATCTGGGTGGCCTCATCTAGGGGGGGATTATCTGGAGGCACATTGCTATATATAGCCCCCGGGGAGAGTAGAGAGAGCGGCCGGAGAGGCAACGACCAAGAAGGAAAGAGCCTCTCCGGCGAAGCTTCTCGAAGATGTCTTAGATGGCTGGTCGTCTTAGACATCTTCGGAAGCTTTGCCCGAGTAACTCTTCCCGCAAGTCCCGCTCGGAAGCTGCTAGTATACCCAACAACCGGTAGCTCAGGGTAAGGAGGGCTTCCGGAGCTTTTCGAAGGAAAGAGCCTCTCGGCGAAGCTTCTCGAAGATGTCTTAGATGGCTGGCCGTCTTAGACATCTTCGGAAGCTTTGCCCGAGTAACTCTTCCCGCAAGTCCCGCTCGGAAGCTGCTAGTACGTATACACCCAACAACCAGTAGCTCAGGGTAAGGAGGGCTTCTAGGAGCTTTTCGAAGGAGCCTCTCCGGCGAAGCTTCTCAAAGATGTCTTAGATGGCTGGCCGTCTTAGACATCTTCGAAAGCTTTGCCCGAGTAACTCTTCCCGCAAGTAGGCTGCCCCCCCGGGTAATTAAAGAGGGCTCCGGGAGCTTCTCGAAGGAAAGAGCATTTAGTTCAAACGACCAATGTTACTGATACATATCACAACAAACGCTTCACAATATGAGCTCATCAAGGTACAGGATAATAATTCATACATTATGATCGCTTCGACCGTAACCATGGAGTAACTTCAACATTTAACGCGATGGTTGCATCAATGTTCACTCTGAAGGGCGGAATTTCAGCAAACTTATTATAATCTTCTGACATGTCTGTCTTGTCCTCGACTCCCACGATGGTTCTTTTCCCTGAAAGAACTATGTGACACTTTGGCTCATCGGATGAGCTCGTTTCCTTATGTTTTCTTTTCTTCGGTCTGGAGGTCATGTCCTTCACATAGAAAACTTGAGCCACATCATTGGCTAGGACGAATGGTTCGTCTCTGTAACAAGATTGTTGAGATCCACTGTTGTTATTCCGTACAGCTGGTCTACCTTTACCCCTTTTCCATCAAGCTTGAACCATTTGCACCGAAACAAAGGGATCTTAAAAGAAGGTCCATAGTCAAGTTCCCATATCTCCTCTATGTAACCATAATATGTGTCCTTTTCCCCAATGTTAGTGTTTGTTGCATCAATGCGGACACCACTGTTTTGGTTGGTGCTCTTTTTATCTTGGGCGAACGTGTAGAAGGTATTTCCATTTATCTCGTACCCCTGGAAAGTCATATAGTCGAAGATGGTGACCCGGCCAACAAGTACAACTGATCTCCAATAGCGTTGTTATTAATGAGATGTGTTCGGAGCCAACCGCCGAATGTCTGCGTATGTTATGTGTAATCCAGTCTTCAGACTGCCCTGGATATTCGGAGCGTACAATATTCTTGTGATCAGTGATATACGGGGCCACCAAGGTGGAACTTTGTAGAACTGTGTAGTGTGCTTGAGTGAAAGAAATGCCGTCCCTACATATCATTGATTTCCTTCCTAGCGTGCCTTTTCCACTTAGTCGCCCCTCATGTCGCGATTCAGGAACACCAATCGACTTAAGGTCAGGAATAAAGTCATCACAGAACTCGACCTCCTCTGTTCCATAGCCCTTGGAGATGCTTCCTTCTGGCCTAGCACGGTTATGAACATATTTCTTTAAGACCCCCATGAACCTCTCGAAGGGGAACATATTGTGTAGAAAGACAGGACCGAGGATGGCAATCTCTTCGACAAGGTGAACCAGGAGATGTGTCATAATATTGAAGAAAGATGGTGGAAACACCAACTCAAAGCTAACAAGACATTGCACCACATCCTTCTGTAACCTTGGAAGACTAGCTGGATCGATTACCTTCTTAGATATTGCATTAAGGAATGCACATAGCTTCACAATGGGTATTCGAACATTTTCCGGCAGAAGCCCCCTCAGTGCAACCGGAAGCAGCTGCGTCATAATAATGTGGCAGTCATGCGACTTCAGGTTTTGGAATTTTTTCTCCGCCATATTTATAATTCCCTTTATATTTGATGAGAATCCAGACGGCACCTTGATACTGTAAAGGACTTCAAAAAAGATTTCCTTCTCTGCTTTGGTAAGAGCGTAGCTGCCAGGACTTAAGCGACTCCCTGTATCCGCCTTGTAATCCTGTTCTTGCTTGTTCTTTGGGACTTTCATACGATACTGGTCCTCCCTTGCTTCTGGTGTATCTTTGTCTGCCCATACACGCCTAAGAAGCCTAGCAGGTTCACGCAAAGATTCTTCGTCACATGCATCACATCGATTGAAGAGCGGACCTCTAGGACTTTCCAATAGGGTAGATCTCAAAATATAGATTTTTTCTTCCACATGGGTGCGTGTCCGGTAACGACGTCTTTGGGAACAGATTTTTTCTTCGAATCAGTTTTATTGGGAACAGATTGGCCGCCAGGACCCTTTCCAAATATTACTTTTATGTCCTTGACCATATCAAGTAAAGCATCACCGGTACGGAGTTCAGGCTTCTCCCGGTGATCTGCCTCACCTCCGAAATGATTGCCTTTCTTTCTGACGGGGTGCCTCTTTGGAAGAAATCGACGATGCCCCAGGTACACAACCTTCTTACATTTCTTCAAATAAGCACCTTCGGTCTCATCTAAGCAGTGCGTGCATGCATTGTATCCCTTGTTTGTCTGTCCTGAAAGGTTACTAAGAGCAGGCCAATCATTGATGGTCACGAAAAGCAACGCTCGTAGGTTGAATGACTCATGTTTGTACTCATCCCATGCATGTACACCTGGTTTGCTCCACAACTATAAGAGTTCTTCAAATAATGGCCGTAGGTAAACATCAATGTCGTTGCCGGGTTGCTTTGGGCCTTGGATGAGCACTGGCATCATAATGAACTTCCGCTTCATGCACAACCAAGGCGGAAGGTTATAGATACATAGAGTTACAGGCCAGGTGCTATGACTGCAGCTCTGCTCCCCAAAAGGATTCATTCCATCTGTACTTAGACCAAACCTTAAGTTCCTCGCGTCATCTGCAAAGTCCGGGAACTCTCTATCGATTTTCCTCCACTGCGACCCATCAGCGGGGTGTCTCAACATCTCGTCTTTCTTACGGTCTTCTTTGTGCCATCGCAACAACCTGGCATGCTCTTTATTTCTGAACAGACGTTTCAACCGTGGTATTATAGGAGCATACCACATAACCTTGGCAGGAACCCTCTTCCTAGGGGGCGCGCCTTCAACATGCCAGGACGCCTGATCTTATACCGTAGTGGCATAGGCCTTTTTCCAAATTTTCGTTTGGCGGTAGAGGATGCATCATTAATGCATGCATGTAAGCACCTCTAATCCTAGAGGCAGAGCCTTCTTTGCTTCGTACGTCTCAGGCAATTCGTTATCTTTGAAACCTCCTCTTCATTATTTTCAGTAATTTCTCAAATGGCTTGTCACATATACCAGCCTCTGCCTTCCATTGCAGCAACTCCAGTGTGGCACCGAGCTTTGTGTTGCCATCTTCGCAATTTGGGTATAACTTCTTTTTGTGATCATCTAACATGCCCTTTAACTTTCGCTTCTCATTTTCAGTTTCTGCATCTCTGTGCATCAGCCATGGCCCGACGAAGATCATCATCAACGGGCTCATCTGATGTCTCTTCATCTTGATCACCTCCACCTGCCTCCTCATCTTCATCATGCCCTGTTGCAGTATCACCGTAGTTAGGGTACATATCATCATCCTCTTCTTCTTCGTCGTCGTCTTCCATCATAACCCCTCTTTCTCCATGCTTGGTCCAACAATTATAGCTGGGCATGAAACCTTTCCAAAGCAGGTGGGAGTGAATGACTTGCCATTCAGGGTATTGCTTTAAGTTCCGGCAATCAACACATGGACAACATATATAACCATCCTTGTGGGTTTTCCTCAGCCACACGGATAAATTATTTCAGGCCCGAAGTGAACTCGGGTAGACGTCGGTCAACGTACATCCATTGCCGCCGGTTCATCTACATCAAATAATTAAGTTTATCAAAAAAATATTACAAAACATCATAATATATATATATATATATAGTGGATATTAGCACCGTACAAATGAAAGGGTAAAGTTGTTTAACCTTGATTGAGGAGGGAAAGAAAGAGGAGAAAGCTTAAGTGTCGCTCCGGCACCTCATCTCATTTTTGTTTTGTGTAAAATCAAGCGGCATCATTCTCTCAGACATTTCATCGAGCACCTTGTGTGCATGCCAAAGAAATGCAAGGTAGCACTCAACACACACACCTTTCTCCTAGAAAAATGAAGTTGTGAGTTGGCTGGTTGGAGGTGAGCTGATATAGGGCTGGGGACCTTTTGCACCGGTGCAAAAGGTTCCTCAGCTGACACGTGCCTGGCGACAAACCTTTTGCACCGGTTTGTGTTACGAACCGGTGCAAAAGATAGCTCATTTGCACCGGTTCGTAACACGAACCGGTGCGTCCCTTGGCTGCTCCCCACGAACCGGTGCTAATGACCCCCTTTAGCACCGGTTCGTGCCAAATCCGGTGCAAAAGCCATCTGGGGCAAAAAACGAAAGCCCTTGTTTCTACTAGTGGGCCGTCGCTGATGTCTACGTTCCCCCTCCTTTCCTGTAGACAGTGTTGGGCCTCCAAGAGTAGAGGTTTGTAGAACAGCAGCAAGTTTCCCTTAAGTGGATCACCCAAGGTTTATCGAACTCGGGGAGGAAGAGGTCAAAGATATCCCTCATGCAACCCCGCAACCACAAAGCAAGAAGTCTCTTGTGTCCCCAACACACCAAATAGGTGCACTAGTTCGGCGAAGAGATAGTGAAATACAGGTGGTATGAATATATATGAGCAGTAGCAACGGTGCCAGAAAATAGCTTGCTGGCGTGTAGTTGATGGTGGTAGTATTGCAGCAGTAGTAACACAGTAAAACAGATAAACAAGCGGTAGTAACTCAGCGGTATTTAGGAACAAGGCCTAGGGATTACACTTTCACTAGTGGACACTCTCAACATTGATCACATAAGAATAGATAAATGCATACTCTACACTTTTGTTGGATGATGAACACATTGCGTAGGATTACACGAACCCTCAATGCCGGAGTTAACAAGCTCCACAATAATGCTCATATTTTAGTAACCTTTAGTGTAAGATAGATCAAAAGACTAAACCAAGTACTAGCATAGCATGCACACTGTCACCTTCATGCATATGTAGGAGGAATAGATCACATCAATATTATCATAGCAATAGTTAACTTCGCAATCTACAAGAGATCATGATCATAGCATAAACCAAGTACTAACACGGTGCACACACTGTCACCTTTGCACACATGCAGGAGGAATAAAACTACTTTAATAACTTTGCTAGAGTAGCACATAGATAAATTGTGATACGATGCACATTGCAATCATAAAGAGATATAAATAAGCACTTCACTACGCTCTTCAACAGTGAATAAGTACTTCGTGAAATATAGCCTAAGAGACCCACACGGTGCACACACTGTCACCTTTACACACGTGGGACAAGGAGTCTCCGGAGATCACATAAGTAAAACCCACTTGACTAGCATAATGACATCTAGATTACAAGCATCATCATATGAATCTCAATCATGTAAGGCAGCTCATGAGATTATTGTATTGAACTACATAGGAGAGAGATGAACCACATAGCTACCGGTACAGCCCCGAGCCTCGATGGAGAACTACTCCCTCATGGGAGCAGCAGCGGTGATGAAGATGGCGGTGGAGATGGCAGTGTCGATGGAGAAGCCTTCCGGGGGCACTTCCCCGCTCCGGCAGGTGAACAGACTCCTGTCCCCGGATCTTGGCTTCGCGATGACGGCGGCTGCAAGGTTTGTGGGTTTCGTCGTCGCCCTAGGGTTTTCGCGACGGAGGCTTTATATAGGCGAAGAGGCGCGGGAGGGGCGAGGGGGGCCACACCATGGGCGGCGCGGCCCCCTCTGGCCGCCAAGGTATCATCGCCCTGTGCCCCTCTCGAGTGGTTCTCGTGTGTTACGGATGGTTCCGGAAAAATAGGAATACGGGTCTTGATTTCGTCAGATTCCGAGAATATTTCGTTACTAGGATTTCTGAAACCAAAAACAGCAAAAACAGGCACTTCGGCATCTTGTTAATAGGTTAGTTCCAGAAAATGCATCAAAACGATATAAAGTGTGCATAAAACATGTAGGTATCATCAATAAAGTAGCATGGAACATAAGAAATTATCGATACGTTGGAGACGTATCAGCATCCCCAAGCTTAGTTCTGCTCGTCCCGAGCAGGTAAAACGATAACAAAGATAATTTCTGAAGTGACATGCCATCATAATCTTGATCATACTATTTGTAAACATATGTAATGAATGCAGCGATCAAAACAAAGGTAATGTCATGAGTAAACAACTGAATCATAAAGCAAAGACTTTTCATGAATAGTACTTCAAGACAAGCATCAATAAGTCTTGCATAAGAGTTAACTCATAAAGCAATAAATCAAAGTAAAGGCGTTGAAGCAACACATAGGAAGATTAAGTTTCAGCGGTTGCTTTCAACTTATAACATGTATATCTCATGGATATTGTCAACATAAAGTAATATAACAAGTGCAATATGCAAGTATGTAGGAATCAATGCACAGTTCACACAAGTGTTTGCTTCTAAGATAGAAAGAATAGGTAAACTGACTCAACAATAAGGTAAAAGAATGGTCCTTCAAAGAGGAAAGCATGGCTATATTTGTGCTAGAGCTTTGATTTTGAAAACATATAGAGAGCATAAAAAAAGTTTTGAGAGGTGTTTGTTGTTGTCAACGAATGGTAATGGGCACTCTAACCCCCTTGCCAGGCAAACCTTCAAAGAGCGGCTCCCATTTTATTTTGTTTTTGGGTGGCACTCCTTCCAACCTTTCTTTCACAAACCATGGCTAACCGAATCCTCGGGTGCCTGCCAACAATCTCATACCATGAAGGAGTGCCTTTTTATTTTAGTTTTATTATGATGACACTCCTCCCCACCTTTGCTTTCTCAAGCCATGGCTAACCGAATCCTTCGGGTGCCGTCCAACAATCACATACCATGGAGGAGTGTCTATTTTTGTTAATTAATTTGGGACTGGGAATCCCATTGCCAACTCTTTCTGCAAAATTATTGGATAAGCGGATGAAGCCACTAGTCCATTGGTGAAAGTTGCCCAACAAGATTGAAAGATAAACACCACATACTTCTTCATGAGCTATAAAACATTGACACAAATCAGAGGTGATAAATTTTGAATGGTTTAAAGGTAGCACTCAAGCAATTTACTTTGGAATGGCGGAGAAATACCATGTAGTAGGTAGGTATGGTGGACACAAATGGCATGAATATTGGCTCAAGTATTTGGATGCATGAGAAGTAATTCCTCTCGATACAAGGTTTAGGCTAGCAAGGTTATTTGAAACAAACACAAGGATGAACCGGTGCAGCAAAACTCACATAAAAGACATATTGTAAACATTATAAGACTCTACACCGTCTTCCTTGTTGTTCAAACTCAATACTAGAAATTATCTAGACCTTAGAGAGACCAATTATGCAAACCAAATTTTAGCAAGCTCTATGTATTTCTTCATTAATAGGTGCAAAGTATATGATGCAAGAGCTTAAACATGAACACAACAATTGCCAAGTATCACATTACCCAAGACATTTTAGAATTACTACATGTAGCATTTTCCAATTCCAACCATATAACAATTTAACGAAGAAGAAACTTCGCCATGAATATTATGAGCTAAGAACACATGTGTTCATACGAACCAGCGGAGCGTGTCTCTCTCCCACACAAGGATGAACTTATTCAGAGAACTAAGATAACAAAACAAAAACAAAAATAAAAGCACACAGACGCTCCAAGTAAAATACATAGGATGTGATGGAATAAAAATATAGTTTCACTAGAAGAAACCTGATAAGTTGTCGATGAAGAAGGGGATGCCTTGGGCATCCCAAGCTTAGATGCTTGAGTCTTCTTAAAATATGCAGGGATGAACCACCGGGCATCCCCAAGCTTAGACCTTTCACTCTTCTCGATCACATTATATCACCCTCTTCTATTGACCCTTGAAAACTTCCTTCACACCAAACTTCAAGCAAACTCGTTAGAGGGTTAGTGCATAATCAAAAATTCACATGTTCAGAGGTGACACAATCATTCTTAACACTTCTGGACATTGCACAAAACTTCTGAAAGTTAATGGAACAAAGAAACTCATTCAACTTAACAAAAGCGGCAATGCGAAATAAAGGCAGAATCTGTCAAAACAGAACAGTCCGTAAAGACGAATTTTAAGATGGCACCAGACTTGCTCAAATGGAAAAACTCAAAACTAATGAAAGTTGCGTACATATCTGAGGATCACGCTCGTAAATTGGCAGATTTTTTCGAATTTTCTACAGAGAACTGTGCCCAGATTCGTGACAGACAGCAATGCTGTTTCTGCGCAGCAATCCCAAATATAACATCAACTTTGACATAGAAACTTTACTTGGCACAACAAAACACAAAACTAAGATAAGGAGAGGTTGCTACAGTAGTAAACAACTTCCAAAACACAAATATAAAACAAAGTACTGTAGCAAAATAACACATGGGTTATCTCCCAAGAAGTTCTTTTCTTTATAGCCATTAAGATGGGCTCAGCAGTTTTAATGATGCACTCGCAAGAAATAGTATTTGAAGCAAAAGAGAGCATCAAGAGACAAATTCAAAACACATTTAAGTCTAACATGCTTCCTATGAAAGAGAATCTTGTAAATAAACAAGTTCATGAAGAGCAAAGTAACAAGCATAGGAAGATAAAACCAGTGTAGCTTCAAAAATTTCAGCACATAGAGAGGCATTTTAGTAACATGAAAATTTCTACAACCATATTTTCCTCTCTCATAATAACTTTTAGTAGCATCATGAGCAAACTCAACAATATAACTATCACATAAAGCATTCTTATCATGAGTCTCATGCATAAAATAATTACTACTCCCAACATAAGCATAGTCATTCTTATTAATTGTAGTGGGAGCAAATTCAACAAAGTAGCTATCAAATATAGGAGGTATATTGTAATCATAATCAAATTTATCCTCCATAATAGGTGGTAACAAAAGACTACTATCATTATAATCATCATAAATAGGAGGCAAAGTATCATCAAAGTAAATTTTCTCCTCAATGCTTGGGGGACTAAAAATATCATGCTCATCAAAGCCAGCTTCCCCAAGCTTAGAATTTTCCATAGCATTAGCAACAATGGTGTTCAAAGCATTCATACTAATAACATTCCCATTATCATGCATATAAAGTTCCATGGGTTTTTTAATTCTCTCTTCAAACACATCATGTCCTAATTCAAGATAAAGTTCATAAAGATCTCTCATATTTTTGTTGTTTTCCATTATGCCTAACTAGTGTAAACAAGAAACCAAATGTCGCAATTGCAGAGTCTAAAGGAAATAGCTTCGAGTACTTACAATGGCGCCGGAAAATAGCTTAGTAGCCGAGATCCGGAGTGTGAGTACCTTTTACCTTTCCCCGGCAACGGCGCGGAAATTTAGCTTGATGTCTACGTTCCCCTCCTTTCCAGTAGACAGTGTTGGGCCTCCAAGAGTAGAGGTTTGTAGAACAGCAAGTTTCCCTTAAGTGGATCACCCAAGGTTTATCGAACTCAGGGAGGAAGAGGTCAAAGATATCCCTCTCATGCAACCCTGCAACCACAAAGCAAGAAGTCTCTTGTGTCCCCAACACACCAAATAGGTGCACTAGTTCGGCGAAGAGATAGTGAAATACGAGGTGGTATGAATATAAATGAGCAGTAGCAACGGTGCAGAAAATAGCTTGGCGTGTAGTTGATGGTGGTAGTATTGCAGCAGTAGTAACACAGTAAAACAGTAAACAAGCGGTAGTAACTCAGTATATTAGGAACAAGGCCTAGGGATTACACTTTCACTAGTGGACACTCTCAACATTGATCACATAACAGAATAGATAAATGCATACTCTACACTTTTGTTGGATGATGAACACATTGCGTAGGATTACACGAACCCTCAATGCCGGAGTTAACAAGCTCCACAATAATGCTCATATTTTAGTAACCTTTAGTGTAAGATAGATCAAAAGACTAAACCAAGTACTAGCATAGCATGCACACTGTCACCTTCATGCATATGTAGGAGGAATAGATCACATCAATATTATCATAGCAATAGTTAACTTCGCAATCTACAAGAGATCATGATCATAGCATAAACCAAGTACTAACACGGTGCACACACTGTCACCTTTGCACACATGCAGGAGGAATAAAACTACTTTAATAACTTTGCTAGAGTAGCACATAGATAAATTGTGATACGATGCACATTGCAATCATAAAGAGATATAAATAAGCACTTCACTACGCTCTTCAACAGTGAATAAGTACTTCGTGAAATATAGCCTAAGAGACCCACACGGTGCACACACTGTCACCTTTACACACGTGGGACAAGGAGTCTCCGGAGATCACATAAGTAAAACCCACTTGACTAGCATAATGACATCTAGATTACAAGCATCATCATATGAATCTCAATCATGTAAGGCAGCTCATGAGATTATTGTATTGAACTACATAGGAGAGATGAACCACATAGCTACCGGTACAGCCCCGAGCCTCGATGGAGAACTACTCCCTCCTCATGGGAGCAGCAGCGGTGATGAAGATGGCGGTGGAGATGGCAGCGGTGTCGATGGAGAAGCCTTCGGGGCACTTCCCCGCTCCGGCAGTGCCGGAACGAGACTCCTGTCCCCGGATCTTGGCTTCGCGATGACGGCGGCTCGGAAGGTTTCGTGGGTTTCGTCGTACGCCCTAGGGTTTCGCGACGGAGGCTTTATATAGGCGAAGAGGCGGCGCGGGAGGGGCTGGGGGGCCACACCATAGGGCGGCGCGGCCCCCTCCGGCGCGCCAAGGTATCATCTGGGGGCCTGTGGCCCCTCTCGGTGGTTCTCGTGTGTTACGGATGGTTCGGGAAAATAGGAATGCGGGTCTTGATTTCATAGATTCGAGAATATTTCGTTACTAGGATTTCTGAAACCAAAAACAGCAGAAAACAGGAACTGGCACTTCGACATCTTGTTAATAGGTTAGTTCCAGAAAATGCATCAAAACGATATAAAGTGTGCATAAAACATGTAGGTATCATCAATAAAGTAGCATGGAACATAAGAAATTATCGATACGTTGGAGACGTATCAGTCGCCGGCGTGCATTCTCCATCTTCGTTGACCTCTGTTCTGCCGGATCCTCTTCCAATCTCTGAAAGAAAGCTCGAACCCTAGATGTGGTAGATGTGTATGCAGAGTAAACATGCGTAGATCTAATCGTAGATGTGGTAGATTAAGTTTGTAGATGGTGGATTTATGTTATATGGAACCATTTTTACCCGCCTTAGTGGATTTAGGTAGTGCTATAGATTGACTAGTTTCACAGTTTAAGCGTTAAATCTACCGCAGGTCGTCATGTCTTCCACTCCTTCGAGCACTTCCACAGTGGTCCTGCCTTCCACTCCGTCGAGCACAGCCACGGTAGTGCTGCCTTCCACTACGTCGAACACAACCACAGTGGTGCTGCCTTCTTCACCGTCCAGTTGACCAACCTCTGCGCTTAATCCCGCTCTGCTCACGGTAAGTATTATATGTCATGATTGCCATTGTTCCGATGGATTGTGTTGGTCACTTAACCCTGTGATAACGCGTGAAGCACACGTCCGTTGGGAACCCCAAGAAGAAGGTGTGATGCGTACAGCAGCAAGTTTTCCCTCAGTAAGAAACCAAGGTTTATCGAACCAGTAGGAGTCAAGGGCCACGTGAAGGTTGTTGGTGGAGGAGTGTAGTGCGGCGCAACACCAGTGATTCCGGCGCCAACGTGGAACCTACACAACACAATCAAAATACTTTGCCACAACGTAATAGTGAGGTTGTCAATCTCACCGGCTTGCTGAAAACAAAGGATTAAACGTATGGTGTGGAGAATGATGTTTGTTTGCGAAGAACAACAGAGAACAGAGATTGCAGTAGATTGTATTTCAGATGTAAAAGAATGGACCGGGGTCCACAGTTCACTAGTGGTGTCTCTCCAATAAGATAAATAACATGCTGGGTGAACAAATTATAGGTGGGCAATTGACAAATAAAGATTCAATACATATCATGATGATCACTATGAGATTTAATCGGGGCATTACGACAAAGAACATAGACCGCCATCCAATGCATCTATGCCTAAATAGTCCACCTTCGGGTTAGCATCCGCACCCTTCCAGTATTAAGTTGCAAACAACAGACAATTGCATTAAGTATGGTGCGTAATGTAATCAACACAAATATCCTTAGACAAAGCATTGATGTTTTATCCCTAGTAGCAACAACACATCCACAACCTTAGAACTTTCTGTCACTGTCCCAGATTCAATGGAGGCATGAACCCACTATCGAGCATAAATACTCCCTCTTGGAGTTACAAGTATCAACTTGGCCAGAGCCTCTACTAGCAACGGAGAGCATGCAAGAACATAAACAACACATATATGATAGATTGATAATCAACTTGACATAGTATTATATATTCATCGGATCCCACCAAACACAACATGTAGCATTACAAATAGATGATCTTGATCATGTTAGGCAGCTCACAAGATCTAAACATGATAGCACATGAGGAGAAGACAACCATCTAGCTACTGCTATGGACCCATAGTCCAAGGATGAACTACTCACGCATCAATCCGGAGGCGGGCATGGTGATGTAGAGCCCTCCGGTGATGATTCCCCTCTCCGGCGGGGTGCGGAGGCGATCTCCTGAATCCCCGAGATGGGATTGGCGCGGCGTCTCTGGAAGTATTTCCGTATCGTGGCTCTCGGTAATAGGGTTTTCGCGACGGAGTATAAGGAGGCGGAAGGGCAGCGCAGGAGGGGCACGGGGGCCCACACCATAGGCGGCGCGGCCCATGCGGGCCGCGCCGCCCTGGTGTCGGCCCCTCGTGGCCCCATTATGCTCTTCGGTCTTGGAAGCTCCGTGGAAAAATAAGACTCGGCGTTGATTTCGTCCAATTCCGAGAATATTTCCTTTGTAGGATTTGAAACCAAAAACAACAAAAAACAACGGCGCTTCGGCATCTTGTTAATAGGTTAGTGCGGAAAATGCATAATAATGATGTAAAGTATGTATAAAACATGTAAGTATTGTCATAAAAGTAGCATGGAACATAAGAAATTATAGATACGTTGGAGACGTATCAAGCATCCCAAGCTTAGTTCCTACTCGCCCTCGAGTAGGTAAACGATAACAACAATAATTTCTGAAGTGACATGCTACCAACATAATCTTGATCAACATTATTGTAAAGTATATGAGATGAATAGAGTGATCTGAAGCAATAGATTGCTAACAAAAGATAATGACTAAACAACTGAATCATATAGCAAAACTTTTCATGAATAGTACTTTCAAGACAATTATCAAAAAGACTTGCATAAGAGCTAACTCATAAAGCAATATATTCAAAGTAGAAGGCATTGAAGCAACACAAAGGATGATTAAGTTTCAGCAATTGCTTTCAACTTGTAACATGTATATCTCATGGATAATTGTCAACATAAAGTAATATAACAAGTGCAATAAGTAAACATGTAAGAATCAATGCACACAGTTAACACAAGTGTTTGCTTCTAAGATAGAAAGAAGTAGGTAAACTGACTCAACATAAAGTAAAAGAATGACCCTTCGCAGAGGGAAGCATGGATTACTATTTTTGTGCTAGAGCTTTTGTTTTGAAAACATAGAAACAATTTTGTCAACGGTAGTAATAATTCATATGTGTTATGCATAATACTTCCTACAAGTTGCAAGCCTCATGCATCGAATACCAATAGTGCCCGCACCTTGTCCTAATTAGCTTGGATTTACATGGATTATCATTGCATAACATATTTTTCAACCAAGTGTCACAAAGGGGTACCTCTATGCCGCCTGTACAAAGGTCCAAGGAGATAAATCGCATTTGATTTCTCGTTTTTAATAGATCTCAACTTAGGACATCCATACCGGGACAACATAGAAAATAGATAATGGACTCCTCTTTAATGCATAAGCATTCAACAACAAATAATATTCTCATAAGAGATTGAGGATGAATGTCCAAACTGAAAACTTCCACCATGATACATGGCTTTGGTTAGCGGCCCAATGTTCTTCTCTAACATATGCATACTCAAACCATTTGATCATGATAAATCACCCTTACTTCAGACAAGACGAACATGCATAGCAACTCACATGATATTCAACAAAGGTATAAAAAGTTGATGGCGTCCCCAGAAACATGGTTACCGCTCAACAAGCAACTTATAAGAACTAAAACACATAGCTACATATTCATCACCACAATAGTTTTTAAGCTATTTTCCCATGAGCTATATATTGCAAAGACAAAGGAATGAAATTTTAAAGGTAGCACTCAAGTAATTTATTTGGAATGGCAGAAAATACCACATAGTAGGTAGATATGGTGGACACAAATGGCATGGGTTTTGGCTCAAGGTGTTTGGATGCACGAGAAGCATTTCCTCTCAGTACAAGGCTTTGGCTAGCAAGGTTGTTTGAAGCAAACACAAGTATGAACAGGTACAAAAACTTACACAAGAACATATTGCAAGCATTATAAGACTCTACACCTGTCTTCCTTGTTGTTCAAACACTTTTACCAGAAAATATCTAGACCTTAGAGAGACCAATCATGCAAACCAAATTTCAACAAGCTCTATGGTAGTTCTCCACTAATAGATTAAACTACATGATGCAAGAGCTTAAACATGATCTATGAGAGCTCAAAACAATTGCCAAGTATCAAGTTATTCAAAACTATATGAAGTATTTTCTAATTCCAACCAAATAACAATCAACGAAGCAATTTTCAGCCTTCGCCATGAACATTAAAGCATAACTAGGAACACAAGTGTTCAAATGAAAAAGCGGAGCGTAATATCTCCAATACAAGGATGGTGGGATCCAACTTTATTCAAACCAAAACAAAAAAAAAGCAAACAGACGTTCCAAGTAAAGAACATAAGATGTGATGGAATAAAAATATAGTTTCACTAGAAGTGACCTGATAAGTTATCGATGAAGAAGGGGATGCCTTGGGCATCCCCAACCTTAGATGCTTGAGTCTTCTTAAAATATGCAGGGTGAACCACGGGGCATCCACAAGCTTAGCCTTTTCACTCTTCTTGATCATATTGTATCATCCTCTTCTCTTGACCCTTGAAAACTTCCTCCACACCAAACTTAAAGCAAACTCATTAGAGGGTTAGTGCATAATCAAAAATTCATATATTCAGAGGTGACATAATCATTATTAACACTTCTGGACATTGCACAAAGCTACCGAAAGTTAATGGAACAAAGAAATCCATTCAACATAGCAAAAGAGGCAATGCGAAATAAAAGGCAGAATCTGTCAAAACAGAGTCCGTAAAGACGAATTTTTCTGAGGCACTTAACTTGCTCAGATGGAAAAACTCAAAACTAATGAAAGTTGCGTACAAATCTGAGGATCACGCACGTAAATTAGCAGTTTTTTTTGATTTTTCTACAGAGAGATCTACGCAAATTCGTGACAAACAGCAAATCTGTTTCTGCGCAGTAATCCAAATCTAGCATCAACTTTACTATAGAGACTTTACTTGGCACAAAAACATGATAAGGTGAGGTTGCTACAGTAGTAACAACTTCCAATACTCAACAATGCAGTAGTAAAATAAAAACATGGGTTATCTCCCAAGAAGTGCTTTTCTTTAACGCCTTTCAGCTAGGCGCAGAAAGTGCAAATCAAGTAACATCAAGAGAAGAAGCATCAACATCATAATTTTTCTTACAAACACAACTTGTTGCAGAGGGTACCTTAGATGCTCCATTATCTAAATTTCCCATGGTGGTGCTAGGGGTTTTATCAATTTTAAACTTAAGGGAAGAAAAAGTTGAACCCAAGGTTCCCATGGCTTTTTCAAGTTCACTAATCCTGTTGGTTTGATTATCATGGATAACACAAGTTTCTAGGACAACAATTCTTTCATTAATTTCTCCAAGGGATTTATCAAGTTTATCAGTATTATCAAGTAATATTCCCAATTTAGTCTCAACACTTGGAAAATTTTTCTCTATGGCTTCCAACTTTTTCATGACATCATCAAGAGAGATTTCAATTTTAACTTCATTAACAGGTGGTGTTCCTACTAGACTCTCAATAATGCAACTAGCTTCTAAAGCAGGAGTACCTAGGAAATTACCTCCCGAAAGAGTATCAAGAACATACCTATTCCAGCTAGATATACCAACATAAAAGTTCCTAAGAAGGATAATAGTGGAGTGTTTCCTAATGCACCTATGATGAGCATTACTAATTCTGTACCAAGCATCTTTAAAACTTTCCCCACCTTGTTGCTTAAAAGAACGAACTTCAACTTCAGGATTACTCATTTTAGCAGTAATAAAAGTAAACTAAGCAAACAGAATAGAATAAAGTAAAGACAAGTAACTAATTTTTTTGTGTTTTGGTATAGAGCAAGTAAACAAGAAAAGTGAAATAAAGTAAAGCAACTAATTTTTTTGTATTTTTTATATAAAGCAAACAAGATAGAAAATAGAATAAAGTAAAGCAAGACAAAAACAAAGTAAAGAGATTGGATGTGGGAGACTCCCCTTGCAGCGTGTCTTGATCTCCCCGGCAACGGCGCCAGAAAAAAGTCTTGATGGCGCGTGAAGCACACGTCCGTTGGGAACCCCAAGAGGAAGGTGTGATGCGCACAAGTTTTCCCTCGAAAGAAACCAAGGTTATCGAACCAGTAGGAGTCAAGGGCCACGTGAAGGTTGTTGGTGGAGAAGTGTAGTGCGGCGCAACACCAGTGATTCCGGCGCCAACGTGGAACCTGCACAACACAATCAAAATACTTTGCCACAACGTAACAGTGAGGTTGTCAATCTCACCGGCTTGCTGAAAACAAAGGATTAAACGTATGGTGTGGAGAATGATGTTTGTTTGCGAAGAACAACAGAAAACAGATTGCAGTAGATTGTATTTCAGATGTAAAAGAATGGACCGGGGTCCACTAGTGGTGTCTCTCCAATAAGATAAATAACATGCGGGTGAACAAATTACAGGTGGGCAATTGACAAATAAAGATTCAATACATATCATGATGATCACTATGAGATTTAATCAGGGCATTACGACAAAGAACATAGACCGCCATCCAAGCATGCATCTATGCCTAAATAGTCCACCTTCAGGTTAGCATCACCCCTTCCAGTATTAAGTTGCAAACAACACAATTGCATTAAGTATGGTGCGTAATGTAATCAACACAAATATCCTTAGACAAAGCATTGATGTTTTATCCCTAGTAGCAACAGCACATCCACAACCTTAGAACTTTCTGTCACTGTCCCAGATTCAATGGAGGCATGAACCCACTATCGAGCATAAGTACTCCCTCTTGGAGTTACAAGTATCAACTTGGCCAGAGCCTCTACTAGCAACGGAGAGCATGCAAGAACATAAACAACACATATATGATAGATTGATAATCAACTTGACATAGTATTATATATTCATCAGATCCCACCAAACACAACATGTAGCATCACAAATAGATGATCTTGATCATGTTAGGCAGCTCACAAGATCTAAACATGATAGCACAAGGGGAGAAGACAACCATCTAGCTACTGCTATGGACCCATAGTCCAAGGATGAACTACTCACGAATCAATCCGGAGGCGGGCATGGTGATGTAGAGCCCTCCGGTGATGATTCCCTCTCCGGCAGGGTGCCGGAGGCGATATCCTGAATCCCCGAGATGAGATTGGCGGCGGCGGCTCGGGAAGTATTTCCGTATCGTGGCTCTCGGTAAGGGTTTTCGCGACGGAGAGTATAAGTAGGCGGAAGGGCAGAGGAGGGGCACAAAGGCCCCACACCATAGGCCGCGCGGGCCCCATGCGGGCGCCGCTCTATGGTGTCGGCCCCTCGTGGCCCCACTTCGTATGCTCTTCGGTCTTCTTGAAGCTCCGTGGAAAAATAAGACCCTGGGCATTGATTTCGTCCAATTCCGAGAATATTTCCTTTGTAGGATTTCTGAAACCAAAAACAGCAGAAAATAGCAACTGGCGCTTCGGCATCTTGTTAATAGGTTAGTGCCGGAAAATGCATAAAACTGATGTAAAGTATGTATAAAACATGTGAGTATTGTCATAAAAGTAGCATGGAACATAAGAAATTATAGATACGTTGGAGACGTATCAATTGGCGTGCTTATCATTATTCATTTGTCTTGTGTAGGTTATCATGCCTTCCCCTGATCGGGTGAACAAGCCATCTATGGCATGGATGCTGCCTGGTAAGGCGCTAGCTCGTCCATCTCCGTTTCCACCCAAAGCAAGTATGGTGTGGGGGTGGTCTTATACATGCTATCCTTTTAGATATTACCAGTGGGTTCTCGAGAAAGGGTGGATGTTGTTAGGACGAACTTTCTTTGGGGAGGGAGAAAAAGAAATACAATCTAGTCAAATGGGGTATTGTTTGTCTCACTAAAGACCAGGGGGTTTAGGCATACTAGACATGGAGGTGATGAACATTGCCCTGCTAACTAAATGGCTATGGAAAATTTTCAATGAAGAAGGGAGTTGGCAATAAATTTTATCGAAAAAATATTTGGGGAAACAAACTCTTTGTCAAGTAATAACTAAGCCAGGTGATTCCCACTTTTGGCAAGGGCTGATGGAGATCAAACACCTTTTTGGAAATGTGTTAGTGTTTAAATTGGAATTGGGGAGATGACCAGTTTCTGGGAGGATCACTGGATAATTGATTCCACTTTAGCCACGAAATTCTCATGACTCTTTTGTGTTTCGTTAGACAAACAAAAGACTCTTGGATAAGTATTAGGCACAGGGGTAAGAAGCTTGAGATTTAGAAAAAACCTGGTGTGTGAGCTAGGTAGGTAGTGGCTTGAGCTGAACTTGCTAATAGAGGGGATAACACTTGTGGAGGACCCTGACCCCTTGGTTTCGAACTTTACTGGCTCAAGGGACTTTACGGTTAAATCCTTCTACCAAGCCATACAGTTCTCAAGGGCCATATCGTACAAATTCATGTGGAGGATTAAGATACCTCTGAGAATCAAAACGTTTATTTGGTTGGTACTTAGGAGAAGTATTTTAACCTGGAATGTGTTGATAAAGAGGGGAAGAAATGTGTGGAGACTTGCCTATTTTTTTGGCCAAAAGGAGTCAATCACACACCTCTTCTTCCTCTATCCTCTTGATAGATACGTTTGGAATATAATGAGTTGTGCGGCGGGGATAAATTTGCATTTTACCTCGGCTGAACATTGCATCCCTTCTTGGCTTCAGTCTTATGGTGTAGAATAAAAAGTAACCTAATTGATGTGGGTGTTGATGTGGTGCTATAGAGAATTTGGAAAGCTGGGAATTTAGCGTGTTTTGAGGGCAAAGGGCCATCGGAAACATGCTCTATGGTCTTCGAAATCGCTTATGGGGTTCAATGGTGGTTGAAATTGCAGGTGAAGGATCATACACTACTAGAAAACAGCTTATTAGTGGCGCACTGGTTTTGGCTATCAGTGGCGCACTAGTGCTGCGCCACTAATATCACGCCACTGCTAACAGCCTAGCAGTGGCGCACTACTAGTGCGCCATTGGTACAGCGAATAGCAGTGGCGCACCAAAGGTAGGATGAACGTGCGCCACAGGTACAAGTCGGTGTGCGCCACTAAAGTCCTGCAGCGTGCGCCACTAGTAGTATGAAAAAAGCAAAAAAAGCAAAAAAAAGTAGCTCTGACGGTGGTCTGCTCTGATCCTGTCTCCACATCTCCAGTGGGTAGAAAACAAAACCGCTAAATAATCAACATTTATTACAGGACTAAAAATACAACCAGTTTGTAACTTTGCAACAAAACCCTAAAACAAAAACTAAAAAGCAATCAGGCCCCTGCTCTACTGGGATGGGGTACGCCGCCTGCAGGCCGTCGGTTGACGCCGGTGCATGCGACGGCCGGAATGAGACGCTATGGTGCCCGTCGACGACGTGGTGCCCCTCGGCGGCGGAGAAGCTATCCTCGTTTCGGAGCAGCCGCGCGGTGGCAGCCTCCACCACCCCCCACAGCAGCGGCGGGGGACCAGCCACAGCACGTGCGCCATCCGGGTCAGCATCGTCGTGCGCTCGCCGGACGCCGTGGGGGTGGAACCCGTCGTGGTCACCACCGCCAGGAGCGGCCCCGGGGTCGCCACCGCCGCTTCCGCGGCCGCCGCGCCACCCTACGCGAGCAGGCTCCGGTTGACGGGCCCCACCAACTGCAGCATGTCACACGTGGCTGCTCCGGCGGACGGACTTGACGGCGGCGGAGTAGCGCCAGTTGGAGATGGGAGGAGGAGCGATGGGAGAAGATCTGGGGAAGAGAAGATGAGGAGCGGTGGGTGCGGGAGAGGATCTAGGGAGGGTTTCGGTTGCGTGGTGGGAGAAGATCTGAGGGGCGGCGGTGGTGGCCACGAGCGTGAGGGGGTGAGGCGCGCACGAGGGACGCACGCGCGTGCCGGCACCTCCACGACACCGTCGGATCTCCGGCCGCCGCTGCTCGAGTTAGAGTTGGAGGTGCTGGATTGTGGATTGGGTGGGAGAGAGGGAGGGAGATGGAGGGTTCGGGTGGTTGGACAAGGGAGAGAGAAACTGGATCGGGTGTGTGTGCGTCGGGTGGTTCGAGAGGATTCTCGTGGGGAGGTGCGTGTGCATGGTGGCATGGTGCGTGTCGGGACGTGGTGAGGGAGGCATGCGGCGCGGTGGCGCACCAAGTATAATGCGCCATTGCTACTTGCAGCACAGTGGCGCACCCCTTAGTAGTGTGCCATTGCTACTTGAGATAGCAATGGCGCACCTCTAAGGGGTGCGCCACTGCTAAATTTGAGGGAGGGTGGGATCTGGCTGACCTTTAGTTGTGGCGCACTAGAAAAGCAGTGCGCCACTGCTATCTTTCTATCAGTGGAGCACCACTTTTTGGTGCGCCACCGCTAACTAGTAGTGGCGCACGAAAAAAAGTGTGCGCCACTGATAGCAATCTTACGGCTAGCCCTTTTCCTAGTAGTGATGATAGAGAGAAGCTGGTTTTATTCGCAAAAGTCTTGGAAATGGTGGTTGTGGAGATTTTCAGTGCAAGAGGGACATGATGCTCTTGGATCCTGAGGTTGGCGAGTTGAGGTGCTGTTTGGAGGATGTTTTGGAGGTTGATAATAGGGAGAAGCGATGAAAGTGTGATAGGAAGCAAAAAGGCGCTATATGTGGTTCCTCTTCTCTTGTCTCATAAACATCTAATCCCCCTGTTTTTTCACCTTCCTAAAAGTCTCATGTAAGCTAGATGACATGAGCCGACTTGAAATCTCTTTTTTGCCGTGTTTTTCTTGCTGGTGGAGGTTGTGTTGTATGGAACTTTGTAGCATGGTTTCGTTAATGAGATCGGGGTCCAATCCCTTTTCTCTCAAAAAAAGATGGTGTGAGGAGCACCTTCGTCTTGAACAAGGTTTGTGAGCTAGTCAATAGGGGGTTGACTATACCCGCGGCTTCAAAGAAAAACATCGTGTGTGCAACGATGTTCTCTACTTCATGGGCGTTTCAGTCACCCCTACTTAGGTGTACAACCACATGAGAAAGTGTTGACTTAGGTGGAAAATTGTGTGCAAGGTTAAGAATGTTCCACGAGTGACATTTTGCATCGAGAGCTCGTAGTGCATCTGTAATTATGGTAGCTACTATTAGGCAGTACCACCTCCTATGATGAACTGTTTCGCATATGCTGCATTGTCTAATATGCAATGGGTAAGCTCACCTGTCAAAGGAAGAGATTACCATATCTTTGGGTAGTATTGCAACCAAACAACGGTAACTAGCTTTAGCCTTTCATAGAATGGTGTATTGCAGCCAACCAAACACTGTAGCTACCATTTTCTCCCTTGTGCAAAAAGGTTTCTTGTGTGCAACCAAGCGAAGTGCACATGTTTACTTTTAGCCCGTCTCCACCCATTATGCCCACCAACGCCTCCCCCTGGAAGCCCTAAATGGGTTGCGACCTACCAATAGCGCCATATGTTCTTGAACGCGTATTATGCATGAACGAATGCCATATCGTCACATCGTCATTTTTCTCGTTGTACTGTAGCACTTCTCTTCACATTTTAAGCTAGATCCACGAACTCATACGCCGAGACTCTAGATTATACAAGAAAATCTAACATGATATATTCAAGTACATGGAGCCTTTAAAATCGTAAATTAAATGAAGCTTTCTCCATGTTCAAAGGAGAGTATTAGAGTATAATTAGAATTAACTAACAAATGGGAGTGTTAGAGTAGAATTATAATTAACCAACAAATTGCATTGTACTTAGTGTATCTTTAACAAATCCTCTAGAATTCGGGCCCTTAAAACGCATAGAGGGAGCTAAAAACCGCTTTGAATGGTCATGGGACATTTTCCTGAATAGATCCTATAAAATACTACGGTAAATATGAATCTGGTAAATATGAATCTTCCCCAGATGTTATGTTTTTTAAATCTATTTTCCCTTTTCCCTTCTATTTCATGTCAAGGACATCCACAACCTCCATACACCAGCATGCCTCTCCGCCGCCCGACCGTCTCCCTTGCGATGGTGGGGATGGAAGTGGGACAGGAGTTCGCCCGATCTGCGTGTTGCCCTTGCTCCAACAGGGAAGAAGGTGCAACGAGGAAGGCAAGAAGACCGCCTCATCATCGTCTTCCCCGACATAGGGCAACACGGATTAGGGCTTTTTACGGAAAAATGATTGAAAGAAGAGAAAATACAATATATTGAGGTGTTCTTCGCAAACATACAAAAGAACGTCATGCCACGTCAACCTTGGCCCTTTGGGTAGAAACATTTTCAAGAGGCCTAGCTAAACCGACCGATCATTGTTTTTTTAGGAAATGCCACTCGGCGCTTATTTATTAGATAACATGGTTACATCTACGATTATAAAAGAGGTATAAACTTTGGAGGGTCACCATCTCAAACTAAGTTTTGCTTGTATGTACATAAGCATTTTTGCTAAACTATGTGCCGTCCGATTAGCATCCCGTTGAAAATGCCGAAAAACAACCTTCCCCATCAAGCTAGCTTTGAAAAAATATTCCGCCGGAATAGCTGAATAAGAACTCCACACTCCGATCACGCCATTACCGATCTGTTCTTTGCCACACTTAGGGATTAGATCGGTGGGTTTTTGCCAAAAAAAAAAATGAAAACGCCCAAATGTACAGGCCACGCCGTAAGGTCGTTTCAGTATTTGGCCTGCAATATGGCCCAACAAATTGGGTCCGTCGCCGAGCCCAACTCGGACAGTTAGAGTAAAGTTCCGTGTCGGGTTCGAACAGCTGAGGTTTCAAATACGGGGATTGGCAGGCGCAGCCTGCTCATCACGTTCCCGCGATCCCTTGCAGTTAGAGGAGTCGAGCTCGACGAACACAGAGATGCCGGCGGCTATGGAGATCGAGGTCTCGGCGGACGACGTCGCGTACGAGGAGGACGTCCTGCGAGACCCGTTCAGGCTGTCCGGCTGGCTGCCCTACCTGTCTTCTCTCCGCGCGGCGCCGCCGGCGAAGCGCTCTGCCATCTACGAGCGCGCACTGCGGGCACTCCCGGGCTCGTTCAAGCTCTGGCACGCCTACCTCACGGAGCTCGCCGACGCCGCGCGCGCGCTTCCCGTGACCCACCGCGCCCACGCCGAGGCCAACGCCGCCTTCGAGCGCGCGCTCGCCGCCGGCATGGCCCGGATGCCGCGCGTCTGGCATATGTACGCTGCCTCGCTCCTCGACCAGCGCCTTCTCACCCGTGCCCGTCGCGCACTCGACCGGGCGCTGCGCTCCCTGCCCGTCACGCAGCACCACCGCGTGTGGCCGCTCCTCCTGCGCCTCGCGTCCCTACAGGGCTGCCCGGCCGAAACCGCCCTCGCCGTCCACCGCCGCCACCTCCAGTTCGACCCCGGCCACGCCGAGGATCTCGTCGCGTTCCTCGTCTCCGACGGCAGATGGCGCGACGCCGCCGAGCACCTCGCCGCGGCCATCAACGACGACGGCTTCGTGTTCGTCAAGGGCACGACGAAGCGCCAGCTGCTTCTTGACCTCTGTGGCCTGCTCGCCCAGCATCCGGAGGAGGTCGCCGGGATGCCGGTGGACGCCATCCTCCGGGGCGGCATCCGCGCGTTCCGCGACGAGGCCGGCGCGCTGTGGACGTGTCTGGCTGGCCACTACGCGCGGACGGGGCTCCACGGCAAGGCGAGGGACGTGTTCGAGGATGGCGTGACCACGGCCACCAACGTCAAGGACTTCCGGATGGTGTTCGACGCCTACCTGCATTTCGAGCACGCCTTGGCCGCCGCGGAACTCAGCCAATCGGACACCGTAGGCATCCAAGACTTCTGGCTCGCGGACCGAGACTGCACGGACTTGACGATGGCGAGGCTGGAGCGGCTGCTGGAGCGCCGGCCGGAGCTGCTCAACGGCGTGCTGCTGAGGCAGAACCCGCACGACGTCCAGGCGTGGCACGAGCGGGCCAAGATCTTCGACAAGGATCCCGCACGATACGCTGCGACCTACGTGGAGGCCCTCAGGACCGTCGATCCGGCGAAGGCGACCGGCAAGCCGCCGCTCACGCTCTGGCTTGCGCTGGCCAAGATGTGCGAGGACCGCGGCCGCGTCGAGTGCGCCCGAGACGTCTTCCAGAGGGCCACACAGGCGAACTTCACGGCTGCGGACCACCTCGCCGCGGTCTGCTGCGAATGGGCAAATATGGAAGTGAGGCAGCAGAATCCCGACAGGGCCATGGACATCATCCGCCAAGCGACTTCGGAGCCATCGGTCGAGGTTACAAGGCACGCCGCCGCCGGCGTGGGCGGCGAGCCCGTCCAGATGAATCTGCACCGATCTCTGAAACTGTGGATCATGTACGTGGACCTGACGAAGACACACGGATCGCTCGAGTCCACCTGCGCCGTCTACGACAGGATGCACGACCTCGGCCTCGCCACGCCGCTGCTGGTTCTGGACCATGCCACCCTTCTGGAGGAGCACGAGAGGTTCGAGGACGCGTTCCGGGTCTACGAGCGCGGCGTCAGGTCGTTCAGGTACCCTCACGACGAGGCCATCTGGGAAGCGTACCTGACCAAGTTCGCGCAGAGGCACGGGAGGAGCAGGCCGGAGAGGGTGAGGGACCTGTTCGAGGGCGCCGTCCTGCAGGCGCCGCCGGAGAGGAAGAAGGCACTGTACCTTAAGCATGCAAGATTCGAGGAGGAATTTGGACTCGCCGGACGCGCGATGAAGGTGTACGAAGACGCCGCGACCGCCGTCCCGGCCGGCGACAGGCTCGGCGTCTACGAGGTGTACGTCGCGCGGGCCACGGAGCTCTACGGCGCTCTGAAGGCGAGGGACGTGTACTGCCAGGCGATAAGCGGCGGCGGCCTCCCGGACGAGGACGCGACAACGATGTGCGTCAGGTTCGCCGACCTCGAGATCGGGCTCGGGGAAGTCGCGCGTGCCCGGGCGCTGTACGTCTACGCGGCGAGCTTCACGGGCCCCGAGGTTCGCCCTGAGTTTTGGAAACGGTGGAACAACTTCGAGGTTCTCCACGGCGACGAGAGTACGTTCAGGGAGATGCTCCGTGTCAAGAGAACAGCCGCTGCTAGCGCCGGAGAATGTGTGATCGGTAGTGCCGGCGCCGCCGTGGCGGAGATGGACGATTTCCGGGCCGCACCGAAGAGGCTGCTGCGTGCGTGCGCCGGCCAACAACTCGGCGGTGCGAGCATCGCTCAGCAATGCAAAAGGACACGGATGGTGTAAAATTGATGTATGCAATCATGTAATCACTACATTAAGAAATCATCTCTATAATGAGACTCTTGAGAACTTGTTCAAAACTTGTGACACAATGTATGTTTGCCACTCTGTACAATGTATGTTTGCCACTCTGTTTTCACTTTCTGAGAGAAATAGAAACTCTTGAGACCGAGAATTAAATTAGCTAGAGATCAGTCAGGTCTAAAACCACTGAATTTGCACCATGATTCTTGCTAGTATGTGATTTGCAAGTTGGCTGCAACTAAGACTTTTTTGGTTGTAGTTGAGTTGTAAATGAAGAAACAATGATCCACATAATATAATAAGTATGTTGCAACTGACTTTTTTTTTCCAGTTACAAGTGTGCTGCAACGGGTGAGACCGAAAAATATATTCATGTAGTACAAAATTGTGGGATGACATCATTTGTATGTGAATTTAACTTATTCTCATTCAACTTAGAATTAGACGCACCTTAATTACTTAGGACTGAAGACAAGTCCTTTTTTATGCCATGATCGGAGATGGGCCTCATTTCTTCGGAATTACTTAAAAATGAAAAGTTATGATCCATATTTTAAGTTACAAAGTAGGTTTCCCACTTCATGTATTTTTATTAATTTCAAATAATAAAGTACAATGTATACGGACAGGAGCTAGGGCTTATCTGTGGATGTGTGTCATGTTTGTTTCTAGCCATACTTTGTCAAAGCCTAAATTTAGCAAGTGAGACAACCACAAATATGTGGATGAAACATTAGACACAAAGTAGTGTGATCAAACATGGAAAACATTTCACCCTACGATAATATTGAAGTGCCGCAAAAACAAAAAAATATATGTAAATTGCCAAACTTTGGCTTGACAAAGCGTGGCCAGGGAACAAACATATCCTATGATACCTAGTCGATTTTCTCATCAAGCTAGACCCATCTTAGGTGGTTTCATGTGGTCTCTCTATTAATACCAAACAGAGATAGTTACACTAAGAGGTGCTCATTGCTACACGGTTGAGGCCCATGTGCTCCTTAAGACAACATTGAAGATCCGTTCCCCCCCCCCCTCTCAACGCTCTACAGTAACTGGTCGATCCCCTTCCTTGACCGGACCGATCCGAAGCCTCTCCGCTGGAATAGCCGGTCGGAGACGGTGGAGGTGGTGCGCCGGAGTAGTCTAGGTGTATTCTAGGTCTTCTCCTCTTCTAGTTCTTAGGTTTACCCTTGTGGATCTTGGCGTGATGCCAGTAGTTAGGAGATGTGGGCTCGATCTGTTCGGCCAGATCGGGCTCAGGCTAGGGTTCCTCTTCTCCGGTTGGTTCTTCCAGTGGCCGGAGGTGCTCGCGAGGAAGAGGAGCACCATCTTCGTCAATAAAGCCGGTGGTCCTGCTGGGGCCGTGCTGAGAAGGGGGAGCTCCATTCCTTCTCTGCCTCTGTCCTTCCGTGGTGGCGAGGGGAGGTATGGGGTGAGGCTTTTCTCGTTCTCTGACGGTTCCTTCTCCGGTGGCGACGGCGATTCGACATCGATTCGAGCAACCAAGCTAGGGACAACTCTGCCTCTGCTATCTTCGGCTGATATGGAGGCCAACACTCGACAACCTCCAGGAAGGAGGCTCTTCTTCATCCTCGCGGCTGGAGCTCGGCATCTTGTCGCCATCAAGTGGTGCGTCCCTGGTGGTGTCCAGGTGTCCGGTGGCGACGGATCTACGCTGGAAAGGGGTGTTCGCGCGTCCGCGCCCAGTTCCTCGGCGGCGACGCCTTGAGGACACCGACGTCTGGTGGCAGAGACTCCCAAGGACTTGATTGCTTTTCTATTTTTAGTCCTAGGGCGTTTTTTGCACTTTGGCAGGCCTTATCTTCAAATATAGGTTTTTTCAGTGCAAGTGATGTAAAGGGGCCGGCCTGCAAATATGTAACCTGCCACGTTTTTTAATGGATGATCCTAGACCCTTCGGGGTCTATTCCTTGTTCAAAAAAAAAAAAGATAACATTGAAGTGATAAAAAAAACATCCACGACATGCTGGTGTTGCCCCAGTTGATATTGGTCCTTAAGAAATGAAGTGATAAAGGCATTCATGACAAGGTTGCTGCACCAAATGGTATTGCCCCCACTACTTTTCTTTATCAATATAAAAAAAGAGAAGAAGCACATCTTTAAAGAGCTCTAAGCTCCCAGGGTTGGGGGCTTCCCTGGGCGCTCTGCCCATCATTTTCGCGGGTCCCACACAACGCGCGTGCGTGTCGCGTTTCGGCGCCTGCGCGCGTGTACGCGAGGAGAGACCTGTCGGGGTTGGTTCCAGATTGGTTTTGACCTTTCAATTCCTTCTCTTTTCCTTTCATCGTGGCGGTGGGTTACCTGGTTTTCCTCTTCATCAGCTGAGCTTCGGCGGGGCGTGGTGGTTTGGGACTTTGGGTGGTGCTGCGTTGGTGGCTGGGTTGCAGCGGTGCGTGCGGACTTGGGCGGCGCAGCGGCGGCAGGCGTAGAGAGGGGGACTTCGCCCGTCTCGCGCCGGGCGGCTGGACTTCGCCGGCGATATACCGGCTGGGATCCGCTGCTCCCCCACGGGGACCACCATGCCCGCCGCCGCACGCGACCTCTGGCGCCAGTGCCTTGCCGTCGTTTTCGCAAGGTCGCCGACCGCAGGGATGCGGCCGTGAGCGCCGGATGGGGCGCATCCACGATGTGCAGGACCAAGCCCCACCTCCACGTTGCCGTCCAGGAGCACATCCCGCCACCCAAAGGTCGAAATTTCCCTCCCTTCTCTCGTGCTACAATCAACACCATGCTTGCTACCCAATTTTGTATGAGCGTGTCTTCGTTGAGCTGCTGCTACAGGCTACATTGCTGGATTTGCTTTGCTGATTTTCCGTTTCAAATGTGTTTTCTGTGGAGAACCGCCGAACATCTGTTTATTGATTGCCCCTTAGCTAAACTTCTTTGGCGCACGGTCAATTTCACTTTTAATCTCCCACCTCCAACCAATATTACGAATATGTTTGGTAATTGGTTAAATGGAGTAGATAGACAATCTAAATCTTTTATCCGAATTGGGGTTTCTGCTTTATGTTGGTCTATTTGGAGGGTAAGAAATGATATTATTTTTAACAAAAAAACAATCTTTTCACTTCTTGCAGGTTATCCATATGATGACATATTGGGTTCAGTTATGGGTCCTCCTTTCGCCGGAAGGACAGCGGGATGCCATGGTTTCTGGATGCACACGACTTCAGACGGTCGCTCATGATATCTTATGCCAGGCTGGATGACGTCATACTAGGAGGCTTCAGTGATGTGTTTTGAGTCTATGTTCTTTTTGTTTCGTTGGTTGATTCTTGTATCAACTGTAGGCGAGGATTGAGTTGTAATACTAAATATTTAAGACGTTTTAATAAAAGGTTGTGTGCATCATTATGATGCAGAAGCCGGGGTTTTAACTTTCCATTTCGAAAAAAAACATAATATAATAGGTATGTTGCAACTGACTTTTTTTTCCAATTACGAGTGTGTTGCAACGGGCTGCGACCGAAAAATATATTCATGTAGTACAAAATTGTTGGATTTTTTTTGAAATGGGGTACACCCCGGCCTCTGCATTGGTTGATGCACACAGTCTTTTATTAAACAAAAAAATATTCAAAGTTTACAACTCAAGGATCAACGAGGGTCACAAAATTGTTGGATGACATCATTTGTATGTGAATTTAACTTATTCCCAGTCAACTTAGAATTAGACACACCTTAATTACTTAGGACCGAAGACAAGACCTTTTGTTATACCATGATCGGAGATGGGGCTCATTTCTTCGGAACTACTTAAAAATGAAAAGTTATGATCCATATTTTAAGTTACAAAGTAGGTTTCCCACTTCATGTATTTTTATTAATATCAAATAATAAGCCATAATTTGTCAAAGCCTAAATTTAGCAAGTGAGACAACCACAAATATGTGGATAAAACATTAGGCACAAAGTAGTGTCATAAAACATGGAAAACATTTCACCCTACGATAATATTGAAGTGTCGCAAAAACAAAATATACATGTAAATTGCCAAATTTTGGCTTGACAAAATGTGGCCAGGGAACAAACATATCCTATGATACCTAGTCGATTTTCTCATCAAACTAGACCCATCTTAGGTGGTTTCATGTGGTCGCTCACAACCTGATGTGTCACTACCTTTTCTTCTTCCTCTAACAATCCTATAGATATATGGTGAATTTATCTATTAATACCAATAGGTGCTCATTGCTACACGGTTGAGGCCCATGTGCTCCTTAAGACAACATCGAAGTGATAAAAACATCCACGCGACATGTTGGTTGTTGCCCCAATTGATATTGCTCCTTAAGAAAATGAAGTGATAGACACATTCATGACAAGGTTGCTGCATCAATGGCGAGCTACTTCTTTTATATCAATATAAAGAAGAGAAGAAGCACATACGTGACTATTCATAAACAAAGCCACAAAGGATCCACCGCCTGCTCGAGCGAAAGAAAGGAGGTAGAGCTAAGTTGCAGCCATATTACATATATGCCACACACCATGTACGAACTATTTGGGATTAGGAAACATCAGAAATCCCGACGGGGTACTTGGACACAACAAAGCTTGGTCGTCACAAGCAAAGTGCATGGCACCTCTTGCATTCATGGTTCACGGGTCACGCTGCAAGCGGGATGCTCCGCGGAAGCCCGCATACGCGTCGTATATGCCACAATGGTTAAGGAGCATACCGCGTATGAGATACACGTTTTTGCGGCACCACGCGCGCCGCGTACGTAGTTTGACCGTGCTTGGTCGCGCGCCGCGCATTGGCCGGTTGTTCGCTAGCTCGCTCGCTAGGCTAGCTCACCAGCTTGCCAGAATCCAACAGCAGAAGCACCCAGCTGTTCACTACTCCCTCCGTCCACAAATAAGTGTACATCTAGGTTTTTTGATAAGTCAAACTTTATTACATTTGACCACCTTTTTAGAAAAAAGTAGCAGTATTTATGACACTAGATTAGTATCACTAGATCCACCTTAAAATGTAGTTTCATAATATAGTAATCTAATGTCATATATGCGTATAATTTTTGATAATAAGTTGGTCAAAATTAAACAAGTTTGACTTATCCAAAAACCTAGATGTACACTTATTTGTGGACGAAGGGAGTATGGATATACGTACTACAGATAAATATGGATACGTCAGTGCTCAACTATATGCATCAGTTTAAATTGCACAATCGTACACGCATGCATGTATCAAAAATATATATCATCCAAGATAACCTGGAATGTCCACACTGCCGAAGTCCAGGCCGATGCTACGTTGGCCAAAAAACGACCATACACTTCGTGAAACAGATTAAACAACACCTTGAAATAGGCATGAATTGATAAAGAAAAAGGACTTATTCCAGCATACAAGCATCTACTCGATTTCAACCGGCTGAATAACCTGTGTTCGTGCACAACAACCAACAGATGCATCATCGAAACAGATACGTCTAAAGTTTCCGCAATCAATCCCGTGATAGATACGACTAAGATGCTAGAACCAAAGTTGCTGCATAGAGTTCTCTTAACCATGGCATAAATATCTGCCCGTCATCTAGTTGTCCTCTTTATCCTCGAAAAAGAACAGAGCGTGATGGTCAGCTCTACAGCAGGTTTCACATGAATAATTTTCAAGGGTTTCAACATGATCCACACGACCCGCAAAAAAAAAACATGATCCACACGACATGGCAGCATCCACAGAATAGAAACTCGCAAGCATAAAAAAGAATATATACATTCATTCATTTATATGAGCATGGTTGCAACTACTCCATGTTGGTTTGTCAGGCGCGCGATTAAACCACATAGCATTCACGTGTGATTACAGTCTATACACATAACAGAAGTATCTAAATTTTACATAATTGATTTCTTGTGTTAGGGGAAACTAGCTCACTAATTCACTGGAGATCAACCTTAAAGGTGAAATTTAACATCAACAATAGTACATGTGCCAAAGTTCCCTCAGCTAACCCAAGGTTTGGACTCTACCAAGTACTGTTGTAGAATGACATAATAATAGAATAGTGCCATTTTCTAATGTATTTAAGAGAACAGAACAACAGAATGACATTATATAATCGGACTCTTGAGAACCTGTTCAGAACTTGTGATACAAATGTATGTTTCACCACTCTGTTTCCACTCACTTTTTGGAGAAATAGGCCATGAATTGAATTTAGAGATAGTTAGGTACTCAACTTTTGGTTTGCATTTGCAACTGAAAAATATATTCACACAGTAAAAAATTATGAGACGAAGACACTTGCCAATTCTTGATCGACTTAAAATTAGAGCCCACTTGAATTGTTTATGACCAAAAACAAATCATCCACAAGAAAGGAGGTTCATTTCTTCTGAATTACTTGAAAATAAAATATGATCAATGTTTTAAGTTGCACAAAAGGTTTCCCACTTATATTTTATTAATTTTTAATTGATAAAGTAAACTTGCAAGGTTAGAAACTAGTAATGTTTGTAGGGCTATTTGGTTCCGGATGCACTTTGCAAACCTAAGTGTCTATCAAGCGAGGGTTTGGTCATTCTAGCAAGTTATGTTGCACAGACATGATATGAAATGTTGCGACACTTTCCTATGAAAGAAGATAAGAAAGGGAGTAGCAACTATTGTTGAGAAAATTTTGGAGTCTAACATCTAGGCTACAAAACAGAACTAGGTAATCACAAAAACAATGCATCCATCTTAGGAGGTCTTATGTGGTCGCTCACAACCTGATGTCTTGTTACCCTTTCTTCGTCCTCTAACAACGCTATAGATATATGGTGGATTTATCAATTATCACATATCTGCAATAAGGGGTGCTCATTGCTACACGGGTAATGCCCTTTTGCTCCTTAAGACAACATTGAAGTGATAACAACATTCATGACATGCTGGTTGTTGTACTAGTTGATACCACTCCTTGAGACAACGATGAAGTTATAAAAGCATCAATGATATGGTTGTTGCACCCAATGGTATTATTTCCCCATTACTTTTCCTATTAAAAAAGAGAAGAAGCATAGTTTCATACCATGTATACAAACTCCTTGAGACAATTCACAAACAACGCATTCACAAACTATTGGAGCGAAAGGAAGAAGGTAGTGCAAAGTTTCAGCCATATCACATATGCCGCACCATATACACACTACCTAGGATTAGGAAGCATCATGATTTATGACCATGGCCTTGGACGCAACATTACATCGTTGAAACAAACATTATGCAACACACCACTTGTATGGCTCAAAGAATCGGCGAGTGATGCATTCTAGCACGACATCCTTGGGTGTAGCCACTTCTATTTTGTTTCGAGTCATGTGTGGCACTTCTCCATGCAACGTCCAAGTTTGTACAGATTCACACAATAGTTAAGGTTCTTGGAGTTTGTATGCGAAATGGGGTGGTTAACATCTAGGAGTAATTTGTTTTTGCTAAACTATACTCTGGATACGTTGGAAAGACTTCGTGGTTTGTTATGACGAAAAGGGTACACATTCTAAGAGGTACTTCACATGAGGATAGCCTTGGCATTAGTGTGTGGAGAATGGTATTAGGACACCATGGCATGAATGACTTCTGAGATGCACGAATGAAAGTTGCATGTTCGGCATGGTTGAGCAATGCAAGATGATTCAAATATCTAATTTGTTTTCTCGAGCTCGCTTAATAGTTTGTTTTGAGAGACAATCAAGTGTTGAATGTGAAGTTAGCTTCTGGAGTAATTTTCGCGAAAGAAAAAATAGATAATAATATTATTTATCGTGCATTTAAACCAGATACTAATCATGTCCGATTAAAGCGACTTTTCAGGCGGGGGATTGGTCATTCTAGCAAGTTATGTTGCACATACACGTTATGAAATGATGGGATGCTTTACTATTAAAGAAGATAAGAAAGGTAGTAGCTTGAGACAATTGTGGCTTCTAACATCTAGACTACAAAACAGAACAAGGTAATCACAAAAACATTGCACCCATCTTAATTAGGAGGTATTATGTGGTCACTCACATCCTGACGTCTCGTTGCCTTTTCTTCTTCCTCAAACAACACTATAGATATATGGTGGATTTATCAATTATTAGATATCTACAGAGGTGTCATTGCTACACAGTTAATGCCCATGTGCTCCTTAAGACAACATTGAAGTGATAACAACATTCATGACATGCTTGTTGTTACACTAGTTGACACCACTCCGTGAGACCACAATGAAGTAATAAAATCATCCATGATATGGTTGTTGCACTCAATAGCATTATTTCCTCGTTACTTTTCCTACTAAAAATTGAAAAAGGCAGAGTAGGACACCATGTACATAAACTCCCTGAGACAGTTCACAAGCAAATCATTCACAAACTATTTGAGCGAAAGGATGACATGTTCATTTCTTCTGAATTATTTGAAAATAAAATATGATCAACATTTTAAGTTGCACAAAAGGTTTCCCACTTCATATAATTAATTAATTAATTATCTAATGATAAAGTAAACATGCGAGGTTAGAAACTAGAGCTTATCCGCGGATATGTGTGATTATAGGGCCATATGGTTTCGGCCGAACTTTGCAAACCTAAGTGTCTATCAAGGGGGGGGGGGGGTTGCTCATTCTAGCAAGTTATGTTGCACTACATGTTATGAAACGTTGTGACACTTTCCTATTAAAGAAGATAAGAAAGGGAGTAGCAACTATTGTCGAGACAATTGTGGCCTCTAACATCTAGGCTACAAACAGAACTAGGTAATCCCAGAAACACTACATCCATCTTAGGACGTCTTATGTGGTCGCTCACATCCCGACGTCTCGTTGCCTTTTCTTCTTCCTCTTACAACGCTATAGATATATGGTGTATTTTCCAGTTATCAGATATCTACAATAAGGGGTGCTCATTGCTACAAGGTTAATGCCCATCTGCTCCTTAAGCCAACATTGAAGTGATAACAACATTCATGGCATGCTTGTTGTTGCACTAGTTGATACCACTCCTTGAGATGACAATGAAGTGATAAAATCATCCATGATATGGTTGTTGCATCCAATGGTATTATTTCCCCTTACCTTTCCTATTAAAAAAGAGAAGAAGCAGAGTTGCACAGTGCGGTGACCCAGCATACCACTTCATGGTGTAGTACGCAAGTCGTTGACATAACACAAGTGAAACACCGTTCCACTCGTATTACATCCCTCAGAGTGGTAAAACAGAAACATATGCGAGTCCAAGGCATGTCTACTTTTTAGATCTAAACTATCACATGTCGTTTGCTGGAATTGGCCCACACGATGAATTTGTGTACCAGGTCTCATAAATTTTATTTCCACGTGTTGGTTGTTGCACTAGTAGATACTTGTCCTCGAGACAACAATGAAGTGATAAAAACATCCATGATATTGTTGTTGCACCAAATGGTATTACCTCCCCCTTACTTGTCCTATTAAAGAAGAGAAGAAGTAGAGTAGCACACCATGTACACAAACTCCTTTAGACAGTTCACAAAATATCACAAACTACATATTGGAGACAAAGGAAGTGGGTAGTGTAGAGTTTCAGCCATATCACATATGCCACACCATGTACACACTATGTAGGAATAAGAAACATCAGGATTCAAGGTGGTGGCCTTAGACACAACATTACATCGGTCACAGAAATCATATGCATGTCACCGCTTGCATGGCTCACAGGATTGGTGGTTGATGCATTATTTTACGACAACCTGGGGTGTAGCAACTTTTCTTTTGTATTGAGTCATGTGTGGCACTTCTCGATGTGACATCCAAATTCGTACGTCTTTACACGCTAGTTGAGGTGCTTTGAGACCGTGAGCGAAATGGGGTGGTTACCATCAACAACTAATTTATTTATTCACTAAATTATACTTTGTAAATGATGGAACCACTTCATGGGTTTTGAAGAAGAAAATGTACACACTGGAAAAGATACTCCGCATGATGAGAACCATGGCTTTATTGTGTGGGGATTGATATCATAGACCCCATGATATGGATAACTTCCCAGATGCAGCAACGAAGGATGCATGGTGGCATGGTTTAGCATTGCAAAATGATTCGTCTATTGAAGTCATGTTCTAAGTCATGTTCTATGAGCTTGTTTAATAGTTTACTTTGAGAGATAGTGTTGAATGTGCAGTTAGTCTCTTAAGCACCTTGCCTAATTTATTTTTAGATAATATAATTTTGCGTGTATTAGAACCACATACTAATCATGTTTCCACTTAGGCGACTCTTCGATGTTGTTTTGTACATGGATAGAAAAATCTGGTAGAGAAAGTTCCATAGCTGAATCGTGAAGGTTGTTAATTTCTAGAATGCAAGAGCCATTTTAATCACGATGTTGTAGTGTAGAGTGTGACTAGCGGAATTGTCATTTAAATGTCGCATATTGCCGTATTGAGATGTTGAATGTTGTGTCTGCAATATGGTGGAGTATTTTCTTGGAGGTCGATACATCGCATGGCATGTTAGAGCATCTCCAGTCGCGTCCCCCAAACCGTTCCCCAAACCGCGCCGGATCGAGCGTTTGGCGGACGTGTTTTGTTCGTGCCGCGTTTGGGGGACGTCGCTCCCCAGCCGCGTCCCCCAAACGCCGCCCCAAATGAATATTTGTGCACGAAAATAAAGGTTTTCATTCAATTTTGATTATATATTATAAAGTTTGAATGAAAACGGCTAGATTTCATCTAAACCTAGACTACGACCGCCGGCGGCGCGTTCGACGGCCCCGCCCGTCGTCGCCTCCCCTACGCCGCAGCTCCTCCTGCGCGCCTCCTCTCCTTGCGAGCGGCGTTGGCCGGACGGTGCCGCTCCCGCCGCGTCCTCGCCGTCCCCTGCTGCGCCGCCTGGGAGAGCTCGATGGCGCGACGAATATGCGCCTCTTCGCGGGCACGGGCGTCGTCCTGGAGCTTCTTCTCCGACTCGAAGGACTCGACGAGGGCGCGTTGCTGATCGGCCGTCTCGTCCGGGTGTGGCCCGTCGTCGTCGAACTCGTCGACGTCGTCGTCCTCCACCTCGGTCTCCTCCGCCTCGGCCTCCTCCTCCTCCATTGGCGCCTCCTCCTCCACATCTGTTGGCGCCTCCATCATCGCCGCCGCCGCGCGTCCCTCCGCCGCCAACTACTCCGCCGCCTCCCCATAGCGCCGTGGCGCCTCGCCGCCGACGCTCCTCCGCGTCACTGGAGCTCGATCGACTCACGGCCGGCGCTCGATCGAGTCACGCCGTTCACGAGCGCTGCCGCTCATCGCCGCGCTCGTCAGCCCATCGCTGCTCCATCTCCTCCCGGTACCGGCGCCGTCGCGCCTCTTGCCCCCGAGGCGTCGAACGCCGCAACGGTGTCGCCCAGCTCCTCGCCACGCCCGCGGCCTCCTCGATTGCGGAGGCGGCGGGGCGAGCGCCGCTAGATCCGCCGCCTGCCTCCTCCTCGAGTGCCTCCTCTAGTGCCGCACGCCGCTGCCGGGTGGAAGTGGAGACGGCGGTGGAGAAGTGGCCATCAGGGGCGGTTCGCCATTGCCACCGGTGATGGAGGAGGCAGCGTGGAGCGACGAGTGTGTTTGTTGCTGGCGGGGTGTGGTGGCTACCGTTGATGAGCCGGGAGACCTTTATAGACGCCGGGAAAGCGCGGGAACAGACGAGAAGAGGCGGGAAGATCGCGCGGGAACGGGCGGTGGCGTGCGAACGCCGGCGGCGCGTGGAGGCTGCGCAGCACCGACGAGACGTCTCGCCGCCCCGTCGCCATTAAGCAGGATGCATTGCGCGAATAACTTCCGCGTCGGTAGGAGACGGTTAGGTTAAAATTAACGTGCCGCCGACGCGTCGGCCCGCCACTTCGGCCGTTGTGTGGCGTGCGGGCGTCCCCGTGGGATGGGGACGGGGGGCACGACACCGTATAGGCGGCCGGAAAAAGAACTTTGGAGGACGCAAACTTTTTTGTCCGACCGCCAAATCCCAGATGACTTTGAGAAACGCGGAATGCTCTTAACCTCTGTAACGAAGGAAACCACGTCACAAATCACAAATGAGACAAAGAAACGAAAACACTGTGCTAAAAATGTGTAGCATGTCTAACATGTGACGGCAACGTGTGGCCTCAACGTCGTCGGCCGGCAGAAATCCTGCAGGTCTCGTGGGAGTTCTGGCCTGCTGGGCATAGCCCGCAGTAAAACACGGCGAGCGTGCCATGTGTTGGATCCAACTAGAACCAATTTAAGAAAGTCGAGTGAGTGACAGTGTTACGCGTACCCTCGTCTTTCGATAAAGAAAAAGAAAATAAAGGACAAAAAGAAAACATTCCCCTCGCCTGCATCTCCCCTTGTCATCCTCGATCCCCTTCTTGACTCCTGCCCCGGACGCCATTGCCATGGTTTCCTCTTCCTGAGCAGAACCCAGCTCGCACGCAGCCATGGTCACCACCCACCACCTCCAGACCACCCACTTCTCGCTCCCCAAGAAGCAATTCGTCACCTACGCGCTCTACGCGCTCGTCCCTCTCGCGCTTCTCCATTACCTGCTCTTCAGCCCGTTGGCCGAACCCAAGCCGGCGGCCCTCGTCCGAGAGGCGGCGGCGGCCGTAGTCCCGTCCCAGCCTGGGCATGCGCCGGCGAATGCGCACGAACAGCTGCCTCCTCCTCCACCGCCTCCCGACCAAGGGGGTGAAGTAATATTGGGGGAAACGCAAGGTACAATGTTATGTTTCCTGTTGATTCTGCGTAGCTGTTGCTGCAATGTCGTGGATGAATTTCTCTTTGGGCGATTTAGGCATTTAGCTAGCCGATTGAGTTTTGCCATGAGCAGATTCCATTTTGGTTGTGTCGTGATTTCTACTTTTCTTGCCATTTCTTCGAAGTATTTTCCGCCAAGCAAAGCATAAAGCGCTCCTCCTCAGCTCAATAAATAGTGACCATGATGAACCATCTCATATTTGGCATGTGGTTTATGGTGTTTCTTCCCGAAATATTTACCCATCTGTGCAATTCCTGGGAGGTTGTTTAGGGAAGAAACTAAATCTTGCATTGTTCTGTTGTCCCGACTCCCGAGCAGCCGGAGAAGTGTCGGCAGCCGCGTCGCCGCCGTGCGACTACACCGAGGGCGAGTGGGTGCCGGACGCGCGCCCGCCACTCTACAACGGGACGAGCTGCGGCACGATCAAGGACGGCCAGAACTGCATGGCGCACGGCCGGCCGGACACCGGGTACCTCCACTGGCGGTGGCGGCCGCGGGGGTGCGACCTCCCGGCCTTCTCCCCGGAGGCGTTCCTGCGCTGGCTCCGCAACAGGCACCTGGCCTTCGTGGGCGACTCCCTGGCGCGCAACCAGGGCGAGTCGCTGCTCTGCCTCCTGGCCTCCCGCTCCCGCCCGGACCTCGTGTACCGGGACGGCGAGGAGAACAAGTTCCGGCGGTGGGTCTTCCGCGACCACAACGCCACCGTGTCCATCTTCTGGTCGCCGCTCCTGGTCAAGGTCGCCGAGAAGGCGGAGCTCGCCGGCGTGCGCCACAACAACGTGTTCCTCGACGCGTTCGACGAGCGGTGGATGTCGCAGCTGGGCGCGCTGGACGCGGTCGTCCTGTCCGTGGGCCACTGGTTCCTGATCCCCGGCGTCTACCACGACGGCGGCGAGGTCGTGGGCTGCCACGACTGCGCGGACCTGAACCGCACCGAGACCGCCTTCTTCGGCGTGTTCAAGGAGATCGTGCACCGGACGCTCGCCGAGGTCACCCGGCGGCACGGCAACGACAAGAAGGTGGTCGCGTTCACCACCTTCTCGCCGGCGCACTTCGAGGGGGACTGGGACAAGGCCGGCGCCTGCCCCAAGAAAGAGCCGTACAGGGACGGCGAGAAGGAGCTGGGCTACACGGAGATGGAGATGAGGAAGACCGTCGTGGAGGCGGTGGCCGCGGCCGCGTCCAGCGCCGGCGCCGGCCCCTTGCGGTTTGCGGCACTGGACGTGACGAAGCTGGCGAACCTGCGGCCGGACGGCCACCCCGGGCCGTACATGCGCAACGACCCGTTCGCCGGCGGCATGGACGCCCGGGTGCAGAACGACTGCGTGCACTGGTGCATGCCCGGCCCGATCGACACCTTCAACCAGATCCTGCTGCAGACCATCTCAGGGTGACCACCATGATCAGCTCGGTGATACAGCTCTGTTTCTGATCTAAGAAGCGAGAATGTTGGCCAAGAGTCTGTGTATTGACGATTCTTTTGCTCGTCGATCAGATGGTTAGGCATCTCCAGTGGCTCAGGCATTAAGTTACCGCGCGTCCGTTGTTTGGGTGGGTCGGACCGCGGACGTGAAAATATCCTTCCGATCACGGTTGTCTCTTTGCGTTTAGGCTGGTGCCAATGCACCGCCTCACTCTAGCCTCGTCACGTCAGCTTTTTCCTCACTCTCACTCCACTCTCACTCTACTCTCACCCCACCTTGCCAATGCATGGGCTATAGTGAGAGCTCTCACTTCTCTCTTCTCCACATCAGCTTTTCTCTCTCCTCAACATTAGCTTTTCTTTTTCAGATTACAACATTAAAAATAATGCAAGGAAATTATTTTATTGAACTAAAATTGTTACCGATTACATCATAAAAAGAAATTACATAAAAATTTGAAAAAATTACATAAAAATTTGAAAAAATTACATAATCTAGGCATATGAGCCCACACATGCTCAATCAAATCTTGCTGGAGCTGTGTATACACCGGTGAGTCCCTCATTTCGTTGTCCATCTGAATCCTGGCTGCTAGGCTTGGTGGTGCATGGTGGTGTATTGCAGGGCCGATATTGGACTCAACGGTCTCATAGGTGTGCTCCAAATTTGTACCACGCTCATCGTCGATGATCATGTTGTGCATAATGACACATGCACGCATGATCAACCCAAGAGTACGCCTCGAGTAGGAGCGTCCCGGAACTGCTAGAATGTTGAACCTAGCCTTCAGCACTCCAAAGGCACACTCCACATCTTTGCGCCAAGCTGATTGAGCAGCAGTGAACATTCGCTGCTTTTCACTTTGTGGAAGAGTAACACCTTTCATGAACACCGGCCAGGAGGGGTAGATGCCGTCGGCAAGGTAGTAACCATAGTTGTACTCCATGTCCGTGAAGTTAACTACGGTGCTTCTCCCCTAAGCACATCAGTGAACAACGGCGGGTTGAGTACATTGAGGTCGTTGTTGGACCCGGCCACTCTAAAAAGGCATGCAGATCCAACGATCATACGACGCAACGGCTTCTAAGATTATGGTAGGGTGTTTGATGTCTCCCCTTGTGAATTGACCAGCATAAGCCAGTTCCTCCACCGCCAATGCATGCAATCTATGCTCCCTAACATGCCCGGAAAGCCACGCTCCTCGGCTTTCGCTAACAGACGCTGAGTATCCTCGACATTTGGTCGACGACAAAAGTGTTCCCCGTAACAGGCAATGATGCCTTCACAGAATCTATCTAGACAATCTGATGAAGTTTGTCTAGCTAACTTAAGCCACTCATCTATTGTATCTGCAGAGGCTCCATAAGCTAACTGACGCAAAGCCGCAGTACACTTTTGCAGGGGAGAAAAACCAGCACGGTTGAGAGCATCATTCCTTTGGGTGAAATACGGAGAGTATTCACCCAATCTATCCACAATGCGCAGGAAAAGGGATCGCCTCATCCGATACCTTCGCCGAAAGAAGCTCGGAGGGTAGTTGCAGTCGTCGGCGAAGTAGTCCTCGAACACCGATCGTGGGCACCAAGACGCAGATGAACTCTCGGCGGCGTCGCGCCGTCTTGGCTCCTCCTCCTCGTTCAGCATCTCCTCCTCGTACTCCGCCTGGAGTGCGGCGATCAGCTCACCCCCTCTAATCCGTCGCTCGAACTGCTGGACGAAGACATGGCGTTGAGAGGAGTGGAAATGGAGAGTAGAGGAGATGAAATGGGTGCTGGAGTGAGTGAAACCATATGGAGGTATTTATAGAGGGGGCTGAAATTTTAGGGTTTTTGAAGTACCAACGGCTACCCCAACGGCTAGCGAGGTGGACGAATCGGATCGCGCCACCTCAGCCACTACCGCCCCCTCTCGCCCATCTCTCGCCGCTACCGCCGCCTCTCGCCCCTCCCCGCCGCCCGCCGCCCCGCCCTCTCGCCCGCTGATACGTCTCCGACGTATCGATAATTTCTTATGTTCCATGCTACTTTATTGATGATACCTACATGTTTTATGCACACTTTATGTCATATTCGTGCATTTTCTGGAACTAACCTATTAACAAGATGTCTGTGCCGTTTTGTTTTGGTTTCGAAATCCTAGTAACGAAATATTCTCGGAATTGGACGAAATCAACGCCCAGTTTCTATTTTGCCCGGAAGCATCCAACACCCGAGCGCAGAGGAGGGCCTGTGGGCCCGATGATAGTGGCGCGGCTGGGCCCCGGCCGCGCCATGGTGTGGTGGCCCAGCCCCTCCGACGCCGCCATTTTGCCTATATAAAGCCCTGCGTCGAAACCCGACGGAAAAAGCCACGGTACGCGAAACCTTCTAGAGCCGCCGCCATCGCGAAGCCAAGATCCGGGGGACAGAGTCTCTGTTCCGGCACCCGGGACGTGCCCCAAGGCTTCTCCATCGACACCGCCCATCTCCACCGCCATCTTCATCAACGCTGCTCCCATGAAGAGAGTAGTTCTCCATCAAGGCTCGGGGCTGTACGGTAGCTATGTGGTTCATCTCTCTCCTATGTACTTCAATACAATAATCTCATGAGCTGCCTTACATGATTGAGATTCATATGATGATGCTTGTAATCTAGATGTCATTATGCTAGTCAAGTGAGTTTTACTTATGTGATCTCCGGAGACTCCTTGTCCCACGTGTGTAAAGGTGACAGTGTGTGCACCGTGTGGGTCTCTTAGGCTATATTTCACGAATACTTATTCACTGTTATGAATGGCATAATGAAGTGCTTATTTATATCTCTTTATGATTGCAATGTGTTTTGTATCACAATTTATTTATGTGCTACTCTAGCAATGTTATTAAAGTAGTTTTATTCCTCCCGCACGATGTAATGGTGACAGTGTGTGCATCCGTGTTAGTACTTGGTTTATGCTATGATCATGATCTCTTGTAGATTGCGAAGTTAACTATTGCTATGATAGTATTGATGTGTATTATTCCTCCTACATAAGCATGAAGGTGACAGTGTGCATGCTAAGTTAGTACTTGGTTTAGTCGTTTCAATCTTTCATGCACTCTAAGGTTATTTAAATATGAACATTGAATTGTGGAGCTTGTTAACTCCGGCATTGAGGGTTCGTGTAATCCTACGCAATGTGTTCATCATCCAACAAGAGAGTGTAGAGTATGCATTTATCTATTATGTTATGTGATCAATGTTGAGAGTGTCCACTAGTGAAAGTCTAATCCCTAGGCCTTGTTCCTAAATATCGCTATCGCCGCTTGTTTCTTGTTTCTTTGCGTTACTACTGCTGCGTTACTACGCATGTTTACTTCTGCAATATTACTACCATCAACCGCACGCCAGCAAGCTATTTTCTCGCGCCGTACTACTGCTCATACTTATTCATACCACCGTATTTCACTATCTCTTCGCGAACTAGTACACCTATTAGGTGTGTTGGGGACAAGAGACTTCTTGCTTTGTGGTTGCGGGGTTGCATGAGAGGGATATCTTTGACCTCTTCCTCCGAGTTCGATAAACCTTGGGTAATCCACTTAAGGGAAACTTGCTGTTGCTGTTCTACAAACCTCTGCTCTTGGAGGCCCAACACTGTCTACAAGAATAGAAGCACCCGTAGACACCAAGCACTTTTCTGGCGCCGTGCCTGAGGAAAGGTAAAGGCACTCATACTTCGGTTCCAGTAACGTTACTTTTCGCGCCATTGTGCGTGCTGAAGCTATTTCCTTTAGATCCTGCAATTGCATCTTTTTGTTTCTTGTTTTATTTTCACTAGTTAGGCATAATGGAAAACAACAAAAAAATTGGTGAGCTTTTTAATCTTTTTCCTAATTTAGAATTGTTTGATGCGAAAATAAAAAACCTATGGAACCTTATTTACATGATAGTAGCAATGTTATTAGTATGAATGCAATTACTGCTAATGCTATGAAGAAGTCTAAGATTGGGGAAGTGATACGCGTAGATGCACACGTCCGTTGGGAACCCCAAGTGGAAGGTATGATGCGTATAGAAGCAAGTTTCCCTCAGTATGAAACCAAGGTTTAATCGAACCAGTAGGAGCCAAGAAGCACATTGAAGGTTGATGGTGGGAAATGTGATGCGACGCAACAACAGGGATTTCGGCGCCAGCGTGGGTGCAACCTCCAAGTGCTTTGCGAAGCAGTGAGGTTGTCAATCTCCGGCTTGTTGTAACAAAGGATTAACCATATTGTGTGGAAGATGATTGTTTGCAAGAAATCAGTAAAACAAATATTGAGTAGATTGTATGCTATGTAAAGAATAGGACCGGGGTCCACAGTTCACTAAGGTGTCTCTCCCATAAGATAAAAGCATGTTGGGTGAACAAATTACAGTCGGGCAATTGACAAATAGAGAAGGACATAACAATGCATATACATGATATGATAAATATAGTGAGATTTAATCCGGGCATTACGACAAAGTACATAGACCGCCATCCAACTGCATCTATGCCTAAAAAGTCCACCTTCAGGTTATCATCCGAACCCCATTCGGTATTAAGTTGCAAGCACACAGACAATTGCATTAAGTATGGTGCGTAATGTAATCAACAACTACATCCTTAGACATAGCATCAATGTTTTATCCCTAGTGGCAACAACACAACACAACCTTAGAACCTCTGTCACGATCCCAGTGTCAATGAAGGCATGAACCCACTATCGAGCATAAATACTCCTCTTGGAGTTAAGAGCAAAAACTTGGCCAGAGCCTCTACTAAAACGGAGAGCATGCAAGATCATAAACAACACATAAACAATAGATTGATAATCACCATAACATAGTATTCTCCATCCATCGGATCCCGACAAACACAACATATAGTATTACAGATAGATGATCTTGATCATGTTAGGCAGCTCACAAGATCCAACAATGAAAGCACAAGCGGAGAAGACAACCATCTAGCTACTGCTATGGACCCATAGTCCAGGGGTGAACTACTCACTCATCACTCCGGAGGCGATCATGGCGATGAATCCCCTCTCCGGCAGGGTGCCGGAGGCGATCTCCTGAATCCCCCGAGATGGGATTCGCGGCGGCGGCTCCGGAAGGTTTTCCGTATCGTGGCTCTCGATGCTGGGGGTTCGCGACGGAGGCTATAAGTAGGCGAAGGCAGGTCAGAGGCGGCACGGAGCCCCGAGGGCAGGGCCGCGCGGCCAGGGCTGGGCCGCGCCACCTGGCCACCTCGTGGCCCCACGCCGACTCCTTCGGTCTTCTGGAAGCTCCGTGCAAAAATAGGACCCTGGCGGTGATTTCGTCCAATTCCGAGAATATTTCCTTACTAGGATTTCTGAAACCAAAAACAGCAACTGGCTCTTCGGCATCTTGTTAATAGGTTAGTTCCAGAAAATGCGTAAATACGACATATAATGTGCATAAAACATGTAGGTATCATCAATAAAGTAGCATGGAACATAAGAAATTATCGATACGTTGGAGACGTATCAGCATCCCCAAGCTTAGTTCTGCTCGTCCCGGCAGTAAACGATAACAAAGATAATTTGAAGTGACATGCCATCATAATCTTGATCATACTATTGTAAACATATGTAATGAATGCAGCGATCAAAACAATGGTAATGACATGAGTAAACAAGTGAATCATAAAGCAAAGACTTTTCATGAATAGTACTTCAAGACAAGCATCAATAAGTCTTGCATAAGAGTTAACTCATAAAGCAATAAATCAAAGTAAAGGTATTGAAGCAACACAAAAGAAGATTAAGTTTCAGCGGTTGCTTTCAACTTATAACATGTATATCTCATGGATATTGTCAACATAAAGTAATATAACAAGTGCAATATGCAAGTATGTAGGAATCAATGCAGTTCACAGTGTTTGCTTATTAAGGTGGAGGGAGATAGGTAAACTGACTCAACAATAAAATTAAAAGAATGGTCCTTCAAAGAGGAAAGCATCGATTCTGTATTTGTGCTAGAGCTTTTATTTTGAAAACATGAAACAATTTTGTCAACGGTAGTAATAAAGCATATGAGTTATGTAAATTATATCTTACAAGTTGCAAGCCTCATGCATAGTATACTAATAGTGCCGCACCTTGTCCTACTTAGCTTGGACTACCGGATCTTTGCAATGCCATGTTTCAACCAAGTGTCACAAAGGGGTACCTCCATGCCGCCTGTACAAAGGTCTAAGGAGAAAGCTCGCATTTTGGATTTCTCGCTTTTGATTATTCTCAACTTAGACATCCATACCGGGACAACATGGACAACAGATAATGGACTCCTCTTAAATGCATAAGCATGTAGCAATGATTATTATTCTCATATGAGATTGAGGATATATGTCCAAAACTGAAACTTCAACCATGATTCATGGCTTTAGTTAGCGGCCCAATGTTCTTCTCTAACAATTTGCATGCTCCAATCATTAAGGTGATAGATCCTTCAGACAAGACGGACATGCATAGCAACTCACATGATATTCAACAATAGTTGATGGCGTTCCCCGAAGCATGGTTATCGCACAACAAGCAACTTAATAAAAGATAAAGTGCATAAGTACATATTCAATACTACGATAGTTTTTAGGCTATTTTGTCCCATGAGCTATATATTGCAAAGGTAAATGATGGAATTTTAAAGGTAGCACTCAAGCAATTTACTTTGGAATGGCGGAGAAATACCTTGTAGTAGGTAGGTATGGTGGACACAAATGGGATAGTGGTTGGCTCAAGGATTATGGATGCATGAGAAGTATTCCCTCTCGATACAAGGTTTAGGCTAGCAAGGTTATTTGAAGCAAACTCAAGGATGAACCGTACAGCAAAACTCACATAAAAGACATATTGTAAACATTATAAGACTCTACACCGTCTTCCTTGTTGTTCAAAACTCAATACTAGATATTATCTAGACCTTAGAGAGACCAAATATGCAAATCAAATTTTGGCAAGCTCTATGTATTTCTTCATTAATGGGTGCAAAGCATATGATGCAAGAGCTTAAACATGAGCACAACAATTTCCAAGTATCATTATCCAAGACATTTTAGAATTACTACATGTAGCATTTTCCAATTCCAACCATATAACAATTTAACGAAGAAGAAACTTTGCCTTGAACATTATGAGTAAAGCCTAAGGACATATTTGTCCATATGCAACAGCGGAGCGTGTCTCTCTCCCACAAAGTGAATGCTAGGATCCATTTTATTCAAAAAAAAACAACAACAAAAACAAACCGACGCTCCAAGTAAAGAACACAAGATGTGATTGAATAAAAATATAGTTTCGGGGGAGGAACCTGATGATGTTGTCGATGAAGAAGGGGATGCCTTGGGCATCCCCAAGCTTAAACGCTTGAGTCTTCTTAAAATATGCAGGGGTGAACCACGAGGGCATCCCCAAGCTATCAGCTTTCACTCCTCTTGATCATAGTATATCATACTCCTCTCTTGACCCTTGAAAACTTCCTTCACACCAAACTTCAAGCAAACTCATTAGAGGGTTAGTGCACAATTAATAATTCACATATTCAGAGGTGACATAAACATTCTTTACACTTCTGGACATTGCACAAAGCTACTGGACATTAATGGATTAAAGAAATTCATCCAACATAGCAAAAGAGGCAATGCGAAATAAAAGGCAGAATCTGTCAAAACAGAACAGTCCGTAAGACAGATTTAAAATGGCACCAGACTTGCTCAAATGGAAAAACTCAAAACTAATAAAAGTTGTGTACATATCTGAGGATCACGCGTAAATTGGAAGATTTTTTCGAATTTTCTACAGAGACTTGTGCCCAGATTCGTGACAGACAACAATGCTGTTTCTGCGCAGCGATCCCAAATATAACATCAACTTTAACATAGAAACTTTACTTGGCACAAAAACATGATAAGGAGAGAGGTTGCTACAGTAGTAAACAACTTCCAAGACTCAAATATAAAACAAAGTACTGTAGTAAAAACATGGGTTGTCTCCCATAAGCGCTTTTCTTTAACGCCTTTCGGCTAGGCGCAGAAAGTGCAAATCAAGTAACATCAAGTAGAAGCATCAACATCATAACTTGTTCTAATAATAGAATCAAAAGGCAACTTCATTCTCTTTCTAGGGAGTGTTCCATACCTTTCTTGAGAGGAAATTGATATTTAATATTACCTTCCCTCATATCAATAACAACACCAACGGTTCGAAGAAAAGGTCTTCCCAACACAATAGGACAAGATGCATTGCATTCGATATCCAAGACAACAAAATCAACGGGGACAAGGTTATTGTTAACCGTAATGTGCACATTATCAATCCTCCCCAAAGGTTTCTTTTTAACATTATCGGCAAGATTAACATCTAAATAACAATTCTTCAATGGTGGCAAGTCAAGCATATCATAAATCTTTTTAGGCATAGCAGAAATACTTGCACCAAGATCACATAAAGCATTACATTCAAAGTCATTGAATTTCATTTTAATGATGGGCTCCCAACCATCTTCTAACTTCCTAGGAATAGAAGTTTCAAGTTTTAGTTTCTCTTCTCTAGCTTTTATGAGAGCATTTGTAATATGTTTTGTAAAGGCTAAATTTATAGCACTAGCATTAGGACTTTTAGCAAGTTTTGTAAGAACTTTATAACTTCAGAGATGTGGCAATCATCAAAATCTAAATCATTATGAGCTACAGCAATGGGATCATTATTCCCAAGGTTGGAAAAAATTTCAGCAGTTTTATCACAAGCAGTTTCAGCAGTTTTAGCAATTTCAGGCAGTTTTGTTCGCTTTGCACTAGAAGTAGAAACATTGCCAACACCAATTATTTTACCATTGATAGTAGGAGGTGCAGCAACATGTGAATCATTATCATTACTAATGGTGGTAATAGTCCAAACTTTAGCTACATTATTCTCTTTAGCTAGTTTTTCATTTTCTTCTCTATCCCACCTAGCACGCAGTTCAGCCATTAATCTTATATTCTCATTAATTCTAACTTGGATGGCATTTGCTGTAGTAGTAATCTTATTATCAATATCATTATTAGGCATAACTTTCAATTTTAAAAGATTAACATCAGAGGCAAGTCTATCAACTCTAGAAGCAATAATATCAATTTTATCAAGCTTTTCCTCAATAGATTTGTTAAAAGCGGTTTGTGTACTAATAAATTCTTTAAGCATAGCTTCAAGACCAGAGGGTACACTTCTATTATTGTTGTAAGAATTCCCATAAGAATTACCATAACCATTACCATTAGCAGAAGGATATGGCCTATAGTTATTACCCGAGTTGTTCCTATAAGCATTGTTGTTGAAATTATTGTTTTTAATGAAATTCACATCAACATTTTCTTCTTGAGCAACCAATGAAGCTAAAGGAACATTATTTGGATCAACATTAGATCTACCATTCACAAGCATAGACATAATCACATCAATCTTATCACTCAAGGAAGAGGTTTCTTCAACAGAATTTACCTTCTTACCTTGTGGAGCTCTTTTCGTGTGCCATTCAGAGTAATTTATCATCATATCATCAAGAAGTTTTGTAGCCTCCCCCAAAGTGATGGACATAAAGGTACCTCAGCTGAATCCAATAAATTCCGAAGAAAAATTAGTGTCATAGAAGGTTTGGATAATCATCCAAGTAGTCGGTCCATGGGTTGGGCAATTCTTTACCAAAGTTTTCATTCTCTCCCATGCTTGAGCAACATGTTCATATCTAATTGCTTAAAATTCATTATGCTACTTCTCAAAGATATAATTTTAGCGGGAGGATAATATCTACCAATAAAAGCATCCTTACATTTAGTCCATGAATCAATACTATTCTTAGGCAAAGATAGCAACCAATCTTTAGCTCTTCCTCTTAATGAGAAAGGAAACACTTTCAATTTAATAATATCACCATCTACATCCTTATACTTCTGCATTTCACAAAGTTCAACAAAATTATTGAGATGGGCAGCAGCATCATCAGAACTAACACCAGAAAATTGATCTCTCATAACCAGGTTCAGTAAAGCAGGTTTAATTTCAAAGAATTCTGCTGTAGTAGCAGTGGAGCAATAGGTGTGCATAGGAAATCATTATTATTTGCGTTTGTGAAGTCACACAACTTAGTATTTTCAGGGTATTCATTTTAGCAACAGTAAATAAAGCAAACTAGATAAAGTAAATGCAAGTAACTAATTTTTTTGTGTTTTTGATATAGAAAGCAAGACAGTAAATAAAGTAAAACTAGCAACTAATTTTTTTGTGTTTTGTTTGGTGCAGCAAACAAAGTAGCAAATAAAATAAAGCAAGACAAAAACAAAGTAAAGAGGTTGAAGTGGAGACTCCCCTTGCAGCGTGTCTTGATCTCCCCAACGGCCAGAAATTTAGCTTGATACGCGTAGATGCACACGTCCGTTGGGAACCCCAAGTGGAAGGTATGATGCGTATAGAAGCAAGTTTCCCTCAGTATGGAACCAAGGTTTAATCGAACCAGTAGGAGCCAAGAAGCACGTTGAAGGTTGATGGTGGCGAAATGTGATGCGGCGCAACAACGGATTCCGGCGCCAACGTGGAACCTGCAACACAACCAAGTACTTTTGTGACGGTGGAGGTTGTCAATCTCACCGGCTTGCTGTAACAAAGGATTAACCGTATTGGAAGATGATTGTTTGTAAAACAGTAAAACAAGTATTGCAGTAGATTATATGCTATGTAAAGAATAGGACCGGGGTCCACAGTTCACTAGAGGTGTCTCTCCCATAAGATAAAGCATGTTGGGTGAACAAATTACAGTCGGGCAATTGACAAATAGAGAAGGGCATAACAATGCATATACATGATATGATAAATATAGTGAGATTTAATCCGGGCATTACGACAAAGTACATAGACCGCCATCCAAGTGCATCTATGCCTAAAAAGTCCACCTGGGTTATCATCCGACATTCGGTATTAAGTTGCAAAACAGCAGACAATTGCATTAAGTATGGTGCGGTAATGTAATCAACAACTACATCCTTAGACATAGCATCAATGTTTTATCCCTAGTGGCAACAGCACAACACAACCTTAGAACCTCTTGTCACGATCCCGGTGTCAATGAAGGCATGAACCCACTATCGAGCATAAATACTCCCTCTTGGAGTTAAGAGCAAAAACTTGGCCAGAGCCTCTACTAATAACGGAGAGCATGCAAGATCATAAACAACACATAAACAATAGATTGATAATCACCATAACATAGTATTCTCCATCCATCGGATCCCGACAAACACAACATATAGTATTACAGATAGATGATCTTGATCATGTTGGGCAGCTCACAAGATCCAACAATGAAAGCACAAGCGGAGAAGACAACATCTAGCTACTTGCTATGGACCCATAGTCCAGGGTGAACTACTCACTCATCACTCCGGAGCGATCATGGCGATGAAGAGTCCTCAGAGAGATGAATCCCCTCTCCGGTGCCGGAGGCGATCTCCTGAATCCCCGAGATGGGATTCGCGGCGCGGCGTCTCTGAAAGGTTTTCCGTATCGTGGCTCTCGATACTGGGGTTTTGACGGAGGCTATAAGTAGGCGAAAAGGGCAGGTCAAGAGCGGCACGAGGGCGAGGGCAGGGCCGCGCGGGCCGGAGCCGGCGCCCTATCTGGCCACCTCGTTCCCCACTCCCCTTCGGTCTTACGGAAGCTCCGTGCAAAAATAGGACCACAGGCGGTGATTTCGTCAATTTGAGAATATTTCCTTACTAGGATTTCTGAAACCAAAAACAGCGAAAACAACAACGGCTCTTCGGCATCTTGTTAATAGGTTAGTTCAGAAAATGCGTAAATACGACATATAATGTGCATAAAACATGTAGGTATCATCAATAAAGTAGCATGGAACATAAGAAATTATCGATACGTTGGAGACGTATCAGGAAGCTAGTTTACATAAAAATAATCTTTTTTGCTCCTCCGCTTTGGAAGAAATATTTTGCTCTGATGATGCTTTATCTCCCATATGCGATAACTCTAATGATGCTTCTGATATTTTAAATCCACCTGCTGAAAGTATTCCGTATAAAATACCTATGGAAATTATTGAACGTGTTATGGATAACCGCTATGAAGGGGATGGAACTTATCCATGAGTCATTTACTTGTTTTTGCATGAATTATGCGGGTTATTCAAGTGTGCGGGTATCTCTATGGATGAAGTGAAGAAGAAACTATTCTCTATGTCTGTCTGGTAAGCGGCGCATTGGTATAAACTGCTGAAGGACGGGCGCTCTCTTGATTGGAAGGATATTATGCCTCTATTTTGTTCTAAGTTCTATCCTCCAAGTGAAATTCACAAAGATCGAAACCATATATATAATTTTTGGCCTCATGATGGAGAGAGTATTGCCCAAGCATGGGAGAGATTGAAGTCCTTAATGCTCAAATGCCCCAATCATGAGCTTCTGGTAGTATTATCATTGATAATTTCTATGCAAGACTTTCTTTTCAGGATAAAACCTTGCTTGGATACTACTTGTTCTGGATCATTCACACGCAACAAGAAGAGTTTAAATGGGACCTTCTTAATCGGATTCGGAGAACGCTGAAGATTGGGAGAACAACAAAGGTGAAGAGTCGGGTATAAATTATGATTATGAATGCATTGAAACTTGGATGTGATAAATTTCGAGATATGAGTGCTACTTATGGTCTTGACTCTCAAGTTGCTGCAAATCTTTATAAAGCCTTTGCTTCTCATTTAGAATTGCCTAAAAGAATTTTGATAAGTATCATGAACCTTTTAAAGAGGCTTGCATGAAGAATGACATTGTTGTTAATGATTGCAATAAGCATGCTCAAACTCCTAAGAATGCTATTTCCTATAAGCATGTTAATTTTTGTGGAATGCATAGACCTTGTGGAATTAATCAAATAGAAGATGAATATTGTATCCATCACATAAATGAAAAAACTAGAAAGTGGTCTAGAGCTCTAGATGATCTTGGAGAAAAAGTGTGTGCCCTCTATCCTTTTATTTGTGAACTTTGCCATAGAGTTGGTCATTTTAATTTTCAATGCTCCTCCAATGATAATTCGAACCCCATGAGTGCTGCAAATTTGTATTGTGATGATGAAATTATTCCTAATCAGCATGATGAACTTACCTTATTTTTGAAGTATGAAGAGTTATCAAGAAAATTTCTTTGTTAAATATTAACGATCTTGATATTGATGATGTCCTGCATGGGTGTCTTTCTTATTGCATTAATAATTGCCATACAAATACTTACATACATAATATTTTAGAAGATGACACCTTGCCAAAATATGATAGGACCGCTGTGTGTTTTCAATTAATTAATGAAAAGGAGGGATCCTCCCAAGTTTCTTCTATTGTTTATGAAAGTAAATCAGGTTATGCGGACAAGCCACCCTTCAAGCCTCTTCCTCCTAAAGAAGGAACGAGGAGAAAAGAAGAAGAAGAAGAAGGAGCGAAGAAGAAGAAGAAGAAGAAGAGAAAAGAGGCAATGGCATATCCCGCGTGTATGAGGTAACAATAGGTAACTGTAAGTATGTTGCGCCTAATGATTATTATGATAATGAATCTGAGTACGATGATCTTCCTATACCCTTTACCCATATTAGTGATCATGATTTGGATGACACCTGCTTTGATATTGAAAATCTCTTTGGTACTGATAATGAAAGTAATGATGATAGCATTATTCATGTCCCCTTAAACGATGATATTGAAAGCTCTAAGCTTGGGGATGTTGTGCTTGAATCCTGTATTTGAGACCTCTACTTTTAGTGAAAATGATGATATTACATATTCTGGTTTAGATAATTGCTATAGAGATGTATATGACACATGTTACAATTATCCTTATGAAACTTGTCATAGTTATGATGGGCTTGCCAAAAACCATTCCCTTAGTATGCAACTTGTTTACCATGTTCAAATTCTCAACAATGATCCTGCTCCAATTATTTAATGAGAAGAGTTTTTCTTATGTCAAAAATAATGATACCCTTATGCATATGAACCATGATAAGAATGTTTTAAGTGATGGTTATATTGTAGATTTCATCAATGATGCTACTGAAAGTTAATATGAGAGAGGGAAACATGGTTATATTCATCTTAATAATATTACGTTTCCCCTCTTTATGTTGAGAATCTTGAAGTTACTCGTGTTTTATCCTTTTATGCTTGTCATTTTGTTCTTCATGAATTCATTTGTGTACAAGATTCTCTCATAGGAAGCATGTTAGGCTTAAACATGTTTTGAATTTGCCTCTTGAGCTCTCTTTTGCTTCAAATACTATTTCTTGCGGGTGCATCACCAAAATTTGAGCCATCTTAATGGCTATAAAGAAAGAACTTCTTGGGAGATAACCCATGTGTTTATTTTACTACAGCAATTTTGTTTTGTTGAGTCTTGGAAGTTGTTTACTACTGTAGCAACCTCTCCTTATCATGTTTTTGTGCCAAGTAAAGTTTCTATGTTAAAGTTGATGTTATATTTGGGATCGCTGCGCAGAAACAGCATTGCTGTCTGTCACGAATTCTGGCACAAGTCTCTGTAGAAAATTCGAAAAAATCTGCCAATTTACGAGTGATCCTCAGATATGTGCGCAACTTTCATTAGTTTTGAGTTTTTCATTTGAGCAAGTCTGGTGCCATTTTAAAATTCGTCTTTACGGACTGTTCTGTTTTTGACAGATTCTGTCTTTTATTAGCATTCGCTTTTGTTAAGTTGAATGAGTTTCTTTGTTCCATTAACTTTCAGAAGTTATGTGCAATGTCCAGAAGTGTTAAGAATGATTGTGTCACCTCTGAACATGTGAATTTTTGATTATGCACTAACCCTCTAATGAGTTTGCTTGAAGTTTGGTGTGAAGGAAGTTTTCAAGGGTCAAGAGAGGAGGATGATATACTACGATCAAGAAGAATGAAAGTCTAAGCTTGGGGATGCCCCGGTGGTTCATCCCTGCATATTTCAAGAAGACTCAAGCATCTAAGCTTGGATGCCCAAGGCATTCCCTTCTTCATCGACAAAGTATGGTTCCTTCTCTTGAAACTATATTTTTATTAGTCACATCTTATGTACTTTACTTGGAGCGTCTGTTTGTTTTTATTTTTGTTTTGTTTGAATAAGTTCATCCTCGTGTGGGAGAGAGACACGCTCCGCTGGTTCATATGAACACATGTGTTCTTAGCTTTTAATGTTCAAGGGCGAAAGTTGATCGCTTCACTTGTTGTTATATGGTTGGAATTGGAAAATGCTACATGTAGTAATTCTAAAATGTCTTGGATAATGTGATACTTGGCAATTGTTGTGCTCATGATTAAGCTCTTGCATCATATACTTTGCACCAATTAATGAAGAAATACATAGAGCTTGCTAAAATTTTATTTGCATATTTGGTCTCTCTAAGATCTAGATAATTTCTAGTATTGAGTTTTGAACAACAAGAAGGACGGTGTAGAGTTTTATAATGTTTACAATATGTCTTTTATGTGAGTTTTTCTGCACCGGTTCATCCTTGAGTTTGCTTCAAATAACCTTGCTAGCCTAAACCTTGTATCGAGAGGGAATACTTCTCATGCATCCAAAATCCTTGAGCCAACTACTATGCCATTTGTGTCCACTATACCTACCTACTACATGGTATTTCTCCGCCATTCCAAAGTAAATTGCATGAGTGCTACCTTTAAAATTCCATCATTCACCTTTGCAATATATAGCTCATGGGACAAAATAGCCTTAAAAACTATCGTAGTATTGAATATGTACTTATGCACTTTATCTTTTATTAAGTTGCTTGTTGTGCGATAACCATGCTTCTGGAACGCCATCAACTATTGTTGAATATCATGTGAGTTGCTATGCATGTCCGTCTTGTCTGAAGGATCTATCACCTTAATGATTGGAGCATGCAAATTGTTAGAGAAGAACATTGGGCCGCTAACTAAAGCCATGAATCATGGTTGAAGTTTCAGTTTTGGACATATATCCTCAATCTCATATGAGAATAATAACTTTGCTACATGCTTATGCATTTAAGAGGAGTCCATTATCTGTTGTCCATGTTGTCCTGGTATGGATGTCTAAGTTGAGAATAATCAAAAGCGAGAAATCCAAAATGCGAGCTTTCTCCTTAGACCTTTTGTAAGGCGGCATGGAGGTACCCCTTTGTGACACTTGGTTGAAACATGGCATTGCGAAGATCCGGTAGTCCAAGCTAAGTAGGACAAGGTGCGGGCACTATTAGTATACTATGCATGAGGCTTGCAACTTGTAAGATATAATTTACATAACTCATGCTTTATTACTACCGTTGACAAAATTGTTTCATGTTTTCAAAATAAAAGCTCTAGCACAAATACAACAATCGATGCTTTCCTCTTTGAAGGACCTTTCTTTTACTTTTATTGTTGAGTCGGTTTACCTATCTTCCTCCACCTTAAGAAGCAAACACTTGTGTGAACTGTGCATTGATTCCTACATACTTGCATATTGCACTTGTTATATTACCTTATGTTGACAATATCCATGAGATATACATGTTATAAGTTGAAAGCAACCGCTGAAACTTAATCTTCCTTTGTGTTGCTTCAATACCTTTACTTTGATTTATTGCTTTATGAGTTAACTCTTATGCAAGACTTATTGATGCTTGTCTTGAAGTACTATTCATGAAAAGTCTTTGCTTTATGATTCATTTGTTTACTCATGTCATTACCATTGTTTTGATCGTGCATTCATTACATATGTTTACAATATGATCAAGTTTATGATGGCATGTCACTTGAAATTATCTTTGTTATCGTTTTACTGCTCGGGACGAGAGAACTAAGCTTGGGATGCGATACGTCTCCGACGTATCGATAATTTCTTATGTTTCAAGCTACTTTATTGATGATACCTACATGTTTTATGCACACTTTATGTCATATTCGTGCATTTTCCGAACTAACCTATTAACAAGATGCCGAGTGCCAGTTCTGTTTCTGTGTTTTTGGTTTCGAAATCCTAGTAACAAAATATTCTCGGAATTGGATGAAATCAACGCGGTTCCTATTTTGCCCGGAAGCATCAAGAACACCCGAGCGCGGAGGAGGGCCTGTGGGCCCCGGATGATAGGGTGGCGCGGCAGGGCCTGGCCGCGCCGGCCTATGGTGTGGTGGCCCCGAGGCCCTCCGACGCTGCCCTTTGCCTATATAAAGCCCCTGCGTCAAAAACCCTGACCAAAAGCCACGGTCACGAAACCTTCCGAGCCGCCGCCATCGCAGAAGCCAAGATCTGGGGACAGGAGTCTCTGTTCCACCCTGCCGGAAAGTGCCCCCGGAAGGCTTCTCCATCGACACCGTTGCCATCTCCACCGCCATCTTCATCAACACTGCTGCTCCCATGAAGAGAGAGTAGTTCTCCATCGAGGCTCGGGGCTGTACCGGTAGCTATGTGGTTCATCTCTCTCCTATGTACTTCAATACAATAATCTCATGAGCTGCCTTACATGATTGAGATTCATATGATGATGCTTGTAATCTAGATGTCATTATGCTAGTCAAGTGAGTTTTACTTATGTGATCTCCGGAGACTCCTTGTCCCACGTGTGTAAAGGTGACAGTGTGTGCACCGTGTGGGTCTCTTAGGCTATATTTCACGAGAATACTTATTCATTATGAATGGCATAGTGAAGTGCTTATTTATATCTCTTTATGATTGCAATGTGTTTTGTATCACAATTTATCTATGTGCTACTCTAGCAATGTTATTAAAGTAGTTTTATTCCTCCTGCACGATGTAATGGTGACAGTGTGTGCATCCGTGTTAGTACTTGGTTTATGCTATGATCATGATCTCTTGTAGATTGCGAAGTTAACTATTTCTATGATAGTATTGATGTGTATTATTCCTCCTACATAAGCATGAAGGTGACAGTGTGCATGCTAAGTTAGTACTTGGTTTAGTCGTTTCAATCTTTCATGCACTCTAAGGTTATTTAAATATGAACATTGAATTGTGGAGCTTGTTAACTCCGGCATTGAGGGTTCGTGTAATCCTACGCAATGTGTTCATCATCCAACAAGAGAGTGTAGAGTATGCATTTATCTATTATATTATGTGATCAATGTTGAGAGTGTCCACTAGTGAAAGTCTAATCCCTAGGCCTTGTTCCTAAATACTATCTTTGCTTGTTTCTGTTTCATTGCGTTACTACTGCTGCGTTACTCATGTTACTTCACCCAATATTACTACCTTCCACGCCAGCGAGCTATTTTAGCGCCGTACTACGCTCATACTTATTCATACCACTGTATTTCACTATCTCTTCGCGAACTAGTACACCTATTAGGTGTGTTGGGGACACAAGAGACTTCTTGCTTTGTGGTTGCAGGGTTGCATGAGAGGATATCTTTGACCTCTTCCTCCTGAGTTCGATAAACCTTGGGTAATCCACTTAAGGAAACTTGCTGTTCTACAAACCTCTTGGAGGCCCAACACTGTCTACAAGAATAGAAGCACCCGTAGACATCACGAAATCCCGCCCGTAACGATGATACGTCTCGACGTATCGATAATTTCTTATGTTCCATGCTACTTTATTGATGATACCTACATGTTTTATGCACACTTTATGTCATATTCGTGCATTTTAGAACTAACCTATTAACAAGATGCCGAAGTGCCGGTTCTTTTTCTGTTTTTGGTTTGAAATCCTAGTAATATTCTCGGAATTGGACAAAATCAACGCCCAGGTTCCTATTTTGCCCGGAAGCATCAGAACACCGAGAGTCGCCGGAGGGGGCCACACAGGCCCAGATGATGGCGGCGCGGCCGGCCCTGGCCGCGCCGCCTTATGGTGTCGTCGCCTTCGACCTTCGACGCTGCCCCTTTCGCCTATATAAGGTCCCGACCTAAAAACCCCGACGGAATAAGCCACGGTGCGAAACCTTCCCAGCCGCCGCCATCGCGAAGCCAAGATCTGGGACGGAGTCTCTGTTCGGCACGCCGCCGGGATGGGGAGTGCCCCGGAAGGCTTCTCCATCGACACCGCTGCCATCTCCACCGCCATCTTCATCACCATGCTATGAGGAGGAGTAGTTCTCCATCGAGGCTCGGGGCTGTACCAGTAGCTATGTGGTTCATCTCTCTCCTATGTACTTCAATACAATAATCTCATGAGCTGCCTTGCATGATTGAGATTCATATGATGATGCTTGTAATCTAGATGTCATTATGCTAGTCAAGTGGGTTTTACTTATGTGATCTCCGGAGACTCCTTGTCCCACGTGTGTAAAGGTGACAGGTGTGTGCACCGTGTGGGTCTCTTAGGCTATATTTCACAGAATACTTATTCACTGTTATGAATGGCATAGTGAAGTGCTTATTTATATCTCTTTATGATTGCAATGTGTTTTGTATCACAATTTATCTATGTGCTACTCTAGTGATGTTATTAAAGTAGTTTTATTCCTCCTACACGGTGTAATGGTGACAGTGTGTGCATCGTTTAGTACTTGGCGTAGGCTATGATTATGATCTCTTGTAGATTATGAAGTTAACTATTGCTATGATAGTATTGATGTGATCTATTCCTCCTACATGTGTGAAGGTGACAGTGTGCATGCTATGTTAGTACTTGGTTTAGTCATGTCGATCTTTCATGCACTCTAAGGTTATTTAAATATGAACATTGAATTATGGAGCTTGTTAACTCCGGCATTGAGGGTTCGTGTAATCCTACGCAATGTGTTCATCATCCAACAAGAGAGTGTAGAGTATGCATTTATCTATTCATTATGTGATCAAAGTTGAGAGTGTCCACTAGGTGAAAGTCTAAATCCTAGGCCTTGTTCCTAAATACTGCTGCTGCTTGTTTCTTTTTCTTGCGTTACTACTGCGTTACTACCGCTTGTTTACTTCCTACAATATTACTACCATCAAGCACGCCAGAGCTATTTTCTGGCGCCGTACTACTGCTCATATTCATTCATACCACTTGTATTTCACTATCTCTTCGCCGAACTAGTGCACCTATTAGGTGTGTTGGGGACACAAGAGACTTCTTGCTTTGTGGTTGCAGGGTTGCATGAGAGGGATATCTTTGACCTCTTCCTCCTGAGTTCGATAAACCTTGGGTGATCCACTTAAGGAAACTTGCTGCTGTTCTACAAACCTCTGCTCTTGGAGGCCCAACACTGTCTACAAGAATAGAAGCACCCGTATACATCAAGCTATTTTAAGCGCCGTTGGGGTGAGGAAAGGTAAAGGTACTCACGGATCTCGCTACCAAGCTATTTTCCGGCGCCGTTGTAAGTACTCGAAGCTATTTCCTTTAGACTCTGCAATTGCGACATTTGGTTTCTTGTTTACACTAGTTAGGCATAATGTACAACAATGACCTTTTTATTCTATTTCCTGATTTAAGACATGGATGGTTTGATGCGAAAATTAAAAAACCCATGGAACATATTAATATGAATGCTTTGAACACTATTGTTGCTAATGCTATGGAAAATTCTAAGCTTGGGGAAGCTGGCTTTGATGAGCATGATATTTTTAGTCCCCAAGCATTGAGGAGAAAATTTACTTTGATGATACTATGCCTCCTATATTTGATGATGAGAATAATAATGATAGCTACTTTGTTGAATTTGCTCCCACTACAACTAATAAAATTGATTATGCCTATGTGGAGTAATAATTTTATGCATGAGACTCATGATAAAAATGCTTTATGTGATAGTTATATTGTTGAGTTTGCTCATGTTGCTACTGAAAGTTATTATGAGAGAGGAAAATATGGTTGTAAAAATTTTCATGTTACTAAAACACCTCTCTATGTGCTGAAATTTTGAAGCTACACTTGTTTTATCTTCCTATGCTTGTTACTTTGCTCTTCATGAACTTGTTTATTTACAAGATTCCTATGCATAGGAAGCATGTTAGACTTAAATGTGTTTTGAATTTGCCTCTTGATGCTCTCTTTTGCTTCAACTTCTATTTCTTGCGAGTGCATCATTAAAACTGCTGAGCCCATCTTAATGGCTATAAAGAAAGAACTTCTTGGGAGATAACCCATGTGTTTATTTTACTACAGCAATTTTTGTTTTTGAGTCTTGGAAGTTGTTTACTACTGTAGCAACCTCTCCTTATCATGTTTTTGTGCCAAGTAAAGTTTCTATGCTAAAGTTGATGTTATATTTGTGATCGCTGCGCAGAAACAGCATTGCTGTCTGTCACGAATTCTGGCACAAGTCTCTATAGAAAATTCAAAAAAATCTGCCAATTTACGAGCGTGATCCTCAGATATGTACGCAACTTTCATTAGTTTTGAGTTTTTCCATTTGAGCAAGTCTGGTGCCATTTTAAAATTCGTCTTTACGGACTGTTCTGTTTTTGACAGATTCTGCCTTTTATTTCGCATTGCCACTTTTGTTAAGTTGAATGAGTTTTTTTGTTCCATTAACTTTCAGAAGTTTTCTGCAATGTCCAGAAGTGTTAAGAATGATTGTGTCACCTCTGAACATGTGAATTTTTGATTATGCACTAACCCTCTAATGAGTTTGCTTGAAGTTTGGTGTGAAGGAAGTTTTCAAGGGTCAAGAGAGGAGTATGATATACTATGATCAAGAGGAGTGAAAGCTCTAAGCTTGGGGATGCCCCGTGGTTCACCCCTGCATATTTCAAGAAGACTCAAGCATCTAAGCTTGGGGATTCCCAAGGCATCCCCTTCTTCATCGACAAAGTATCGGTTCCTTCTCTGAAACTATATTTTTATTCGGTCACATCTTATGTACTTTACTTGGAGTCTGTGTGTGCTTTTATTTTTGTTTTGTTATCTTAGTTCTCTGAATAAGTTCATCCTTGTGTGGGAGAGAGACACGCTCCGCTGGTTCGTATGAACACATGTGTTCTTAGCTCATAATATTCATGGCGAAGTTTCCTCTTCGTTAAATTGTTATATGGTTGGAATTGAAAAATGCTACATGTAGTAATTGGTAAAATGTCTTGGATAATGTGAGACTTGGCAATTGTTGTGCTCATGTTTAAGCTCTTGCATCATATACTTTGCACCTATTAGTGAAGAAATACATAGAGCATGCTAAAATTTGGTTTGCATAATTGGTCTCTCTAAGGTCTAGATAATTTCTAGTATTGAGTTTGAACAAACAAGGAAGACGGTGTAGAGTCTTATAATGTTTACAATATGTATTTTATGTGAGTTGTGCTGCACGGTTCATCCTTGAGTTTGCTTCAAATAACCTTGCTAGCCTAAACCTTGTATCGAGAGGGAATACTTCTCATGCATCCAAATCCTTGAGCCAACTACTATGCCATTTGTGTCCACCATACCTACCTAATACATGGTATTTCTCCGCCATTCCAAAGTAAATTGCTTGAGTGCTACCTTTAAAATTCCATCATTCACCTTTGCAATATATAGCTCATGGGACAAAATAGCCTTAAAAACTATCGTAGTATTGAATATGTACTTATGCACTTTATCTCTTATTAAGTTGCTTGTTGTGCGATAACTTCTGGGAACGCCATCAACTATTCTTTGTTGAATATCATGTGAGTTGCTATGCATGTCCGTCTTGTCTGAAGGATCTATCACCTTAATGGTTGGAGCATGCATATTGTTATTGAAGAACATTGGGCCGCTAACTAAAGCCATGAATCATGGTTGAAGTTTCAGTTTTGGACATATATCCTCAATCTCATATGAGAATAATAATTGTTGCCACATGCTTAAGCATTAAAGAGGAGTCCATTATCTGTTGTCCATGTTGTCCCGGTATGGATGTCTAAGTTGAGAATAATCAAAAGCGAGAAATCCAAAATGCGAGCTTTCTCCTTAGACCTTTGTACAGGCGGCATGGAGGTACCCTTTGTGACACTTGGTTGAAACATGGCATTGCGAAGATCCGGTAGTCCAAGCTAAGTAGGACAAGGTGCGGGCACTATTAGTATACTATGCATGAGGCTTGCAACTTGTAAGATATAATTTACATAACTCATATGCTTTATTACTACCGTTGACAAAATTGTTTCATGTTTTCAAAATAAAAGCTCTAGCACAAATATAGCAATCGATGCTTTCCTCTTGAAGGACCATTCTTTTACTTTTATTGTTGAGTCAGTTTACCTATCTCCCTCCACCTTAAGAAGCAAACACTTGTGTGAACTGTGCATTAATTCCTACATACTTGCATATTGCACTTGTTATATTACTTTATGTTGACAATATCCATGAGATATACATGTTATAAGTTGAAAGCAACCGCTGAAACTTAATCTTCTTTGTGTTGCTTCAACACTTTTACTTTGATTTATTGCTTTATGAGTTAACTCTTATGCAAGACTTATTGATGCTTGTCTTGAAGTACTATTCATGAAAAGTCTTTGCTTTATGATTCAGTTGTTTACTCATGTCATTACTATTGTTTTGATCGCTGCATTCATTACATATGTTTACAAATAGTATGATCAAGATTATGATGGCATGTCACTGAAATTATCTTTGTTATCGTTTTACCGCTCGGGACGAGAACTAAGCTTGGGGATGATACGTCTCCGACGTATCGATAATTTCTTATGTTTCAAGCTACTTTATTGATGATACCTACATGTTTTATGCACACTTTATGTCATATTCGTGCATTTTCTGGAACTAACCTATTAACAAGATGCCGAAGTGCCTTCTGTTTTCTGCTGTTTTTGGTTTCAGAAATCCTAGTAACGAAATATTCTCGGAATTGGACGAAATCAACGCCCAGGTTCCTATTTTGCCCGAAGCATCCAGAACACCCGAGAGTCGCCGGAGGGGGGCCACACAGGCCCAGAGATGATAGGCCGGCGCGGCCAGGCCTGGCTGCGCCGCCTTATAGTGTCGTCGCCCTTCGACCTTCGACGCTGCCCTTCGCCTATAAGGGTCCACGACCTAAAAACCCCGACGGAATAAGCCGCGGTGCGCGAAACCTTCCGGCCGTCGCCATCGCGAAAGATCTAGGGAGTCTCTGTTCCGGCACGCCGCCGGGAAGTGCCCCCGAAAGCTTCTCCATCGACACCGCTGCCATCTCCACCGCCATCTTCATCACCGCTGCTGCTCCCATGAGGAGGAGTAGTTCTCCATCGAGGCTCGGGGCTGTAGTAGCTATGTGGTTCATCTCTCTCCTATGTACTTCAATACAATAATCTCATGAGCTGCCTTACATGATTGAGATTCATATGATGATGTTTGTAATCTAGATGTCATTATGCTAGTCAAGTGGGTTTTACTTATGTGATCTCCGGAGACTCCTTGTCCCACGTGTGTAAAGGTGACAGTGTGTGCACCGTGTGGGTCTCTTAGGCTATATTTCACAGAATACTTATTCACTGTTATGAATGGCATAGTGAAGTGCTTATTTATATCTCTTTATGATTGCAATGTGTTTTGTATCACAATTTATCTATGTGCTAGTGATGTTATTAAAGTAGTTTTATTCCTCCTACACGGTGTAATGGTGACAGTGTGTGCATCTGTGTTAGTACTTGGCGTAGGCTATGATTATGATCTCTTGTAGATTATGAAGTTAACTATTGCTATGATAGTATTGATGTGATCTATTCCTCCTACATGTGTGAAGGTGACAGTGTGCATGCTATGTTAGTACTTGGTTTAGTCATGTTGATCTTTCATGCACTCTAAGGTTATTTAAATATGAACATTGAATTGTGGAGCTTGTTAACTCCGGCATTGAGGGTTCGTGTAATCCTACGCAATGTGTTCATCATCCAACAATAGAGTGTAGAGTATGCATTTATCTATTCTGTTATGTGATCAAAGTTGAGAGTGTCCACTAGTGAAAGTCTAAATCCCTAGGCCTTGTTCCTAAATACGCTATCGCTGCTTGTTTACTGTTTCTTGCGTTACTCTTGCTGCGTTACTACTGTTTTACTTCCTACAATATTACTACCATCAACTGCACGCCAGTAAGCTATTTTGGCGCCGTACTACTGCTCATATTCATTCATACCACTTGTATTTCACTATCTCTTCGCGAACTAGTGCACCTATTAGGTGTGTTGGGGACACAAGAGACTTCTTGCTTTGTGGTTGCGGGGTTGCATGAGAGGGATATCTTTGACCTCTTCCTCCCGAGTTCGATAAACCTTGGGTGATCCACTTAAGGGAAACTTGCTGCTGTTCTACAAACCTCTGCTCTTGGAGGCCCAACACTGTCTACAAGAATAGAAGCACCCGTAGACATCCCGCCCCGCCTCCCGCCCCGCTCCCGCCTCACTCCCGCCGCCAACGCGGGCGGTAGCGGGCGCTACCGCCTGAAAGAATCGTAAGATGTGTGCGTCCCAACGTACCTCGTCGGGTAGGGTTCTTCTCATTATATATGGGTACAATTACAAGTCCTATACGTATACGATACATATACAATTTGTCTATTCTAACACCCTCCCTCAATCTCAACTAATGAAAGGTTGAGATTGCGCTTACAATGCTCATACAAAGGTAAAGGGAGTGGTTTAGTAAAGATATCAGCAACTTGATCTTTAGACGAGATAAACCGAATCTGAAGTTGCTTCCGAGACACACGCTCACGAACAAAGTGAAAATCCACCTCAATATGCTTCGTCCTCGCATGAAAAACTGGATTGGATGATAAATAAATTGCACCAATATTGTCACACCACAAGACTGGAGGTCGATGTTGGATCACACCAAGCTCTCTCAATAAGGATTGGACCCAAACAAGCTCAGCTGTAGCATCAGCAAGAGCTTTATACTCAGACTCAGTGCTCGATCTCGAGACAGTAGACTGTTTCCGTGCACTCCAGGCGATCAAATTTCCTCGCCGGGCGAGCCAGCCACCGCCTGCCGCTCCAGTCCCGCCCGCCTCCCGCCCGCCTCCCGCCCCGCCGCGGGCGGTAGCGCCCGCGCTCCAGCCCGCGTTGGCACCGGCCTTAGGGGTATAGGGTACCTTATTTCACTGTTTCGAACAGTTTTTCATTGATAGATAACTTTCATTGATAGATGACAAATCACATACGTTTTGTGACAAATTTAAAAAACTGCAAAATGAGAAAACCTAATTGAGGGTTTTTGCTGGCCCTCGCCTTCTTCGCAGCGAAGAAAGATACCCCAATCACCTAAACTAGAGGTGTATGTGTGTCCTCGCTACACTAGCTTCAATGTGTGGTCAAGAACACTCCAAAGTGGAAGCTAGTTTATGCGACCTATATGATTAGCATCAAGAATAACGTAGCCGGTGTGGCGGTGGCCATCAATGGTGAAGACGAAGCCCCGAACATAAATGCCCTTCCATCTCGGCCAAGAGGCCACAACTCCACCAAGGCTGATCTGAAGCGCGACGCTTCGGCCCTTGAAGAGGATGATGGCCGAGACACAAGAGGCTCTGGCCAAGAGGGATGAGAAGTGGCGCCAGTAGAAGGAGGCCACGGCTGCCACCTTCACCAACCTCCCCAAATAGGCCATAGAGAACAAAAGCATGGACACCGTGGTCAAGTTGCTTGGGGAGGAGAACCGGATCATGTTCGCCGACTTGAGCATCACAGATCCGAACCAAAAGGCATGATTCGAGAGAAAACAAGTCATCATTCGCGCACGCGACGCATGATCGCCCACATCTATCCTACTTTGCTTCATTTCTTTCGAACTTGTGTCCTTTTGCAACTTGCATAGCTACTATTTATGTGCACTTTGTTATTGACTAAATTAGGAGAGTTTTGAACCATTATTTTGATTGTTTGTATGACCACTTTGTGAATTTGGTTAAAAAAACAAAATCTGGCCGTACAAAATGTGTCGTGTCGCTCGGGCTACCCCTGACCGAAACTAACATATGAGCCGACGAGACTAATTTGGTGTCCATGGCCTGATCCAAACGGACACTTCATGACCGAAATGGCCGGGCCTGAACATCTCCTAAGTACAAGTGCAACGAAGACAGTAATAGTACAATTAAAAAAACTAAGTACAAAGTACACCAAAACCCGGAGTACAAACTCAATAAAAACCTGAGTATAAGTTCACTAATACCCGAGTACAGCCGTAGTAGTTTGGAAAAAAAAAACTGAAAAAATCTTGAAATATATCAACGTGGGAACTCGTTTTGAAAATCTCAACGCGAGAAGTCCAAAAATGAAAAAGATTCGTAATTTAGATAAACTGTTCTCAAGATATTTTGTTTTAAAAATCGAGATAAAAAATGGGAAAACTGCAATTCCAACCGCTCTCCCGTCCCATCCTTCCATATTCCAAAGTACACAAAAATCTGGAGCACAACTCAACGCAAACACGGATACATATTAAACAACAACCCGAGTACAAATGTAGTAGTTTTGAAAGTACATATAAAAAAAAGTTTCACGTAACGTATCAACATGAAATCTTGTTTTAAAGATCTCGACATGGCAATCTTAAAAGTAAAAAAACGAACGAACGGTTCTCAAGATATTTTGTTTTGATAAATTGAATCTCTATTTTTTTTAAAAAAAACTTAGACAAACCCACCGTGTCACATGTCTCTCTCATCCCTCAGCCCTCCTTATTTTCACTCGCAACAAGTGATGAGCAAAAATATAACTTTCCGAGAATTTCGTAGCACCATAATGCACCACATGTCGGGGAGGGAACCCATACCTGCAAAAAAGGTTAACGATTTCCCTATTACTAGGCTCCTAGCCATTCATATCCCAATTTCTAATTAGTGCCTGGATACGCTGTAGTCTTAGGCGGTGCCCCCATCTCGTGGCCGTCAGATCACAGTGGTTTCCCCTTTCATCGGCCTCAGGTCAAACCCAAATCCTCTGTTCGTCCTTCCACCCGCTCATATATCTCCAGAAATCAGCCTCGCCGGCGGCGACCGTGATGTCGGGAAGCTGTCGGGCGGTTCTCCCGTGGATGGGAGCGGGGGTGGAGCAGCCTCGCCACGGCGACCTACCGGGACGCTGCGGGATGTCCTCCTTGTTGTGAAATGTATATGTGAATTGCCTAGCCCTTTCCATAAGTTCGGACTTTTGGTTCAAGTGGCTTAGTGCATGAACCTTAACATGTTATCAGAGCCCCAGGTCTTGAGTTCAAATCCTGGCTTTCACATGGTTTTCGCAATTAAGCCTAAAAATTGCTGTTGCCCCCTCTTTAGCCACCGCTGATGTTTCGGTGTGCTCTTCTTCTTTCACGTGTTGACTTTCTCTTCTCCCGTCACACACGAGTGAGGGTGTTGTGAAATGTATATGTGGATTGCCTAGCCCTTTCCATAAGTTCGGACTTTTGGTTCAAGTGGCTAGTGCATGAACCTTAACACTCCTGGTGGTGAATTGGCGACGGGGATTCAGCTGGCCGGTGGTGTGTTGGCGGTGAATCGGCGGAAATTCCCATACCCGCAGCTGCATCGAGCAGGGAGGCCGCGGAAGGAGTGGGCGGGATCAGGCTTGGGGCGGTGGCGTTCAATCGGTGGTGGAGGTGCCACATCTGCCGCACAGGTGCGGTTGGATCGACAAGTCATGGCGACAGCTACTTCGGCGGCGCATCGGTGGGGGCTCCGGGTTCCCTCATCAGTGGTGCATCGGCGGCCAGGAGGCCGTCGCCTTGTTCAAGGGCACTATGCTACCGTCCTAGCCCAGGTACCCCTATATCCGCTCAATTTTTGGAAGCTTGTTCAAGGTGTCTGACCTCCGCCGACGACTCATCCGCCCGGCCCCGACGCACCAGACCTCACCGGCGACCCGCCCGGTCTCAGCGCCCCCGACCTCCATGAGCGACTCGCCCGCCCGATCCCAGCGCGCCCTACCTCCGTCGGCGACTCGCCCGCCCGGCCCGACGCGCACGAGCTCCGCTGGGCGCGCGCGCGATGGAGGCGGCGTTCGACGCCGACTTCCTGCGACGAATCCACGGCCAAGAGGCCATCGCCTTCTTCAAGGCCACAGTCAGTAATTTGGATGTATTTTTTTCCTCTTTCTACATCTACTGTTACTTTTTTTACATTCTCGACTGGAATCGCATACTAGAGTTGGTTTTTGGGAATGTATTTTTTGCAACAAGTCTAGGAATACGGTGATTTTTATTTGCATCTTGGTGCACCAGGATGTATATTTTCTAATATATTTACATCTAGACTCTTGAATAGATCAAGGTGTACAGTATGCTTGTGTTCCCAGTTTTACTAATTTTACATGTAATTTTTATGTTTTTCTTGATATTTGTTTGTTTAGTTGTTCACCACATACACCATGTGGTACATCGCTTAAGTAGGTTCCTAAGATTTGGATGTAATATCTTTCTTTTTTCTACATTCCGCTGCCATTTTTTACATCTTCAATTGGAATTACAAACATTAGTATTTTTCTGGGATGTAAATTTATGTAGTTAAACTACAATTTTTTTTACATGCCAATACTTGTTCTTAACTAGAGGAAGGAAAGAAAGAGATGGCAGATCCATTTATTTTTGCCTTTAATTTGTGTGAATTTGCGAACACATGATGTATTTTTTCCATGAATCAGTGGCCGGTGCTGACCACCGCCACGTCCATGGTGTCGGCGTCGGCCGACCAGCGCTCGGCGAGGGCGTCGAGGTACACCGAGCTGTAGGGCTCGCTGTAGTTCTCCGACTTGCCCGTGGCGCGCGCCAGGAACGGCGCCCAGTACACGGACACCGTCACGTTGTGCGACGGGAACGCCCAGCGCCAGAACTTGCGTGTCCCGGGCTCGGGGTCCTGGTACACCATGCGGTACGGGAACGACGCGCCGAGGAGGCAGACGAGGGACTCGGCCTGGTTCCGCGCCATGGAGTCGCCGAGGAAGGCGACGTGCTTGCCGCGGACGGCGGCGAGGAACCACGCGGCGTCGAAGGAAGGGAGATGACACCCGGCGGCCGATGGCTGCCAACGCCAGTCGAGGTAGCCGGTGTCAGGGCGCCCGTTGCGGATGCAGTTCTCGCTGCCCTTCACGTTGCACTCCGTGCCGTTGTACCGCCGGGCGTGGCCCGGCGCCCGCACCCACTGCCCCTCCGAGTAGTCGCAGCCGTACATCGTCGACACTGCTACAACCAACAAGCAGGAAAGGCGAGGTTTAAGCAAAACGTACGAATTAGCATCCATCTCGAACCTTGATTGTAAATGGAGACAACTACGTACGCAGACAGAGACATATACGTACATACCTTGACTGTAAGTGCTCGTGATGTACTGGAGCAGCGGCGAGACCATGGCCCTCTCGCGCGCGCCGCAGTGGGAGCAGCGGAGGAGGTGGAGGAGAGCCAGGCCGAGCAGGGCGGAGAGGAGCCATGCGAGGACAGTTCTGAGGCCAAGGCTGACGCTGCCGTATCTCGACGACGGCTTCTGGCTGTGCTGATGCAGTGGCTGGTATGCTGCCATGATCTCGTTGCCGTGTATCGGTGGGAGGTTGTTTCCAGGGGAGTTTCTATGCTGCAGGCCAATGGCGTACGTGAGTTGTGGAAAGACTGTAACCGCTCATATGCAGAGCTTTCAGCTGTTGTTACCTTGTACACAGTACACTGTGTAGGAGTACATACACAATTCGGCAAGCAGCAATACACATTTGCAAGTGGCTGTTGTCAATGTAACATGGGTTGGAGATCCGGCTATATATCCATAGTCTTGTGGGTGGAAGATTGAGCCGTATTCTGTTCTCGAAAGCTCCCTGGTTGCAGATCTCCAGGCATTGTAAACTGTGGCGAGGCGATGAATGAGAGAAATTTCTGCTTGGGACGAGGAGCTCGCTATTGGTTTCTGCGTTCAGGAACGTCTGACTTTCGCATATTCCTGATTCACATTTAGGAGCGGTACAAATGTTGGTGTGGCTTTTGTTGATAATTTAAAAATCCGGACTGGCGAGTGAACCGGTAACTGGGTCCCTGGTTCACGAGTCGAACTACGTTCAGCTGGTTCAAAAGCGACAAAAAACCATCATAATTGATGAATAGTTACGTTAGTTTTGGGGAAAATAATTTGTAAACCATTAATAGAGTGTTTAAATCTCAGATGATGCATAGCAGAGGTGGCACTAGGCCTGAAGTTGGCTGTCTGGACCATTTTTATAGCACGCGGGTTCAAATTTTTGTCAAGACACAATATTTCATTTATTTTTTACTAGTCTTTAATAGTTCGACCGGTGCCTCTTAAAAAACCGGACAAGGCGTTGGATACAATTTTTTTTGGTTGGACCGCTTGTGCGGTTCGGTCTGGTTTTTTTAAAACTAGATACGAAACATAAGTTGTGGGCAACCAATCAGCCGGGGCTTCGCTTCTGATATGATGTCCAGAAGAAATTGTTAGCAACCAAACTAGATGCATAGCGGTAGTTAGAGGTTGCATTTTCCATACATAGCCCCCCCCCCTAGATTCGTTTGACAATTTATACAAGAATTCTATTTTGAACCAAAGGATCTATATACTATCTTTTAAATATAAATCCCAGTCAAGTTCATTTACCTTCATGTGTACCTTATCCATATCACCAAGAAAATAGTAACCTTTTGAACATTTTCATCGGATATATCTTTCCGTGCATTGCTATCCTCAAATCTAATACTACCTCCATTCCAATGAGTAAGTTTTTTTTTAAAAAAAAAATCAAGCTATGTAAACTTTGACCAACTTTTTTTGAATAATTTATTGACACGTTACATCGTTAGATACATCATGAAATGTATTTTCATATGATATATATACAATATTATAGTGGTTAGTTTTATTTATAAATTTAATTAAATTGCAACGATCTAAGCGGTGGAGTGGGTTGTGGAGCGGAACACTATTGAGATGGAGGGGAGGGGATGAATTTATAGCTCCACCGTCTGTAATTTGAAAACAAAAAATTTCGGTCATTGGCGCCATTTGTGATTCCCTCCTCTACTGAAAATTTTCAATGAGAAGAAGGTTGGCCGAATGTTTTGCCACAACGCGGGAGAGAGGAAGATGGCACGAGATAATGACACTGACAGAAATTTTCCGTGCGGAAGGGAGGGGCAATGAGTGGAGATTAAGGCATAGAGAGATTGTTACTATACCCTTGTTTGGTAGGTACTCATATATGTGAAGTAAAGGACCTACTAGTGATGTCCAAGATTTCTGGGCCTGAGAGATGCCAAGACTTCCCTATTGTCTACTAATCTGTTGTTAATCATCTAGGGGTACAAAGCCTGCGTTAATATTCGTGAGAGAAAATTATATGCACTCTATATCAAGAAACAGAGGGAGTACATCATAGTCCTTTTCTTTCCTGGACTTTTTTGTATTTCCAAAAGTAAATTTTGTAAAACAACACATAAAGCAATTTCCTCCTCATGGCAAATAAATCTCATTTTTTTTTTTAGAATAGCAAAGAAATCTCATGAATCTCTAGTCAGGAATTAAGGTCCAAGTTAAGCTAGAGCACGGCCCAGCCCAGTTCAGGCCGCTGACTGAGCTGAGCTCGATGCGATGCAACACGTAGAAGCCCGCTTATGTTATGCTTCCCGTGTCCCTTGCTGCTTCCACTTAGATTTCCGATCCCATCGAATTAACCGAACGGACTTGCTTGGACGAGATCCCAAACTTCTGGGTCGCAACTTTCGCCCCCGCCGTACGATGTCCGGTGGCGACCGCCTCTCCCTTCTCCCAGACGACCTCCTCCGGCGTGTCCTCCACTTCAGCCCCGCGAGAGAGGGCGCGTCCACCAGCGCGCTCTCAAAGCGCTGGCGCGGGCTCTGGAGCTCTTCCGGCGCCGTGAACCTCGATGCACGTGTCCCCAACGACGCCGACGACGGCGGCTTCTTCTCCCGGCGCGATGCCTTCGTCTCCGCCGCCAGGTTCTCCCTAGAGGCCGCCGCCGCCGGCAGCACCGTCACAAGGCTCACCCTTCGCGTAGAGGCGGCCGGCGGCAACTTCCAAGTCTCTAAGTTCATGTACCACGAAGAGGACTATCGGAGGAGCACCGACGTGGTCGCAGAATTGCTCTCCCACCCGGCAGCGCGTCGCCTCGAGGAGCTGCGGCTTGCAGCTGAGTACTCCGGCCGTCATCGCTTGTCATCCGACCGCGAGGTCACGTCGCTAGCCGCGGGGCTCACCTCGCTCAAGTTCGTCTCTCTGCCGTCGGAGACGCTCCGCGTGCTGGACATCACCAGCTGCCAATACCTCCAGCCGTCGTCCGGCGTCGTGTTTCCACGGCTAGCGTCGCTGCGGTTAAGCCACTGCAGTGTCCGGACCGTGCACCTACAAGACTTCGTCCACGTTGCGCCGGCGCTCGCCACAGTACGCCTCGAGTCCGTCATGTTCGAGGGAGGTAATTCTGGCCATGAGCAGCCGCCACCGGAAGAAGGCTTGACCATCCGCCTCCACTTCCCGGCAGCCACCGCGCTCGTGCTGGACAGATGCTGCTGGGCGGAGAAGGTATACGGGGGCAGCGGTGGTACCACCACCGTGGAGATGGACGCGCCGAGGCTGCGGAGCTTCACGTACAAGGGGCTTCTGCGGCGGCTCACGCTAAGTTCGCAGGCGCCGGATTTGGCACGGGTAGACCTGCACATCTTCCCACATGTTTTTTACAGGGACGCAGGAAGTCGCGACCTCGTCACCTTCTGGCAACTCGCTCAGAACTTCAGCAGTGCCAAGGAGCTGAAACTGAGGGTGAACTCGCTTGAGGGCATCGCTGTAGTTGATAAGGAGAGCCAGGCCGAGCTCCTGTGCTCTTTTCGAAGCCTTGAGCGCCTTGAACTGGAAGGAAGGCTCACGCTGGAAGAAAACGCCGCGGCGGCGTCGATCGCAAACCTGCTCCAGTGCTGCCCTGTGCTCCGTGACCTCCGGATCAACCTGAGCACGGCGAATGCTAGTTTTGACAGACCCGCTCAGCCGGGGAGATGCTACTTGGAGAAGAAATATAGACACGATCTCCAAAATTCGATCCATGGTTTCAAGAACCGTAGAACAGAGCCCATGGTTTCAGATTATGATGACGACGATGCTATATACGGCAATTTACCCAAACTACCTGCGTTGAGTGGGCATGTTTTCCACTGCTTGCAGAGTAGCTTGAGTTGTTTGCGCCTGCAATTCCGGCTAGAGACAAACATCTTTGGGATCAAGGCGACCAACAGATTTGCAGTAAAGTTGATCGAATTCTTTGCCGAAAATGCGATGCTTCTTAAAGAGATGCACATCGACGCCGGAAACGGGAACATGTGCGGGCACATAAATTCCAAGGTTGAGAAATGGATTGCTAATTCATCCAACAAGAGGAAGATGAACTTCGTGGTCTTGCCCCTTGAGAGGTGAAATTAAGATGGTAGGTTGTAAATCCAAGGGTTTACTAGCTATTATTTCTTGTCTGCTTTGCAACCGAGAACTATTCTTGTTTCGATTTTTTTTTAAATTTGAGCTCGAGTGAAAGATGGAATGCAATGCATGCATCATTATATCTGTTTAAAATAGCTGGCTATAGCCTATAGCCGCGGATATTTTTGAAGCTATAAAAGTCTATAGCCAGGCTATAGCAGGCTATGACCATATATCTGATTCGCTAAATAATAGGAAAAAATATCCAATATTACGGCAGCATATGAATCGTATATATGATTAATAATTCACAGATACCATAGTAACATTGTCACATAAGCCTTTTTCTAGTAGTGTCGGTGGCGTCCATGGTGGGATCGATCTCCCGAGCTCACCGACAAGAATGTTGTGGCTCACGACGACAATGCCGAGGCTGATGACACCGTTGAAGTCAATGACAACGTCAAGGCCCACGAGAATGGCAAGGCCAATGAAGAGGCCCGGTGTGCAGAGTTGGAGGCTTTGGAGGCGGTGGAAGAGTGGAGAGAGGCGTGGAAGGAGGAAGCGGCAAAGACCAAGCTGGCGGCGGAGGAGCCTCTCTTTGGCGACTTCGATTGGGAGGCCGATGATGACGAAGACGAGCACAATGCGCACGAGGACGAGCAGGACAGGATGACGACAACAAAGGCGCGACAGTGCCATCCAAACAGAAGAAGAATATATGCGAGTAGTAAAAATACGCTTTCGTTCTTTGAGAACTAAGAAAATTATAATTGTAACTCTTTTGCTATAATTAAAAATTCATTGTCCATTGCCACATTTAAGTGAATTCATCTAGCCTTTAGATTTAGATGTGATGGTGTGCGTCTCATGGTCCATCTCCACGTCCGATGGTCCCACCTGTAAATATAAGTTTGCTAGCATAGCAACGGTTAAAGGCCTTGACTCGACATAGATAGTCTATGTGGATATCACCATGCTGAACTAGAGGGAAGAGGGAAAAACGAAGAAGTGTTTTGAGCTTTGAACAAAGCTAAATAACACAAGCCTACGTTTTTTTCCAGTCAGGCTAACCCCCTTTCCATTACGAAACATAACGGAAATACATAGTTCGCTACAAAGACCAAACAACGGGCAACGAACTAAAACAGGACAAAAAAAGGGGGAAAGCGAGCTGATGCAGTGGCAGGAAACTCGCTGAGATTGTTTCTATCTCAAAACACCCCTACGGGGCAAAAACCTGCCACCACCAAGTATCACTCAAGACTCGTGTACAAGAAGTTCATCAAACTATCATAGGAGGAGGTAAGAGTCCAACCAACAGATCTAAACAACCATCCTGGAGCCGGAGAGCCAACACCCACGAAACTTCCCCTCAATCGCCGATCATGGCCGCATCTTGTACAACATCCACCTTTGTCCTCCTAGCAACATGAGCAACAAGGTTCATCAGCTTTCTGGTCCCTGTCACCACCTTCTCCTTGTCGTCATTTGCTTGCAAACCTTCCCAGTATAGAAGAAAGGAACACATGGTAAACACAGCCTCGATAGGGGATTTGAGAGTACACCCGTCAAACGTAACTTTGTTACGAATTGTCCAAATCGCCCAACAAACAGCAACAATCCCCAGCATAAATATTTTCGACCCTCCAGGTAAAAAGGCATAAAACCAAAATATTTCCTACCCGAGAGAATTTGGACATGTATTGGTACCAAAGAGGTTACCCATCGCCCCCCCAAACAACATGAGCAATAGGACAGGTGAAAAATAAATGGTTCACAGTCTCAATTTGCCTACATAAAGAACACACAGGATTACCAAGCCATTTACAACTATTGTCTCTCGTAGGAATAACATTTCTGAAAGTTTTCCACATAAAAATCTATATATTCAGAGGAATCTTAGCTTTCCAAATCATTTTATTGTCGGAACCAGAAAGATTACTCTCCAAAAATTCATATACTGACTTAGTGGAGAAGACTTTGTTTGCAGTTAACCACCAAAAACATTATCTGAATCATTATTCAAGCATACATTGTCAAATCTCCTAAGAATCCTAGCCCATTGTTCTGTCAAATGTGTATTAAGCCTTCTCCTGAAACTCATCAATTTCTCTCCTTCCACAAAGTTTTCTGTCAAATGTGTATTAAGCTTTCTCCTGAAACTCATCAACTTATCTCCTTCCACAAAGTTTTTGATAGTGCACTGTCGTTGCCTAATCGACAATACCTCGGAGGAGGGATCCTCACGAGGGGGAGAAGAAGTAGGGGCCATAGGGCGGAGTGCACACGGGACGGTGGTACGCGAGTTACCCAGCTTCGAACACCGCACGATGACAGGGCCTACTGCTGCTTATCTGGGTTATCCGCTGCGCGTTGTTACAATGGTTGTGGTTGTGCCTCTAGGGCTCCCGGATCCGGCTTATAAAGGCGCACGGATCTAGGGTTTACATGGAGAGTCCTAGCCGGAATACAAGTTGCCTAACTACGGTACAATATCTTGCCGTGTACGTCAAGGATCCGCCTTACTTATGGCCGTACTGGATCCGGATACTTTATGGGCTTCCACGGATCCGGCCTCCTTCGTAGGTCGGTTAGGATCCGGCTCCAGGTTCATGGGCTGGACTTCATCCTTCTTGATCAACAGCAACTGGGCCGCCCGATGGGCCCCATGCCACCATCACCGTCTGTGGGCCACCCGGGCTTGCCGGATCTAGGCCATGTCGTTGATATACCCATAAAGTATACCCACAACATGCACTCTTGCATTTGGCAAATGTTGAAAAGCTCAGGGTACTGCTCAGCTAGGATAGGTCCAGGGTTCCAAGGATCTTTCCAAAAGCTCACAACGTCACCCTTGTTAAGTTTCACTTTTCTCCTAGCAAAGTACACATCCTTAACTTGTAACAAATATTTCCAGAAAGGTGAATCCAAAAACCGAGGAAGCATAGTAACAATAGTCTTGAGCCTTGACAATTTCCTGCCATAACCCATTTTGGGTTTCTAACTTCCACCACCACTTAACTAACAAACTTATATTCTGTCTCCTTAAATCTTTAATACAAAGCCCTCCTTTCTTTTTCGATCTACAAAATTTTGACCACTTAACCATATAATAGCTCTTCTTATCTTTCTTTTTTTTGCCAACAAAAACTTTTCCTATGCTTATCAACTTTTTCAAGGAAAGATTTTATTGGAAACTAGCCACCTCTAGGCTCTAGTTCATCATTCTCCATAGATCGGTTCTCCCTCCTCCGGTCGGCTAACAAAATTCTAACATAATCTAATAAAAACAATACTTTTATTGAAAACTCCACGCATATATGAGGTTTCCCGTTTCTCCAGACGCCGACGAAGCCGACCGGAGGAGGGAGAACCGATCTACGGAGAAGGCTAGAGGCGGCTAGAGTTGAGACTCCCGACTTGGTTTGTGGAGGGGAGCAACTTCCGAATACACGATCCTAACTATCTGTGTCTCTTTAAGCTACCTCGCCTGCCTAATGCTTGCACGTCCAAATCGAATTTTAGTGTTGTTCGTGACATTGCATAGCGATCGATCAGGCGGAGGCCTCCCTAACTTGTTCGTTGAGAATTTGAGATCGACACGCATAGGTAAACCCAGGTCGGTACCACATAGTTGGCCATCTAAACGAGGCCGACGTAGGCCGTTCGTCTTTTCATCTCGATCGACATCTCCAGGGAGCGAGTCCAGCCGGCGTACGATGGAGATCGGCCACGCCGCCAAGCCGGTCCGCGAGGACCGCATCAGCAAGCTCGACGACGCCGTGCTCGGCCACGTCCTCTCCTTCCTCCCGTCCAAGCAGGCGGCGCGCGCCGCCGCGCTCTCGTCCCGGTGGCGCGACGCCTTCGCCGGCGTCCACACCGTCTCTATCGAGGAGCCGGAGGGCTCCGTCCCCACCTACGACGACGACCGCCGCCGCTACAGCCACGACGACAGCTTGCCCAAGGATCACGACCTGCCGTCGCGCTTCGGGGCCACCATCACCGCCGCCATCGTCGCACGTCACCGCAGCCCGGCAGCCACGCCGCCGCTGCGCGCGCTCCGCGTCGCCTTGCACCGCTGCAAGTACCGTGACTTCGTCGCCGTGGACCAGTGGATCTCCTACGCCCTGAAGCAGGCCGGGCCGGCGCTCGAGCTTGACCTCCGCCTCAGGTGCCTGCCCATCTACTGCCGCCGCGCCCACGACGATGACGATGGCGTCGCCTCACCCGAACATGTGGGGGTTCCAGATCCATCGCTACAACTGTACATGGAAAGGTTTTTTCTGTACACCGTCCCGAGGGGTCTCTTCTCCAGCTCTACGCTGCGAACGCTCCGCATCGGGCCATGCAGGCTCTCGCCGCCGTCCGCCATCAGCCTGCCTTCCCTCGTGGAGCTCCTCCTCAGCCGCGTTCCTGACGGCGAAGAGGACGTGGGGAGGCTCATCTCCGCCTGCCCGCGCCTCGCCGACCTCACGCTCGAGTCCTGCGACACGGTAACCGCGCTCTCCTTCCCGGACGCGCCGCGCCTGCGCAGGCTCGTCCTCCGATGCTGCCACAACCTGGCCAACATCGTCGTCGACGTGTCAGAGCTCCGCGCCTTCGAGTACCGTGGCGCCGTGCCCGAGGTCTCGTTCATGACCATGTTCGGCGCCAAGGGCTGGTTCCTCACCATGCCGTCGCTCACGTCGTGCACCGTCGACATCTGCAGGGGTGAGGTTTCGGCCCCGGAGGAGCTCTCCAGGCTCACGGGTTTCCTCTACCAGTTCGCGTCTGCGAAGCACCTACGCCTGAGGTCCGAGCGCCTTTGCCCCAGCATCGGTGACGACGCCGTCACAAGGCTCCCGACGTTCCGGAACCTCCAGCACCTCGAGCTTTGGGGGCACCTGGCGACCGATGACGATGCAGCCGACATCGTCGGGGTGACAAGCAGGATTCTCCAGCACGCCCCAAACTTGGAGGTGCTCTCGTTCGTTTTCGAGACGGGGACTAGGACTGACGCCGACAAGGATGGGCCGCTCCCACACGGCCGCTACAATTGCAAGGAGGAGGAGCTCCTCGACGCGCATCGTCTCAGGTACAACCGGTACGACATCCTCGACGCTCCGAGCGGCGGCGCCAGGATCCCTTGCTTGGCGAACCGGGTAAGGGAGATCAACCTAGTGCATTACCAAGGAGGCAGGGTGCAGAGGAAGCTGGCTAAGTTCTTGCTATGCAACGCTTGCGTCATGGACGAGCTGTGGTGCCAGTTTGCCGAGGGGCCTCTGTGGACGCAGACCGAATTGATGCGAGAGATGAAAAGCTGGGTGACGAACAAGAATGCCAACACGGTCTTTCGGTAAATTTTAAGTTGTCATGGTACTTTTTTTTTTGCTTTATACAAAGTACAGAAACAGGCAACCTTGGATTCTAATTACGCGCGGGCCTGACTAGATATGTTAAGTTGTCATGGTACTACGTATTATTTTTTCAAAATAGAGAATGAGACTCTGAACTCTGCATCGAAGAGTATCAATATTTATTTATATCTCTTAGAAATATTCTTGCACGTGAGGAACTCAATCCAAGCCACTTGAAATCTTGAATACTGACCGTCCGTCCCGACGACATGGCACGCTCAGGGCCGTCGAATCTGGTAGTATCAGTATTGAGGGAGACATTTGCTATCATCCACAATTTCAAATCACTAATGCCAACTTTTTATGGGTTGGCAATTGCAACTATAGGCATGCAAACTCAGTAAGATCAATCCCCATCTCATTTGCACGGACAGTACCATGTCCGTAATAAACAGCAAAATTGACTAGCTCAAACATGTCACCTGACTTAAAAAATGATTAACACCATCAAATACTAACCTAATAGAACCCTACACGTCAGCGGCAGACCCATGATAAAATTGGATCAATTTTTTGACAATTTTTTTTTGTTAAATAAATAAGAGCATCTCCCGGCGCATCCCAAATAGGCGTCGGCAGCGTCCTATTAGGGCCGTCGGCACCTGCTCCCCGATTTGGAGAGAGGGTACACACCGACGACCCCGAAACGTAGACCCCTATAACATTTATGGTTAGAATTTTCACAAAAACATCAGATTTTGTTCGAATTTATACAAAGTTTGCATATAGTACTGGACGAAAAAAACTAAGTCTAGCGGCGGTCGAAGGCGCTGTCGGCGACCACCTTGAAAATACACTTTCAACATTCTCCGTCGTCGCCGGTAGAAGAAATATTAATTTGAGAAGCATGTAAATTTAAAATGAACCATTATTATCAAGATAAGGTCCGAGAAATATATCTCAACTACATAAAAAACAAAAATGTAGTGTTGGGGAAACATATCCTCAATATACAGGGAACAACACACTCAAAGTGCAATTTTTTTTTAAATGAAACAAAAAATTCAAATCATAAAAAAATGTAAACATAGTTTTTAAAACGTAACAAAATAAAGAAAAGGAAAACAAGAAGAACAAATCTTGATCGAAATGAAGGAGCAACTAAACACTTGCTACCCAAACCACCTTGAATGGAAGACCAGCACTACTCTCCAATTCTAGACACCCGGGTTTGAATCCTAGCGCTGCTTGTTTTAATTTTCTTTTAGCGTACGCGGTTAACAAAAGGGCCGCGTGCCAAATTGGGCCCGCCAGATTAGGTGTAGTTGATTTTTTTTCTTAGATTTCTGAGTGGGCTACGGCCCCCAGGCCTGCCCGCTGAGTCCGCCCATACTACATGTCACATAACATACTACATCGTGCTAAACAAATGCTAAACAAATACTAAACAAAAATAACCTAATACTACACACCCATCCCCATCGAAATCCTACCTCATACCTACGATATACTAACACACTAATGCACACGTCTAATTACGCTAACCATGAATCAGTGAGAGATTAACCTATACCCCTGATGGGTGCGAAGCCCCGCTGCCTTGCTTCAACCAGAACCCGCTACCACCGACGCAGCCCACCCAGCAACCTCCAATCTCCACCACCATTGTTGGCTACCATTGCTCCACACAAGCTCCTCCAAAACACCTCCACCACCCACGCCATCAACAGATCAAGGCATTCTCACACTTTCTCCAAGCCCTACAAGATGTCTGTAGGTTTATTTTCTAGTTTTAGTGGCTGATTTGGGCAGCAAAAATCAGATCTTTTGTTGTTTTCGGGCGAGCTGGTTCGAACCATAGAAGGTAGGAACATATAGATGGAAGAAGGAGCAGGCTGTTGACGCAATGATGGTGCTTACCGCGCCAGGCCCACGCGTTAAGGCTTACCGCGCCATGATGGCGAGAAAGGAAGCTACCGCGTCCAGGTGGAGCGGTTGCTCGCTGCAAGCCGATCGGTCCACATGCCCGGAGGTCCCTGATGACCCACAAGTATAGGGGGTGTATCGTAGTACTTTCGATAAATAAGAGTGTCGAACCCAACGAGGAGCAGAAGGTGTTGACAAGCAGTTCGATGAAGGATTCACTGTAAATGCTCATAGTTTTTCAGGAGGTTTTGATATAGCAGATAAATAAAGTACAAGTAAGTAAAATGAGTGAGAATTGCAGCGAGTGTCCCAATCCTTTTTTAGCACAAAGGACAAGCCGGTTTGTTTACTTATAATGACCAAACGTTCTTGAGGACACACGGGAATTTAGTCTAGTGCTTTCTTTTCATATAGTTGATTAATCTTCATTATTTTGATAAGTGTTGTGTGGGTGAACCTATGCTAATGCACCGCCCTTCCTAGGACTAATACATACTTGTGACTAAACCCCTTGCAAGCATCCGCAAATACAAGAAAGTAATTAAGATAAATCTAACCACGGCCTTAAACTATGAGATCCTGCTATTACCAACGGGGGTTCAGGTTGTTGTCACTCCGGCAACCCCACAATTAGCAAACGAATACTAGATGTATTCTCCTAGGCCCATAAAGGTGAAGTATCATGTAGTCGACGTTCACATGACACCACTAGAAGAATAACACCACAACTTAAATGTCAAACCATTAAATATTACTCAACATAGTTCACTACTAACATTTAGACTTCACCCATGTCCTCAAGAACTAAACGAACTACTCACGAGACATCATATGGAACATGATCAGAGGTGATATGATGATGGATAAAAATCTGAATATAAACCTTGATTCAATGGTTTCACTCAATAGCATCAATAACAAGTAGTAATCAATACCAGGAGAGTTTTCCCTATGAAATACTCAAGATTCAACCCTAGATGTTACAGCGGAAACGAGGTGCAGCGGTGAAGATGATGGTGTTGGCGGTGGAGATGATGATGATGATGATCCCAATGAAGTCCAGCTCGATGACGGTGACGATGGCGACGATTTCCCCCTCCGGGAGGGAATTTCCCCGGCGGATTCTGCCCGCCGGAGAGCTCTTTCTCTCTGGTGTTTTTCCGCCCGCAGAGGCGGCTGTGACTATCCTCGATGCCTCCTGCACCTTAGGGTTCTCGGGAGAAGTACGCGAAAGGAAGATGGCCGAGGGGGTCGTGGGCCCCCTCCCCACATGGCGGCGCGCGGGGGGGCCCGCGCCGGCCTATGGGGGGCCCATGGCGGCCCTCTCGGCCTCCCCTTTTGGTGGCTCCGTCATTTGGGAAAATAGGAGCTTCGGTGTATTTTCCGTCAATTGTTGATCTTCAGAAATATTGTATCCTGACGGTGCTTTTTCCAACAGAATTCTGACTCCGGTGAATAATTCTTCAATAATCATGAAACATGCAAAGTAGGTGAAATAACATAAGTATCATCTCTAAATATGAAATATATCAATGAATAATAGTAAATTATGATATAAAATAGTGATGCAAAATAGACGTATCAACTCCCCCAAGCTTAGACCTCGCTTGTCCCCAAGCGAAACTGAACTCGGTAAACAAGACCACATGTTTATGGAGTGAAGAGTCGATAAATAAAATACGGACAAGAAGCATCACATTTATTAATTCACACAAGACATTCTAGTAAACAACTTCCTCATATAACTCAACTTGAAATAAGTAAAGCGAAATCACAAATAAAGGTGCATAGGAAATCATAATTGGTGATGGCAAACTTTGTTCTTGGTCAAAGAACGATTAACAAATTGTACTTATCCTTCGAGCAAAGCCTTTATATTAGAGCTTATAGGGCAGAACTTACATGCTCAATCATAACAATCTCCTCATAATCATTGATAACTTTCAAAGTCATATTCATTCAGATAAAATTTGTACTAAACAAGGAAGAATAAAAGGCATGATTAAATAAATCACAATATAAATGGTTGGATCACAACAACTCAATTGCTTGCTTGAGATAGAGGGAAATAGGTTCACTGACTCAACATAAAAGTAAAAGATAGGCCCTTCGCAGAGGGAAGCAGGGATTAAATCATGTGCTAGAGCTTTTTAACTTTTTGAAATCATAGAGAGAGCATACAAATAAAGTTTTGAGAGGTGTTTGTTGTTGTCAACGAATGGTAGTGGGCACTCTAACCCCCTTGTCAAACAGACTTTCAAAGAGCGGCTCCCATGAAGGACGTTATCTCTACCAGCAAGGTAGATCATCCCTCTTCTCTTTTGTTTACACATGTACTTTAGTTTTATTTATGGATGACACTCCTCCCAACCTTTGCTTTCACAAGCCATGGCTAACCGAATCCTCGGGTGCCTTCCAACCTTTCACATACCATGGAGGAGTGTCTATAGCAAAATTAAGTTGCTTACTGATAAATCAGGGCAAAACATGTGAAGAGAATTATTAATGAAAGTTATTAATTGGGGCTGGGAACCCCGTTGCCAGCTCTTTTTGCAAAATTATTGGATAAGCGGATGTATATGCCACTAGTCCATTGGTGAAAGTCTGCCCAACAAGATTGAAAGATAAAACACCACATACTTCCTCATGAGCTATAAAACATTGACACAATTAAGGAGTAATAGAGTTTGAATTGTTTAAAGGTAGCACATGAAATATTTACTTGGAGTGGCGCAAAATACCACATAGTAGGTAGTTATGGTGGACACAAATGGCATGGGTTTGGTTTAAAGTTTTGGATGCACGAGAAGCATTCCCTCTCAGTACAGGTCTTTGGCTAGCAAGGTTGATTAGCAAGCATAAGAGTTGAGGGAAACAAACAAATATACATGTGATAGAAACAATCATGCATCTTCCTTGTAAGCACAAGCAATTTTAACTTCAGAATACTAAACTCATTAGCTAACAAGAAAGAAAGATAATGAAATAATATATCTACATGTACTTCCCTCTTTTCTACTTAGGCCTCAAAGTATTGTTGCTATTGACCAATGATAAGTTTACCAAAACCAAATAGATTTACTTGATGCTCCCAAAGTGATATCAATACTAACAACAAGATCAATCATATAACAGAAATTGCAAACTAAAATAAGGCGTGCAAAAAGTAAATGATAAACTTCTCATTAATATTCCATAACGATAACTCAAACCAAGGGATACATAGATAACCAACTAAAAGAGAGATACTTCCACACTGCAAACCATCTTATATGATAATTTCCCTACTCATGATATGCCACTACTTGATAGTAAAAAGGTAAAAGATAGTGATGATGTGATACCGCGGCACTCCCCCCAAGCTTGGAACAAACCAAGGGGATGCCAATACCAATGATGAATTACTCCTTCGGTGGTGATGGTGGAACATTCTCGATAAGCTTCTTTACGAGCTCTTTTAGCTCATCAATCTCGTAGGTGAGGTTGCGGATCAGCTCTGAGTTGTGCTCGACGCGGTTAATGAGTATGTCAGACGGCGAGTCCCAACTTTTAGAGTTGTTTCCCCACTCCTTGGCTTCAGGCTTCATCTTTCCTGCATTGTTAGAATGATCCCTATCCCATCTACTAAGCAATTTTGCCTTAGGAGTCCTTTCAATTTGACTCTTATGAATTAGAGTGTGGAAAGGGTTATTGATGCCTGAAGAAGATGTCCTTGGAGCTAGGAAGTGACATGGAACTTTCCCTCCAGTGCTTATCCATGTGCTTCTCTTGAGGTTGGATGGATTCGCCCCCACCCCGATGCTTGCGACGGTGGCGCGCGGGTATACTCGCGGATCTTCCTCCACTTCTCCTTCATCCTCGCTCTCAACTTCTTCCTTCAAATCGGGGTCTTGAATATCTTCCTCCAAAGGCCCCTTGTCCTTGTTGTTGGAGACCATGGTGCTTCTAGATCAAAAATAGATCCTGGCAAAAACAGCTCGAAACAAAACACGACGAGAAAACGATATACGGATCTCGGAGGGTCCGGAGGATTATATAGCAAAAAATTTCACGACAAAAGGAAGGTAAAACGAGTGGAAAAGGGACCCCGAGGGGCCGTCCCCATAGGGCGGCAGGCTGGGGCCCGCGCCCCCACGTGGGGACGTGCCCTCGTGCACCTCCTCCACTCCGATTCGATCTTGTAATTTTTCTTATTTTCCAAATATAGCAGAAATATTGTTCGGAAAGTTAAACGCGGACTTTTTACTACTAAAACTGTTACCTATTCAAAGTCAAACTCTGCAGAACTATCAATTTGATCTTTAATGAAGGTTTCCGGAGTCACCACTTGAATAACATCAACATCTTAATTATAAGAATCTCCAGAAATATAATGCTTGAGTCTTTGTCCATTCACCACTTGTGTGGCATCATCTTTCAACAAAGCAATTTTTATTGCCCCTGAACGATACACCTCCACAATGACATATGGTCCTTCCCATTTTGAGAGCAATTTCCCTGCAAAAAATCTGAGACGAGACCGATACAATAGGACTTTATCTCCAACATTAAATTCTCTTTTAATAATTCTTCTATCATGCCATTTCTTAACTTTCTCCTTAAAAAGTTTAGCATTTTCATAAGCTTCACTTCTCCATTCATCTAAAGAACTCAATTGTAGCAACCTTTTCTTACCGGCAAGTTTAAAATATTTATTAAGTTCTCTTACAGCCCAATAAGCTTTGTGCTCTAGTTCTAAGGGTAAATGACAAGCTTTTCCATAAACCATTTTATAAGGAGACATTCCCATAGGATTTTTATAAGCAGTTCTATAAGCCCACAATGCTTCCTTCAACTTACTAGCCCAATTTTTTCTAGATTTATTAACAGTCTTTCCCAAGATAGATTTAATTTCTTTATTTGATAATCTACTTGCCCACTAGTTTGAGGATGATAAGCTGAAGCAATTCTATGATTAATACCATATTTAGCAAGAGTTTTTCTAAAACCACCATGAATAAAATGAGAACCTCCATCAGTCATAAGATATCTAGGTACTCCAAATCTAGGAAAAATAACATCTAAAAGCATTTTTAAAGAGGTCTCACCATCAGCACTTTTTGTGGGTATGGCTTCCACCCATTTAGTAACATAATCAACAGCAACAAGTATATGAGTGTTACCTTCTGAAGAAGGGAAAGGACCCATGAAGTCAAATCCCCAACAATCAAATGGTTCAATAACAAGAGTATAATTCATAGGCATTTCATTGCGTCTAGAGATATTACCAACTCTTTGACATTCATCACAAGACAAAATAAACTTTCTTGCATCTTTAAAGAGAGTTGGCCAATAAAAACCTGATTGTAGAACCTTTTGTGCGGTTCTATCTCCGGCGTGATGTCCTCCATAAGCACTACCATGACACTTACTCAATATCTCTTGTTGTTCATATTCGGGGACACATCTTCGCATAATACCATCCACTCCTTCTTTATATAAGTGTGGGTCATCCCAAAAATAATGTCTCAAGTCATAAAAGAATTTCCTCCTTTGCTGAGCTGAAAAGGTTGGAGGCAAGTACTTGGAAACAATAAAGTTAGCATAATCAGCATACCAAGGACTATCTCGCGAGCTCACTTTTATTACAGCCAATTGTTCATTTGGAAAACTATCATTAACAGGAACAGGATCATAAGCAATATTTTCCAATCTAGACAAATTATCAGCAACATGATTATCAGCACCTTTCCTATCTACAATATGTAAATCAAATTCTTGCAAAAGAAGCACCCATCTAATAAGCCTTGGCTTAGCATCTTTCTTTTCCATAAGGTACCTAATTGCAGCATGATCAGTATGAACTGTGACTTTTGAATCAACAATATAAGGTCTAAACTTGTCACAAGCAAAAACTACAGCTAATAACTCTTTTTCAGTTGTAGCATAATTTCTTTGAGCAGCATCAAGAGTCTTACTAGCATAATGAATAACATTTAATTTTTTATCTACTCGATGTCCAAGAACAACACCTACAGCAAAATCACTAGCATCACACATAATTTCAAAAGGTAAATTCCAATCAGGAGGTTCAACTACAGGAGCAGTTGTTAAGGCTTTCTTTAGAGTTTAAAAGCTTCCTTACAATCATCATCAAAAACAAAAGGTACATCTTTTTGAAGATTAGTAAGAGGCTTTGAAATTTTAGAGAAATCTTTAATAAATCTCCTATAAAACCCAGCATGACCAAGAATACGAATACCTTTAACATCCCTAGGATAGGGCATCTTCTCAATTGCTTCAACTTTAGCTCTATCAACTTCGATACCTCTCTCATAAATTTTATGCCCCAATATAATTCCTTCATTAACCATAAAGTGGCATTTCTCCCAATTAAGAACAAGGTTAGTTTCTTCACATCTCTCATTCCTTACCACATCCTTCATCTTAGGAATTAGACGACGATGATGTTCAACAACAGGTTTTGCATCATCTTCCATGTTGATGGCATGTTGGCAAATAGAGGGAGAAATCCCCTTCAAATCATCAAGAGTGTAGCCAATAGCTCCTCTATGTTTCTTCAATATTTCCAATAATCTTTCACTACAAGAAAAGTTGCCATGGCCGACGAAGTTGAAGTCGCGCCGTGGTTGCTGGTGTACCATGGCCGACGATTTTTGGTCCCTCCGTGGTGCATGTCAAAACTTTCTTTTTCTCGTTTTTGAGGCCACCTAGCCCGACGAAAGCGGCCAAAACGTCGCGTATGGTGGCCCGGGACGTGGTGCATCTCGAAATCTCGGGTTCGCCGGCCGAGTCAACGCAAATCCGCACCGCCGAGGGATGTAGGGCCCAGATGGCAGCCTCTCTGGCATTGTTTTTTCTAGATCGCGCCATCTCGTTCAACGTTCTCCGATCGAGCCGTTTACGATGCAGGATCATGGGTCCCGCATGTCATCCTCTATGAACCAAAATTCTTTCTATTCTTGGATTTTTTTGATTTCGGCTACTTCCTTTTTCTTTTGATCCCTTGCCGCCTTGGAAACGTTGAGACCGCTGCTGCTAAATGGGACCCGCATGTCATCCTCTATGTGCAATCAACTTTCTTTTCTTGGAGTTTTTTTGGCACCTCAAATTTGGTCACTTGCCTTTTCTTTCGATCCCGCCTCTCAAACGGTGATACCGCTGCTGCTTGGGACCCGCATGCCATCCTCTATGTAGTATAAAACTTTCTTTTCTTGAATTATTTTTGGCACCTCATATTTGGTCACTTACCTTTTCTTTCGATCCCCGCCTCTCAAATGGTGATACCGCTGCTGCTAAATGGGACCCGCATGTCATCCTCTATGTATTATAAAACTTTCTTTTCTTGGATTTTTTTGGCACCTCATATTTGGTCACTTGACTTTTTCTTTCGATCACTGCTGCCTCTCAAACGGTGATACCGCTGCTGCTAAATGGGACCCGCATGTCATCCACTATGTACTATAAAACTTTCTTTTCTTGGATTTTTTTGGCACCTCATATTTGGTAACTTGACTTTTTCTTTCGATCCCTGCTGCCTCTCAAACGGTGATACCGCTGCTGCTAAATGGGACCCGCATGTCATCCTCTATGTACTATAAAACTTTCTTTTTTTGGATTATTTTTGGCACCTCATATTTGGTCACTTGACTTTTTCTTTCGATCCCCGCTCTCAAACGGTGAGACCGCTGCAGCTAAATGGGACCCGCATGTCATCCTCTATGAGCAATCAACTTTCTTTTCTTGGAGTTTTTTTGGCACCTCATATTTGGTCACTTGCCTTTTTCTTTCGATCTCATGCCACGTTTGAAACGTGGAGGTACCTGCTGGCTCATGGGACCCGCATGTCATCCTCTGTGTGCTATAAAAGTTTCCTTTGTTGGATTTTTTTCACCCTCTGATTTTTGGCTTGCCTTTTTCTTTTGATCCCCTGCCCCCTTTGAAACGTTGAGTAAGCTGTTGGTTCAAGGGACCCGCATGTCATCCTCTATGTCCATCAACTTTCTTTTCTTGGATTTTTTTCACCCCCTAATTACTAGCTACTTTCTTTTTCTTTTGATCTCAAGCCGCATTACAAACATTGAGACCGCTGCTGTAAAATGGGACCCACATCCTCTATGTACAATAAATCTTGGATTATTTTTGGCTCCTGATATTTGGTCACTTGCCTTTTTCTTTCGATCTCATGCCGCCTTTGAAACGTTGAGTAAGCTGCTGGCTCATGGGTCCCGCATGTCATCCTCTACGAACAATAAAAGTTTCCTTTATTGGAGTTATTTTTTACCCCTAATTTCTGGCTATTTGCCTTTTTCTTTTGATCCCCTGCCCCCGTTGAAACGATGAGGACGCTGTGGCAGGTCGGTCCCACATGTCATCCTCTATGAACAATAAAAGTTTCCTTTGGTGGATTTATTTTTGACCCCTAAATAATTTCTGGCTATTTCCTTTATTTTTCTTTTGATCCCCTGCCGCCTTGGAAACGTTTGAGAATGCTGCTGCCTCATGGGTCCCGCATGTCATCCTCAGAACGATAAATGTTTTCTTTTCTTGGATTTTGTTACCAACTGACTTTTGGTTTTTTATTTTATTTTCGATCCCCCGCCTTTGAAACGTTGACGACGCTGCTGGCTCATGGGTCCCCGATGTCAGCCTCCCCGTACAAGAAACATGTGATATCTTGATTATTTCGCTCTGCTATTGCAAACGGATAAATTAAATCTTTATTTTTACATAAACAAACTTATATGTTGAGTGTCCTTGTTTTTTGTTTTTGCGAAGCATAGGACTTTCCTGTTTTTTTTAGAAAAATCCGAACTTTCCTGTTTTGGAGTGGGCTGAAATTGTACGAGACAAAAGGCCCAGCAGGATAGTTCGAAGGCCCAGATGTCCAGATACAACCCAATTGAAATCTTTCTTTTCTTGGATTTTTTTCACCCCCTGATTTCTGGCTACTTCATTTTTCTTTTGGTCCTGTGCCGCCTTGGAAACGTTGAGACCGCTGCTGCAAAATGGGACCCACATGTCATCCTCTATGTACAATAAAGTTTCTTTTCTTGGATTATTTTTGGCTCTTGATATTTGGTCACTTTCCTTTTTCTTTCGATCTCATGCCATGTTTGAAACGTTGAGGAACCTGCTGGCTCATGGGACCCGCATGTCATCCTCTATGTACAATAAAGTTTCTTTTCTTGGATTATTTTTGGCTCTTGATATTTGGTCACTTTCCTTTTTCTTTCGATCTCATGCCATGTTTGAAACTTTGAGGAACCTGCTGGCTCATGGGACCCGCATGTCATCCTCTATGTACAATAAAGTTTCTTTTCTTGGATTATTTTTGGCTCTTGATATTTGGTCACTTTCCTTTTCTTTCGATCTCATGCCACGTTTGAAACGTTGAGGAACCTGCTGGCTCATGGGACCCGCATGTCATCCTCTATGTACAATAAAGTTTCTTTTCTTGGATTATTTTTGGCTCTTGATATTTGGTCACTTTCCTTTTCTTTCGATCTCATGCCACGTTTGAAACGTTGAGGAACCTGCTGGCTCATGGGACCCGCATGTCATCCTCTATGTACAATAAAGTTTCTTTTCTTGGATTATTTTTGGCTCTTGATATTTGGTCACTTTCCTTTTTCTTTCGATCTCATGCCACGTTTGAAACGTTGAGGAACCTGCTGGCTCATGGGACCCGCATGTCATCCTCTATGTACAATAAAAGTTTCTTTTCTTGGATTTTTTTCACCATCTGATTTTTGGCTATTTCCTTTTTCTTTTGATCCCCTGCCGGCCTGCCGCCTTTGAAACGCTGAGTAAGCTGCAGGCTCATAGGTCCGACATGTCAGCCTGTATGAACGATAAAGCTTTCCTTTCTTGGAGTTTTTTTTACCCCCTAATTTCTGGCTATTTTCTTTTTCTTTTGATCTCAAGCCGCATTTGAAACGTTGCCGCTGCTAAATGGGACCCGCATGTCATCCTCTATGTACAATAAAGTTTCTTTTTTCTTGGATTATCTTTAGCTCCTGATATTTTGTCACTTGCGTTTTTCTTTCGATCTCATGCCGCCTTTGAAACGTTGAGTAAGCTGCTGAATCATGGGTCCCGCATGTCATCCTCTACGAACAATAAAAGTTTCCTTTTTTGGAGTTATTTTTGACCCCTAATGTCTGGCTATTTGCCTTTTTCTTTTGATCTCCTGCCCCCTTTGAAACGATGAGGATGCTGTTGGCACGTCGGTCCCACATGTCATCCTCTATGAACAATAAAAGTTTCTTTTGATGGATTTATTTTGAACCCCTAATTAATTTCTGGATATTTCCTTTTTTTCTTTTGATCCCCTGCCGCCTTGGAATCGTTGAGGATGCTGCTGCCTCATGGGTCCCGCATGTCATCCTCTCAGAACGGTAAATGTTTCTTTTCTTGGATTTTGTTTACCAAATGATTTTTGGCTTATTTTATCTTTCGATCTCGTGCCGCCATTAAAACGTTGAGGACGCTGCTGGCTCAGAGGTCCCACATGTCAGCCTCTATGAACAATAAACCTTTCCTTTGTTTGATTTATTATTGACCCATAATTTCTGGCTATTTGCCTTTTTCTTTCGATCTCATGCCGCCTCTGAAACGTTGAGACGCTGCTGGCTCATGGGTCCCACATGTCAGCCTCTATGAACAGTCAAAGTTTCCTTTGTTTGATTTTTTTACCCTAATTACTGGCTATTTGCCTTTTTTTTATCCCCTGCCGCCTTTGAAACTAAGAGGACGCTGCTGGCCCATGGGTCCCACATCTCAGCCTCTCTGAACGATAAACCTTTCCTTTCTTTTTTTTCGATCCCGTGCCGCCTTGGAAACGGTGAGACGGCTCCTGCAAAACGGGACCCATATGTCATCCTCTATGTACAATAAATTTCTTTCCTTGGATTATTTTTGGCACCTGATATATGGTCACTTGCCTTTTTTTCGATCCCCTGCCGCCTTTGAAACGTTGAGGACGCTGCTCGCTCGTGGGTCCCATATGTCAGCCTCTAGGAACAATAAACATTTCGTTTCTTGGATTTATTTTTGACCGCTGATTTCTGGCAACTTTGCTTTTTCTTTCGATCCCCTGCCGCCTTTGTTAAAGTTGAGGACTGATACGTCTCAAACGTATCGATAATTTCTTATGTTCCATGCTACTTTATTGATGATACCTACATGTTTTATGCACATTATATGTCATATTTATGCATTTTCTGGAACTAACCTATTAACAAGATGCCGAAGAGCCGATTCTTTTTTTCTGTTTTTTTGGTTTCAGAAATCCTAGTAAAGAAATATTCTCGGAATTGGACGAAACTTTCGCCCAGGGTCCTATTTTTGCACGAAGCTTCCAGAAGACCGAAGACCTAACGAAGTGGGGCCACGAGGCGGCCGGGAGGGTGGCCGGCGCGGCCCAGCCCTGGCCGCGCCGACCTGCCCCCTGGGCCCCTCGTGTGGCCCCCGCGTTGACCTTCTACTTAAAGCTCCCGTCGCGAAACCCCCGGTAAGAGCCACGATACGGAAAACTTACAGACGCGCCGCCGCGAATCCCATCTCGGGGGATTGGAGATCGCCTCCGGCACCCTGGGAGAGGGGATTCATCTCCCGGAGGACTCTTCATCGCCATGATCGCCTCCGGAGTGATGAGTGAGTAGTTCACCCCTGGACCATGGGTCCATAGCAGTAGCTAGATGGTCGTCTTCTCCTTGTTGTGCTTCATTGTTAGATCTTGTGAGCTGCCTAACATGATCAAGATCATCTATATGTAATTCTATATGTTGTGTTTGTCGGGATCCGATGGATAGAGAGTACTATGATTATGGTGATTATCAATCTATTGTTCATGTGTTGTTTATGATCTTGCATGCTCTCCGTTATTAGTAGAGGCTCTGGCCAAGTTTTTACTCTTAACTCCAAGAGGGAGTAATTATGCTCGATAGTGGGTTCATGCCTTCATTGATACCTGGGACAGTGACAGAAAGTTCTAAGGTTGTGATGTGTTGTTGCCACTAGGGATAAAACATTGATGCTATGTCTAAGGATGTAGTTGTTGATTACATTACGCACAATACTTAATGCAATTGTTTCTTTGCAACTTAATACTGGAGGGGGTTCGGACGATAACCTGAAGGTGGACTTTTTAGGCATAGATGCAGTTGGATGGCGGTCTATGTACTTTGTCGTAATGCCCAATTAAATCTCACTATATTTACCATGTCATGTATATGCATTGTTATGCCTTTCTCTATTTGTCAATTGCCCGACTGTAATTTGTTCACCCAACATGCTTTTATCTTATGGGAGAGACACCTCTAGTGAACTGTGGACCCCCCTATTCTTTACATAGCATACAATCTACTTGTTTTACTGTTTTCTTTGCAAACATCTTCCACTCGATACGTTTAATCCTTTGTTACACAAGCCGGTGAGATTGACAACCTCACTGTTTCGTTGGGGCAAAGTACTTTGGTTGTGTTGTGCAGGTTCCTAGTTGGCGCCGGAATCCCTGGTGTTGCGCCGCATCACATTTCGCGACCATCAACCTTCAACGTGCTTCTTGGCTCCTACTGGTTCGATTAAACCTTGGTTTCATACTGAGGGAAAACTTGCCATGCGCATCATACCTTCCTCTTGGGGTTCCCAACGGACGTGTACATCTACGCGCATCAAGCACTTTTTCTGGCGCCGTTGCCGGGGAGATCAAGACACGCCAAGGGGAGTCTCCACTTCTCAATCTCTTTACTTTGTTTTTGTCTTGCTTTATTTTATTTACTACTTTGTTTGCTGCACTAAATCAAAATACAAAAAAATTAGTTGCTAGTTTTACTTTATTCTTGTCTTGCTCTCTATATCAAAAACACAAAAAAATTAGTTACTTGCATTTACTTTATCTAGTTTGCTTTATTTACTGTTGCTAAAATGGCCAACCCTGAAAATACTAAGTTGTGTGACTTCACAAATGCAAATAATAATGATTTCCTATGCACACCTATTGCTCCACCTGCTACTACAGCAGAATTCTTTGAAATTAAACCTGCTTTACTGAATTTGGTTATGAGAGAACAATTTTCTGGTGCTAGTTCTGATGATGCTGCTGCCCATCTCAATAATTTTGTTGAACTTTGTGAAATGCAAAAGTATAAAGATGTAGATGGTGATATTATTAAATTGAAAGTGTTTCCTTTCTCATTAAGAGGAAGAGCTAAAGATTGGTTGCTATCTTTGCCTAAGAATAGTATTGATTCATGGACTAAATGCAAGGATGCTTTTATTGGTAGATATTATCCTCCCGCTAAAATTATTTCTTTGAGAAGTAGCATAATGAATTTTAAACAATTAGATACTGAACATGTTGCTCAAGCATGGGAGAGAATGAAAACTTTGGTAAAGAATTGCCCAACCCATGGACTGACTACTTGGATGATCATCCAAACCTTCTATGCAGGACTAAATTTTTCTTCGCGGAATTTATTGGATTCAGCTGCTGGAGGTACTTTTATGTCCATCACATTGGGGGCGGCTACAAAACTTCTTGATGATATGATGGTGAATTACTCTGAATGGCACACGGAAAGAGCTCCACAAGGTAAGAAGGTAAATTCTGTTGAAGAAACCTCTTCCTTGAGTGATAAGATTGATGTGATTATGTCTATGCTTGTGAATGGTAGATCTAATGTTGATCCAAATAATGTTCCTTTAGCTTCATTGGTTGCTCAAGAAGAAAATGTTGATGTGAATTTCATTAAAAATAATAATTTCAACAACAATGCTTATAGGAACAACTATGGTAATACTTATGGTAGATATGAGGAAAGGATGCTAGAAATTGAAAGATCCACTAAAAACTTTATGCAATCGCAATATGAGCAAAATCAATTGTTTACTAAAACTATGAATGAACAATCTACCTTGTTGAAGAATATAGGAAATCAACTTGAAAACTTGAATAGGGAGATTTCTGGGTTGCAAACTAAAATTTCAAATGCTGAAACCCGAATCTCATACATGTCCGCATCACAATCCTCTTTAATTAATAAAATGGCTGCTAAACCTGATGATATTGATAATAAGATTACTACTACAGCAAATGCCATCCAAGTTAGAATTAATGAGAATATAAGATTAATGGCTGAGTTGCGTGCTAGGTGGGATAGAGAAGAAAATGAAAAACTAGCTAAAGAGAATAATGTAGCTAAAGTTTGGACTATTACCACCACTAGTAATGTTAATTCCTCACATGTTGCTACACCTCCTACTATCAATGGTAATATAATTGGTGTTGGCAATGTTTCTACTCCTAGTGCAAAGCGTACAAAGCTGCCTGAAATTGCTAAAACTGCTGAAACTGCTTGTGATAAAACTGCTGAAATTTTTTCCAACCTTGGGAATAATGATCCCATTGCTGTAGCTCATAATGATTTAGATTTTGATGATTGCCACATCTCTGAAGTTATAAAGTTCTTACAAAAACTTGCTAAAAGTCCTAATGCTAGTGCTATAAATTTAGCCTTTACAAAACATATTACAAATGCTCTCATAAAAGCTAGAGAGGAGAAACTAAAACTTGAAACTTCTATTCCTAGAAAGTTAGAAGATGGTTGGGAGCCCATCATTAAAATGAAATTCAATGACTTTGAATGTAATGCCTTATGTGATCTTGGTGCAAGTATTTCTGTTATGCCTAAAAAGATTTATGATATGCTTGACTTGCCACCATTAAAGAATTGTTATTTGGATGTTAATCTCGCCGATAATGTTAAAAAGAAACCTTTGGGGAGGATTGATAATGTGCATATTACGGTTAACAATAACCTTGTCCCCGTTGATTTTGTTGTCTTGGATATCGAATGCAATGCATCTTGTCCAATTGTGTTGGGAAGACCTTTTCTTCGAACCGTTGGTGCTGTTATTGATATGAGGGAAGGTAATATTAAATATCAATTTCCTCTCAAGAAAGGTATGGAACACTTCCCTAGAAAGAGAATGAAGTTGCCTTTTGATTCTATTATTAGAACAAGTTATAATGTTGATGCTTCTACTCTCGATGTTACTTGATTTGCACTTTCTGCGCCTAGCTGAAAGGCGTTAAAGAAAAGCGCTTATGGGAGACAACCCATGTTTTTACCTACAGCAATTTTTTGTTTTGTTGAGTCTTGGAAGTTGTTTACTACTGTAGCAACCTCTCCTTATCATGTTTTTGTGCCAAGTAAAGTTTCTATGTCAAAGTTGATGTTATATTTGGGATCGCTGCACAGAAACAGCATTGCTGTCTGTCACGAATCTGGGCATAATTCTCTGTAGAAAATTCGAAAAAATCTGCCAATTTACAAGCGTGATCCTCAGATATGTACGCAACTTTCATTAGTTTTGAGTTTTTCCATTTGAGCAAGTCTGGTGCCATTTATAAATTCGTCTTTACGGACTGTTCTGTTTTTGACAGATTCTGCCTTTTATTTCGCATTGCCTCTTTTGCTATGTTGGATTTATTTCTTTGATCCATTAATGTCCAGTAGCATTATGCAATGTCCAGAAGTGAAAAGAATGATTGTGTCACCTCTGAATGTGTGAATTATTAATGATGCACTAACCCTCTAATGAGTTTGCTTGAAGTTTGGTGTGAAGGAAGTTTTCAAGGGTCAAGAGAGGAGATGATATACTAAGATCAAGAGGAGTGAAAGCTCTAAGCTTGGGGATGCCCCGTGGTTCATCCCTGCATATTTTAAGAAGACTCAAGCGTCTAAGCTTGGGGATGCCCAAGGCATCCCCTTCTTCATCGACAACATCATCAGGTTCCTCCCCTGAAACTATATTTTTATTCAGTCACATCTGGTGTTCTTTACTTGGAGCGTCGGTTTGTTTTCGTTTTTGTTTTTGTTTGAATAAGATGGATCCTAGCATTCACTTTGTGGGAGAGAGACACGCTCCGCTGTTGCATATGGACACATGTGTCCTTAGGCTTTACTCATAATGTTCAAGGCGAAGTTTCTTCTTCGTTAATTTGTTATATGGTTGGAATTGGAAAATGCTACATGTAGTAATTCTAAAAATGTCTTGGATAATGTGATACTTGGCAATTGTTGTGCTCATGTTTAAGCTCTTGCATCATATGCTTTGCACCCATTAATGAAGAAATACATAGAGCTTGCTAAAATTTGATTTGCATATTTGGTTTCTCTAAGGTCTAGATAATATCTAGTATTGAGTTTTGAACAACAAGGAAGACAGTGTAGAGTCTTATAATGTTTACAATATGTCTTTTATGTGAGTCTTGCTGCACTTGTTCATCCTTGAGTTTGCTTCAAATAACCTTGCTAGCCTAAACCTTGTATCGAGAGGGAATACTTCTCATGCATCCAAAATCCTTGAGCCAACCACTATGCCATTTGTGTCCACCATACCTACCTACTACATGGTATTTACCCGCCATTCCAAAGTAAATTGCTTGAGTGCTACCTTTAAAATTCCATCATTCACCTTTGCAATATATAGCTCATGGGACAAAATAGCCTTAAAAACTATCGTAGTATTGAATATGTACTTATGCACTTTATATTTTATTAAGTTGCCTGTTGTGCGATAACCATGCTTCTGGGGAACGCCATCAACTATTGTTGAATATCATGTGAGTTGCTATGCATGTCCGTCTTGTCTGAAGGTCTATCATTTTAGTGGTTGGAGCATGCAAAATTGTTAGAGAAGAACATTGGGCCGCTAACTAAAGCCATGAATCATGGTGGAAGTTTCAGTTTTGGACATATATCCTCAATCTCATATGAGAATAATAACTTTGCTACATGCTTATGCATTAAAGAGGAGTCCATTATCTGTTGTCCATGTTGTCCCGGTATGGATGTCTAAGTTGAGAATAATCAAAAGCGAGAAATCCGAAATGCGAGCATTCTCCTTGGACCTTTGTACAGGCGGCATGGAGGTACCCCTTTGTGACACTTGGTTGAAACATGGCATGCAAAGATCCGGTAGTCCAAGTTAAGTAGGACGAGGTGCGGGCACTATTAGTATACTATGCGTGAGGCTTGCAACTTGTAAGATATAATTTACATAACTCATATGCTTTATTACTACCGTTGACAAAATTGTTTCATGTTTTCAAAATAAAAGCTCTAGCACAAATACAGCAATCGATGCTTTCCTCTGCGAAGGACCATTCTTTTACTTTTATTGTTGAGTCAGTTTACCTATCTCCTTCCACCTTAAGAAGCAAACACTTGTGTGAACTGTGCATTGATTCCTACATACTTGCATATTGCACTTGTTATATTACTTTATGTTGACAATATCCATGAGATATACATGTTACAAGTTGAAAGCAACCGCTGAAACTTAATCTTCCTATGTGTTGCTTCAACACCTTTACTTTGATTTATTGCTTTACGAGTTAACTCTTATGCAAGACTTATTGATGCTTGTCTTGAAGTACTATTCATGAAAAGTCTTTGCTATATGATTCAGTTGTTTACTCATGTCATTACCATTGCTTTGATCGCTGCATTCATTACATATGTTTACAAATAGTATGATCAAGATTATGATGGCATGTCACTTCAGAAATTATCTTTGTTATCGTTTTACCTGCTCGGGACGAGCAGAACTAAGCTTGGGGATGCTGATACGTCTCCAACGTATCGATAATTTCTTATGTTCCATGCTACTTTATTGATGATACCTACATGTTTTATGCACATTATATGTCATATTTATGCATTTTTTGGAACTAACCTATTAACAAGATGCCGAAGAGCCAGTTGCTGTTTTCTGCTGTTTTTGGTTTCAGAAATCCTAGTAAAGAAATATTCTCGGAATTGGACGAAACTTTCGCCCAGGGTCCTATTTTTGCACGAAGCTTCCAGAAGACCGAAGACCTAACGAAGTGGGGCCACGAGGCGGCCAGGAGGGTGGCCGGCGCGGCCCAGGCCCTGGCCGCGCCGACCTGCCCCCTGGGCCCCTCGTGTGGCCCCTCGCGTTGACCTTCCGCCTACTTAAAGCTCCCGTCGCGAAACCCCCAGTACCGAGAGCCACGATACGGAAAACCTTACAGACGCCGCCGCCGCGAATCCCATCTCGGGGGATTCAGGAGATCGCCTCCGGCACCCTGCCGGAGAGGGGATTCATCTCCCGGAGGACTCTTCATCGCCATGATCGCCTCCGGAGTGATGAGTGAGTAGTTCACCCCTGGACCATGGGTCCATAGCAGTAGCTAGATGGTCGTCTTCTCCTTGTTGTGCTTCATTGTTAGATCTTGTGAGCTGCCTAACATGATCAAGATCATCTATATGTAATTCTATATGTTGTGTTTGTCGGGATCCGATGGATAGAGAGTACTATGATTATGGTGATTATCAATCTATTGTTCATGTGTTGTTTATGATCTTGCATGCTCTCCGTTATTAGTAGAGGCTCTGGCCAAGTTTTTACTCTTAACTCCAAGAGGGAGTAATTATGCTCGATAGTGGGTTCATGCCTTCATTGATACCTGGGACAGTGACAGAAAGTTCTAAGGTTGTGATGTGCTGTTGCCACTAGGGATAAAACATTGATGCTATGTCTAAGGATGTAGTTGTTGATTACATTACGCACAATACTTAATGCAATTGTCTGTTGCTTTGCAACTTAATACTGGAGGGGGTTCGGACGATAACCTGAAGGTGGACTTTTTAGGCATAGATGCAGTTGGATGGCGGTCTATGTACTTTGTCGTAATGCCCAATTAAATCTCACTATATTTACCATGTCATGTATATGCATTGTTATGCCTTTCTCTATTTGTCAATTGCCCGACTGTAATTTGTTCACCCAACATGCTTTTATCTTATGGGAGAGACACCTCTAGTGAACTGTGGACCCCGGTCCTATTCTTTACATAGCATACAATCTACTTGTTTTACTGTTTTCTTTGCAAACATCTTCCACTCGATACGTTTAATCCTTTGTTACAGCAAGCCGGTGAGATTGACAACCTCACTGTTTCGTTGGGGCAAAGTACTTTGGTTGTGTTGTGCAGGTTCCACGTTGGCGCCGGAATCCCTGGTGTTGCGCCGCATCACATTTCGCGACCATCAACCTTCAACGTGCTTCTTGGCTCCTACTGGTTCGATTAAACCTTGGTTTCATACTGAGGGAAAACTTGCCACTGTGCGCATCATACCTTCCTCTTGGGGTTCCCAACTGACGTGTACATCTACGCGCATCAGGACGCTGCTGCAAAATGCGTCCCACATGTCAGCTTCTCTGTACGATAATTGTTTCCTCTCTTTGATTTTTTTTCCACTGCTGGCCAATGGGTCCCCGATGTCAGCCTCTATGTACAAGAAATATGTGAATTCTCGATATATTTTAAGCCGAGATATGTAGGATGCTTTTTTTTCGATCCCTTCTGTTTGTTTTTACCTTCAAATGTTGAGGGACGCTACTGGCAAATGGGTCCTGCTCTAGCATTCTCAACTGAAGGAAAAACTGAAATATTGCCTATTCATTTGTTTTTCGTACTCCATGCATCTAATCCATACTAATTGTTGATCCGGGTTTTAGTTCAACTTAATTAGATCAAATTTGATCTACGAGGGAGTATGTAATATATTTTGGGTTCACAACACTGCACTTGTTAACAACAATCTGATGAAGAGGTTTGTCATTTTTTTAAACTACAAATACACTCTAAGATCTTGCACACTAATAGAATAAATCTTGGAACTTTATATAATTAATGACAATTTTGAAATCGACTATATGAATATATCAAAATATAGAGCCCATGTAGATGCGCATACTGGCTATGCGCATTTAAAAAGAATCATAATCATAATTGATACGAAATAAAAATAACTTTATATGTAGAATCTCGGTTTCTAGAGGGCCAATCATAGGATATCCGTGTTTAAATTAGGAAGGGCCCCAATGGCATGAGTCGGAGGCCCATTAAGTGTTTTTGGAATGTTATCAGCGAAGTAAGCAGGCTGACAGCAATCACCATGTACATGGCCGGCGGCAGCCCAAAAGTACAAACAATTGGCCCATGCAGGGAAGGTAGTACTTTTTTTTATTGGGAAGGTTGTCTGGCTAACCCAAAAAAAAAGTGGTGCTACATGGGGTAATACTTGAACCCGGAATGAGATCGAGTGCCTTGATGAAGGCGAGGCACACATAAATAGTACTCCGTACCATGCCTTGCCCCTCCCTTTCAACCGTTGGATAAAAAATAATTAGACAGATGACTATTAACTAGTAACTGCTACAGTACCAACCAATGTACAGGACATGTGCTACAGTACGTCGTCCACAGTGCATGTGCTTTAGAACCATGAACAGTACATATGCTACATGCTACAGTACTTTGATCTTAGCTATCTATTTTCAATCCAACGGCCAAATCTACAAGTCACCGTACTGTTCATCTGTGCCTTGCTTATGTCAAGGCACTGGATCCTGGACACTTGAACCCATGATCGTTGCTGAGGGTTGCCTATTTGCGCATAATATGTTTTGTCAGCGGGCACTTCACTAGTTTGTGCAAAACATATCCAGCGCAGGATTCAAAAAAACATCACGTTTTTTTCTTTACGTAAACAACAAAACATCTCATGTTCATCACAATCCAGCCAACATAAGCACATAATAATTAATAGTACAACTAGAGAGCTGTACACATAAATAAGGTTTGTCAAGCTTCATGCACTAGCCAACGCAACCAAAAGTCCGAACTAATGGAAAGGGCTAGGCAATCCAATTATACATTTCAACATCCCCCCTCACATGTGACCACAATCCAGTAATGGTACCATCATGTTCACCACAATGCATCATTAAAGAGAGCAGTATACTATTATAGACCAGCTCTCTCTAAAGAACATTTGTAAGACAACTTAATACAGCTGTGATTCATATTGTTGCCCCAGCGATGGGTGATAACCTGAACACCATATAACCTTCTCACAGCAATTGTAACCAAATATGAGCACCTGCAATGATTTGGTGTCAAGCTTCTTGAAGGTCAGGAGGTATCCTACCTTCAAGTCATGTGCTTTGACAAACTCTGGCCATCCTTTGTCCATTAAAACATTGCCATCTTGTTGCTTCAGGTCCACAATCCAGGTGCATGCAGTGGACATCTTCAGGTTGATGGACTCTGGACACCCACCGTAAAACCAGGGTAGAACACGACTGGGGATGGAAATCACCTCTAACTCCGATGTACATAGTACCTTGCAGAAGCTGTCAGGGGTATTCTCCTCATCGATGCGCCCAAACACCTTGCACACTGGGGCTGGCTCTACAGATGTCTCCTTCCATGATAAGCTCTCTCCAAGCTTGAGCTTCTTGTTTGAACACTGCAAAAAAGAGGCCTCAATTAGATAATGCCTCTAGCTTCTGACCGTAATTCCAAGCAAATGCATAATCAAAGGCACCTAGCAAACTCAGCGGATCATTGTTCTTATCAAACACACAGTCTGAACAATAAGCTTCTGAATCTAGCTAGGCTGATATGTACAACCTTGTATCATCAAATTATTCAGCATAGTGTATCATTGTATCGCAGAAGCCAAATCGATATAAATAGTAGCTATGAGAATAGAAATCAAGCTAGCATGAGCCATGCATGCTTGCTGGCTATGTCTAGCATCAGAATAATGCATCTGCAGTTCATCATCCGCCAGTACAGATTGACCAAGCAAACAAAAAAAAATCAGCGTCGGCCTAAAGAGTCCACAAGCCAGACATGCATGCTCGGTGTCCTCATATGTGATCATCGGCCGTGGATTGACCAATAGCATATTTGAACGATTATTACTGCACACATTAGATCCAGTCCCAACATAGCTAGCATGGGTGCATGTGTAACCCGAGTCTTTACCAGAGGATTAATATATACACTGGCTGAGAGAAGTACTGTATATCAAACAATGCTAAGCAACCGGCAATACAGCTTAGATATAATAAAGATGTGACCGGCAACGCTAGTGATTCGGGGGAAACATACCGCCATTGCAGCCATGGACCGAGAGAATCGGGGATGCCGCGCCGCCTTAGTGGAGTTTTTAGATGCGACGTCGCCGCATCCGTAGAGGACGGAGTCCAAGCCGCGTAGTCCGAGCGGTGGTGGACGCCGGTGGTGTAGAGAGAGGACTCAGGGGAGATGGACGGCGAGGGATCTGGGGAGATCTGAAGTTCTGAACATGAGGGGGCTGTGAGAAACTGAGAATGATACATCAGCAATCAGCAAGGGAATAAATGCGCGTGTCCCCCGGTCAAAAAAAATGCGCGTGTCTAGGAGGAACGAAGCCAGGTACGCAGGAATCCACACACAAAACTTCACCCGGCGGGTCACTGGGCTTTATCAGTATCTGGTGGGGTCCGGACCTACAGACCAGTGAGACATGTCGTGTGGGTTATGATCCGTTCAGTGTGCACACAGAAATTGCATTCAGAGCTCAGGGCTTCAGGCTACGTTGTACTATACAGTAATATATCCATTTCTTTTGGTAAAATGAAAACGATACTCCATCTGATCCTCATTACATGATGATAAAATGGATGTCTCTACAACTAATATGTGTCTAGATACATCTATATGAGAGCGTCTGTGTTTGTACTGTGTATCTAAAAAAAATATGGATCGGAGGGAGCATTAAGAGGTGTCCAAAAAAAACTGCAAACAAACATGGATGTAAGCAGTTGAGTATTAAACCAGTGCGTGAAATACCTTTATATCTCGACCATGTAACAATGAATATGAGAAGTTTTTGGGGTTTGACCATCTGCACTTGTGTTTGCTACAATCAGATCAAAAAATTGGTCACTTTTACACTTTCTAAAATAAAATGTATTTTTCCCTGAGATTTTACAAGTTCGTACAAGATAGCATTGACTACATCTGGGATATATCACATTTACACTTACAAATCTATGAATATTTCAAAATATTGAGCTCCGTGTACCTACATATAATACAAATCATCAGACCGCACATTGAAACTACCGCAGCATATCACAGTAAATTAAAATAAAATAAAACAAGTCTAACATATACTATATTAGCTAATTAACAAAGTCTCATCACAGTGTATCTGATCCCCAGTTCAGCTTAATACAAAAACCAAGTTCAGCTTGAACATCAGCAGGGGAGTAACCCAGGTCCAAAAGCAGCATCTAGTTAATTCAATAAAATATTGAGGTTATTCTGATCCCCTCTTCCTAAAAACACTGCAGATCATGCATGCAACTAAGGGTGATCAGCACAAAATATTATCCTCTGGGTGGAGGTGTTACTGTCGTAGATCAACACATTCATCAAGGAAGTGTCTTTCACCTCGAAGACGAGAAGGTCATCAAGCTGCAGTTCATGCGCCTCTGCAAACCCGAACCAACCATCCTTCAAGACCAGTTCACCCTGGTACTCATCGATGTGCACATACCAGGCGCAGCCTACGCTGGTCTTGAGCTTGATAGGCCTGGGAAGAATCCCTTTCAGACATTGCTTGAATTCTCTGGGGATGACCAACATATACATGTCATCGTTGCCGTCCAGTTGCACATAGAAGCGCGAGGGCTGAGGAGGGTCCGCCGAGTGACCAACCCGTTTAGGGCGGCCTTTCCCTCGCCCTTTTAATATACAACGTTGAATTGCTGCATCACGCCTGCCCGTCACCTTTGGCTTTTTGGCTAGTGAATTTCTTTGAATTCTGAACTCGGGGCGGTGCAGAGGACATGTACAATCGACAGTCCTAAGACGTAGTTGCTCATTGACGTTGGAGCGAGTTTGCTTCTGCATCTAGTTAAGCACGGTATATATCAATCAACAGCATATAAATCAGAACGTAGCATACATGGAGAAAATGCATCTAGCTATCTCTTTAATTAGTTTGCACAAAATCTAGCAGCAGCAAGACAATTTGATTTTACAGGTACTGAGCAAGCTTTCAGACTTTCTGAAACAGGTAACATGGAGCATATATTTGTATGTTCAGACTGCGAAACCCTGCTCTGTGATGGATACTATTACTAAACATCTTTTTTTGCCAGAACTAGTACTTAACATCTACTGTTTCCCGTCATTAAAAAAAATTTGCAGAAGAATACTACGGTTTCCCGTCATTAAATTTTAAAGAAAAAAGAACTTGTTTAAGATCCCAACTATCATTGACTACTTACACCTGCATCCTAGTGAGTTCAGGACAACTTACAGCCACTTTTGGTGGTGCCGCCACCGGAGAAGACCGTGCCGCGGGGGTTGGGGTCGGCGCAGCCGGAGAAGCTGGTGCCGCCGCCAGGGAAATCAGTGCCGAGCCAGATGGTGCTTCCAGCGGAGAAGAAAGTACCGCGAGAGATGGAACCGACGCTGCCAAAGGGTAAGAAACGGATGTACTCGTAGATCCTTCTCTAGTCACGATCTGGATAGAAGAGACTGGACGTCCATCAAGCTGCTGGAGGATGCGGTGGATCAAATCGGCTGAGTTCAGGAAATATCGGTGATGTTCATCTGTGTCGGCGAATGATACGTCTCCAACGTATCGACAATTTCTTATGTTCCATGCTACTTTATTGATGATACCTACATGTTTTATGCACATTATATGTCATATTTATGCATTTTCTGGAACTAACCTATTAACAAGATGCCGAAGAGCCAGTTTTTTGCTGTTTTTGGTTTCAGAAATCTAGTAGAAATATTCTCGGAATTGGACGAAACTTTCGCCCAGGGTCCTATTTTTGCACGAAGCTTCCAGAAGACCGAAGAGATAACGAAGTGGGGCCACGAGGCGCCAGAGGCTAGGCGGCGCGGCCCAGGCCCAGCCGCCGACCTACCTGGGCCTCGTGTGGCCTCGCGTTGACCCTCGCCTACTTAAAGCCTCCGTCGCGAAACCCCCAGTACCGAGAACCACGATACGGAAAACCTTCGAGACGCCGCCACCGCGAATCCCATCTCGGGGGATTCGGAGATCGCCTCCGGCACTCGGGAGAGGGGATTCATCTCCCGGAGGACTCTTCATCGCCATGGTCGCCTCCGGAGTGATGAGTGAGTAGTTCACCCTGGACCATGGGTCCATAGCAGTAGCTAGATGGTCGTCTTCTCCTTGTTGTGCTTCATTGTTGGATCTTGTGAGCTGCCTAACATGATCAAGATCATCTATATGTAATTCTATATGTTGTGTTTGTCGGGATCCGATGGATAGAGAGTACTATGATTATGGTGATTATCAATCTATTGTTTATGTGTTGTTTATGATCTTGCATGCTCTCCGTTATTAGTAGAGGCTCTGGCCAAGTTTTTACTCTTAACTCCAAGAGGGAGTATTTATGCTCGATAGTGGGTTCATGCCTCCATTGAATCTGGGACAGTGACAAAAGTTCTAAGGTTGTGGATGTGCTGTTGCCACTAGGGATAAAACATTGATGCTATGTCTAAGGATGTAGTTGTTGATTACATTACGCACCATACTTAATGCAATTGTCTGTGCTTAGCAACTTAATACTGAATGGGGTTCGGATGATAACCTGAAGGTGGACTTTTTAGGCATAGATGCAGCTGGATGGCGGTCTATGTACTTTGTCGTAATGCCCAATTAAATCTCACTATATTTATCATATCATGTATATGCATTGTTATGCCTTTCTCTATTTGTCAATTGCCCGACTGTAATTTGTTCACCCAACATGCTTTTATCTTATGGGAGAGATACCTCTAGTGAACTGTGGACCCCGGTCCTATTCTTTACATAGCATACAATCTACTGCAATACTTGTGTTTACTGTTTTCTTTGCAAACATCTTCCACTCGATACGTTTAATCCTTTGTTACAGCAAGCCGGTGAGATTGACAACCTCAGCATTTCGTTGGGACAAAGTACTTTGGTTTTGTTGTGCAGGTTCCGCGTTGGCACGGAATCTGGTGTTGCGCCGCATCACATTTCGCGACCATCAACCTTCAACGTGCTTCTTGGCTCCTACTGGTTCGATTAAACCTTGGTTTCTTTCTGAGGGAAAACTTGCCCTGTGCGCATCATACCTTCCTCTTGGGGTTCCCAACGGACGTGTACATCTACGCGCATCAAGCACTTTTTCTGGCGCCGTTGCCGGGGAGATCAAGACACGCTGCAAGGGGAGTCTCCACTTCTCAATCTCTTTACTTTGTTTTTGTCTTGCTTTATTTTATTTACTACTTTGTTTGCTGCACCTAAACAAAACACACAAAAAATTAGTTGCTAGTTTTACTTTATTTATTGTCTTGCTCTCTATATCAAAAACACAAAAAAATTAGTTACTTGCATTTACTTTATCTAGTTTGTTTTATTTACCGTTGCTAAAATGAATACTCCTGAAAATACTAAGTTGTGTGACTTCACAAATGCAAATAATAATGATTTCCTATGCACACCTATTGCTCCACCTGCTACTACAGCAGAATTCTTTGAAATTAAACCTGCTTTACTAAATCTTGTCATGAGAGATCAATTTTCTGGTGTTAGTTCTGATGATGCTGCTGCCCATCTCAATAATTTTGTTGAACTTTGTGAAATGCAAAAGTATAAAGATGTAGATGGTGATATTATTAAATTGAAAGTGTTTCCTTTCTCATTAAGAGGAAGAGCTAAAGATTGGTTGCTATCTTTGCCTAAGAATAGTATTGATTCATGGACTAAATGCAAGGATGCTTTTATTGGTAGATATTATCCTCCCGCTAAAATTATATCTTTGAGAAGTAGCATAATGAATTTTAAACAATTAGATACTGAACATGTTGCTCAAGCATGGGAGAGAATGAAAACTTTGGTAAAGAATTGCCCAACCCATGGACTGACTACTTGGATGATCATCCAAACCTTCTATGCAGGACTAAATTTTTCTTCGCGGAATTTATTGGATTCAGCTGCTGGAGGTACCTTTATGTCCATCACATTGGGGGCGGCTACAAAACTTCTTGATGATATGATGATAAATTACTCTGAATGGCACACGGAAAGAGCTCCACAAGGTAAGAAGGTAAATTCTGTTGAAGAAACCTCTTCCTTGAGTGATAAGATTGATGTGATTATGTCTATGCTTGTGAATGGTAGATCTAATGTTGATCCAAATAATGTTCCTTTAGCTTCATTGGTTGCTCAAGAAGAAAATGTTGATGTGAATTTCATTAAAAATAATAATTTCAACAACAATGCTTATAGGAACAACTCTGGTAATAACTATAGGCCATATCCTTCTGCTAATGGTAATGGTTATGGTAATTCTTATGGGAATTCTTACAATAATAATAGGAGTGTACCCCCTGGTCTTGAAGCCATGCTTAAAGAATTTATTAGTACACAAACTGCTTTTAACAAATCTGTTGAGGAAAAGCTTGATAAAATTGATACTATTGCTTCTAGAGTTGATAGACTTGCCTCTGATGTAAATCTTTTAAAATTGAAAGTTATGCCTAATAATGATATTGATAATAAGATTACTACTACAGCAAATGCCATCCAAGTTAGAATTAATGAGAATATAAGATTAATGGCTGAATTGCGTGCTAGGTGGGATAGAGAAGAAAATGAAAAACTAGCTAAAGAGAGTAATGTAGCTAAAGTTTGGACTATTACCACCACTAGTAATGCTAATTCTTCACATGTTGCTGCACCTCCTACTATCAATGGTAAAATAATTGGTGTTGGCAATGTTTCTACTCCTAGTGCAAAGCGTACAAAACTGCCTGAAATTGCTGCTGAAACTGCTTGTGATAAAACTGCTGAAATTTTTTCCAACCTTGGGAACAATGATCCCATTGCTGTAGCTCATAATGATTTAGATTTTGATGATTGCCACATCTCTGAAGTTATAAAGTTCTTACAAAAACTTGCTAAAAGTCCTAATGCTAGTGCTATAAATTTAGCCTTTACAAAACATATTACAAATGCTCTCATAAAAGCTAGAGAAGAGAAACTAAAACTTGAAACTTCTATTCCTAGAAAGTTAGAAGATGGTTGGGAGCCCATCATTAAAATGAAATTCAATGACTTTGAATGTAATGCTTTATGTGATCTTGGTGCAAGTATTTCTGTTATGCCTAAAAAGATTTATGATATGCTTGACTTGCCACCATTGAAGAATTGTTATTTGGATGTTAATCTTGCCGATAATGTTAAAAAGAAACCTTTGGGGAGGATTGATAATGTGCATATTACGGTTAACAATAACCTTGTCCCCGTTGATTTTGTTGTCTTGGATATCGAATGCAATGCATCTTGTCCTATTGTGTTGGGAAGACCTTTTCTTCGAACCGTTGGTGCTGTTATTGATATGAGGGAAGGTAATATTAAATATCAATTTCCTCTCAAGAAAGGTATGGAACACTTCCCTAGAAAGAGAATGAAGTTGCCTTTTGATTCTATTATTAGAACAAGTTATGATGTTGATGCTTCTACTCTCGATGTTACTTGATTTGCACTTTCTGCGCCTAGCTGAAAGGCGTTAAAGAAAAGCGCTTATGGGAGACAACCCATGTTTTTACCTACAGCAATTTTTTGTTTTGTTGAGTCTTGGAAGTTGTTTACTACTGTAGCAACCTCTCCTTATCATGTTTTTGTGCCAAGTAAAGTTTCTATGTCAAAGTTGATGTTATATTTGGGATCGCTGCGCAGAAACAGCATTGCTGTCTGTCACGAATCTGGGCACAGTTCTCTGTAGAAAATTCTAAAAAATCTGCCAATTTACGAGCGTGATCCTCGATATGTACGCAACTTTCATTAGTTTTGAGTTTTTCCATTTGAGCAAGTCTGGTGCCAACTTTAAATTCGTCTTTACGGACTGTTCTGTTTTGACAGATTCTGCCTTTTATTTCGCATTGCCTCTTTTGCTATGTTGGATTTATTTCTTTGATCCATTAATGTCCAGTAGCATTATGCAATGTCCAGAAGTGTAAAGAATGATTGTGCCACCTCTGAACATGTGAATTATTAATTGTGCACTAACCCTCTAATGAGTTTGCTTGAAGTTTGGTGTGAAGGAAGTTTTCAAGGGTCAAGAGAGGAGTATGATATACTATGATCAAGAGGAGTGAAAGCTCTAAGCTTGGGGATGCCCCGTGGTTCACCCCTGCATATTTTAAGAAGACTCAAGCGTCTAAGCTTGGGGATGCCCAAGGCATCCCCTTCTTCATCGACAACATCATCAGGTTCCTCCCCTGAAACTATATTTTTATTCAATCACATCTTGTGTTCTTTACTTGGAGCGTCGGTTTGTTTTTGTTTTTGTTTTTGTTTGAATAAGATGGATCCTAGCATTCACTTTGTGGGAGAGAGACACGCTCCGCTGTTGCATATGGACACATGTGTCCTTAGGCTTTACTCATAATGTTCAAGGCGAAGTTTCTTCTTCGTTAAATTGTTATATGGTTGGAATTGGAAAATGCTACATGTAGTAATTCTAAAATGTCTTGGATAATGTGATACTTGGCAATTGTTGTGCTCATGTTTAAGCTCTTGCATCATATGCTTTGCACCCATTAATGAAGAAATACATAGAGCTTGCTAAAATTTGATTTGCATATTTGGTTTCTCTAAGGTCTAGATAATATCTAGTATTGAGTTTTGAACAACAAGGAAGACGGTGTAGAGTCTTATAATGTTTACAATATGTCTTTTATGTGAGTTTTGCTGCACTTGTTCATCCTTGAGTTTGCTTCAAATAACCTTGCTAGCCTAAACCTTGTATCGAGAGGGAATACTTCTCATGCATCCAAATCCTTGAGCCAACTACTATGCCATTTGTGTCCACCATACCTACCTACTACATGGTATTTCTCCGCCATTCCAAAGTAAATTGCTTGAGTGCTACCTTTAAAATTCCATCATTTACCTTTGCAATATATAGCTCATGGGACAAAATAGCCTTAAAAACTATCGTAGTATTGAATATGTACTTATGCACTTTATCTTTTATTAAGTTGCTTGTTGTGCGATAACCATGCTTCTGGGGAACGCCATCAACTATTGTTGAATATCATGTGAGTTGCTATGCATGTCCGTCTTGTCTGAAGGATCTATCATTTTAGTGGTTGGAGCATGCAAAATTGTTAGAGAAGAACATTGGGCCGCTAACTAAAGCCATGAATCATGGTTGAAGTTTCAGTTTTGGACATATATCCTCAATCTCATATGAGAATAATAATTGTTGCTACATGCTTATGCATTTAAGAGGAGTCCATTATCTGTTGTCCATGTTGTCCCGGTATGGATGTCTAAGTTGAGAATAATCAAAAGCGAGAAATCCAAAATGCGAGCTTTCTCCTTAGACCTTTGTACAGGCGGCATGGAGGTACCCCTTTGTGACACTTGGTTGAAACATGGCATGCAAAGATCCGGTAGTCCAAGCTAAGTAGGACGAGGTGCGGGCACTATTAGTATACTATGCATGAGGCTTGCAACTTGTAAGATATAATTTTCATAACTCATATGCTTTATTACTACCGTTGACAAAATTGTTTCATGTTTTTAAAATAAAAGCTCTAGCACAAATACAGCAATCGATGCTTTCCTCTTTGAAGGACCATTCTTTTACTTTCATTGTTGAGTCAGTTTACCTATCTCCTCCACCTTAAGAAGCAAACACTTGTGTGAACTGTGCATTGATTCCTACATACTTGCATATTGCACTTGTTATATTACTTTATGTTGACAATATCCATGAGATATACATGTTATAAGTTGAAAGCAACCGCTGAAACTTCATCTTCCTTTGTGTTGCTTCAACACCTTTACTTTGATTTATTGCTTTATGAGTTAACTCTTATGCAAAACTTATTGATGCTTGTCTTGAAGTACTATTCATGAAAAGTCTTTGCCATATGATTCACTTGTTTACTCATGTCATTACCTTTGCTTTGATCGCTGCATTCATTACATATGTTTACAAATAGTATGATCAAGATTATGATGGCATGTCACTTCAGAAATTATCTTTGTTATCGTTTTACCTGCTCGGGACGAGCAGAACTAAGCTTGGGGATGCTGATACGTCTCCAACGTATCGATAATTTCTTATGTTCCATGCTACTTTATTGATGATACCTACATGTTTTATGCACATTATATGTCATATTTATGCATTTTAGGAACTAACCTATTAACAAGATGCCGAAGAGCGATTTTGTTTTCTGCTGTTTTTGGTTTCAGAAATCCTAGTAAAGAAATATTCTCGGAATTGGACGAAACTTTCGCCCAGGGTCCTATTTTTGCACGAAGCTTCCAGAAGACCAAGAGATAACGAAGTGGGGCCACGAGGCAGCCAGAGGCTAGCCGGCGCGGCCCAGGGCCCTGGCCGCGCCGACTACCCCCTGGGCCCTCGTGTGGCCCCGCGTTGACCCTCCGCCTACTTAAAGCCTCCGTCGCAAACCCCCGATGCCGGGCCACGATACGGAAAACCTTGCGAGACGCCGCCGCCGGTCCCATCTCGGGGGGATTACGGAGATCGCCTCCGGCACCGGGGAGGGGATTCATCTCCGGAGGACTCTTCATCGCCATGGTCTCCTCCGGAGTGATGAGTGAGTAGTTCACCCCTGGACCATGGGTCCATAGCGTAGCTAGATGGTCGTCTTCTCCTTGTTGTGCTTCATTGTTGGATCTTGTGAGCTGCCTAACATGATCAAGATCATCTATATGTAATTCTATATGTTGTGTTTGTCGGGATCCGATGGATAGAGAGTACTATGATTATGGTGATTATCAATCTATTGTTTATGTGTTGTTTATGATCTTGCATGCTCTCCGTTACTAGTAGAGGCTCTGGCCAAGTTTTTACTCTTAACTCCAAGAGGGAGTATTTATGCTCGATAGTGGGTTCATGCCTCCATTGAATCTGGGACAGTGACAGAAAGTTCTAAGGTTGTGGATGTGTTGTTGCCACTAGGGATAAAACATTGATGCTATGTCTAAGGATGTAGTTGTTGATTACATTACGCACCATACTTAATGCAATTGTCTGTTGCTTAGCAACTTAATACTGAATGGGGTTCGGATGATAACCTGAAGGTGGACTTTTTAGGCATAGATGCAGTTGGATGGCGGTCTATGTACTTTGTCGTAATGCCAATTAAATCTCACTATATTTATCATATCATGTATATGCATTGTTATGCCTTTCTCTATTTGTCAATTGCCCACTGTAATTTGTTCACCCAACATGCTTTTATCTTATGGGAGAGACACCTCTAGTGAGCTGTGGACCCCGGTCCTATTCTTTACATAGCATACAATCTCTGCAATACTTGTTTTCTGTTTTCTTTGCAAACATCTTCCACTCGATACGTTTAATCCTTTGTTACAGCAAGCCGGTGAGATTGACAACCTCACTGTTTCGTTGGGACAAAGTACTTTGTTTGTTGTGCAGGTTCCGCGTTGGCGCCGGAATCCCTGGTGTTGCGCCGCATCACATTTCGCGACCATCAACCTTCAACGTGCTTCTTGGCTCCTCTGGTTCGATTAAACCTTGGTTTCTTTCTGAGGGAAAACTTGCCCTGTGCGCATCATACCTTCCTCTTGGGGTTCCCAACGGACGTGTACATCTACGCGCATCAAGCACTTTTGGCGGTGGAAGGAGGAGGCGAGCCGTTCATGGCAGTCATTAGTGTAAAAGAGGTGAAGTGGGTGGGAGTATGGGTGGGAGAGAGAGGGTTCGGGACTGAAGTAATTGTAGTCTGCTCTCTCTTTTTTACAAGCATGCGTCCTCAGGCTGATATTTTTTTTAGATACGTACTCAGGCTGCTTTGTCAAACCAGGGCCTCAATGAAGCTAATAGCGCGCTATAGCATATCTAGAGGGTCCACGCTTAGTAATTTTGCTCGCTGTGGCGCTATTTGCGAAACAGCATGCTATATCGCCCTAAAACTTCATAGCGTTAGCGCGCTATTTTTTTCAGGCAAGTTGCTTTCACTTTTTCGTGGTGATGAACTAATCTGTTGGTTCCACTTCTAAATCAGAAAATAATATCGCTAATGCTAATATTTTTTAATAAATAATTTATACTATGTTGTTGCCTTGTGAAATGTTGATGTTAGCCTTCTAATATACTTGAGATCTATTTCTATATGTGGTTATGTATGTATGATTCAGTCACTTTTGGACTATATATATCTATTCGTTCTAGTAAAATTATTTATTTTTAGGCTATATTTAGTATTATTTTGAAAATGCTATTTAAAATATACCACACTATTACCACGATATAGCGTCCATATCGTTTGAAGGTGGCTGCCGCTAATTCATTTAGCACGCTATTTTAAACCTTGGTTAAGACGCGTTTGGCGGCCTGCATCCAGGCTGGTGGGGAAATACCGTACCCAAGTGCTTAAAAGATTGCATCTTTTAGCTGGAAAACATTAGGGCATGTCCAACACAGGCGCTACTGCAAGGGCGCTAGGAATTATTTCCTCGTCGTTTGGCGGTTGGAGAGGCTAATCCCAGCGGTAGTCCTAGCGTCGACGCAAAAGAAAGCAGGGGCGTGAAACTCTTTTCACCTGTCCTAGCTAAAGCACCGGAACCAACAGGAAGTCAGTCTGTCATCAGCAATTAGCGCTGCAAGGAGAGTACCTGGAGGATTTTACAATCTTTTGACATTCATTTGTTCTCTATTAGCGCCATATAGTATATAGCATTGTAATGCCCTTATACTCCTCTCAACATTAAAAAAAGGTGTGCATATACTAATAACAGTTGCTGAAATGAAACTAAAAATAAACAGACATGCACGGTTTACGAAGGATGGAAATACAGAGTTCATCACCATCCGTTTTAAATTATAAGATTAGATTACTTCAATGTGGGTTTACATACGCACTAAAATGAGTAAACAGACACACTGAAATGGGTCCAGGTATATAAGATTCAGAAAAAAGGAAGAGCATCTTAAGATACAGAACAGGTTACTAAATTGTTCAAACATATCGTACAAAAAAGATTATTTGCTCCAGAAAGATTCATGGCTCAGTTTAGGGTTGCATCAACATGCGGATATTTTTCAGACTAGGCTTAAACCACATTGTCGCCTGTCGGGGAAATCCCCAACCATCTTCTGGAAGGGTGATAACTCCCATGAGCTCATTTTCCCCTTGCTGCAGGTTACAACGACAAATACAACTAAATGCTGGTTCCCGAAATGCATAGTACGCGATGTACACACAATTTGACCTCATGAATGGAGTCAATGTTCCATCAGGAGCATTGCCATCATTTATCTTCAGGTTCAATGGATAATTCAGTCCAATGAACAGAGAGTGTGTGCCAAGGCTGTCAACTCGACTCCAATTGGGTCCAATCAGGGATAGATCTTTCTCAAAAACATGTATGACAGGGGCAGGACACTCCCGCAGGATAAGGCCATTACCATGATGCAGAACTTCTGCAGGCTCAAGGTGATCATTGCTACGTATATACCGATCTTCATGGATGATCATCAAGCGCTTGCCATCGGCTGATCGAGCTAAAAACCATCTGCCAGATGGTTCCTTCATCGGTGATGGGATCACGAATGGCGGGGCAAGGTGTGCATCTGCATTGTAAACGGAGACAACAAAAAATAGTGTTTGAATGGCTCGGGAAGACAATAATACCAGTAGCTGCAACTTCACATTTGTAGGATCAAATGGAGGATGCAGTCATTATACTTGTATAAAATCTCGAAGAAATAAAATTGTTCCCATTTGAGATGTATGTTAATTACACTCATATTCATTGATGGTAGATACATGTCTCAACCTTATCTGATCCATGATTGTAATGCTTTGAGTACATCGAATATTGAAATAAATTGAAAGTTTGCATGCATCAATTGATGAAGAGGCCAGGGCTAAGCTCCTTATTCATATTCTGACAAGAGCATGCAGTAACTAATTCAGGAATGCATTCATATACTGCAATAATCTGGTTTGGGTTGACAGATTAGTGCACAGCATATACTACTGTAATTCGTTTGTAGCAATGGTTCAGTCAGGTTAGGATAATTTAATGGTGCACAGTCATTTGAAAGGTGAAAAAAAGTCTTAGTGAGCAATTAGTTATTTCAGTTACAATATATCATGAATGGGCTTGATATTAAAATTTATTGCGAAGTATATCATATGGATTGAAGAATTACCAGCCTGTGATTGATCCCAGCAATATGTGGTGCCGGTCCACCCATCCACCGCAACAATAAAGCCGTTGTGCTCGATGGCATCACTGTAATCTACACCCCAACTAGCAAGAGAGAATAACCTCCACTCCTGGCTACCATTAGCCAGGTAAGCGAGTCCAGAATTGAATAGAGCGATGAGCTTGTAATCTGAGTAATGTCCAGCTTTTGTGGGCACTTCGCAAATTACAATCTTCAACAAAAACATGGCACGCCCATACGTCATGTACCTTTCAGGAGGCAAGTCGGGGAAGCCAATCCATTCCTCCCGAAAAATGTTGCAAGTTTCCGACGATGGTAGGGAGATTTCTTGGTGCGTGTAGATGTTCGCGAGGAACCAGTTCCCACCACTGTCCACGCCGGCGATCCAGTCGCCATTCATGCCAACCCAGAATCTATTGTCCATGAACGGCAGGATGGCTGTGCGCCGAGGATGGTCGAGGGGCACAACGTGGTACACCGTGTGGTGCGCACTACTATCATCATAGTGCCAATGGGCAGAATCGGGCATCAGCAAGCAGGGTCCATCCCAATGGTGTAGATTCATGTTGTCGGCGACATGGCGGCACAGCGTTTTGGAGCATGCGGCCAGCCGGACGTCGACTGTAACGTCCAGACTCTGGGCAATGAGATTGAACAGCTCGGCGGGGAGCTTCCCCCAGTCGCCATCCAGCTGGTCGTCGTTCGATGCCGCCATGGAGACGAGATGGATTTAAAAGGGCGGATGCAAGTATGTGTGATTGGAGTTTTGTAGGAGAGTCGAGCGGGAAGGAGGAGTGCTGCGGTTCTGCGGAGGGGTGAGGAGAGAAAGCTATGCAAATGGGAGATCTAGAGGATGAAAAAACTTCTAGCAGCGGTTGGCGAGTGGAGAACGATGATGGAAGTGGAGAGCCAAGGATGGAAACGATGGACATGAAGAGTAGGAGTGGATATGACTTTTTTTATTCTTCAGCAGCTGCATCGAGGCGCCGAGTAAAACTTCGGCTAGGATAGCACGCCACTACGTCCTGGTGCAGTTACTGTCCCGTCAAATCAGTTTGACCACAGAAATGGTTTCTTTATTACAGTATAACTTAATTTTTTCGAACAATATATACTAGTACTCCATTTAATATAATCACTCCGATTCATATTACTTGTCAAATGATATGGATGAATCTAGAACTAAAATGTGTCTAGATATATCTATATTATAGTCAACTAATATGAATCCGAGTTTGTTTGGTTCAAAGGATTTCTAAAGGTATCTTGTACGGAGTAGGATTTTTACACATAGGGATTTTTCCTATAGAGCTTGCTTGATTCAAAGGATTGAGAACCCTCCAAAATACCTATGGATTGCTTTCTCTACAATCCTATCTCTCGGTAATATTGCTATGTGTCTATAACAACTATGAAATGAACTCAATCTCAATAGAAATTTCCTTTGTCTTTCCTAATCAAACAACTAGTTATTTTATGTCTTCGTTTACAAATTAAGATAATTTTTAGGTTATAGGTAATCGTCGAGCTTATGTGATCATCTTTTATGATCAAACTTACTTGATCAGCCGCGGAGGCGCAAAGGAGCAGTGGTGTGCATTAATACGGCCGCATGGGGAAGGCACAGCTAGCGACGATGAGACGTATCGCCAGCATTGGCCTAGGGAACCGTCGCCACCATTAATAAAAGCTATCCCTTTGGGCACCATGTCTCCCACTACTCGTGTCACGCGCGCATGTGGGTTACGGATGGATGGGCTGGGGAAGCCGGACAGAAAACATGACAACCAGGGGGAAAATGAATAAAAATAATACAAAGTCGAAAATATTTCGAAAAATAAACTTTGTACTTCGTAAGAAACTCCATGCGTTTAGCAAATGCGAAGGCAATATGTAGAAACACGTCTAGACCACGTCTAGAACCACTTCCCAAAGCTTAAGGATTATATTGATTTTTAGAAAGTCAAACTATGTTAAGTTTGACTAAGTTTTTACCAAAAGCATTAATATGCAAGATACAAAATCAATATTATTAGATAGAAAATAAATTATATTTTCATATGGTGTCTACAAAATATTATATGTGCTGATAGATTCTTCTAAGAGTTTGGTCGAACTTTACTTGGTTTGACTTTTCAAGAAAAATATACAAAGCTTTAAGCATTGGAACGGAGGTATTTTTCGAAGCACCTACTTGTCTTTAGAAGACAAAAGAAAACATGGAGTAAGGTTGTTTTTTGTGCAAAAGTTTACGTCAAAATCTGGTTATTTGTGTAAAAAGAATCTCAAATTGTGTTATGTGCAAAAACTGCACCAAGAAGTGGTGGTATGTGCAATTTCCTCCATCACACAAAAGGCAAGCCATTGATACATATATAATTGTGAATAATTACAAAAGTAGTAGGCAGCTAATAAGCGCACATGATTAAACTGCTATGCGAGATCTTCAGCCACCAGAAGTCGTTCCCGCGCCTCTCTAGCATTGAAAATCACGCGTTCTGCGACTTCCATCAAAGAGACAAGCTGAGCTTTGATCCGTTCTCCCAGATGAATGGCCTCGTCACAACTCCTACGAGCACAGGCCGTGATCTCATCCACTTCTAGGAAAGACACCGCCTGCCTGTACCGAAATATCTTGATCCCTAACTCTCTGTTCTCCTCCCGCATGCTGGCAAGATCCAACTTCATCCTCCGACAAGATAAGCAAGGGGAGTGATCCTGCCAAAGGTAACAACAAACATATCGAGCGTTACCGGCAAACGAAGGGCACAAATTGGCTGATTAACGAATATGGTCACTAACATGTAGGACAGACTTAAGTGGTGTCTACATGTCAGTGACTCGAAGTACCCAAAAACCAGCAACCCAAAGTCAGCTAGTAATATTAACCTCCGTCTTCAGCTCCTTCATCCTCTTGAACGGCGGGGAAGCTGGCAACTTATCTTCTTCTACGACCTCTCGCTGGAACCTGACGTCGAAGGATGAGAGATCCTGCGAACGGATGTGCTGCGCCTGCGCGTGCGATTCCCCAGGGCGCTTCTGGCGTAACTCGGAGTTCTCCGCGCCGAGATGCGGAAGTTCCGCTCCCGGGGCCTTGTTGACCCTAAGCCGAGATAGCTCCTGTGTAAGCCGACGAAAAATGTTCAAAATGTTACAGATCAGGCATATCATTACCAGTGCAAACGAGGTAAGTGAATCTCCGGGATCTCGCCCAACGACCGCGGTTGGTCCAATGCCACCACATCTTCTCCGAGATTGACTAACTCCTTTACATCATCTTCTCCGACATTGACTATCTCCTTTACATCATCTTCTGCTCCGAGCTTGACCATCTCCTTTACATCATCTTCTCCTGCGAGCTTGATCATCTGCCTCACATCATCTTCTCCGGCGATATCGACCCTCTCCTGCGGAAGATAACAGATATAAGTCCGAGTATTACCAGCAAAACGAAGGTAATTAAAAGAGGCGTAGTAACCCTTGTGTCCTGGCTAATCAACGGCGGGGACGCTGAGCCCGCATCGTCTCCTCCGAGATCTCCCTTCGCAGGCAGGATTGTTAGAGACAGTGTACTTCTGGTAGTAGTATTTATGCGTGGGGCGCCAGGGGGTCGAGAAGCTAGGACTGCATCTTCTCCTCCGAGCTCTTCCTTGGTAGACATGACAAATGAAACGAGGTGTGGGGGGCGTAAAAGGTATAAAATGGCGGACGGCCGCCCCGCCTCGGCCCTCCAAGGCTTAATTTTTTTGCCTTACTAAACTAAAAACCCTATTTTGCGTCTCACACGGACTGCCCTCAGAGGGCTGCAGGGTCCCATATGCGTGCAGGTCCCACACTTTAGTGAGCACAAATCATATGCGGTAGGTAGGCAAACTTCCAACAATCTTCTTTGTCAAGTGAAGACACGTCGTCAAGACTCTCTCTCTCTCTCCCCCCTTTTGTCATTGAAAAAAAAAGAATATTAGACGGGCGCGTAGCCTGCACTGCAGGGGGGCGATTTTGACAAAAGTAATCCTTTTGGCGAAGAAAAACACAGAAAGCCACACAAAAAGGTTAGTCCAGTGAAATAGATTGCTCAGAGGGTCAGTCCGTAATTTTCTTTGCCAAAAGGGTTATTTCTGTCAAAATCGCCGCACTGCAGGTTTGCAGCACTGAAAAACCTTGCGTGCCAGTCAACATCACTTCCCGGATAGGTTGAAGCATTTCGAGGCCGTGACTGCTCTCCCTTCCTCTTCTCCTTCCGTGTGATGCCGCTTCCACCTTTTATCCTTTGCAACATTTGCAAAAAATTGTCCGTGACTTGTGCTCACTGAAGTGTGGGACCTCACGCATGGGAACCACACGTAAGTGACAGACATGTTGGTGTAATAATTCGGGTGATCATTATACTGTATTAGAACTCCGTACAAAGTTTCGTATGGATTCAAGGGTAGGAAAGCCAACTTATTTACATGACATTATTTTTTCCATGAAGCCAAGTTAACTCATCTAACACTTGGTACATTTTGGTTATATATTCGAAATTTTACTTGAAACTTGTTGGTCATGCCATTTTACTACTCGCCTAACACTTTTTCCGCGCGTGAAGGGATGGGGTGGGCGTGATGCTACCCTAAATTTGTGGGACCCCAAAAAACTTGCAAATCAAGCCAAAGAAACACACTCTTGTCCCCTACCCCCCCCCATGATTTTGACCTAAATTTGAAATCAAGCCAAAGGTGGTTCAAAAACGGCAATCGGAAATCATGGATTGTTCATCATTTTTCTATATAGCTAGGGAAAATAGCAGACATGCCATACCAATGTTTTAGAAAAGAGCCCTTCAAAAAAGTGTGGCAACATGTTGGAATTCGACCATCTTAATTTCTTCCCACGTGTGAGCTTTGGTACTACTACTACACAAGAACCATGTCAAACTTTTGAATCATGGCCCATTTTATGTATATATTTGCAACTTTTCATGCACGCATGAAAACTTTGCAAAATATGTGCATTTTGGGTTGTCGCACATAAATGTGTGTTTACTTGTCTGCCACCAATTAATCCAATTCTCATTTGTGGGGAAACATGACACGAGATGGCCATTTCCAAAGTTTCATGAATTATCTCAAAGTGAATCCATATATGTACAATTTTTGGGGGCTAAATTTCATGTTTTAAACCTAGCTAGTATTTGACCAAGATTCAAATGGGCATAAAATTCAAAAAAAAACAGAAAAATGAAAAACCAAAGCACATAGCCTTCTTATGTCATATAGTAAGAATTCAAGTTGATAAACAAGGTCTAGACATATTCAAACTAGACAAATCATGTATCTACCCCTAACACTCTAAACTCTGTCTTATGAAGTCAAGCATGAAGAGAAGTGGTTTTTGGGTTTCAAACATGGAAATTTCAAAAACCTCCCAAAAGCTTCATTTTAGAGTGACTAAGAAGGATCCATGCTTACCTTTCAATTTTCAGATTTTAAACTTGTTTAAATCTTTGTGAAACCTAGGATTTGACCAAGATTCAAATGGGCATAAAAATTCAGGAAAAAACCAAAAGAATGATAAACCAAAGCACATATCATTCTTATGTCATAGAGTAAGCATTCAAGTTGATTAACAAGGTCTAGACATATTCAAACTAGAAAATCATGTATATATCTATTCCTAACCTTAAACTCTGTCTTATGAAGCAATCATGAAGAGAAGTGGTTTTGGGTTTCAAACATGAAAATTTCAAGAACATCCCAAAAGTCGCTTCATTTTAGAGTGACTAAGAAGGATCCAGGCTTACCTTTTCGTTTTCATATTTTATACTTGTTTAAATCCAGGTCAAACATAGGATTTAACCAAGATTCAAATGGGCATAAAATAAAAAAAAATAGAAGAATGAAAAACAAAAGCACATAGTCTTCTTATGTCATATAGTAAGCTTGCAAGTTGATAAACAAGGTTTAGACATGTTCAAACCAGACAAATCATGTATCTAGCCCCTAACCATAAACTCGGTCGATCTTATGAAGTCTAGCATGAAGAGAAGTCGTATTGGTTTCAAACATGAAAATTTCAAGAACCACCCAAAATCTTCAAATGGGCATATAACATTCAAAAAACTAGAAAAATGAAAAACCAAAGCACATATATAGCCTTCTTATGTCATATAGTAAGCATTCAAGTTGATAAACAAGCATGTCTAGACATATTCAAACCCGACAAATCATGTATCTACCCCCTAACCCTAAACTCTGCATGTCTTATGAAGTCAACCATGAAGAGAAGTGGTTTTTGGGTTTCAAACATTGAGATTTCAAGAACCCCCCAAAAGCTTCATTTTAGAATGACTAGCTAGGAAGGATCCAGGCTTACCTTTTCATTTTCATGCTATAGACTTGTTTAAATCTTGGTCAAACCTAGGATTTGACCAAGATTCAAATGGGCATAAACATTCAAAAAAATCAAAAAATCAAAAACCAAAGCACATATAGTCTTCTTATGTCATATAGTAAGAATTGAAGTTGATAAACAAGGTATAGACATATTCAAACTAGACAAATCATGTATCTACCCCCTAAAGCCCTAAACTAGCTTTGTCTTATGAAGTCAAGCATGAAGAGAAATGGTTTTGGGTTTCAAATTAAACATGGAAATTTCAAGAACCCCCCCCCAAAGCTTCATTTTGGAGTGACTAAGAAGGATCGAGGTTTACCTTTTCATTTTCATGTTTTAAACTGCCTTAGATCTTGGTCAAACCTATGATTTCACCACGACTCAAATGGGCATAAAAATTTAAAAAAATGAAAAACCAAAGCACATAGCCTTCTTATGTCATATATAGTAAGCATTCAACTTGATGAACATGGCTGGTCTAGACATATTCATAATAGAAAAAACGTGTATCTACCCCCTAACGATTAATTAACTTTGTCTTAATTATGAAGTCAAGCATGAAGAGAAGTGTTTTTGGGTTTCAGACATGGAAATTTTGAAAACCTCCCAAAAACTTCATCTTAGAGTGACAAAGAAGGATCCAAGCTTACCTTTTCATTTTCATGTTTTAAGCTTGTTTAAATATTGGTCAAGCCTAGGATTTGACCAAGATTCAAATGGGCATAAAAATTCTGGAAAAATAAAAAAAAAACCAAAGCACATAGTCTTCTTACGTCATATATATCTATAGTAAGCATATTCAAGTAGATAAACAAGGTATAGACATATTCAAAACAGACAAATCATGTATCTACCCCCTAACCCTAAACTCGGTCTTATGATGCCTAGCATGAAGAGAAGTCGTTTTGGGTTTCAAACGTTTAAGCCAAAAGCCCCATTTCATATATTTCAAATTTGGTTCAAATTTGAAAGACATACAAGTTATAGCACACATAGTGCATACATGTTCACACATACTGCACTAGATGCTAATTAACCCTATAGTTTGAGGCCATTTGGATGAGGTCGAAAAAAATCTTGGATTAGAAATGGGGTTGTTCGAACCCCGTAGTTGGATTTTTTATGAACTTGATCTGTAGTACTGGGCAAAACCCTAGTTTAACGTATTTAATTATAGATTCGTAGGTTGATTTTTCTACCTTTTTATTATTATTACTATGCAGCACATGTGTGTTTGCCCGTCGAGTGAAACTCGGAGGAAGAGGGATCACTCGGAAGGAGAGAAGAAGGGAGAGCATTATGGTGTCTCCCCTTTTTCGGGTGATGATGTTGACTTTTGTGCAGGGTTTGTCAGTGAGCGGGAGGTGCGAGCGAGCGAGTCGAGCGAGGCCGAGAATGAGAGAGATTTGTTTTTTTTGTGAGAGGGACAACCGAAGGATCCAGAAGGACCCACAGATTTCCAAAACGCATCCTGATGCGTCTTCTCTTGACAAAGAAGATGGCTTGGAGTTTGCGTACCTACTGCACTTGACTTGTGCTCACTGAAGTGTGGGACCTCACGCATGGGCACCACACGTAAGTGACAGACCTGTTGGTGTAAAAACTCGGTTGATTATTATAGTGCATTAGAACAAAGTTTCCTATGGATTCAACGGCAGGAAATCCAAGTTAACTCATTTACATGACATTAATTTTTCCATGAAGCAAAGTTAACACATCTATCAATTGGTACATTTTGGAGTGACTAAGAAGGATCCATGCTTATTCGTTTTCACGTGTTAAATTTGTTTAAATCTTGCTCAAACCTAGGATTTCACCAAGATTGAAATGGGCATGAAAATTCAAAAAAAAATGAAATACCAATGCACATAGTCTTCTTCTGTCATATAGTAAGCATTCAAGATGATAAACAAGGTCTAGACATATTCAAACCAGGCAAATCATGTATCTACTCCCTAACGACCCTAAACTCCGTCTTATGAAGTAAGGCATGAAGAGAAGTGGTTTTGGGTTTCAAACATGCAAATTTCAAAAACCTCCCAAAAGCTTCATTTTAGAGTGACTAAGAAGGATCGAGGCTTACCTTTTCATTTTCATGTTTTAAACTTGTTTAAATCTTGGTCAAACCTAGCTAGTATTTGACCAAGATTCAAATGGGCATAAAATTCAAAAAAATCAGAAAAATGAAAAACCAAAGCACATAGCCTTCTTATGTCATATAGTAAGAATTCAAGTTGACAAACAAGGTCTAGACGTATTCAAACTAGACAAATCATGTATCTACCCCTAACACTCTAAACTCTGTCTTATGAAGTCAATTAAGCATGAAGAGAAGTGGTTTTGGGTTTCAAACATGGAAATTTCAAAAACCTCCCAAAAGCTTCATTTTAGAGTGACTAAGAAGGATCCATGCTTACCTTTTAATTTTCAGATTTTAAACTTGTTTAAATCTTTGTGAAACCTAGGATTTGACCAAGATTCAAATGGGCATAAAAATTCAGGAAAAAACCAAAAGATTGATAAACCAAAGCACATAGCATTCTTATGTCATATAGTAAGCATTCAAGTTGATAAATAAGGTCTAGACATATTCAAACTAGAAAATCATGTATATATCTGCCCCTAACCCTAAACTCTGTCTTATGAAGTCAATCATGAAGAGAAGTGGTTTTGGGTTTCAAACATGAAAATTTCAAGAACATCCCAAAAGCCGCTTCATTTTAGAGTGACTAAGAAGGATCCATGCTTACCTTTTCGTTTTCATATTTTATACTTGTTTAAATCCAGGTCAAACATAGGATTTGACCAAGATTCAAATGGGCATAAAATAAAAAAATAGAAGAATGAAAAATAAAAGCACATAGTCTTCGTATGTCATATAGTAAGCTTTCAAGTTGATAAACAAGGTTTAGACATGTTCAAACCAGACAAATCATGTATCTACCCCTAACCATAAACTCGGTCGATCTTATGAAGTCTAGCATGAAGAGAAGTCGTATTGGTTTCAAACATGAAAATTTCAAGAACCTCCCAAAATCTTCAAATGGGCATAAAATTCAAAAAAACCAGAAAAATGGAAAACCAAAGCACATAGCCTTCTTATGTCATATAGTAAGAATTCAAGTTGATAAACAAGGTCTAGACATATTCAAACTAGACAAATCATGTATCTACCCCTAACACTCTAAACTCTGTCTTATGAAGTCAAGCATGAAGAGAAGTGGTTTTGGGTTTCAAACATGGAAATTTCTAAAACCTCCCAAAAGCTTCATTTTAGAGTGACTAAGAAGGATCCATGCTTACCTTTTAATTTTCAGATTTTAAACTTGTTTAAATCTTTGTGAAACCTAGGATTTGACCAAAGATTCAAATGGGCATAAAAATTCAGGAAAAAACCAAAAGAATGATAAACTAAAGCACATAGCATTCTTATGTCATAGAGTAAGCATTCAAGTTGATTAACAAGGTCTAGACATATTCAAACTAGAAAATCATGTATATATCTATTCCTAACCTTAAACTCTGTCTTATGAAGCAATCATGAAGAGAAGTGGTTTTGGGTTTCAAACATGAAAATTTCAAGAACATCCCAAAAGTCGCTTCATTTTAGAGTGACTAAGAAGGATCCAGGCTTACCTTTTCGTTTTCATATTTTATACTTGTTTAAATCCAGGTCAAACATAGGATTTGACCAAGATTCAAATGGGCATAAAATAAAAAAATAGAAGAATGAAAAACAAAAGCACATAGTCTTCTTATGTCATATAGTAAGCCTTGCAAGTTGATAAACAAGGTTTAGACATGTTCAAACCAGACAAATCATGTATCTAGCCCCTAACCATAAACTCGGTCGATCTTATGAAGTCTAGCATGAAGAGAAGTCGTATTGGTTTCAAACATGAAAATTTCAAGAACCACCCAAAATCTTCAAATGGGCATATAACATTCAAAAAACTAGAAAAATGAAAAACCAAAGCACATATATAGCCTTCTTATGTCATATAGTAAGCATTCAAGTTGATAAACAAGCATGTCTAGACATATTCAAACCCGACAAATCATGTATCTACCCCCTAACCCTAAACTCTGCATGTCTTATGAAGTCAACCATGAAGAGAAGTGGTTTTTGGGTTTCAAACATTGAGATTTCAAGAACCCCCAAAAGCTTCATTTTAGAATGACTAGCTAGGAAGGATCCAGGCTTACCTTTTCATTTTCATGTTATAGACTTGTTTAAATCTTGGTCAAACCTAGGATTTGACCAAGATTCAAATGGGCATAAACATTCAAAAAAATCAAAAAATCAAAAACCAAAGCACATATAGTCTTCTTATGTCATATAGTAAGAATTGAAGTTGATAAACAAGGTCTAGACATATTCAAACTAGACAAATCATGTATCTACCCCCTAAAGCCCTAAACTAGCTTTGTCTTATGAAGTCAAGCATGAAGAGAAGTGTTTTTGGGTTTCAGACATGGAAATTTTGAAAACCTCCCAAAAACTTCATCTTAGAGTGACAAAGAAGGATCCAAGCTTACCTTTTCATTTTCATGTTTTAAGCTTGTTTAAATATTGGTCAAGCCTAGGATTTGACCAAGATTCAAATGGGCATAAAAATTCTGGAAAAATAAAAAAATAAAAACCAAAGCACATAGTCTTCTTACGTCATATATATCTATAGTAAGCATATTCAAGTAGATAAACAAGGTATAGACATATTCAAAACAGACAAATCCTGTATCTACCCCCTAACCCTAAACTCGGTCTTATGATGATAGCGGGAAAATATCTAGTGATACCACATCACATGATACCATGATACCACTTCATAAAATTCAAATTTGTGTTTAAAAAAAATTTAAAATAAATTTGTGGCTGTTCACAAGATGTGTGTTTACATTGTCTAGAATTTTCAAATCCAAATTCAAAATACACAAAGAGAAACAAAAAAGACAAATGTTGTGTGAATAGTGTCATTTTGTGTTTTTGTCTTTATGTGACACTATTCATGCTGGATTTCTCTTTTTTGTTTCTCTAAGGATATTTCGAATTTGGTTATGAAAGTTGGGGTATGTAAACACACATCTTGTGAACACCCAAAAATTTTGGTTCCAAATTTTTTGACACTCACAATTTAAATTTTGAAGAGTGGTATCATGGTATCAAATAAGGTGTGGTATCACTAGATATGTTCTGATGCCTAGCATGAAGAGAAGTCGTTTTGGGTTTCAAACGTTTAAGCCAAAAGCCCCATTTCATATATTTCAAATTTGGTTCAAATTTGAAAGACATACAAGTTATAGCACACATAGTGCATACATGTTCACACATACTGCACTAGATGCTAATTAACCCTATAGTTTGAGGCCATTTGGATGAGGTCGAAAAAAATCTTGGATTAGAAATGGGGTTGTTCGAACCCCGTAGTTGGATTTTTTATGAACTTGATCTGTAGTACTGGGCAAAACCCTAGTTTAACGTATTTAATTATAGATTCGTAGGTTGATTTTTCTACCTTTTTATTATTATTACTATGCAGCACATGTGTGTTTGCCCGTCGAGTGAAACTCGGAGGAAGAGGGATCACTCGGAAGGAGAGAAGAAGGGAGAGCATTATGGTGTCTCCCCTTTTTCGGGTGATGATGTTGACTTTTGTGCAGGGTTTGTCAGTGAGCAGGAGGTGCGAGCGAGCGAGTCGAGCGAGGCCGAGAATGAGAGAGATTTGTTTTTTTTGTGAGAGGGACAACCGAAGGATCCAGAAGGACCCACAGACTTCCAAAACGCATCCTGATGCGTCTTCTCTTGACAAAGAAGATGGCTTGGAGTTTGCGTACCTACTGCACTTGACTTGTGCTCACTGAAGTGTGGGACCTCACGCATGGGCACCACACGTAAGTGACAGACCTGTTGGTGTAAAAACTCGGTTGATTATTATAGTGCATTAGAACAAAGTTTCCTATGGATTCAACGGTAGGAAATCCAAGTTAACTCATTTACATGACATTAATTTTTCCATGAAGCAAAGTTAACACATCTATCAATTGGTACATTTTGGAGTGACTAAGAAGGATCCATGCTTATTCGTTTTCACGTGTTAAATTTGTTTAAATCTTGCTCAAACCTAGGATTTCACCAAGATTGAAATGGGCATGAAAATTCAAAAAAAAAATGAAATACCAATGCACATAGTCTTCTTCTGTCATATAGTAAGCATTCAAGATGATAAACAAGGTCTAGACATATTCAAACCAGGCAAATCATGCATCTACTCCCTAACGACCCTAAACTCCGTCTTATGAAGTAAGGCATGAAGAGAAGTGGTTTTGGGTTTCAAACATGCAAATTTCAAAAACCTCCCAAAAGCTTCATTTTAGAGTGACTAAGAAGGATCGAGGCTTACCTTTTCATTTTCATGTTTTAAACTTGTTTAAATCTTGGTCAAACCTAGCTAGTATTTGACCAAGATTCAAATGGGCATAAAATTCAAAAAAATCAGAAAAATGAAAAACCAAAGCACATAGCCTTCTTATGTCATATAGTAAGAATTCAAGTTGATAAACAAGGTCTAGACGTATTCAAACTAGACAAATCATGTATCTACCCCTAACACTCTAAACTCTGTCTTATGAAGTCAATTAAGCATGAAGAGAAGTGGTTTTGGGTTTCAAACATGGAAATTTCAAAAACCTCCCAAAGCTTCATTTTAGAGTGACTAAGAAGGATCCATGCTTACCTTTTAATTTTCAGATTTTAAACTTGTTTAAATCTTTGTGAAACCTAGGATTTGACCAAGATTCAAATGGGCATAAAAATTCAGGAAAAAACCAAAAGATTGATAAACCAAAGCACATAGCATTCTTATGTCATATAGTAAGCATTCAAGTTGATAAATAAGGTCTAGACATATTCAAACTAGAAAATCATGTATATATATGCCCCTAACCCTAAACTCTGTCTTATGAAGTCAATCATGAAGAGAAGTGGTTTTGGGTTTCAAACATGAAAATTTCAAGAACATCCCAAAAGCCGCTTCATTTTAGAGTGACTAAGAAGGATCCATGCTTACCTTTTCGTTTTCATATTTTATACTTGTTTAAATCCAGGTCAAACATAGGATTTGACCAAGATTCAAATGGGCATAAAATAAAAAAATAGAAGAATGAAAAACAAAAGCACATAGTCTTCGTATGTCATATAGTAAGCTTTCAAGTTGATAAACAAGGTTTAGACATGTTCAAACCAGACAAATCATGTATCTACCCCCTAACCATAAACTCGGTCGATCTTATGAAGTCTAGCATGAAGAGAAGTCGTATTGGTTTCAAACATGAAAATTTCAAGAACCACCCAAAATCTTCAAATGGGCATAAAATTCAAAAAAACCAGAAAAATGGAAAACCAAAGCACATAGCCTTCTTATGTCATATAGTAAGAATTCAAGTTGATAAACAAGGTCTAGACATATTCAAACTAGACAAATCATGTATCTACCCCTAACACTCTAAACTCTGTCTTATGAAGTCAAGCATGAAGAGAAGTGGTTTTTGGGTTTCAAACATGGAAATTTCAAAAACCTCCCAAAAGCTTCATTTTAGAGTGACTAAGAAGGATCCATGCTTACCTTTTAATTTTTAGATTTTAAACTTGTTTAAATCTTTGTGAAACCTAGGATTTGACCAAGATTCAAATGGGCATAAAAATTCAGGAAAAAACCAAAAGAATGATAAACTAAAGCACATAGCATTCTTATGTCATAGAGTAAGCATTCAAGTTGATTAACAAGGTCTAGACATATTCAAACTAGAAAATCATGTATATATCTATTCCTAACCTTAAACTCTGTCTTATGAAGCAATCATGAAGAGAAGTGGTTTTGGGTTTCAAACATGAAAATTTCAAGAACATCCCAAAAGTCGCTTCATTTTAGAGTGACTAAGAAGGATCCAGGCTTACCTTTTCGTTTTCATATTTTATACTTGTTTAAATCCAGGTCAAACATAGGATTTGACCAAGATTCAAATGGGCATAAAATAAAAAAATAGAAGAATGAAAAACAAAAGCACATAGTCTTCTTATGTCATATAGTAAGCCTTGCAAGTTGATAAACAAGGTTTAGACATGTTCAAACCAGACAAATCATGTATCTAGCCCCTAACCATAAACTCGGTCGATCTTATGAAGTCTAGCATGAAGAGAAGTCGTATTGGTTTCAAACATGAAAATTTCAAGAACCACCCAAAATCTTCAAATGGGCATATAACATTCAAAAAACTAGAAAAATGAAAAACCAAAGCACATATATAGCCTTCTTATGTCATATAGTAAGCATTCAAGTTGATAAACAAGCATGTCTAGACATATTCAAACCCGACAAATCATGTATCTACCCCCTAACCCTAAACTCTGCATGTCTTATGAAGTCAACCATGAAGAGAAGTGGTTTTTGGGTTTCAAACATTGAGATTTCAAGAACCCCCCAAAAGCTTCATTTTAGAATGACTAGCTAGAAGGATCCAAGCTTACCTTTTCATTTTCATGTTATAGACTTGTTTAAATCTTGGTCAAACCTAGGATTTGACCAAGATTCAAATGGGCATAAACATTCAAAAAAATCAAAAAATCAAAAACCAAAGCACATATAGTCTTCTTATGTCATATAGTAAGAATTGAAGTTGATAAACAAGGTCTAGACATATTCAAACTAGACAAATCATGTATCTACCCCCTAAAGCCCTAAACTAGCTTTGTCTTATGAAGTCAAGCATGAAGAGAAGTGTTTTTGGGTTTCAGACATGGAAATTTTGAAAACCTCCCAAAAACTTCATCTTAGAGTGACAAAGAAGGATCCAAGCTTACCTTTTCATTTTCATGTTTTAAGCTTGTTTAAATATTGGTCAAGCCTAGGATTTGACCAAGATTCAAATGGGCATAAAAATTCTGGAAAAATAAAAAAAATAAAAACCAAAGCACATAGTCTTCTTACGTCATATATATCTATAGTAAGCATATTCAAGTAGATAAACAAGGTATAGACATATTCAAAACAGTAAATCCTGTATCTACCCCCTAACCCTAAACTCGGTCTTATGATGTAGGGGGAAAATATCTAGTGATACCATCTCACATGATACCATGATACCACTTTATAAAATTCAAATTTGTAAGCGATAAAAAAATTTAAAATAAATTTGTGGCTGTTCACAAGATGTGTGTTTACATTGTCTATAATTTTCAAATCCAAATTCAAAATACACAAAGAGAAACAAAAAGACAAATGTTGTGTGAATAGTGTCATTTTGTGTTTTTGTCTTTATGTGACACTATTCATGCTGGATTTCTCTTTTTTGTTTCTCTAAGGATATTTCGAATTTGGTTATGAAAGTTGCGGGGTATGTAAACACACATCTTGTGAACAAAGAATTTTGGTTCCAAATTTTTTGCACTCACAATTTAAATTTTGAGTGGTATCATGGTATCAAATAAGTGTGGTATCACTAGATATCTCGATGCCTAGCATGAAGAGAAGTCGTTTTGGGTTTCAAACGTTTAAGCCAAAAGCCCCATTTCATATATTTCAAATTTGGTTCAAATTTGAAAGACATACAAGTTATAGCACACATAGTGCATACATGTTCACACATACTGCACTAGATGCTAATTAACCCTATAGTTTGAGGCCATTTGGATGAGGTCGAAAAAATCTTGGATTAGAAATGGGGTTGTTCGAACCCCGTAGTTGGATTTTTTATGAACTTGATCTGTAGTACTGGGCAAAACCCTAGTTTAACGTATTTAATTATAGATTCGTAGGTTGATTTTTCTACCTTTTTATTATTATTACTATGCAGCACATGTGTGTTTGCCCGTCGAGTGAAACTCGGAGGAAGAGGGATCACTCGGAAGGAGAGAAGAAGGGAGAGCATTATGGTGTCTCCCCTTTTTCGGGTGATGATGTTGACTTTTGTGCAGGGTTTGTCAGTGAGCAGGAGGTGCGAGCGAGCGAGTCGAGCGAGGCCGAGAATGAGAGAGATTTGTTTTTTTTGTGAGAGGGACAACCGAAGGATCCAGAAGGACCCACAGACTTCCAAAACGCATCCTGATGCGTCTTCTCTTGACAAAGAAGATGGCTTGGAGTTTGCGTACCTACTGCACTTGACTTGTGCTCACTGAAGTGTGGGACCTCACGCATGGGCACCACACGTAAGTGACAGACCTGTTGGTGTAAAAACTCGGTTGATTATTATAGTGCATTAGAACAAAGTTTCCTATGGATTCAACGGCAGGAAATCCAAGTTAACTCATTTACATGACATTAATTTTTCCATGAAGCAAAGTTAACACATCTATCAATTGGTACATTTTGGAGTGACTAAGAAGGATCCATGCTTATTCGTTTTCACGTGTTAAATTTGTTTAAATCTTGCTCAAACCTAGGATTTCACCAAGATTGAAATGGGCATGAAAATTCAAAAAAAAATGAAATACCAATGCACATAGTCTTCTTCTGTCATATAGTAAGCATTCAAGATGATAAACAAGGTCTAGACATATTCAAACCAGGCAAATCATGTATCTACTCCCTAACGACCCTAAACTCCGTCTTATGAAGTAAGGCATGAAGAGAAGTGGTTTTGGGTTTCAAACATGCAAATTTCAAAAACCTCCCAAAAGCTTCATTTTAGAGTGACTAAGAAGGATCGAGGCTTACCTTTTCATTTTCATGTTTTAAACTTGTTTAAATCTTGGTCAAACCTAGCTAGTATTTGACCAAGATTCAAATGGGCATAAAATTCAAAAAAATCAGAAAAATGAAAAACCAAAGCACATAGCCTTCTTATGTCATATAGTAAGAATTCAAGTTGATAAACAAGGTCTAGACGTATTCAAACTAGACAAATCATGTATCTACCCCTAACACTCTAAACTCTGTCTTATGAAGTCAATTAAGCATGAAGAGAAGTGGTTTTGGGTTTCAAACATGGAAATTTCAAAAACCTCCCAAAAGCTTCATTTTAGAGTGACTAAGAAGGATCCATGCTTACCTTTTAATTTTCATATTTTAAACTTGTTTAAATCTTTGTGAAACCTAGGATTTGACCAAAGATTCAAATGGGCATAAAAATTCAGGAAAAAACCAAAAGAATGATAAACTAAAGCACATAGCATTCTTATGTCATAGAGTAAGCATTCAAGTTGATTAACAAGGTCTAGACATATTCAAACTAGAAAATCATGTATATATCTATTCCTAACCTTAAACTCTGTCTTATGAAGCAATCATGAAGAGAAGTGGTTTTGGGTTTCAAACATGAAAATTTCAAGAACATCCCAAAAGTCGCTTCATTTTAGAGTGACTAAGAAGGATCCAGGCTTACCTTTTCGTTTTCATATTTTATACTTGTTTAAATCCAGGTCAAACATAGGATTTGACCAAGATTCAAATGGGCATAAAATAAAAAAATAGAAGAATGAAAAACAAAAGCACATAGTCTTCTTATGTCATATAGTAAGCCTTGCAAGTTGATAAACAAGGTTTAGACATGTTCAAACCAGACAAATCATGTATCTAGCCCCTAACCATAAACTCGGTCGATCTTATGAAGTCTAGCATGAAGAGAAGTCGTATTGGTTTCAAACATGAAAATTTCAAGAACCACCCAAAATCTTCAAATGGGCATATAACATTCAAAAAACTAGAAAAATGAAAAACCAAAGCACATATATAGCCTTCTTATGTCATATAGTAAGCATTCAAGTTGATAAACAAGCATGTCTAGACATATTCAAACCCGACAAATCATGTATCTACCCCCTAACCCTAAACTCTGCATGTCTTATGAAGTCAACCATGAAGAGAAGTGGTTTTTGGGTTTCAAACATTGAGATTTCAAGAACCCCCCAAAAGCTTCATTTTAGAATGACTAGCTAGGAAGGATCCAGGCTTACCTTTTCATTTTCATGTTATAGACTTGTTTAAATCTTGGTCAAACCTAGGATTTGACCAAGATTCAAATGGGCATAAACATTCAAAAAAATCAAAAAATCAAAAACCAAAGCACATATAGTCTTCTTATGTCATATAGTAAGAATTGAAGTTGATAAACAAGGTCTAGACATATTCAAACTAGACAAATCATGTATCTACCCCCTAAAGCCCTAAACTAGCTTTGTCTTATGAAGTCAAGCATGAAGAGAAGTGTTTTTGGGTTTCAGACATGGAAATTTTGAAAACCTCCCAAAAACTTCATCTTAGAGTGACAAAGAAGGATCCAAGCTTACCTTTTCATTTTCATGTTTTAAGCTTGTTTAAATATTGGTCAAGCCTAGGATTTGACCAAGATTCAAATGGGCATAAAAATTCTGGAAAAATAAAAAAAATAAAAACCAAAGCACATAGTCTTCTTACGTCATATATATCTATAGTAAGCATATTCAAGTAGATAAACAAGGTATAGACATATTCAAAACAGACAAATCTGTATCTACCCCCTAACCCTAAACACTTCCCGGATAGGGGGAAAATATCTAGTGATACCACATCTCACATGATACCATGATACCACTTTATAAAATTTAAATTTAAGTGGAAAAATTTAAAAAAAAATTGTGGCTGTTCACAAGATGTGTGTTTACATTGTCTAGAATTTTCAAATCCAAATTCAAAATACAAAGAGAAACAAAAAAGACAAATGTTGTGTGAATAGTGTCATTTTGTGTTTTTGTCTTTATGTGACACTATTCTGTCTTTGGATTTTCTACTTTTGTTTCTCTAAGGATATTTGAATTTGGTTGCTGAAAGTTTACGGGAGTATGTAAACACATCTTGTGAACACCCAAAAATTTTGGTTCCAAATTTTGACAAGCAATTTAGAATTTTGAAGGAGAGTGGTATCATGGTATCAAATAAGGTGTGGTATCACTAGATATGTTCTCGATGCCTAACGCATGAAGAGAGAGCCATTTGAGTTTCAGTTTAAGCAAAAACCATTTCATATCTGTTTAGAAAATTTGGTTCAGAATTTGAAAGACATACAAGTTATAGCACACATAGTGCATACATGTTCACACATTCTGCACTAGATGCTAATTAACCCTATAGTTTGAGGCCATTTGGATGAGGTCGAAAAAATCTTGGATTAGAAATGGGTTGTTCGAACCCCGTAGTTGGATTTTTTATGAACTTGATCTGTAGTACTGGGCAAAACCCTAGTTTAACGTATTTAATTATAGATTCGTAGGTTGATTTTTCTACCTTTTTATTATTATTACTATGCAGCACATGTGTGTTTGCCCGTCGAGTGAAACTCGGAGAAGAGGGATCACTCGGAAGGAGAGAAGAAGGGAGAGCATTATGGTGTCTCCCCTTTTTCGGGTGATGATGTTGACTTTTGTGCAGGGTTTGTCAGTGAGCAGGAGGTGCGAGCGAGCGAGCGAGTCGAGCGAGGTCGAGAATAGAGATTTGTTTTTTTTGTGAGAGGGACAACCGAAGGATCCAGAAGGACCCACAGACTTCCAATACGCATCTGATGCGTCTTCTCTTGACAAAGAAGATGGCTGGGAGTTTGCGTACCTACTGCACTTGACTTGTGCTCACTGAAGTGTGGGACCTCACGCATGGGCACCACACGTAAGTGACAGACCTGTTGGTGTAAAAACTCGGTTGATTATTATAGTGCATTAGAACAAAGTTTCCTATGGATTCAACGGTAGGAAATCCAAGTTAACTCATTTACATGACATTAATTTTTTCCATGAAGCAAAGTTAACACATCTATCAATTGGTACATTTTGGAGTGACTAAGAAGGATCCATGCTTATTCGTTTTCACGTGTTAAATTTGTTTAAATCTTGCTCAAACCTAGGATTTCACCAAGATTGAAATGGGCATGAAAATTCAAAAAAAAAAAATGAAATACCAATGCACATAGTCTTCTTCTGTCATATATAGTAAGCATTCAAGATGATAAACAAGGTCTAGACATATTCAAACCAGGCAAATCATGTATCTACTCCCTAACGACCCTAAACTCCGTCTTATGAAGTAAGGCATGAAGAGAAGTGGTTTTGGGTTTCAAACATGGAAATGTCAAAAACCTCCCAAAAGCTTCATTTTAGAGTGACTAAGAAGGATCCATGCTTACCTTTTAATTTTCAGATTTTAAACTTGTTTAAATCTTTGTGAAACCTAGGATTTGACCAAGATTCAAATGGGCATAAAAATTCAGGAAAAAACCAAAAGATTGATAAACCAAAGCACATAGCATTCTTATGTCATATAGTAAGCATTCAAGTTGATAAATAAGGTCTAGACATATTCAAACTAGAAAATCATGTATATATCTGCCCCTAACCCTAAACTCTGTCTTATGAAGTCAATCATGAAGAGAAGTGGTTTTGGGTTTCAAACATGAAAATTTCAAGAACATCCCAAAAGTCGCTTCATTTTAGAGTGACTAAGAAGGATCCAGGCTTACCTTTTCATTTTCATATTTTATACTTGTTTAAATCCAGGTCAAACATAGGATTTGACCAAGATTCAAATGGGCATAAAATAAAAAAATAGAAGAATGAAAAACAAAAGCACATAGTCTTCTTATATATGTCATATAGTAAGCTTTCAAGTTGATAAACAAGGTTTAGACATGTTCAAACCAGACAAATCATGTATCTAGCCCCTAACCATAAACTCGGTCGATCTTATGAAGTCTAGCATGAAGAGAAGTCGTATTGGTTTCAAACATGAAAATTTCAAGAACCTCCCAAAATCTTCAAATGGGCATAAAATTCAAAAAACCGGAAAAATGAAAAACCAAAGCACATAGCCTTCTTATGTATGTCATATGGTAAGCATTCAAGTTGATAAACAAGCATCTCTAGACATATTCAACAACACGACAAATCATATATCTACCCCTAACCCTAAACTCGCTCTGTCTTATGAAGTCAACCATGAAAGTGGTTTAGGTTTTAAACATTGAGATTTCGAGAACCTCCCAAAAGCTTCATTTTTAAGAATGACTAAGAAGGATCCAGGCTTACCTTTCATTTTCATGTTATAGACTTGTTTAAATCTTGGTCAAACCTAGGATTTGACAGAGATTCAAATGGGCATAAACATTCAGAAAAAATCAAAAACTCAAAAACCAAAGCACATATAGTCTCTTATCTCATATAGTAAGAATTGAAGTTGATAAACAAGGTCTAGACATATTCAAACCAGACAAATCGTGTATCTATACCTAACCCTAAACTATATCTAATGAAGTCAAGCATGATGAGAAATGGTTTTGGGTTTCAAACATTTGAGATTTCAAGAACCCCCAAAAGCTTCATTTTAGAATGACTAAGAAGGATCGAAGCTTTTTCATTTTCTATATTATAGACTTGTTTAAATCTTGGTCAAACCTGATTTATTACAAAATTCAAATGTTTATAAAAAATGAAAAATCAAATCAAAACCAAAGCACATGTAGTCTTCTTATGTCACTTTAGTAGCATTAAAGGCGATAAACAAGGTCTAGACATATTCAAACCGGACAAATCGTGTATATGCACCTAACCTATATAAACTATATCTAATAGAAGTCAAGCATGATGAAATGGTTTTGGGTTTCAAACATGGAAATTTCAAAAACCTCCCAAAAGCTTCATTTAGAGTGTGACTAATAAGGAGCTTACCTTTTGTTTTCATGTTTTAAAATTGTTTAAATCACTATCAAAACTGAGATTTGATCAAGATTCAAATGGGTATATAAATAAATAAACGCACCTAGCCTTTTTGGTCTTATAATGATCATTCAAGTTGATAAACATGGTCTGAACATATTCAAACTAGAAAATATTATATACCCTGTCCACCCCTAACCCCTAAACTGCATCTTATGAAGTCAAGCATGAAGAGAAGTGTTTTTGGGTTTAGAACATAAAATTTTATGAAAATACTCCAAAAACATCATCTTAGAGTGACAAGAAGGATCCAAACTTACCCTTTTCATTTTCATGTTTTTAAGCTTATTTAAATATTGGTCAAACCTAGGATTTGACCAAGATTCCAATTGGCATAAAATTCAGGAAAAATAAAAAAAATAAAAAACCAAGCACATAGTCTTCTTACGTCATACCATATCTATAATAAGCATATTCAAGTAGATAAACAAAGAGTATGAACATATTCAAAGCCCAGACAAATCCACCTTATCTACCCTAACTAAACTCGGTCTTATGATGCCTGGCATGAAGAGAAGTCGTTTGGGTTTCAAGCGTTTAAACCAAAAGCCCCATTTCATATATTTCAAATTTGGTTCAAATTTGAAGAAGACATACAAGTTATAGCATAGTGCATACATGTTCACCAATACTGCACTAGTGCACTAGATGCTAACCCCTATAGTTTGAGGCCATTTGGATAAGGTCGAAAAAAAAATCTTGGGTTAGAAATGGGGTTGTTCGAACCGTAGTTGGATTTTATGAACCTTATCCATAGTACTGGGCAAAACCCTAATAGTTTAACGTATTTAATTATAGATTCGTAGGTTGATTTTTCTACCTTTTTATTATTATTACTATGCGGCACATGTGTGTTTGCCGGTCGAGTGAGCTCGAGGGAAGAGGGATCACTCGGAAGGAGAGAAGAAGGGAGAGCATTGTGGTGTCTCCTTTTCGGGTGATGTTAATGACTTTAATGCGAGTTTCGATTGGCTTGAGTCAAGCGACGCAATCAGCGAGCAGGGAATGAAGAGATTTGTTTTGTGAGAGGGACAGCAGAAGGATCGAGAGGGACACGGACTTCCAGCATCGATGCGTCTTTATATGACAAAGAAGATGAGGCAGGGATTTTGCGCATTACCTCACTTAAACAACGCTCCTTTGAAGTGTGGGACCTCACGCATGGGCACCACACGTAGTGACGGGGCATTGGTGTAGAAACTGCAGTTGATTATTATGAAATTGCATTGGAGACAAGGTTTCACATGGATTCAACGGTAGGATCAAAAAGCTTACCTTTTCATTTCATGTTTTAAGCTTGTTTAAATATGGTCAAACCTGATTTGACAGAATTCAAATAGGCATAAACAGTGAAAAATCAAAAAATCAAAAGCAAAGCACATATAGTCTTCTTATGTCATATAGTAAATTGAAGACTGATAAAACAGGTCTAGACATATTCAAACCAGACAAATACGTGTATCTACACCTAACCCTAAACTATATCTAATAAAGTCAGCATGATGAGAAATAGTTTTAGGTTTCAAACATAAAATTTCAAAAACCTCCCAAGCTTCATTTAGAGTGACTAAGAAGGATCCAGGGCTTACCTTTTCATTTCATGTTTTAAAATTATTTAAATCCTGGTCAAAAATAGGATTTGATCTTGATCAAATAGACATAAACATTGAAAAAAAAACAAAAAATCAAAAACCAAAGCACATATAGTCTTCTTATGTCTTATAGTAGAATTGAAGTTGATGAAACGAGTCTAAGACATATTCAAGCGGACAAATGGGTGTATCTACACCTAACTTCTAAACTATATCCTAATGAAATTGACATGATGAGAAATGGTTTTGGGTTTCAAAACATTGAAATTTTAAAAACCCAAGCTTCATTTTAGAATGACAAGAAGGATCCAGGCTTACCTTTTTCATTTTCATGTTATAGACTTGTTTAAATCTTGGTCAAACCTGGGATTTGACAAGATTAAATGGGCATAAACATTCTTCAGAAAAAATTAAAAAATCAAAAACAAAACACATATAGTCTTCTTATGTCATATAGTAAAATTGAAGTTGATAAACAAGAGTCTAGACATATTCAAACGGAAAAATCATGTTTCTACACCTAACCCTGAACTATATCTAATGAAGTCAAGCATGATGAGAAATGGTTTTGGGTTTCCAACATGAAATTCTAAAAACCTCCCAAAAACTTCATTTTAGAGTGACTTCTTAGAAAGGATCCATGCTTACCTTTTCATTTTCATGTTTTAAACATTTAAATCTTGGTCAAACCTAGGATTTGGCCAAGATTCAAACGATTGATAAACATGGTCTAGACATATTCAAACTAAGAAGAAATCTTTGTATCCTACCCCTAGCCTAACCTAAACTCACATCTTATGAAGTCAAACATGAAGAAAGTGGTTTTTGGGTTTCAAACGTACATGGAGGAAATTTAAAAACCTCCCAAAAGCGTCCTTTACAGTGACTGAGAAGGATCCATGATTACCTTTCATTTTAATGTTTTAAACTTGTTTAAATCTTGTGGAAACCCTGGGATTTGGCAGAGATTCCAAATAGGCATAAACATTCGGAAAGAAACAAAAAAATGAAAAACAATACACATGCATAGTCTTCTTAGGTCATATAGTAAGCATTCAAGTTGATAACAAGCATGTCTGAACATATTCAAACCGACAAATCATGTATCTACCCCATAACCCTAAACTCATCTGTCTTATGAGTCAACCATGAAGAGAAGTGGTTTTGGGTTACAAACATTGAGATTTCAAGAACCCCCAAAAGCTTCATTTTAGAATGACTAGAAGGATCCATACTTACCTTCACTTTCATGTTTTAAGCTTGTTTAAATCTTGGTCAAACAGGATTTGACCAAGATTCAAATAGGCATATATAAAGACAGAAAAAGCAAAAACAAAAGCAAAGCACATATATATATATATAGCCTTCTTATGTCATATATATATATAGTAAACTGTCAAGTTGATGAGCAAGGTCTAGACATATTAAAACAGAAAAGCATGTATCTACCCTAACCCTTAACTTTGTCTTAAGTCAAGCATGAGGGAGAAAGTGGTTTGGACAAACATGGAAATTTCTAAAACTACCCAAAAGCTTAATTCGGTGACCTGAGAGGATCCAGGGCTTACCTTTTTCATTTTCATGTTTTAAGTTTGTTTAAATCCTAGTCCAAACCTGAGTTGACCAGGTCAAATAAAGCATAAAAAATTCTAGAGAAAAAATCAAAAAAAAATGAAAACCCAAAGCACACATAGCCTTCTTAATCATATATATGGTAATTAAGCATTCAGGTTGATAAACAAGGTCTAGACATATTCAAAACATACAAAATCCTTCTTCACTCCGTATCTGCCCCAACCTAAACTATGTTTTTTGGGGGATTTCTTTGACGAAGTTATAACACCCCCACATTTCACATTGGAATTACTTTCAGTAAATCAGCATAAAGTCGTTTAAATGTGCGAAACTATCTTGAAAGTACTAAAACCGTAAAAGTTGGGAATTGGCACTAAAATATGGCGTAATTTATCTAAAAAATTGTAGAGTTGCCAGTTTGACCCGTATCTTATGTACACCATTCACAAAATAAACATATTTTGTCATCTTGAAAATGAAAAAAATATTTTTTATACCGAAAAGTTGAAAAGTCTAGTCATTAACATTGTTGGGAATGGCAAGATGCACCACCATACCCAATTTGGGCACATTGTAACAAACTGTGCCACAAATATGGCCATAACTATATCATTTGGCTTGCAAACCATGAATCTTCATACACGATAGTCAGCTTTGTGAAGACATTTTGTTTTTCACTACTCCCCATCACATGTTTCTTATTTTCCCTGTCCACATACATACAAGCACACTCCATGTGGAAGGGTTTCATTCAGGTTTTCTTCAGGTTCATTTATTTATTTCAAAACCAGGTCAAATGTTTTACATGATTATCCTGCAAAGGGGTTGAATATTTGAGTACTATCGCTGGTTTTCTATATATAATGAAAGTAATATGTATATAAAGTATTTGTAGGGGACTTGTAGGACCAGGTTATAACATATCTACAATTCAAATTTGAATTACTTTAATAAATCAGCATAAAGTCATTTAAATGTAGAAACTAGCTAGAAAGCACTAAAAGCCCGTAAATTTAGGATTTGTCATTAAAATATGGCGTAATTTATTTAAAAAATGTAGATCGCCATTTTGACCCTTATCTTTTCTACCCCACACAAAAAACATATTTTATCATCTAGAAAATGAAAAACGTTTTATACCGGCAACGTCAGTCGTCAACATTGTTAGAAATGGCAAGATGCCCCACCATGCCCAATTAGGGAACACTATAACAAACAATGTTGTCCAGGGATAATCAAACTTGGTAGTATGAACTATGAGATTTTGAACAAAACGTTGTATTTGGTTTACCCTTTGAACCTCCTAACTTACCACAACATTGACTTCTTATTTTTATTTACAAATAGATATTTTAATATCCCATTGTTGTGCAATAATATATGTTTTTTATTATCTCAAATCAATTAGCATTTGATTTTTAAAAACTACCATAATAATTCATGAGAAAGCGTTGAACAAGTTTGAGAATGTAATTTTAGACTTGATAGTTGATATGACCAATAATAGACTTAAATTAAATTGGATTTCAAAGTTCAGATTTTATAAGCGAATATAGTTTCATGTTCCTGGAGACTATGTATTAGCTTGAGGAGCACCCCTAGAATAAAGTAGATCGGTCACTTTACGTGCGGTCCCATGCGTGTAGGTCCCACACATCAGTGAGCACAAGTCACGTGCGGTAGGTAGGCAAACTCCCAGTAATCTTCTTTGTTAAGTAAAGACGCGTCGTCAAGACTCTCTCTCTCTCTCTCTCTCTCTCTCTCCCTTTTTGTCGGAAAAAAAATGAATAATAGACGGGCGCGGTAGCCTGCACTGCAGTCTACATAACTGAAACCCTGTGTGCCAGTCAGCATCACTCACCGAAAAAGTGAAGCATTTCTTTTCTCCATAAATAACAGCGGCCCCAAAAGTGAAAGGAACTAACTTGCTCTCCCTTTCTCTTCTCCTTGAAGTGTGATCCCTCTTCCACCTTTTATCCTTTTCAGAGCGAAACTCCACTTATTGTTGTCATTGTTGCACAAAACACTCTCTTAACCTGTTCTTTTGCATATATCCAACTCATTTATTTGTTGCACAAGGTCTAAAATGCAGCCATTAAGCTACTTTACTCTAAAATGGAGTGACCGGGACCACAAGAAGTGGTGATATCCATTGTCATTGTGTAGTGTGTTTTAGAACTCTAAAGAATATGAAAAATATTTTAGCAATTGAAATAATATAAATTAACTAATCTGGGATCGATAGTCATGAAATATATTTTCTACTATCAGGCCAATATCAAGTGTCATGAAATATATATTCATTGTAAACTTAGTGATAATCACTCGAGTTTGATATGAATGGCCTAGCAAGCTATGGGCATCTCCCACTATATATGTTGTCCACACGACCAAGCAACAAGCATCCATGAGAAAAGTTTCTTATGGGTGACTTTCATCTCTGCCGCAAAACACGCGCCGAAATTGTTGGCGCGTCATTTTCAAGCTACCCCAAAACCTGCGGTTTGCCCGTCGACCTATAAACATCGGTCCACAGAGGATATTTCCCTGTAGAGCACAATTCGAACACCACATCTTTCTCATGCTTCTACAAGGCACACTCCCAACCCGCCGCGCCCATCACTTGCCCCTTCTCCGCCTCGGAACGGCGCCGTTTTACCGGCTCCCTTGCTCCCTAGCAAGCCGGATTAGCTTCCCCGGCTGACGTTCACCGCGCCATATCTCCTCTGGATCTGCTTCCCCGACTCTGTAGTCCACCTCGGAGATCGAGATGGGCAAAAACGCGGCCCCAAAGTCGACCACCCCAACCAAAGAGTAAATCCGCCCGGGCCTCTGACTGAAGGTTGATGAATACTTTACATATCCGCTTTTGTTATATGCATTTGATTTCTTACTAGTTTTCGTTGCTTTCTTGCAATGCATTCTTGCTGATATTAGATCAGTGTAGATAGTTGTTTGCCGTGTAGCTATATGAGATCTTAACCTTGCAGTGCGAAGGTTGGTGTTTAGCCGCTTACGTTATGCATTTCTTTTCAGAGAATCACTTCTCTGTGTGATATGTTTTAGGGGTTTGAATGCATTTTACAAAGTTATGATAGCAGTGAAGCTAGCGAGCAATTTGTTGATAGTATTAAACTTACATGTTTTTGTCTCGAACTCGCTGATCGTGACATCTGTGATGGAAGCGGAAACTATGTCCTTTAGATTACGCATTTCTTTTCCAAATATATCACTTCATCGAGAGTACTTTTGGGGTTGGTATACTGTTCTACCTCCACCCCAGGCAGAGAACTATTTATAAAAGTCAGAGCAAGTAAGATTGGCCAACTTCAGAACAATCTATCAAGAAAATATATTTTAAAGTGATAGTAGAGATTATCTATTTAATGATATTAAATTTGTATTTTGCATAAACAATGATTTTGAAAAGCTAAGCAAATGAAATCAGTTAGTACTTACAAAAGTTATGATAGCGATCCAAGCTAGGAGAGGCAATTTATTGATAGTATTAAGCTGCCTGTATTTTTCTATTTGCAACTCTGTGTACGCCATGTGGGTAAATAACTAGCAGTTCATCCAATGAGTTTTATCATAACACCCCGAAGTTTGAGATTTTTATCACGGAACCACAACCCTAGAATCACAAAACACTAACATTTGAGGTAATTGTTACAGAATATGATCTCTAATTTGATAGCCCATTGGTATTACTCCGACCACCGTCAGTTTAGAAGTGACATGGGAGAAAGACAATTAGACTTTATTTGGTGGTATTTAGCAAGCAAATACAAAAGCTGTTTGTCAACACTGGTTGTTAAATCTTATGTCCAGACAGAGTTCAAAATAAAAATCTTATGTCCAGTTAGTTGTATTGGTAAACATTGTCAAAACCTTATGCTGGTACAAATATATTACCCAAATCTCATGTTCTTGTGTGGTTATAATTTCTTGTGGATATTTGTCCATATGGTAATTCATTTGTGTGTAGCATATGTAACAAGTGTGACTCATATTCTCATTTCAACACAAAATTTCACACCAAAATTCATTTGTTTGTAGCAAACATGCTCACGTACTGTAAATTGGTGTCATGCTGTAGGGTCATGCTCTTGTCAACCCGACTAATGACAAATAATGTGTTATGTGAAATAATTTCCCCAAATGTTGGTGTTTGTGATTAAAATCCCCAACTTGTGGTGCTAAAGTGATAAAACCACTCATTCAATAGACAGAGGCCATAGGCATGTATCATTAGATATTTTTTAGGAAGGCTACAAATATTTATTTTGAATACTTAAAGCGTTGCTACTTGCTAGGATTTGAACTCGGGACCTTGTAGGTCTGTACCATTTCGAAGTGCATGCTCTAGCAAGTTCATCCAATAGATCGATTTGTTGGAATTTGGAAGACCCTAGACAATTATATTAAGCGCGCCATTCCATATGGTTAACCATTGGCATGAAAATGACACTTATATGTGTTTGAGTCTATATGTGGTTAGCAGCCCTTTCCTCGGTTCGGACTTTTGGTTGCGTTGGCTACTGCATGAAGCTTGACATCATACTTATCCTAAAAATTATTGCTGCTGCCCTTTGTTGCCCAACATAAATTATTTTTGAGCTATAATTTGTTTGCCCTTTCCATCAGTCGGGACTTCCGGTTGCGTTGGCTAGTGCATGATTGATAATATGAACATCAATTATTTTTGGGCCATAGTTTGTTTGTCATTACACCTTTTTGAGTAGTCTCACTGCTACTATTAATTTGTTCTTATATGCCACCAGTTCCATGAAATACAATCTCATCTGCATTTCTAGCCAATGCATGTTGAGTCTTCCACTCGGGAATAAAATCTGAAAGAACATGGAGGCAAACTATTCTGCATAATAGCCGAGTTGCAGTCTCGTTGGGCCTAATACTACATCCTTCTACAAGGTCTAGTGAAAAATCAGCCACCCACCTCCCTCACAAAGGATCGGAACATTCTCTGGACAAATTTGATCCCTGTGATTGTGATGGCAGGCTGACTCAGGAAGATGCCACAGTCGACTATAAATCACACCAACACAACAAGGTGAGTTTTCTCTGTCTTGTCATCGATTATTTGTCCCAACTTCCATTTTGTTGTATCCCAGTCCTACAAAATATGTTACCCATGCCCTGTTCAATCTCATTACTACAATTTTCCTGCTTAGTTAACGCCTCCCATATATGTTTTTGGCATATATTTGCCTGTTGTTTTTTTTTTTCCATTCCATCGCATATCATCATCATATAATATTGTACATTGAAATATCATTTATGTGTAATAGACATCTGCGATTCGGAAAGAACTTTTCAAGAACGAATAGGAGGAAGAGAACACTCAACGAGGAACCTCGAGGCCTGATCTGGGAGGATGGTGGCCAGTGCGTAATAAAAAGAGTTAAAGCCTGATGCTCGTCTTGCTCCTCCTATTACAAGGTCTAACAAAAGACACTGACACGAGGTGGCGAACGGGCCAAGAATGATAGCATTAAAAGGTCGTAAAAACCTGAAACCATCGAATCGGGGCAGTAGCCCGGCATGTACCCATGCATTTACAACCACGGATATGTGTCTGTTTCAGCAACAATTGCCAACGGAACCAGTTTCCACACCAAATTCTAGCCAAGAATTGGCACCATCAGGAGTGGTGGTAGGTAATAATGGCCAAGGACACATGATGCTAGTCCCAGATGATACAGCCTCAAATGTCCAAACAGTGCTGCCACAACACCAGCACCTGGTGATGATCTCCCTCCGCCCTTAGTCCTGCGAAAGACAACTCCTCTCCCGATGATGAGACCCACGCCAAAAAAGGTAATACTTAGACTTGTAGTTTAATGCTCCCTTATGTATCTATATACCATGATAGCTTGATGTAATGTAACTTGGTAGGTTCGCCACGATCAATAAACGAGGGGGCCAACGGTAGGAAAAAAAACTTGCAGCTAAGATTTCCGGAATGGGTTCAAGATATCACATCTATTGTAGGTGGCAGAAGGCCACTTCATCCGCATGAATCTTCATATCTTGTATCCCAGGTTGGCCATTTTATCGGGAATGAACTTCCTACCTTCCCATTGTGAAGCAGCACGTTGACACCCCTTCATTCGAGAGTTTAGTGCATAATTTACAAGTAAGTCATGCTTCTCTTGGCAATGATAAATTATTCCACATCATCATTTCTTGTAGCTATTGTTGTTTCTATGCTATATAACTCATAATCATTCCTGTGAGACAGTTAAGGTTTGAATTAGATGAGGATAATGAGGATGTAAAGTTTGTCATCGCCCATATTCAAAGAATTGTTGCGCCCGCTATAAGCTTAAGGCGACACTTCACTGGCCAGATTACTGTGTTCGAACAAAGTCTCCTACCCTGTATGACTGACGAGCAGTGGGGATATTGTCAGCATTGGTCTGATCCAAAGAATGTGGTATGGCTTATGAGGACCGTGACCAGATTAATTCCGAATACTTATTTGCGCCGGTGTCTCACTAGTCTCCTTTGCAGACGTTGTCTAAAAGGAACCAGGCTAACCGCTTGAAACAACGTTTACCAAGCCGTACAGGATCTCGTCACTTGGTTGGCAAAAAGTAATACCCCGCTGGTCTGTACTGCTACATATGTTACTCGTAAATTGTGTAGAACTCCGTGTGCATGTTATATTTCCATCCTCCATTTCAACCACGTTATTTGATCTCCATATGATTGTACAAAAATCCAGAAAGTAGATCATGCAAACAACATGCAACCAGACAAAGAGATGACTCTGGCAGAGCAGTTCGAGGCATGCCAGAAGAACAAACATAATGTGATAGGAGAACTTGCAGAAAGTGTTATTGTAAGTCTTCTTTATGATTTAAATTTTTAACTACACACTTGCCAATTTGTAGGAGCAATATGTCCATATGATCTTGTAGGCGTTTTTGTGAAAATGCATTTGATGTGTAATCAGGCATACCAACTTGTAGGATTAGAAGTAGTTCATACACATTAAATCTACGTCTGCATGTTTCTCTGTAATAACATTTTTACACGACTCAAAACTTTTCAGGCAAATATGAAATTGGAGATGGCAAAACCGGGGAAGATGGTATGGAAAAAACTCTAGAAGAATGTATGGAGACATTCCATGGTACTTAAAAATAAAGATATCACCAAAACACTTTCTGTGAAATGCGGGTTTTTGCGGTCCAAGTCAAGTCCAAGTCTTTCTGCACAGATTGGAGGAACAAATCCAAATAGAACGAGCTGCACAGATGTTAAGAACCAAGTTGACATGTTGAGATCGAGATCAGAAGCATGTGATGCCCTACTGCAGGAGGCCAATCAAGTTTGTTATAATCTCTCAAAGACTAATAAAATGCCATAGATAATTGGAGATGAAAACAATGACATGTGAGTACCTTGGTATTGTGAAATGTTTATGAGGAAATTACTTGTTCCTATTTTGTTGGTGGATGCATTTATCTACGGTGGGATCAACTTGGTAGTTGTTCCTGTGGATGTTTTAGAAATTGGTTGCCTAGCCTTTTCAATCCGTTCGAACTTAAATGGTATTAGAGCCAAGGTCTCGAGTTTGAATTGTTGACGGTGTGGTTCAATTCATCCTTAAATTGTTGGTGCCCCATTGGCCCTTGTAAAGCTTCATGTGCCTACCTCCGAATCCAGTGTTGAATTTCTCTTGTCACACACGAGGATGGCTGTTAATGTGTATATAAGTGGGTTGCATAGCCCCTTTTATATAAGGTTGCAAGTTTCCTTATTGTGTTGTGCCTTTGGGATTCAACCTGCACTTCTGACTTTTGGTTGCGTTGGCTACTGCATAAGTTTAATATAGTTCCATGTGGTTTTTGTTGAGTTCTATAATAAGTGGATTGCCTAGCCCTTTCCATCATTTCGGACCTGTGGTGTGCTATTCTGTTTTCCACGTATTAGACCTCCTCTTATTAACAAGACTCCATGAGTAGGAGGCACTATGATTTTTTTTTGCGCATGAAATTACTCAATTAGATAGCTTAATCCCATTTGTTGACTCTCTGTTGATCAGCCACTTGAGGGTAAAACTGAGTATATTGCACTAGCCAGTATTTTTTATGAGGTAAAACTAGCCGGTGCAGAAGGGAGCGAGTGCGAATATTTTCTGAGTACACGTAACGGTGCAGACGTGCGGTACCACGGACGCGTGTCGTGGTGCACAGCGGTTAGGCGGTGCGCGTGTTGAGACCAAACGTCTAGCTTTTTGAGAAACTGCCGAGACCAGCCGTCACGTTGCCAGAGCCCCCTCTCCTCCCCATGATCTCCTTTCTCACTCACGCACGCAACCACGCCTCTCACGTCCCATCAACTTCTCCAAATCGAAGGAAAAAACACCAACCGCCCACGCGCGCTCCCTGCCGGCGATGGACAGAAGAATCACGCGGCCGTCGTGCTCCGTGGCGGGCCTCTCTCTCGGCTGATGGACCACTTCACAAGATCGGCGAATGCTTACTGGCGAACGAGCAGTACGCGACTTCTCTCCCTATGAGGCAAGTCTGTAGAAATTGGCTCAGGTTTGAGGCAAACGTCTGCACACGAATGGATCATGCTAGACCACGGCCTTCCACAGCTGCTGATTTCACCTTCCTCCACCTCCGCACATCCCGCTACGTCACCATCGATCTAACGGAAGTTCATGCAAGGTTCAAATTCCTCCATATCTATAGAGTTAATCTATTTTTATTTTCAATCGTAAACATCTTAGTGCTGAATGTTATCTTCATCAATATATTTTAGATACTACTTTGTCGGCTTTTGCCGTGGCGTCATCGTGCTTGCCCGGAAGAACCAGCCGCACAAGATACGGCTTCTGAACCCACTCACAAAGACATTGAATACTATGTTTGAGGCGCATATGCCAAACGTTATTCTGAAGTCAGTCGCTGTGATGAAGTCCCCGACTATGGTCTTCGTTTCCAAAGATTACCAGGCGGAAATTGCTTGGGTCGATGAGAGCACTCCAACTAAGGGTATAGATGAAGATTGGGGAGAAGGAAGATTTTCGATCGACCACCATTGTCTGCGTTGCATTACCCCGTTCAATGGTGAATTGTATGCAATAGCTTTGAACAATTTTGAGTTCGGAAAATTAGTGTGCACTAACAATGTCCAGTTGGAGCAGCGTGCGAGCACTGTAAAAATGGATACACTATTTTCATTCCGAACTTGGAAATAACAAGTTCTACATTGTGAAGTCGGATGGTGCTCTGCTGCTTGTGTTGTTGGACAACAAGCATTTGGAGGAAGGTCAACCATTGGTGTACCGTGTGGACACTGAGAGCCGCTCTCTCCATGCCGTCAATAACATTGGCAGTCGTGCCTTCTTCGTCCATTATCCGGTGTATCTCCGTCGACACCAGAGTGCACCCGACACTTCGACCTGGTTGCATCTACTACACAGATTTTGGTTATATCAGAGAGTACTTTGATGATATAAAGGCACGGGATGAGTGGCCAATACATGTGAATAGATTAGGAAACTACGGTATGAGAAATGAACAAAGGCCATACCGTTTGGAGGATGTATTGGCTGCACACTGCAGACGGAAGGAGTTCAATGAAAATTTCCTTCAATGGAGTGACGAAGAAATATATGCTGAATGAAGAACATATTCGTTCATCCTGGGGTATCCTAATCTTCATGTTGGCCATACATTGTGTCTTGTATTATTTTCAGATTAGTTTGTCGTGAACATTAACATTGTTATTGGCTGCTTTTGGCTCTTGTATGCAGTTTATGTAGTATTATACTTAGTTTTCTGGATTTATTATGCTGCTGTGAATTTATCCTATACTAGCTTCTAGATTTGACTGATTTTGTTTGTAATGATGATGGCTTGATGTGGCTGCTGGCCTTAACTGCCGAAGCAGAGCAATTAGTACTTAACCAGGTGTACCGTCTTTATATTAGTATTATATTATATTCCTTGACCATAGCCATATTCAAAATCAAATCTCGATTGACGCTTAAAATCTTCGCCAATCTAGAAATATTTAGGCGTGTTTTTGAATAGGATAAGAAGATAGAACACGATGATAATTAACGATATTCAAGGTGATGATGATTTGATTTTGCATTCGACCTTGAACCAGAAGTACTAGTGCGGTCTCACAATTTTTTATCATTATGCTTGGACCTGCTTAGAATTATTCACAATCTCTCTTCGTGACCAAACTTAACCCACAAAATACAAAATTCTAACTTTCAAATTCCCATTCTACCCTTGTGGAGATGTGAGAAGTCGGTTGGTGGGGGTCTGCCCGTCATTTTGGATCACCACCTCCTGCCCGGAAACCCTCCAAAATTCATTTCCCTCGGACCACCCACCAGGAACTTCCCAGTCCCTCTCTCTACCACCTCCCCGACCACCGCACCGGAACATCCGGGACTTCCTGGCCTACCGAGCCTCGCGATCCTCGTCATCCGGCTGCCTGCGGGAGCGCTTCATCGACGCCGTCATCAGCCGGACCGGATCATCCCGCCGAACCTCGAAACCATATGCTCATCCAGCAGCCTACCGCAGTCGCTTCAGGTGCGGCATCGTCCACCGCATCGGATCTTGCTCACGGACACCGATGTGCATGAACCGAATCTGCTTCACCGGCGCCGTCCATGATCTAAACTCTTCTCTTGTCGCTTTTCTATTGCCTGCAAATTCTTGTTTAATCTTGGGGAACTGTTTGTGCTAACGACGGCAGTTTACGTCTTTGCGATTAGATGAGTAACCATGAAGTTTAATGGCCGTCTCCAACCCCAAGGAGCACATGTAGTGTACTTCATCACCAGATCTATCAACCCCAGGAAGATGCTGCTGGTTCCCAGAGTGCTTCTCCTAATGTAAGTCCTTGTTTTAGCGCCATGTTGGTTCAGATGCCGTTTGTCTGAGCTCTTTTAGTTCATTCCTAGTTATGGCAGTAACACCTTGCCATTTCTAGTTCATTGCTAACTTCAAGCGATTGAACATTTTGGTTTGCATTCCATGCTGTGTAGATGTAGCCATCATAACTTCTATCTTGCTCATTCGTTGTTCATGCCAATCTTGTTCTCCCTGAACATGTTGGTTTGCATTCCCTACTACGGTGATGCCATTATTTCTATCTACTTAGGTAAGTAAGCTGCTTTGCTATTAGTTCTGCATTACTATTTCTGCCATCTGAGTACAAATTAACACTTTTATTAGTTCATGCTATCGCTCTGCCATCCTGCGGTACAAATTTATTTGAACTTCGTCACAGACAACTTCCATCATAATTTTATCTGCCATCTTCAAAAGCTGCAATATTAACTTGTTTCTCTTAATTGCACGCTCACATATAGAATTGTGAACATATTGGTGTGCATTCCCTTTTCTACAAGTTAGATCCCACTATATTCCGTTCTGGTCCATCCTAAGCAGTAGCATTAACTATCCTCTATGTGTTGCTCATTACAACTTTATATCGAAACAAATTGATTTCCCTTATCTACAAGTTTATCTTGATGCCATTATAACTCCTATATGTTTATTTCTAGCTATTATAGTAACATCCTGCTATTATTTAGTTCATGGCCAATTTTAAGTAATTGCACATGTTGGATCGCATTCCTGCTCTATAGCTTTTGGCATCATAACTTCTATATTTGTTTTTCCATCCTTCTGTAGATCTAGCCATCATAACTTTATCTTGCTGAGTGTGTTTCAAAAATTATGGCTGCTACTATGTTGTTTGTGCCAATTTTTTACTCCATGAACATGTTGGCTTGCATTCCTGTACTAGGGTGATGCCATTGTTTTGTATCTAGTTCATTGTAAGCTAACAAAGTAAGGACTTAGTTTGGCATGCTATCACTCTGCTATCTAAGCCTGTAGTACAAATAAACTTGTCATATTACTAGATAATAATTTTGTGTGCCATCTTGTTCTTCAAAAATTGCATTATCGACTTTTCCTACGACTTGGCATGCTCATATGGAATGAACATATTGGTTTGCATTCCCTCTTATACAAGTTCATAGGTGATCCCACTATATTACGTATCTTTCCATCGATGATTCACAAAATTTATAGCTTGCTACTATGTTGTTCATGCCAATTTTGTACTCCACGAACATGTTGGTTGCATGGGACTCGACAGTAAGTCTTGTTTCATTCTAACATGCTCTGTTATATTGGTTTGTTGGTATGCGGCATGCACTCTTTGTTTGCTTATTGTCGCATTACAATGATCTTGTTATAACGTCGAAATGATGAGTTCCAAATTCTTTGGCAAACAATATTGTAGTGTCTTTGCCTTTCCATTATTGTTGTCTTAACTTGTAATGTCTTTGTTTCAGATATAGGTGCTGCATGGACAACTTAAAAGATTGCCGGATCGCTTCATTGTATTGCTAGGTTTAATTACCATTCAATTTCTCTGGGTTATGTAATATTTTTTTCAATGCCTTGCAGCTGATGTAATATTTAGTTAGTTTTTATAGTTCTTTCGCGCATTTTTCTTTGGTGCTTGTGGTAAGTGAGGCTATTAGACAGAAACCAATGCTGCGTAAATATTCTCGGTATCTAAATCACGAATTCCCATCCCTTGGCCCAATTAAACAAATCACATATGTGCACCTTAAAATCTAAAGCGCATATTATGCGGCATATAAACGACAACTAAACGGGCCCCCTTACTTCTTGGGCAGCCCATTTGATTCTGCGTGGACCCCACTAATTGGGGTGGCCCTTGCATTAGGTGGACCCCGCCTACGGTAGCCCGGCCTAAATAGTTAGACGACCCATTTGCTTTGTGGTGGACCCCACGTACCTAAGTAGGCCCTTTAAGGAAAAGTGGGACCCACTGTGTTTTAGCCCCGGCCTGTCTTGTTGGGCAGCCCTACTACATGGTGGACCCCACATACTAATTGTTGACCAGAGGAAAGTGGGGCCACTGTGTTTTAGTGAGCCCGCTGTTGTTGACGACCCATTTGCTATATGGTGGTCCCGCATGGTAAACGGGCCGGCCCTTTAATAGGAAAGGGGGACCCACCTGTGTTTTTGACCCCGCTATCTTGTTGGGCGGCCCTTTCTATATGGTGGGCCCACATACCAAATGGGCGGCCATTAGCAATGTGGGACCCACCGTGTTTTTGGCCGACCGCTAGCTTGGTGGGCCGTGCTATATGGTGGACCCCGTGCTAAATGCGCGCCCTTTGCGGAAGGTGGGACCCACACCGTGTTTTGAAAGCCACTATCTTGTTGGTACCCATACTATATGGTGGACCCATACTAAATGGGCCGGCCCCTTGGCTGGAAAGTGGGACCCACATGTTTTTGCCGACCCGCGCTTGTTGGCGGCCCTTGCTACGGTGCCCTACACACTAAATGGGTCGGCCTTTTGCTGAGAAAGTGGGACCCACATGTTTTTGGCCGCCCACTTGCTTCTTGGGCCGGCCCGATTCTTTAAGGTGGACCCCACATGTTAAAAGGCGGCCCATTTAAGTTTGACCGGTCAACATTAGAGGTTAGGCGGCCACGTAACTAATGGACCAGCCCGGTATATAGTTGGCCGGATCAAACTATGTCATACGGCCGGCAGCTTAGACGTAGCAGGGCCTCGTGTGGGCCTACCATCTACCACGGGGTTTCGACCGGTTGCGTGATTAGCGCGATTCGCAGCGTCGCACGTGTTAAATTGTAGCGTCGTGATCGCGGGCTCAGCAGCAGTCCAGGTTTCCGTGGCGGAAGCGCTTACGCGACGGGCCCGAAAAAATCGTCGTTGGACTTTTGTCGTGGTATCGTCATGACATATGCCATAGGGTGGCTAATCGAAGGGGTCCTGAGATCTCACGGCGGTATCCGGAGCGGGTATGGGCACGAGCGACACGGCGACGTACCCAGGTTCGAGGCCCTCTGTGGAGGTAACACCTCTACTCTTGCTATGAGTGTATATGATGTGTAACACGGTACAATGGTGCTCCTTGACTGTGTCCGGCTGCTCCGAGGTGGACTCTCTCTCGGGCAGCTCTAAGACTAGTGAGTGGTAACTGATCGATCGTCCCCGCACGAGGGGGGGGCCGGCTTATATAGGCACCGGCACTTTACAGATAAGTCCCTAGAGTCTAGTGGCCAGCATGGCCGGCTCTCCGTCCCCCGAGCGCGCGCGGGAGCGTTGACGTGGTGGCACGTCCCATCCGCTTCCCAGGTCACGCGTGGAGAATCTTCGTTGTATCATCATGCTGTGCGCGTACGGCTCGGCGTCGCCATGATGGCTCTGTGCGGGCTTGGCGCTTCTGCTCTACGGTGCCCGTGCTTTACGGGAGATGAGGTCGGCGTGGACCTTTGAACCGAGCTCACCTGCAGTTCCTTCACGTGCAAGGCTCACAGCCTCGAGTCGGTCGAGGTACAAACGGTCGGATATGGCTTGTAGAAGGCGGCCCGGCTGCGGCCGCCCGCCAGGGACGACCAGGTTGAAGCCAGCCGGCTCAGGAGCAGCCGACCACGGCTCCATTGCTCCTCGTGCCTGGCCGGCTTGGCCGACCTCAAGCCGGCAGCTCGCGTCCATTGCCCTACCGGGGTCTTCCCCGACATGCGCTGGCAAGGTCTGGCGTGAAGGACCTAGGCAGTTTTCTGCACTTTATCATCTCGCTCGTTTCGACGGCTCCGGGCCGGCGAATTTTCATTCAGCCGTGCGCCCTCATCCGGCTCGCCCGTCCGGCTTCCTCTAGCCGGACGCCTTGCTCTGTCGTTTTCACTTTTTCTTAAGTGTTGGAACGTTTCCGGCTTGTTGCGAGAGGGTGGGCCGAGTTGGTTTTACCGTCGGCTCGGCTCGACCACGCGACTCCGCCTTATCGGTCCCGCGCCCGGCCGTTGGCCGTATTGCGGTCGCTTCGTCTGTCACGTCGCTGTCCCCCGGTTTTGCGGTTGTGGGCGAAGTGGTGCGGCGTTTACGTGCTTGTCGCCAAGTGGTTGTGGCCGCGATTAATCCCATCGTGTGGCCCACGATGGCCACGTGGCTGCGGTAACGGGCGCGCGGGCGGCATAAATGCCCCAGCGCGATGCGAAGACGCCTTCTTCTTCCTCTCGCCGCTGCCTTCTCTCTCTCAGTTTCTTCGAGCGCTCTTCGCACGCCACGCTTCATCTCCGGCGACCTCCTGGCGAGCCGGCGACCGTTCGCGGCCGGAGCTTTCCGCCGTTCGGCAGCCGCCGCCAAGCCGGCGCCACGGGGCCCCGCGGCTCGACGCTCCGCTCATCGCCGCCGCGCCTCCTCCGGTGAGGAGCGGTTCCTCTTCTCCCTTGACCTCAGCTTCTTCTTCTTCCCTCTCTTCGTCCATGGCCTCCGCCCGGGGCACGGAGGTTCGCTAATGAACGACGACGACATCGAGCGTTTGGTGCGCCTCCGCCGCTCCCTCGGGAGGTGGTCACGCGGGCGCCCGGCGACGGGTGGGCAGGCCGGATCCCGGCGAGCCGTCGTCTTCGGCCCCCTCGACGCGGAGCTGAGCCTGGGCCGGCCTTCTTTCGCCGCTTCCTCGACTTCTTCGGCCTGCAGCCGCCCACCTGCCGGCCAACGCATGCGTCCTCCTCAGCTGCTACGTGGCCTTCATGGGGGGCTACGCCGGCTTGTGGCCGGACGTCGACCTCTGGGGCCGGCTCTTCTACCTCAAGTCGCAGATGACTGAGGGCCGCCCGAGGACCTGCGGCTGCGCCTCCATCTATCCCCGCGCCGGCTCGCTCTTCCCGAAGATCCGGCGTCGACTTGGTGAAGAACTGGCAGATGACGTTCTTCTCGTGAAGAACGCCAGCCGACTTCGGCCGGATCAACTGCGGATACGATCCGGCTCCTCAGTCCTTGCGCTCACGGGGCCACAACCCCAGGTCGGCGGATCCGGAGCGGAGGTCTCCTCTGGGATTTCCTGGGGAGTGCGTTCAAGGCGGCTGAGCGGCGAGGACCTCCTCTGCACCTACATGGAGCGCAGTGATACGCTCAGGCTCGTGCCCACAAGATCGGGCTTATGTCCGGCGGGCTGGATCCACCGGACGTCGAGGGTGGCGCTCACCAGGCCAAGTCGCCCACCGGGTGAACAACGTCACCAAGGCCAACCTGCGGGAAGGCGGGTATGGGGGCTGCGCCTTCAACCAAGCCGCGCCTCTGACGGGTAAGTTGTGCCAGCTTGTGTTTTTCGACTTGACTGCGTGGGCCACTTGTTACTCATTTGTTCTTTTCCTTTAGATCTTCCCCCGCCAAGAACTCGAGGACGGCGACTTGGCGCACAAGATTTGGACGCGGATCTCGTGGATCGGTGACCAAGTCGGCGACAAACCGGCGACCAAGCAGCGATGACGACTGCGGTGGTGCCCGGGGCGGCCAAGGGCGTAACCCGCCGCCCGCGGAGCAGCAGGAGGAGGAGGGAGGCGGAGCCGCCCACGTCTACCACGGGGCCGGGACCGATCGGGCGGTGCCCCTGCGCTCAAGGCCGCCTGCCGCCTCGGCGACTTCGCGACCGGCCGCCGGCGGGGAACACGGCCGGAGGGCAGGCCAGAGAAAGCGGCGCCAGCAGGAGCCCAGAAGGTCCCAGAGGTGGCCGGGTAAGCCCCTTTCTGTTTCTTCGTTGTTTGATTCTTTTTTTCTTTCCTTGCTTGCCGCATTTCTTTGATTGACTAGGGCCGCCATCAAGTTCGCCCAAGGCGGCAGCTCAGGGCCGGCTGCGCGCGTTGCGCCGCCGTTCCGCCGACAGAGGGAGCCGCGCGCCGCCTACGACGCGTGCGCGCACCGCCCGTTGTCGTTGTGCGCCCGATGGTTACCCGCTGCAGCCGCCGCCCGGCGGGCGTCCTCTTCGGCTGCGCCTCCTTCGGCGCCAGGGCGGCCGGGCGGAGTCGGCCCAAGGGCCTACCCTAGGCGACTTGTTTCCGCATCGCGCGCCGCTGCGGCCGGCTGCTGGAGCCGGCCGCGATGTACCGGCGCGCCAGGCCGCGGAAGCTGCGCCCGCTGAAGGGCGGAGGTGGTTCCCACCAGACCAGCGGCGGCGCCTCTCCCGGGCCGGAGGGCGGGCCTCGGCGGAGGAGCCGGCGCGTGCCGGACGCCGACTCCCAGGGCGTTGTGGCGAAGGCCAGCCGGTGTCGCCCAGCCCATGTGGCCAAGGTGCCAGTGGTAGCGTGCCGTCCGCCTCGGACTCCGGCCGGCTCGAGCGGCACCATGGGCGGGCACAGGAACCGAGGCGGACGTCTGAGATCATCAGCAGGAGGGGCAACTGCGGCGCCACGAGATGTTCTACCCGACTACGGCGCGGTCTTAAGAGCAAGGCTACGGCTCGACCCGACTCATGTGGAAGATCTTTGACAAGGTAGGTGGCTTCCCGTCGACTTCGTAATCTTGTTGTTGTCTGGTACCTCAGGCATGGGCCGGCTGCTCGAGCCGACCAGGTTTCGCCCCTCATCTGGCTGAGGCGGTCGAGCACCGTCTTGCTGCAACAGGTGGTGACCAGCTACCATAAGGCCAAGCTTGGCGGGCCACCTTGGCTCGTGGTGGAAGCCGCCAGGGTAAGCTCTGTTTCTTTTGGCTCAAAGTTTTCTTTCTTGTCTATATTGGCTGACACTTCTTTCCGGCTGCCTCGCAGTTGCGGCCGCCCGGGTTCCGCAGCTGGAGGCGGACCTTCGGGTTGCTCGCGCTCAGTGCGCCGAGAAAGGCGGGCCGTGCTGCCGCCGCCAAGCTCGGGGTGGCTGATGGGGAGTTGAGGCGGCTGCGCGCGCTGGAGAAGAACCATCTGCCGAGCTCACCTGCTTAGGGGCGGCGAGAGAAGGAGAAGGTGGACGATCTGAGCCGGCGGCGGGCCGAGGTGGAGAAGCGCGGCTTGCGCTGCGAAGTCATAACAGCCAGGTGCCGGCTGCGCAAGCATTGGACGGACCTCATCGAGCGCCATCAATACCGTTTTCGGGTATGTTTACTTGCCGGCTTTTGGTGGCGGCTCCGGCTGGCGGCGGTGTCTGCTGTCTTTCGAATCTCCATCTTCGGAATTGGGGCAGTCGGCTCGTGCCGTTGCCCTTGTCTTTTCTTGTCCTTCGAAATCTCCATCTTCGAGCTAGGGCGATCGGCTCGTGCCCCGTGCATGTCTTCTTGTCTCGGCTCTCCTTCTTAGGCTGAGAGCGATCGGCTCGTGCGGCTGCCGCCGATCTTTTTCTTGTCCGGAATCTCCATCTTGAGTGGGGGCAGTCGGTTCGTCGCTGCCGCCGGTCTTATAGACTTCGAAATTTTGCATTTTTCAGCTTATTTCGGCTTTGACTTCTGACATGCTTCCTTTTTGCAGCGGCCTTCCGGGAACGCGGGACATGGCCTTGGATGCTGTTGGTGCCGCGCGAGCCGGCGACGTGGCGGCGGCAGCTCACCGGCGACCTTCACCATGGAGGACCACACTGTCGTCCACTGGCTGCGCGTCGAGCCGATCACTACATGTGGCTTGGAGACTCGGAAGGCGGGCCAGAGCTGGTTAGATCTGTGGCCCGACAAGGAGCGCCGCAACATTTCCGGCCCTCGCCTCACGATCGAGCAGGCGCCGGACCGCTTCATCGGCTGGAAGGGGTCGCCACGCGTGCCAGCGCCGACATGGCGCTATCCCGTCCTCTCCTGGTACAACGGGGTGGACTTGGGGCAGCTCGAGTCGCGAGCCGGCGTGGAGGAGGAGCTTTCAGCCGATCAGAAGGCCGCCCGTCTTGCCCGAGCTAGCGCCATCGCCGACTTCGTCGACAAGCGCCTTTTCGTTGCGGATCCAAACCCTCACTCTGATGAGGAGGAGGAGCTTGAAGATGAAGGAGCCGAGATGGACTCTCCGCCGCCTGCTGTTGATCCGACTGGTCCCCGGTGTTTAAACTTTCCTGTTTATGCAACTTTGCTTTTGCCAAGACAATTTGTTAAATCCCCGGAATGCCGGGTGCTTATGTAAAGACAGTATTATCTCCTTTCTTATTGTAACGCACTTTTAATGTGTTTGTTAATCATTTGTGTGCCGGCTTGCTTTCTTTCGACTTGTTCGCTTTCCCATCCGCCCCACTCTTTGGCTTGTGCCCTTGCCGTCGTCGTCCGACTTGCGGTCCGTCGCCGGATCAGAGCGTGCCGCTGGGTGAGCCGATAGTATTTCAGTCGAACGAGTCGATTGGCGTCCAGACACTTTTATGAAAGGTTCCAGTCAACTCGCTTTTACTCTTTCCTTGGCGTTCCGTGCCTCCCTAGGCCTTGCTCCCGCCGGCCGGACAGCCGGGTTGCGGGCTGTAGCTGATGGAAGCGGCTGTCGAAATCAGATCACGTTACTAAGCCGTCGTATGAAAGGGTTCAAGCCAATTGGCGAGACGAAATAGAGTGCGCGAAAAACTTGTCCAGGCGCTCTTGGCGCAGCTAACTCACAAAGGGATACAAGGGATACATTCATGCTCTCATGTGTAAAATGGTCGAAGCAACCTGACATTCCAGGGACGTTTGTCTCCTCGTCGGTTTTGCTCGCCTTGTTCTTTTGGCCTCTTGGGCATCTATGAGATAGTAGGAATCATTGCCTACTGCCTTGCTCACGATGAAGGGACCTTCCCATGGGGATGCTAGTTTATGCTGTCCGCTGTCCGTTGGATCAGCGGGAGCACTAGGTCTCCTTCTCGAATGCTAAGGACTTAACCTTCCGGCTGTGATAGCGACGGAGGCTCTACTGTTGTATACTGGTTGACTGGACTCGGCCATCAACGTAGGACCTCTTCAACAGTCGACTCCATCTTCGCGAGCTTCTTTGGCTTCAGCTTATACTGCTTGATTCTTGGCGCGTCGTGCTCGATATCAGTTGGCAGGACGGCTTCGGCCCGGTATACGAGGAAGAAGGGTGTGAAGCCGGCGAACGGTTTGGCGTCGTGCGCAAGCTCCTGACTGCCGGGACTCTTCCAATCGACGCGGCTGAGCGCTCAAGCGCTCCACTGCCGGGGGCGGATGGCGGCTAGGATCAGCCATTTGCTTTCTCCGCTTGGCCGTTGGTCTCTGGGTGTGCTACGGACGATAGGTCCATTCGGATCCCCATCTCCCCGCAGCTTGAAAATGCCCTCGGCGAAGTTGCTGCCGTTGTCAGGTGATGATGCTATGCCGGGTAGCCGTATCTCGCGATTATCTCCTTGAGGAATGTGACGGGCGTGGACCCATCTTCTTGATCGGCTTGGCCCGATCCATGGTGAATTTATCAATCATCACCAAGTGTGTCATGCCGCCTCGGGCTGTCTTGAATGGGCCCACCATATCCAAGCCCCATACGGCAAACGGCCGGGTGATGGGGATGGTTTTAGGGCGGGCCGGCGTTTGCCTTTGCTTTGCGCCGGCAGCCGTTGCACTTCTTCATGAGGTCTTCTGCGTCCCTGGCGAGGCCAAAAACCGTGCGGAAGGCTTTGGCCACTATGGCTCTGGAGGAGGCGTGATGGCCGCACTCTCCCTGGTGGATTTCCGTAGGAGTTCAATCCCTTCAGCCGGCTCGACGCACCGCTGGAACACCCCACTTACGCTGCGTTTGTACAGCTCGTGGTTGATGATTGTATAGGCCTTGGCCCTTCTCTCAATCTGCTGGCCTGGACTCTATCATCAGGCAGCACATCGTGGTGAGGTAGAGAGGAATTCTTGTGCCCATGATGGTACGCATTTTATTTCAAACACGCTAACCACCAAGGCCTCCATCTTCGGACTTCGGTTTCGACGTGGTCGCACTGAGGCTGCATGTGTAAACGAGCGGGTTGTGTCGCGAGTTTGGTGAGAAACGCGTTGGACAGATAAGCCCCGGGTTGGTGAGAAGCCGCGGGTTTTTGATAGACCCCGACTTGGGCGTGAAGCCCCCGGGTTCGAGCTGAGAAGCCCCGGGTCAGCCGGCACGAATATGGAATCCGAGTCCGGTGACGGTATGATGGACGGCTTCTTGATAACCGCCAAGGCGAGCGGAATAGCTTGCGGGTTGAGCCGATCTTGGACATCAGCCGCCTCATTGTTTGCTCGTGGCATGGTGGAATTTGCAGCCGTCGAAGAAGCCGGATAGCTGCTGGACATGGAAGCGTACGAGGCCATGTTGGCGTCTTCGCGTCCCAGTCGCCGGATGCTTGCTGTATGACCAAGTCGGAGTCGCTGAAGCATAGCATTATGTGGCCTCGCCAATCCTTGGCCAGCTTCAGCCCATGAATGAGCGCTTCATACTCGCCACGTTGTTGGGCGGTGAAGTGGGATCTGCGGGGCGTAGTCCAGCCGGTCCCCTGGGAAGGTGATGGCGCCGGCTCCCAAGCCGTTGCGCATCTTCGAGCCGTCGAAGTGCATCTTCCAATGTGTGGAATCCGGCACAGGCGGCAGGTATTGCATCTCAGCCCAGTCGACAAAGAAGTCCGCGAGGATCACTCGATGGCTGTGCGTGGCTCAGAGGATGGTGGGGCGGCTAGCTCCAGGGCCCACTTGGCAGCCATCACATCCTTGCTGCCGATGATTTCCGCCAGGGCTGTGGCAACCACCCTGATGGGATGCTCTTGGAAGTAATGTTTGAGCTTCTTGGCCGCCATAGCCATGACCACACGTGGTAGTGGGGCTTCGACTGGGAGAGCATCATTGAGGTAGTAGACTGGGCGCTGGACCAGCTGCTCTCATTTTCGGCTTCTTTGCGCTCCACCAGGACAACGCTGACCACTCGGTTGGTGGCTGCGATGTACAACGCATCGGCTCCATTGAACCTGGCGTTGCAAGGATTGGCGCGGTTGAGTGTACGCTTTAAGTCACGAAAAGGCTTCATCCGCTGCGGTGACCCGAGGCAATTTGTCAAACTTCCTCATCAATTGATACGGGCGATTGCCTTCTCTGACAGTGTGAAGCGGCTCAAGGCCAGACCAAATGAACTTGGACGTCCTTAGAGCCTGCGGCAGTTCCATCTTCTCAATGGCGATCTTCTGGGTTGGCTTGATTCTCGGCGAGAGACGGTAGCCCGAGTTGGCCGGGTGGCACGCCGAGCGTGCACTTGGCGGGTTGAGCTTCATCCGGAATCTTCGCAGATTGGTGAAGGTTTCTCTTAAGTCATCAAGGAGGTAGGCATCTCCTTGGTTTCTTGACATCATCCGTATGCGTGAACATTTCTGCCGATTTGATCCTGCAAACACTTTTGCATGCACCTTTGGTAGGTGGTTTGCATTTTCAAGCCGAATGGCATAGTCGTAGCGATAAGGCCCCGTGCGGGTAATGAACGAAGTCTTTATTTGATCGGCCGGATTCAGAGGAATCTGGTGGTAGCACAGTAGGCGTCTAAGAAAGACAACAGTTCGGCAATGATCGAGTCTATGACTTGATCTATGCGAGGAAGGGTCCGGGCACGCCTTGTTGAGGCTGGTCGTCGACACATGCGCCGGGAGCCGTTCTTCAAACCAGGACGGGTTCGCCAACGGTCCGGTGCGGTACTTCCATGATGAACCGGCGGCTAGGAGCCGGGCAATTTCTTCGCCGATGGCCTTCCGTCGTTCTTGGGAGCGCTGAGAAGGCTGCTTCACCCAGCTTCAGGCCTAACGTGGAGGTGGTGCTCAGCCAACTCCCTCGGCACACCCGGCATGTCCCTTGGAGACCATGCGAAGATGTCCCGATTCTCACGGGAAAGCTGGTGAGCTCGCTTTCCTATTTGCTGCTCAAGCCTGCAGGTGGTGACGTACTTGTCGGCTGGTCGAGCGAGATCTTCTTGGTGTTGTGGCCGGTGAAGTGAGTCGTCCCGGGGGTTGCTGACCCGGCATTGTCCGCCGCGGCCAGCAAGGCGACGGCGTCGTGGATGAGCTGCTTCTCGGTGGCGATGACCAGCGTCGGGCCATCTTGGAGCTCTGCGTGGCGCGGTCCATGGAGCGGCGATATCGCCGGCTACGGTGATGACCCCTTAGGGCCAGGCATCTTCATCTTCGGTACCGTAGGCACCGCCATGAACTTGGTCCAGGGCAGGCCTTACTGGGAGCGTGGTAGGGACTCACGAGTCCACCTGAACTCGATGTTCTCCGTGCGGAAGTTGTCAGCGCCGAACATGACCTCCGAGTGATCGGCCAATCGGCGCGTGGCTGGCGCGATGCCATGGAAGACGGTGGTGGGCGCCTGGCCTCCTGGATGCCCAACTTGCGGGCGGTGTCGCGGAGGATGTTGATGCCTGCCCCATCCATGAGGAGCGCGAGAAGCGCACTGCGCCGGGTTGTGCGATGGTGGGGTCGAACCATGGCGTAGCTGCCCGGTAGACGGCGGTGTGTCGCGGCGATCAAAAGTGATGGCCTGCTCGCGGTTGGTGCGGGGACCGCGGCATGACCGCGTTGACCGAGGGCGGCCTGGCTCGTTTGTCCTCGGGCTCGGTGGTGAAGATGATGTAGGTGGCATCCTCGCCAGGTACCGGCCGCCATGGTGCACTTGGTTAGCCTCGTGGTGCTCGAGGTTGTTGGCTTCCGCGCCTGGGCACCCGGCCCGCCGGCTGGTGGTGGGGGTGGGGGCGGGAGAGGCTCGCGCTCGTCGGCCGCTTCATGAAGTGGCGGTCGCGGGTGGAGTGGTTGGAGGGGTGCTTGCCGCTGTGGTACTTGCACGGCGAGTCGAGCATCTGCTCGAAGGTGTGCCGGCTTCCGGGGCGGTCCGTGCCTTCGGCGCCGGCCGCCAGCCGCGTGGTCGACTGCCACCACATGGGCGGAGCATCTGGCGGTCCGGCTGGTGTTGTGCCTCTTGCCGCGGTAGTTGTCCCGCCGGCTGCCGTGGTGGCCGCCTTCGGCCGGCTTATGCTCAGCCGGCTTGTTGTTGTCCCGCTTGGATGGAGCCGGCGAGATCTCGGCCGGCGTCTTGGGTTCCATCAGCCGGCGCGTACTTGTCATGATGGCCATCAAGGCAGCCATCGTCTTGGTCGTTGCGGTGCGACTTGTGCCACACATGGTGTTAGGCGACGGCCGGCCATGAAGAAGCCGACTGCCTGGATCTCGTGCACGCCCTCGGAGGAGTTCGCATCTCGCACCAGCGCGTCAGTGCACGGTCCGTCTCATCTCGCCTTGCACATCTCAAGCTGTTGGGCGACTTTGGCGGCAGGTGCGGTGAAGTTGCGATGAAGGCATCCTCGGTCGAGCCAGCCGTTGATCTGCCGGCCGGGTTGTTGAGCAGTGCGGGCGGGCGAGCGGCATGAGGGGAGTAGCGCACGGCGGCGCTTGTTGCCCTGGGCGATGCGGCGCGGTGGAGTAGTCCGCAGCCGGTCCTCCGGCTTGGTCGTGCCGTCGTACTTGGGTGTGTCGCGGGGAAGCTGGAAGCCGGCTCTCATGGGCTCGTTGAGGATCCGCGGCCCGAAGCACTTGGGCCGGCTGGCCCTTCTTCCTCCGCGATGCAATTCGACCAGCCGGTCGAGGCGATCTCTGGCGTCTCGCCGGCTCGCGCGTGGGCGGCGGGAAGCGGGCCGGCGTCGTGGGCCCCGGCCTGCGGAGCGCGGTGCTTGATGGTGGATGGCCTCTCGTACTCGTACTCTTCGTCGTCGTCGCCGGCTTGATGGTGGCCGCTGCGACCCGTGTTGCTTGGGCGGCCGGCTTGTGCGGGTGGAGCTTGCGTGGGTGTTCCGGCTGCGGCCCGCCGGCAGTGCGAGGAGGTGGACTCGGCCGTGTCCTTCGGACCGTCTCGGTCCTTGCCTGCAGCGCCATGAGCGTGAGAAGCTCCGGGGCATGGGCGTACCGGGTCCTGCCGTTTGGCGGTTGGCCGCCTTGGCAACTCGATCACCCGCTCGATCGGCGGCGTAACTCTGCGCCTTCGAGGCGGTGCGGCTCTTGCGGCGGCTTGCGCGCGAGCATGTTCTTGTCGGGGTGTTGTAGATGGGCAGCTCCGTGATGGGCCCCGGCGACGGCGCCGTCCCGGGCGATCTCGCGCCCGGCCGCCTCCTCTGCGGCGGATCTGGCCGGCTCGGCTGGGGTTGTCGCCGGCTGGCGTGAGGCCGTGGCGCGGTTGAACTCGCGGTGGGAGATCTCCCAGGCGCTTTGCAGCAGCCAGCTCTTCCGTTTGCTTGAGGAGGAGCTGGCGGTGCAAGTCCTTCTCGATGGTGGTGGGGGTCGGCACCAGGCGTGAGCGGAGTGCTCGGCTTGGCCCTAACCTCGTCCAGCCGGGATGGCGGTGGCGCGCCTTTGCTGAGCGGACGCGGCGTCCTGTTGCGCTCCGGCGCAGGACCGCGGATGCGCGTGGTCTTGTCGGCGGCGTCGTTGCCGGTGGTCATGACCTCCTGCAGTGCAGAGCTGGCGGTGGTGAGGCTGGCGCCGGCTCGGGGAGGGCTTGCAGCGCGCGATCTCGCGTGGTGGCGCGGTGGTGCAACGGTGGCGACGTGAACGTCGAAGCCGCAGCTGATGTTGCCGCCGGCGAGAAGGGCCGGTCGGCGAAGCGGCCAGCGTTGTCGTTGGCGATCGAGGAGCAATCTCGGACCAAGCCTGAAGCGACTCGCTCGCCGTGGTGATGGTGAGGCCCGTCCGGATGAAGACACGCCGAGGATGCTGAGAGCCCCACGGTGGGCGCCATGTGTCGTGGGATCGTCATGACATATGCCATAGGGTGGCTAATCGAAGGGGCTCTGAGAGATCTCACGGCGGTATCCGGAGCGGGTATGGGCACGAGCGACACGGCGACGTACCCAGGTTCGAGGCCCTCTGTGGAGGTAACACCTCTACTCTGCTATGAGTGTATATGATGTGTAACACGGTACAATGGTGCTCCTTGAGCTGTATCCGGCTGCTCTGAGGTGGACGAAGGTCTCTCTCAGGGCAGCTCTAAGACTAGTGAGTGGTAGCGATCGATCGTCCCCGCACGAGGGGGTAGCCCGGCTTATATAGGCACCGGCACTTTACAGATAAGTCCCTAGAGTCTAGTGGCCAGCATGGGCCGGCTTCGGCTCCGGTCCCTTCCCGGCGCTGACGTCATGGAGCCGTTGAGCGTAGTGGCACGTCCCATCCGCCTGCGGTCAGCGGCGTGGAGGTCTTGTCGTTGTCGTCATCATGCTGTCGCGCGTACGGCTCGACGTACGCCATGATGCACATGCCGCGCGTGGCACTTGCTCTACGGTGCCACGTGCTACGGGAGATGAGGTCGCGTGGACCTTTGAACCGGCTCACCTACCGGTTCCTTCTGTGCAAGGCTCACCAGCCTCGAGTCGGTCTGAGGTACAAACCGTCGGATATGGCTTGTAGAAGACGGCGCTGCGTCGAAGGCCGCAGCCGGGCGACTAGGACTTAGAGCCAGGCTCCGAGCAGCCGGCCACGGCTCAGCGCTCCTCAGCCAGGCCTTGCCAGAGGCCGACCTCAAGCCGGCCGCTCCGCGTCCATTGCCCTACCGGGGTCTTCCCGACAACTTTACGACGATTTCGACAACGGAACCCATATCGTCAGGGTTAGGCCATAGCGACGAAAAATGCCCCTTAGTTGACGATTTTGGGACGTTGTCTATCAGAACTTTTCTTGTAGTGTTTCTTCCTCAAAGTCTGAAAGCTTAGCACTAATAATAACAGAATATGTTTTCTTATCATCAATATAAGCATACTTAAGATTATCAGGTAATGGTTTCAAATCAAAAACAAGATCTTCCTTTGGTGGTGGTGTTGTACCTAGATCTTCGACAGGTAAGTCATGTTTAAGAATGGGTTGACGAAGGAAGATTTCATCAAGCTCATTCCTTTCTTCCCTAAAGACTTCACTCTCGTGATCCTCCAAATATTGCTGCAAAGGATTAGTAGGAGGAAGAGCAATAGACGCAAGTTGTTCAACTCTAAAGTCATCATTAGGCAATTCAGCTTCATAAGGAGCTTTGGCAAATTTAGAGAAATTAAACTCATAAGATTCACTAGCAAATTTAGTCACAACTTTCTCTTTTTTGCAATCTATAATAGCTCCACAAGTAGACAAGGTCTACCAAAAATGATAGGACAAGTCTTACTAGCAGCAGAACCAAGTACCAAAAAGTCAGCATGATATTTAATCTTACCACATAGAACTTCTACATCTCGAACAATTCCAATAGGAGAGATAGTTTCTCTATTATCTAGCCGAATAACCACATCAATTTCTTCAAGTTCACAAGAACCAATTTCATGCATGATTTCCCTGTAAAGCTCATAAGGAATGGCACTAGAACTTGCACCATATCACATAAACCATAATAACAATGATCACCAATTCTAACAGAGAGCATAGGAACACGGCTTTCCTAGACTTACTAGGATGTGAAACAATATTAGAAGCATCTTCACAGAAAATGATGTTACCATCTTCTACATTTTCAGTCACAAGGTCTTTAACTATTGCAACAGCAGGTTCAACATTTATTTGCTCCTCAAGCTCTATAGGTTTCTTTGTACTTTTATTAACCACACTAGTTATAACATAATACTCCTTCATTTTAGCAGGAAAAGGAATTTTTCGATATAAGCTTCAGGAAGAATGTGATCAACAGTTTTAACTTCAATACATTTACCTATAGGTGAATCAGTTTTATCTTTGTAAGGTTCATGATACTTATTAAAATTCTTCCTAGGCAATTCAAAATGAGAGGCAAAAGCTTTATAAAAATTTGCAACAACTTGAGAGTCAAGACCATAAGTAGCACTCATATTTGAAATTTATCAATATCCATAAAAGTTTCAATGCATTCATAATCATAATTTATGACTCTCTACCTTTGTCATTCTCCCATCCTTCAGTATTCTCCTGAATCCGATAAAAAAGGTCCCATTTAAACTCTTCTTTATTGCGTGTGAATGATCCAGAACAAGCAGTATCCAGCAAGGTTTTATCTTGAAAAGAAAGTCTTGCATAGAAATTATCAATGATGATATTACCGGAAGCTCATGAATGGGGCATTTGAGCATTAAAGACTTCAATCTCCCCCATGCTTGGGCAATCTCTCCATCATGAGGCCAGAAATTATATATGCGGTTTCGGTCTTTGTGAATTTCACTTGGAGGATAGAATTTAGAATAAAATAGAGGCACAATATCCTTCCAATCAAGAGAATGACCATCCTTCAGCAGTTTATACCAATGCGCCGCTTTACCAGAGACAGCGACATAGAGAATAATTTCTTCCTAACTTCATGAAACCTGCACACTTGAATAACCCGCATAATTCATGTAAAAACAGTAAATGATCTCCAGGATGAACAGTTCTATCCCCTTCATAGCGGTTATCCACAACACGTTCAATAATTTTTATAGGTATTTTATACGGTATTACTTCCTCACCTGGCATCTCATCCACTACCTTTGCAGTAGTAGTAGATTTCCCAAATAGGAATTGAAGAGAAGATCTCTCCATAATGAATTATAGCAGCAGGCAGAAATAAAAACAGCACGTACGGTAAAAGTTTTCCTTGCAATTCCACTTACCAATAGCGCTTCACTCCCGAACGGCAAAAGAAAACTGGATGACCCACAAGTATAGGGGTGTATCAGTACTTTCAATAAATAAGTCAACCCAACGGGAGCGAAAGGTGTTGACAAGCGGTTTCGATGAAGGATTATTTGTAAATGCTCACAGACAAGTTTTCAGGTTTTGATATAGCAGATAAATAAAGTACAAGTAAGTAAAATGCGAGAGTAATAATTGCAGCGAGTGTCCCAATCCTTTTAGCACAAAGGACAAGCCGTTTTGTTTACTTATAATGACCAAACGTTCTTGAGGACACACGGGAATTTAGTCTAGTGCTTTCGCTTCATATAGTTGATTAATCTTCATTGTTTTGATAAGTGTTGTGTGGGTGAACCTATGCTAATGTGTAGGATAAGGTAGCATAGAAAACAAAAAATTTCCTACCGCGAACACGCAATCCAAGCCAAGATGCAATCTAGAAGACGGTAGCAACGAGGGATTATCGAGTCTCACCCTTGAAGAGATTCCAAAGCCTACAAGATGAGGCTCTTGTTGCTGCGTAGACGATCTTGCCTTGCAAAGCGCAGAAGATCTTGATCACGGCGCACGGAACCTCCGTGCTCGGTCACACGTTCGGTTGTTGATGAAGACGACGTCCACCTCCCCGTTCAGGCAGCGGGAGTAGTAGCTCCTCTTGAATCCGACGAGCGACGGCGTGGTGTCGGTGGCGGTGGAGAAATCGCGGAGCTTCGCTAAGCGTGCGGGATATGGTGGAGCGGGGCGCTAGGGTTTGGGGAGAGGGGTGGCCGGCCACAGGGGCGGCCGGTTGTGTCTTGGTGTGGCCTCCCCTTGGCCCCTCATTATATAGGTGGAAGCCCCAAGTGTTGGACTACAAGTCTCCGAATAAGACCGAACCCAAAACCTTCCATATGGTGGGAAACCTTCCCAAGCTAGGACTCCCACTAGAGGTGGGAGTTCCACTTCCATATGGGGGGGGGTGGCCTAGGGGAGTCCACTTGGGACTCCACCCTAGGGTTGGCGGCCATGGAGTGGAGTCCCATGTGGACTCCACCTTCCTTGGTGGTTTCTTCGAAATTTTCTAGAACCTTCTAGAACCTTCCATAGAACCTTCCGAACCATTTTAATTCACATAAAATGACATCCTATATATGAATCTTATTCTCGGACCATTAACTCCTCGTGATGTCCGGGATCTCATCCGGGACTCAGAACAAATATTCGAACTCCATTCCATATTCAAGTTCTACCATTTCAACATCCAACTTTAAGTGTGTCACCCTACGGTTCGTGAACTATGCGGACATGGTTGAGTACTCACTCCGACCAATAACCAATAGCGGGATCGGAGATCCATAATGGCTCCCACATATTCAACAATGACTTTAGTGATCGAATGAACCATACACATATGATACCAATTCCCTTTGTCACGCGATATTTTACTTGTCCGAGGTTTGATCGGTATCACACTATACCTTGTTCAACCTCGTCTCGACAAGTACTCTTTACTCTCGTACATGGTATGTAGTCTCTTATGAACTTATTCATATGCTTGCAAGACATTAGACGACATTTCACCGAGAGGGCCCGGAGTATATCTATCCGTCATCGGGATGGACAAATCCCTGTTGATCCATATGCCTCAACTCATACTTTAGGATACTTAATCCCTTTATAACCACCCATTTACGAGTGGCGTTTGATGTAATCAAAGTACCTTTCCGGTATAAGTGATTTACATGATCTCATGGTCATAAGGACTAGGTAACTATGTATTGAAAGCTTATAGCAAATAACTTAATGACGTGATCTTATGCTACGCTTAATTGGGTGTGTCCATTACATCATTCATATAATGATATAATCTTGTAATAACATCCAATGTTCATGATTATGAAACTAATCATCTATTAATCAACAAGCTAGTTAAGAGGCTTACTAGGGACTCTTTGTTGTTTACATATCACACATGTATCAATGTTTCGGTTAATACAATTATAGCATGGTATATAAACATTTATCATAAACACAAAGATATATATAATAACCACTTTTATTATTGCCTCTTGGGCATATCTCCAACAGTCTCCCACTTGCACTAGAGTCAATAATCTAGATTACATTGTAAGGTACCTAACACCCATGGCATTCTGGTGTTGGTCATGCTTTGCCCTAGGGAGAGCTTTAGTCAACGGATCTGCTACATTCAGATCGGTGTGTACTTTGCAAATCTTTACTTCTCCATCTTCGATGTACTCGCGAATCGAATGATAACGCAGCTTGATATGCTTCAGCCTCTTGTGTGACCTTGGTTCTTGTGCATTGGCGATGGCACCCATGTTGTCACAGTAGATGACTAATGGGTCCAATGCACTAGGAACCACACTCTACAATGAACCTCTTCATCCATACCGCTTCCGATGAAGCCTCTGAAGCCGCTATGTACTCCGATTCTATTGAGGATTTCGCCCCGTGCACTGCTTCGAGCTTGCCCAGCTTACTGCGACACCATTCAATATAAACACGTACCCAGATGTGACTTAGAGTCATCGGGATCGGTGTTCCAACTTGCATCGGTGTAACTTGTTACAACGAGCTCTGGTCACCTCCATAACAAAGAAACATATCCTTAGTTCTTTTCAAGTACTTTAGGATATTCTTGACCGCTGTCCAGTGTTCCATTCCTGGATCACTTTGATATCTGCTAGTTAAACTAACGGCATGTGCTATATCGGTCTAGTGCATAGCATGGCATACATGATAGAGCCTCTTTGCGAGCATAGGGATCGACTCATCCTTTTTCTCTTTCTGTAGCCGGTCCTTGAGTCTTACTCAAGACCTTGCTGGTAACATAGGTAAGAATCTTTTCTTACTTTCATCCATTCTAAACTTCTTTAGAATCTTGTCCAGGTATGTACTCTGTGATAGCCCTATTAGACGTCTTGATCTATTTCTATAAATCTTGATGCCTAATATATATGATGCTTCACCAAGGTCTTTCATTGAAAAACTATTATTCAAATAACCTTTTACCCTGCTTAATAGTTCTATATCATTCCCAATCAATAATACATCTACATATAATATCAGGAATGCTACGAGCTCCCACTCACTTTCTTGTAAATACAGGCCTCTCCATGACACTTGTATAAACCCGAAGTCTTTGATCACCTTATCAAAGCGTCGGTTCCAACTTCTTGATGCTTGCTTCAGTCCATAGATTGAACGCTGAAGTTTGCATACTTTGTCAGCATTTTTAGGATCGACAAAACCTTTGGGTTGTACCATATACAACTCTTCCTCAATGTCTCCATTAAGGAACGCCGTTTTGACATCCATCTGCATAATCTCATAATCGAAAAATGCAGCTATTGCTAACAAAATCCTCACAGATTTTAGCTTCGCTACAGGTGAGAAAGTCTCATCGTAGTCAACACCTTGAATTTGTCGGAAACCCTTTGCGACAAGTCGAGCTTTAGACAGTAATATTGCCATCGGCATCTGTTTTCTCTTGAAGATCCATTTATTCTCGACAGCCTTTCGGCTATCAGGTAAGTCTACCAAAGTCCATACTTTGTTATCATACATGGATCCCATTTCGGATTTCATGGCTTCTTGCCATTTGTTGGAATCGGGCTCATCATCGCTTCTTCATACGTCACAGGGTCTTCATCATTGTTATCCACAATCATGACATTTAGACAAGGATCATACCAATCAGGAGTGGCACGTTCCCTTGTCGATCTGCGAGGTTCAGTAGCTATCTCATTTGAAGTTTCATTATCATTAGCTTCCTCTGTTGCCGGTGTAGGCGGCAGGAACATCTTCGACCTTGCGCTACTCGATCAACGAGTAGAGATTCTTCAATCTCATCGAGTTCTACTTTTCTTCCAGTCACTTCTTTAGTGAGAAATTCTTTCTCAAGAAAGGTTCCGTTCTTAGCAACAAAGATCTTGCCTTCGAATCTGTGATAGAAAGTGTACCCTATAGTTTCCTTAGGGTATCCTATGAAGACGCATTTCTCCCTTTGGGTTCTAGCTTGTCGGTTGTAACTTTTACATAGGCTTCGCAACCCCAAACTTTAAGGAACGACACTTAGGTTTCTTATTAAACCATAATTCATACGGTGTCGTTTCAACGGATTTTGATGGTGCTCTATTTAAAGTGAATGCGGCTGTCTCTAATGCATAACTCCAAAATGATAATGGTAAATCGGTAAGAGACATCATAGAACGAACCATATCTAAGAGAGTTCGATTACGATGTTCGGACACACCGTTTCGTTGTGGTGTTCCCGGCGGTGTCAATTGTGAAAGTATTCCGCATTTCTTTAAATGCATGCCAAACTCATAACTCAGATATTCACCTCCGCGATCAGATCATAGAAATTTAATCTTCTTGTTACGTTGATTTTCTACTTCACTTTGGAATTCCTTAAACTTCTCGAAAGTTTCGGATTTATGTTTCATTAAATAGATATACCCATATCTACTTAAATCATCTGTGAAGGTTAGAACATAACGATAACCACCGATGCTACACTCATTGGTCCACACATCTGTATGTATGATTTCCAATAAGTCGTAGCTCGCTCCATCATAGAATGGAGTCTTAGTCATTTTTCCCATCAGACATGCTTCGCATCTATCAAGTGACTCAAAGTCAAGTGATTCAAGTAATCCATTGGTATGGAGTTTCTTCATGCGTTTCACTCCAATATGACCAAGACGACAGTGCCACATATAAGTAGAATTATCACTTAATTTAATTCGCTTAGCATCAATGTTATGTATATGTGTATCGCTACTATCGAGATCTAACAGAAATAAGCCATTCTTTTCGGGTGCTCGACCATAAAAGATATTATTCATAAAAATAGAACAACCATTATTCTCAGACTTGAATGAATAACCGTCTTGCATTAAACAAGATCCGATATAATGTTCATGCTCAACGCAGGTACAAAATAGCAATTATTTAGGCTTAAAACTAATCTCGAAGGTAGATGTAGAGGAAGTGTGCCGACAGCGATCACATCGACTTTGGATCCATTTCCAACGCATCGTCACTTCATCCTTGAGTAGTCTTCGTTTATTATTTAGTTCGTTTCGAGTTACAAATATGAGCAACCGAACCAGTATAAAATACCAGTACTAGTACGAGAACCAGAGAGATAAACATCTATAACATGTATATCAGATATACCTTCTTTCTTCTTCTTGACAAGGCCGCTCTTCGATCTGCCAAATACTTGGACTAATTACGCTTCTGTCCCTTCTCCTTGCGAATAGCACTCAGCATCGGGCTTAGGGCCAGCCTTAGGTTTCACGGGAGGCGTGGCAGCTTTCTTGCCACTCTTCTTGTTCTTGCCTTTAGACTTGCCCTGTTTCTTGAAGCTGGTGGTCTTGTTGACCATCAACACTTGGTGCTCTTTCTTAATTTCAATCTCAGCAGATTTTAGCATGGCGAAGAGTTCAGGTAACTCTTTGTTCATGTTCTGCATATTGTAATTCATCACAAAGTTCTTATAACTAGGTGGCGTGATTGAAGGACACAATTAATCCCCGTCATTAGGAATCACTATTCCCAAGTCAGAGTTTCTTCGCATGCCCGTCATGGCGAGCATGTGCTCACTAACGGAGCTGCCTTCTTCCATCATGCATGAAGAAGTGTTTCGATGCTTCATAGCATTCCACGGCCGCATGAGTCTCAAAGATAGTTTTCAACTCATTGATTAACTCATGTGGATCGTGGTGCTCAAAACGTTTTTGAAGATCGGCTTCCACTGCACAGGATGGCACCGACTTGAGAGTGCAGAGTTTTCAGTCGCGTAAACATTCTTTACTTCATCGGTTTCAGTTTCTGCAGGAGGGTCACCTAGCGGTGCATCAAACACATATTGCAGGTTTCCGCCATTGAGGAAGATCCTCACATGACGGAACCAGTCGGTGAAGTTGCTACCGTTGCTCTTAAGCTTTTCTTTCTCTAGGAACTGGTTAAAATTGATTGGGATGCCATATCTACAACATATTTGCAATAGTTTAGACTAATGTTTATGACAAATTGAGTTCAAATTTTAATTTAACAAAATTAAAAACTAGGTGAACTCCCACTCAAAACAATATCCCTCGCATTGTCTTACTGATCACACGAACCAAATCCATCACACCTATGCCCGATCATCACGAGACAAGATGTAATTTCAATGGCGAACACTCAAAGTGTTCATCATATCAATCATATGATTCATGCTCTACCTTTCGGTATCACGTGTTCCGAGACCATGTCTGCCATGCTAGGCTCGTCAAGGCCACCTTAGTATCCGCATGTGCAAAACTGACTTGCACCGTTGTATGCACTTGTTGATTCTATCACACCCGATCATCACGAGATGCTTCGACGACAAGTCTTGGCAACGGTGCTACTAGGATGAACACTTTATTATCTTGAAATTTTAGTGAGAGGGATCATCTTATAATGCTACCGTCGCGATCTAAGCAAAATAAGATGCATAAAAGGATTAACATCACATGCAGTTCATATGTGACATCATATGGCCCTTTTGTCTTTGCGCCTTTGATGTTCATCTTCAAAGCACGGACATGATCTCCATCATCAACGGGCATGATCTCCATCATCGTCGGCGTAGCGTCAAGGTCAATGGCGCCTTCATGATTGTTCTCCATGTAGCAACTATTACAACTACTTTGAAATACTACTCAACATGAAATTTAAAGACAACCATAAGGCTCCTGCCGGTTGCCACAATACAATAATGATCATCTCATACATAGTCATCATCACATTATGGCCATATCACATCACCAAACCCTGCAAAAACAAGTTAGACGTTCTCTAATTTGGTTTGCATATTTTACGTGGTTTAGGGTTTTGGGTGAGATCTAATCTACCTACGAACATGAACCACAACGGTGATACTAGTGTTGTCAATAGAAGAGTAAATTGAATCTTCACTATAGTAGGAGAGACAGACACCCGCAAAGCCACTTATGCAATACAAGTTGCATGTCAAGCGTGGAGCAAATCTCATGAACGCGGTCATGTAAAGTTAGCCCGAGCCGCTTCATCCCACTATGCCACAAAGATGCAAAGTACTCAAGCTAAAGATAACATAAGCATCAACGCCCACAAAACCATTGTGTTCTACTCGTGCAACCATCTATGCATAGACACGGCTCTGTAGGATAACGTAGCATAGAAAACAAAAATTTCCTACCGCGAACATGCAATCCAAGCCAAGATGCAATCTAGAAGACGGTAGCAACGAGGGGATTATCGAGTCTCACCCTTGAAGAGATTCCAAAGCCTACAAGATGAGGCTCTTGTTGCTGCGGTAGACGATCACCGCTTGCAAAAGCGCGTAGAAGATCTTGATCACGGCGCCACGAACGGGCAGCACCTCCGTACTCGGTCACACGTTCGGTTGTTGATGAAGACGACGTCCACCTCCCGTTCCAGCGGGCAGCGGAAGTAGTAGCTCCTCTTGAATCCGACGCACGACGGCGTGGTGTCGGTGGCGGTGGAGAAATCCGGCGAGCTTCGCTAAGCGTGCGGGATATGGTGGAGGAGCGGGGCGGCTAGGGTTTGGGGAGGGGGTGGCCGGCCACTGGGGGCGGCCAGGTTGTGGTCTTGGTGGTGGCCGGCCCCCTCCCTTGGCCCCTCATTATATAGGTGGAAGCCCCAAGTGTTGGACTACAAGTCTCCGAATAAGACCCGAACCCAAAACCTTCCATATGGTGGGAAACCTTCCCAAGCTAGGACTCCCACTAGAGGTGGGAGTTCCACCTTCCATATGGGGGTGGCCCCTAAGGGGAGTCCACTTGGGACTCTACCCCTAGGGTTGGCCCATGGAGGTGGAGTCCCATGTGGACTCCACCTTCCTTGGTGGTTTCTTCCGGACTTTTCTAGAACCTTCTAGAACCTTCCATAGAACCTTCCGAACCATTTTAATTCACATAAAATGACATCCTATATATGAATCTTATTCTCCGGACCATTCCGAACTCGTGATGTCCGGGATCTCATCCGGGACTCGAACAAATATTCGAACTCCATTCCATATTCAAGTTCTACCATTTCAACATCCAACTTTAAGTGTGTCACCCTACGGTTCGCGAACTATGCGGACATGGTTGAGTACTCACTCCGACCAATAACCAATAGCGGGATCTGGAGATCCATAATGGCTCCCACATATTCAACGATGACTTTAGTGATCGAATGAACCATACACATATGATACCAATTCCCTTTGTCACGCGATATTTTACTTGTCCGAGGTTTGATCATCGGTATCACACTATACATTGTTCAACCTCGTCTCCTGACAAGTACTCTTTACTCGTACCGTGGTATGTAGTCTCTTATGAACTTATTCATATGCTTGCAAGACATTAGACGACATTTCACCGAGAGGGCCCAGAGTATATCTATCCGTCATCGGGATGGACAAATCCACTGTTGATCCATATGCCTCAACTCATACTTTCCGGATACTTAATCCCACCTTTATAACCACCCATTTACGCATGGCGTTTGATGTAATCAAAGTACCTTTCGGTATAAGTGATTTACATGATCTCATGGTCATAAGGACTAGGTAACTATGTATTGAAAGCTTATAGCAAATAACTTAATGACGTGATCTTATGCTACGCTTAATTGGGTGTGTCCATTACATCATTCATATAATGATATAATATTGTTATTTAATAACATCCAATGTTCATGATTATGAAACTAATCATCTATTAATCAACAAGCTAGTTAAGAGGCTTACTAGGGACTCTTTGTTGTTTACATATCACACATGTATCAATGTTTCGGTTAATACAATTATAGCATGGTATATAAACATTTATCATAAACACAAAGATATATATAATAACCACTTTTATTATTGCCTCTTGGGCATATCTCCAACATAATGCACCACCCTTCCTACGACTAATACATACTTGTGATTAAACCCCTTGCAAGCATCCGCAAATAGAAGAAAGTAATTAAGATAAATCTAACCATAGCCTTAAACTCTGAGATCCTGCTATCCCCTCACCATCGAATAGGGGTTCAGGTTGCTATCACTCCGGCAATCCCACAATTAGCAAACGAATACAAGATGTATTCCCTAGGCCCATAAAGGTGAAGTATCATGTAGTCGACGTTCACATGACACCACTAGAAGAATAACACCACAACTTAAATATCAAACCATTAAATATTACTAAACATAGTTCACTACTAACATTTAGACTTCACCCATGTCCTCAAGAACTAAACGAACTACTCACGAGACATCATATGGAACATGATCAGAGGTGATATGATGATGGATAACAATCTGAACATAAACCTTGATTCAATGGTTTCACTCAATAGCATCAATAACAAATAGTAATCAATACCGGGAGAGTTTTCCCTATGAAATACTCAATATTCAACCCTAGATGTTACAGCGGAAACGAGGTGCAGCGGTGAAGATGATGGTGTTGGCGGTGGAGATGATGATCCCAATGAAGTCCAGCTCGATGACGGTGACGATGGCGCGATTTCCCCCTCCGGAGGAATTTTCCGGCGGATTTCTGCCCGCCGGAGAGCTCTTTTCTCTCTGGTGTTTTTGCCCCAGCTCTGACTATCCTCGATGCCTCCTGCACCTTAGGGTTCTCGGGAGATGAAGTACGCAAAGGGAGATGGCGAGGGGTCGTGGGCCCCCTCCCCACATGGCGGCGCGGGGGCCCGCGCCGGCCTATGGGGGCCATGGCGGCCCTCCTCGGCCTCCCCTGGCTCCGTCATTTGGGAAAATAGGAGCTTCGGTGTATTTTCCGTCAATTGTTGATCTTCGAAATATTGTATCCTGATGGTGCTTTTTCAGAATCCTAGGTGAATAATTCTCCAATAATCATGAAACATGCAAAATAGGTGAAATAACATAAGTATCATCTCTAAATATGAAATATATCAATGAATAACAGTAAATTATGATATAAAATAGTGATGCAAAATGGACGTATCAGTCCCACACCTGGAAACCGCTTGAGGATGCCGCAGTTTCTAGCTTAGGGCATGTACATTGGTTTAGTTACATGGTGTCTATACTACTACATATATAGACAATGTGTACAACTGTAAGCTTATTTTTTATCATAACCATATGTGAGTATAAGGTATAGACACCTTTCACATAATAGTAAAATCGCAGACTATAAGCTGTTTGTAAGGATGCCACAGACAGCCTCACTCTCTCTCCTCATTCTCTTTTATCCACATCACCAAAATCACATATAAGTCAGCATCATTATACATACCCTTACCGCTCTAGCATTCAACGGTAAGTTCCTACCACATGAAGCCAAAGCGGCGGCACGCTACTTTTGTAAATTTCCAGATCTACATATTATTTTCGTAATTTGCAAAAAAAATATTTAATTTTTTTGGGGCTATCACTCTGTGCACTATGCATAATTCTCGCGTTGTCACTCGCAAGAAAAAATTATACTTCAGGACCAAAGGATCTACTGAACACAGCTTCATAATCCATGTACATGAATACTAAATCAAAATATATTTTAACTTAGCCCACTAGATCATACTTCAAGCTAGAATCGAATAAATCAGTCACGCATGAATGAATAACAGAATATGGATGAACATGTCATTAAGATCGCAACCATATTTAATCTTACAAATACATAAACAATACTGTTATTTGTTGGGAGATGGGGAATTGATGGAGATGGTGATAATGACGGTACGCACGGCTTAAAGGGCGTTTCCTTGCTCTGACTTTTCAAGAAGTCCACACCAGGTCAGCAGTAGGTAGCAGCTAGCCATCACGACGCCTAGTTTTGTTAGAACAACTTGCTATTTGTTGGGTCAATCACCATGTATGACTTAGAGCATCTCCACTCGCCCTCTTAAAAATCTCTCAGTAGCCTTTATGGGAGTGCCGGCGGCCCGACGCGAAAACAGGCACCCAGCCGCAGCCCTCAAATTTGTTTTTCCTTCGACGCGGTCCAATTCTTCACCCGGCGTCCTCGGGCCGAACCCAATCTTCAGGAGTACAGGGGCTAGCGGGGGTGCCGGCGGGGCGAGAAAACACCGCGGGCCCGCCCTGTCGGCGACCAGAGCCAAAAACACCCAAGCATTTCCCCCCTTCTGGCCCCGTGACCACTATCGCTGCCGCAAGCACCCCTCGACGCGATGGACCATTGCCGCCGGTAGTACTCATTCCGCCGCCACGTACGCTCCGCCGCAAACCACCGCCACCTCGCCGACCCTTCCCACCATCGATGTTCACCAGCTCCTGCCACCGCCGCTACCTCCGTATCCACCGCGCTCCCACCCTGCAAGCGAGGTGTTCAGCCATTTTCCCAGGCGATGGACTCGGACGACGAGGACGTCATGGCCGCGCTCATGGATGAGGAGCTCGTTGTCGCGGCTGCGACCAGGGACGCCGTTGGAGACAACGAGCATCTGGCGATCCTCGTCTCACTCTTGGCCATGATCGCCGAGGAGGACAAGCCGGTCATTGGTGGCTCCGCGTCGGGCCTCCGCAAGAGCAAGCCTAGGCAGAGGATGGAAGGCTAATGCATGCTCTACGTCGACTACTTCACCGACGATCCATTGCACGGAGACACAGTATTCCGCCGTCGTGTCCGAATGAGTAGGAAACTCTTTCTGAAGATAGTCGAGAATTTGGGGGAGATCGATTACTTCAAGTTGAAGATAGACGTCGTCGGCGAGCTTGGTTTCTCGACTATTCAGAAATGCACAGTGGCTCTTCGGATGCTTGCCTATGGAATTGCAGCTGATACACAGGATGACTATCTGGGCATTGGAGAGTCCATGGCTATTGATTGCGTGTACATATTCTGCAGGGCAATTGTGGCAGTGTTTGGAGAGACCTATCTGCGCACACCCAATGCGATAGACACAGCTCGATATTGGCACAAAATGTAGATAGAGGTTTTCCTCGGATGCTTGGCAGCATGGACTGTATACACTGGGCATGGAAGACCTGTCCATTTGCACACCAGGGCATGTATACGGGACACAAGGGTGCATGCAGTGTGGTGCTTGATGCAGTGGCTGACCAGCCTGTGGATTTGGCATGCGTTCTTCGGCATGACAGGATCACACAATGATATCAATGTACTGCAGTGCTCCGATGTGTTCCAGAAGCTTGTCAAAGACAATGCCCCTCCGGTGCAGTTTGAGATCAATGGCCACTAGTATGACAAGGGATATTATATTGTAGATGTCATCTATCCAAGATGGTCAACATTTGTGAAGACAATCTCGAAACCTGTACCTAGAGGGAAGAAAGTTTGGTTTGCTCAAATGCAGGAGACTACATGAAAGGATGTGAAGAGGGCATTTGGTGTGCTCCAAGCTCGCTTTGCCATTATCCGATACCCAGCTCTTATATGGTCCAAGAAGCAGATGTGGGAGGTCATGACATGTTGTGTCATACTGCATAACATGATCATCGAGAGCGAGAGGGAATTTCTAGTGTTTGACACTGAACCATATGAACGGATGGCTCCTCTTGCAGATGCTGATCACAATGTGCATCCCGCATTTGAAGTTTTTCTCGCTAGGCGTCAAGAAGTCTGAGACTCCAACACTCATCACCAACTGCAAGATGATCTGATGGAGCATTTGTGGACTCTCAAAGGCGGCAACTAGTTGAATAATTTGTGTGTGCTATGTTAAACTTGTTAAATTATATCCAATATTTATTTAAGTTGTATAAATTATCATAGTTTATTTGATATTTAAATTTAAAATATATATGAAACTGTATTGTCGTTTGGGGTGCACGGTTGGCCGCCGGCATGCCCCATTTTTAATTTTGCGCCGACGCTCCCCATACGGTCTCTATATAAACTGCGCCGAACACCGTGTGAGGAGGGCGAGTGGAGATGCTCTTAGAGCGAGTAGTAGCTGCGAGTCGCACGCTAGCGTCTCCGTTGACCCGTAAAGGCGGAGTGCTGTCGTGTCGACTCACCATCGCCCAGCGGCTTCAGCAGCGCGACGAGAAGATTGAAAGGGCTTGGTAAGGAGCAGAGCCTTTTCTTTTAGATATGTGATGAGGAGCGTGGTCGACATGATTCCAGTGGATGGGGGAATAAACGACACTGGATTCTTAAAGTTTTTATATTTGTGTTGACGTCCGTTGGAGACGGCGCGAGGAATCGGGCGAGAACATGGAATCGACGGAACTGCGATTTGTTAATTCCGTTGGAGCGGATTCCTGTCATCAGAGCGCGACAATGTAATATGACATCGTGCTAGATGTGGAAAGCACATTTAGTGAGATTTCATCTAAATTCACTGAATGCTATCGATTACCGTAGACCTTGAAATAATTATCTTTCACTTAAATATTTCAGTACTACAAGTAAATACAGAATATAATTTAAAATACTTTTTATGAATACTTAAATGGATTGTATGAGGAAATTTCAGCCCTTTGAATGTACGAAAACCAAAATCTTTGAAATTAAATTATTTATTCAACCTTAATAATATTTATCTTTTTCTAGATTAATATCTTTTGGTAAACCGTAAATTTTTCAGACATAAACAACTTTTTAATAAATGTAGGAAAAGCGTGGAAAAAAGATTTTTACATGTGAATAATAAACCATGTGATGCGAGCAATCTTGCATAAAACAAATGCTTAATCATCTCATCATTATGAGAAAAGCAACATCGTTACTTTGTGCTCTTGCAAGGAGTATGGATAATTCTAAGTGGCCTGGTTAAGATAATTTTTAGTTAGATGATGTAATCTTATTTGCAACCCATTACCTCCAATGGTTGAAGTTTTTTTTTTTCAGTTGCAACCCTTGTTCCAACTCAGCACTATCACGAAGCACGGACACCATGTTTTCTCGGTTACTCGTAAAATATTTTTAGGAGATTTTCTTAATTGCTCATGCCACTAGATTTTGTTGCACTCTTTCTAGGAGTACAACCCCATTTGCAATAAGAAAAATCTCAGTTACAACTCATGTTGCAGCTCATTCTAACACGAATTATGGTGCAATTCTATGGTCAAAGAGTTGACAAAGAATTAAGTTAATTTTCAGTAAAATTATCAAAACTATATAATTAAATTGGGATTGACTTCTACTTTTGCTACTATACAATTTGGTGCTCAAACACCTATTTGTACCGTACATGGATTCATGCATCCCCTATTCCCCTCTATCAGCAATTCAGCACTTACAGATCTCGGCTGGTTCCTACCAAGAAGGCCGCAACGTGATCAGCCAGATGGGAGAAACACAAGAAGCAGCAGCAAGTTCTAGCCATTGCTCCCTCTGGAAGAAGGTCCTGACTTGTACGCTGTGTCCTCTGCTCACATTGCCTCTGATTTACATCCTCCTCTACGCCCCTCCATCTTTCATCTCATACACGAATCTCTTGGCTACATTTCAAGCACATGGTACAAGCACGCCGCCTCCTGTTCAACCTCCTCAAGGTAAAATCTTGGCTACATTTCAAGCACATGGTACAGGCTTGATTGGATTCTAAGCCGATCTCCATTTCTTGCTCACCCGGGGCGGCCAGTTTGGGTGCAATGCGACTACGGCGACGGGAAGTGGGTGTGGGATGCCAGCGTTGCCGGCCCGCGGTACGACAGCGAGAAGTGCGAGATGAAGAGCACGGAGAAGTGCGTCACCAACGGCAAGCCGGACAACGGTTACCTGCACTGGAGGTGGCAGCCGGCGGGCTGCAACCTCTCGGCGCTGGACCCGGCGGAGTTCCTCTGGGCGCTCCGTGGCAAGCACCTGGCTTTCGTCGGCGACTCCACGGCGCGCAACCAGGCCGAGGCCCTCGTGTGCTTCCTCTCCACGGTGTCGCGGCCCGAGACGGCGCACCGGTACGAGGAGCGGCTCGGGAGAAAGTTCTGGCGGTGGGTCTTCCCGGCGCCGCACGACGTCAGCATCTCGACGTACTGGTCGCCGTTCCTGGTACGCGCTGAGGGCAAGTCGGAGGACTACGGCATGACGCGGGACACGGTGTTTCTTGACGCGCTCACGGAGCCGTGGACGGCGGACGTGGACGGCATGGACATCATGGTGATCTCCGCGGGGCACTGGTTCCCGCACCCGGCCGTGTACTACGACGATGGCGTGATCGCCGGCGTGTTCTCCCGTCCGGACGTGAATGAGACCGACATCGGCGGCGGCTACGTCGGCGTGTACCGTAAGGTGATGCGGAGGACGCTGGGGTTCGTCAATGCCAAGTCGAGCGGCGACAAGCTCGTCGTCGTGGCCACGATCGCGCCGTCCCACTTCGACGCCAGGTATGCGTGGAACCACCGCGACGCGTGCTCGCGGCCGAAGCCGTTCGAGGAGGGGGAGGTGGAGGTGGCGAGCTCTGAGGCCGAGCTGAGGAAGGTCGTGGTAGAGGAGGCGGCAGCGGCGGCGGTGCAGAGCCGGCGACGGGGCCTACGTTTGGAGGTGCTAGACGTGACGAGGATGGCGTCCATGCGGCCCGACGGGCACCCGGGGGCCTACATCACCAAGGACGCGTTCGCCGGACGCCCCGTGCCGGAGACGGTGATGAACGACTGCCTGCACTGGTGCGCGCCAGGACCGGTCGACTCGTTCAACGACATACTGATGCAGATGGTACGTGCGAGCGGCTGACTCAATTGTGTGGGTGCTCGGCACGACGTGGTACGTGTGCCGTGATCAAGTGCTGGCCGGCAGGATGCCCGGCGCAGCCATTTACGAGCCAAAATACGGGTATATTTTGTGGGTGTGACTATTTTTCATTTATGTTTAGTTAGATGATGTTATCAAATCTCAGTTACACCACAAATCACGAAGCAAATCGAATAATTCGGAAAAAAAATCGTAGGTGCACCTCTACTTGTAATTAAAAATATTCAGTACAATTTCGCTTGCAACTGGAAAAAAAACTCAGTTACAACTCAATTTGCAACTTATCTGCACGACGATGCAAATAAACGGTGTAGAATTTGATTAAGCATGTACTTAGTTCTCAGTTAGCAAATTCCATATTTTAAAGTTCGTGTCAAAAAATGATAAAAGTCCATAGATCGCGATTTGACACGGAATCTAACAGGTGAAACTCAGCTGACGTGCCAGAATCATGATCAATGAAATGGACCCGGTCTCACATGGCAGTACCCACAATTTAAAAATCTTAAAAAGGCCAGAATGTTAGTATTGTCAGAGTTTGAGAGTTTGAGGCTGGAACGATACCCTCGTCCGGTATCGGTTACGTGTTTATATAGCACAGAAAAAGTCCCTGGCGTGACGTGTACACTATGTAATGGATCGGTGTACTACACAGTATACCAAATACGTTACATGACAGAATATAACTCTAACAGCCCCCTTATTCTAAATCTTGGAAAGGTTGAGATTATGCTTGAACTCATCTAGCTTCTTGACTGAAACTGTCTTTGTAAAGCCATCTACAATTTGATCCTTGCTTGAAACAAAACGAATAGATAGCTGATTATTTGGAATCCTTTCTCTAACAAAGTGAAAATCAATTTCTATGTACTTGGTACGAGCATGAAATACTGGATTAGCAGACAAATAAGTAGCACCTAAATTGTCACACCAAAGACTTGGTTTTTTCTTCAATTTTACTCCAAGTTTCTCCAAGAAGAGCTTCTACCCAAATCAATTCAGCTGTAGCATTAACAAGAGCATTATATTCAGCCTCAGTACTGGACCGAGACACCGTGGATTGGCACTCCAGGAGACCAAGTTAGGCCCAACAAATATAGCAAATCCACCCGTGGAACGTCTATCATCAAGGCAACCTGCCCAATCTGCATCTGACCAAAGCACTAAGAAGTGTGGATGTGGATGTTGTAAAAGTAATTCCAAGTTTCAATGTATCCTTCACATATCTAAGAATTCTTTTTGCAGCTATCTAATGTTCTGTGGTTGAAGCATGAAGATACTGACAGAAAAGGGAAAATCTGGACGTGTCAATGTTAGATACTTTAAGGCTCCAACAATGCTCATGTACTGAGATGAATCTTCAGGACCAAGAGGTGTACCATCTTTAACAAATAATTGTTCAGATGATGACAAGGGTGTAGGGGCCGATTTGCATGTAAGCATGCCAACCTTAGCAAGTACTAGACCACATCTGAGGAGAGGAAGAAGGAACAGGGAGGGCGGCCGATGGCGATTACCTCGCGGCAAGGAGAACGGATAGCTACAACGGCGATGTTGACCACCTGGTACGACGTTCCCATGAGTAGTGCCTTGCTGTGCTGCTTCCCCGTGTGCTGCTCCTTGCCGCCGTCAATGGCGTCGAAGGCAGAGGCGGTGGTTCTTGATTTGGCACCTCCCGCGATGAATGAGGTCGGGCTTGGAGGAGGCGGACTTAATCCAGCGGCCATTCGTCACCTTCGCTGTATTTTTGCCGGTCATTGCTCTACACGTGAGCTAAGGGTAGGAAGAGGAGACTATCGGCGGTGAAGCACGAATGTGTCTATCGTGAGATGGCTTTCCCTAGTGAACCCAGAGGTTGACCCCCAAACGAACCTACTAACCAGTAGCACCCATGACAATGACCCCTGGAACGCCCACAGGCCATCACAACCCTGGGAGCTTAGAGCTCTTAGGGATGTCTGTAGCATATTTTTCCTATGTTAACAACAAACCATTCTATGTCTTGTTTACCTCAATGCCAAGGAAATAATGTAAGTCACCTAAATCTTTGATAGCAAAATTCTCATTAAGATTCCGAAGAAGAACAGAGATGGCATCATCGGAGGAGCTTGTGACTATGATATAATCAACATAAATTAGCACAAATATGGTGACACCTGACTTGGCGTAAAGAAATAATGAAGTGTCAGCTTTGGATGGTGTAAAACCAAGATCACACAATTTAGAACTCAACCTGGAATAACAGGCCCGAGGAGCTTGTTTCAATCCATATAGAGCTTTCTCAAGTTTGCAAATATAATGCGGAGCGCGAGGATCTTCAAATCCTAGAGGTTGTTTCATGTAGAACTCCTCTTCAAGAACACCATGAAGACACACGTTTTTTCTGTCCTGCAGGATTATAACCAAAATAAAGGGATCATTGGTAAATCCCCAAAAATCCATATAAAATATGGATATAATATCATATATGTTTCAAATATGTGGAAATATGTGTCAACAAACAACAAAGTTTATGCACGCATTTTACATGCATCACATGCTCACCAACGTCATAGTGCACACCATGGCATACCTGTCGAGCTCCTGGTGACCAGTCCGCCGTTCACATCCTTCTCACATTCCAGGGCAGCCAGAAGAGCATTGTTGCCATGCCGTCGAAGACACCTTACCACCACTCAATCCTCGAGGAGTATGACGTCGGACACGACACAACACATACATAAACAAGAGGACGACATGTAACATAGCCACCTTGTGCTCATGTTCTATCAATCTCCATTCCCTCTCTATGCTCATCCATCTCTATAAGCGTGTTTGGTTGGGAAAGGGAAAGGGAATGGGAGTTAACGTGAATTCCCAATCCCCCATCTGAATTACCTACCCTCCCCCAGGTAAGAGTTTTGTGGGAGTTTACCACGTGAATTCCCTCTCCAATTCCCTAGCCAAGTCCCATTCCATCCAAACAATCGGTGGATTAAAACTCCATATACCTTCAACTCCCATTCCCTACCTCCAACTCCTCCCAACCAAACACGCTGTATGGTTCATACCTAGCCTCCACCCAGAGCTTTACCAAATCTGAAAGCAATTGAGCTCGAAAATCCACTGTTTACAAGGAAAGGGGCCTAACTCCTAAGCCTCCGATAAAAAGAAACAAAATTAAACCAAATCAAAGAAGATGGGCAATTCACATGGGGCTTTGGACAATCTTTCTAACCAAGACCCCTTTAACTGGGAGAATGCTCGCTAGCGCGCGCGCGCTACGGGGCACTGCTTCGCTGAAGGAAGCGCGGTCCTGGGCCGGCCCATTTGCGAAGAGTTTGCTCGTAAAAATAGAAACCAATGGTGCGGAGCTGGGAATTCGATCCCTGGTTGGGGGGTTCCGATAAGGCGAGTAAGTAGCTAACCGCCAGGTTGACGAGTTTCTATTGCTTACTAACGCACACTAGGCGTACTTATTTTATATCCAGAAGCGAGTTGGGACGGTTAGCTTGTTCTTTTCATTGTTCCGTTTTTATGTGACCTAAGCATTCTTATCTGGTTTGTAGTGCAGGTATGTCTTACTTATAATCTTCGATAGGATTTACTTAGGATTTTTTGTTTTCCAATTTTTTTCTTTCATATATGTTTCTTCCACTTGTTTTTTTCCTATTTTTCTTATTCAATTTTTTCTTTCACATTTAGGATGTTTCTTCCACTTGTTTTTTTTCCATTTTTTTATTTCATATATGTTTCTTCCACTTGTTTTTTAACTTTATGTCTTTTTTGATGTATTTTTTCCATTTAGGATGTTGTTCCCCACCGTTTAGGCGATTGTTCCCACTGTATATGATGTTGTTCCCCTCTGTCTAGCCTTTTGTTCCCATCCATCTAGGATGTTGTTCCCCACCGTCTAGGCGATTGTTCCCCACTGTATATAATGTTGTTCCCCTCCGTCTAGCCTTTTGTTCCCCTCCATCTAGGCGGTTGTTCCCCTCCATCGAGGCGATTGTTCCCACTGTATATGATGTTGTTCCCCTCCGTCTAGCCTTTTGTTCCCATCCATCTAGGATGTTGTTCCCCACCGTCTAGGCGATTGTTCCCTACTGTATATGATGTTGTTCCCCTCCGTCTAGCCTTTTGTTCCCATCCATCTAGACGGTTGTTCCCCTCCATCGAGGCGATTGTTCCCCACTGTATATGATGTTGTTCCCCTCCGTCTAGCCTTTTTGTTCCCATCCATCTAGGATGTTGTTCCCCACCGTCTAAGCGATTGTTCCCCTCCGTCTAGCCTTTTGTTCCCCTCCATCTAGGCGGTTGTTCCCCTCCATCGAGGCGATTGTTCCCACTGTATATGATGTTGTTCCCCTCCGTCTAGCCTTTTGTTCCCATCCATCTAGGATGTTGTTCCCCACCGTCTAAGCGATTGTTCCCCTCCGTATAGCCTTTTGTTCCCCTCCATCTAGGCGGTTGTTCCCCTCCATCGAGGCGATTGTTCCCCACTGTATATGATGTTGTTCCCCTCCGTCTAGCCTTTTGTTCCCATCCATCTAGGATGTTGTTCCCCACCGTCTAAGCGATTGTTCCCCTCCGTCTAGCCTTTTGTTCCCCTCCATCTAGGCGGTTGTTCCCCTCCATCGAGGCGATTGTTCCCCACTGTATATGATGTTGTTCCCCTCCGTCTAGCCTTTTGTTCCCATCCATCTAGGATGTTGTTCCCCACTGTATATGATGTTGTTCCCCTCCGTCTAGCCTTTTGTTCCCATCCATCTAGGATGTTGTTCCCCATCGTCTAGGCGATTGTTCCCCACTGTATATGATGTTGTTCCCCTCCGTCTAGCCTTTTATTCCCATCCATCTAAGAAAGCAAAGCAACCTAGTAGCTAGCTACGTGCATGAAAGGAAAGAAAAAAAAACTAAGCAACCTACTAGCTGGCTACGTGACAGAAAATAATACTGTATATAAAAAGGCATATCAGCTACTGTCAGCTAGACATGCAACGGACAACGGCCGAAGCATGCAACGTACTCACTCGGTCGCGGAGTCTGCTCACTCTGACGAAGTATGTCAGCTGAACTCGTGCGGCCCATTTCACATGTCCACGGTAGTATATATTTGCTAAAGTAGTCACGTGAATGCATAGAAATTAGTCCCACATCATTTTTGTGAGACGATTTATTTTTAGTATTCTAAAATAATTGGCCAGTTTACTTTCTCACTTGGGGTGTATTTATCGTATAGATACTTCATTGATTTCCAACGTGTCTTGCCGTATCATGTAGACGTGCAAAGCTCCACTGGAAAATCAATACTCTTAAATTAACACACGTGCATGCATGTACGGCCGATCAGTACCTAGCTAGTTGCACCAGTTCACATGATTAGATGCAGCATAGCGGCAACATCATATACACGCATGCATTCGTAGCTTGATTAGCTTTTTTTTTTTTTGAGAATACGTAGCTTGATTAGCTGGCATCTATACATAGGGCCAGCATCGCACAACATGCATAGCTAAAAGCAGGCCCGACACACACGGAAGCAGCCCATTTAATGGGCGCGGGCGGCAATGAGTGGCAGCGGCACAACCGTGCGATCTGCATGTAATTTTAGTCCCACCTCGAAAGTTTAGGGAGAGATAGACCGATTTAAATACCCAGCGACCCAACTACAGGACAAGCAGTCGTCGGTTGCTCTTTCCATCCAACTAGCGAAGCCGTGTACGCAAACGAAATCTAGCTAAAGCGTCAGCAGTGCTTTAATGGGCCAGCCGAACAGAGAAGGACCATCCTGCTGATCATTGAGCGAATCTCTTTTAAACATTTGGGCACCTAAGGGCCTGAATCTGGGCCGTCCGTTTCTGTGGACGTGCCGCGCTGTGAGCCGTCCAACCATCCGATCGAGCCATCCTGGCCGTCGGACCGGTCTCTGGGTACTGCTCATGTGGTCCGAACCGTCCAAACCTCGCGAATCCTTTTCACCGGCCGTGCCCTGGTCGCCCACGCGCTGACAAATAGGGCCTGCTTTCCCCGGGGCCCGGCTGTCAGCGGCAGGAGGTACGTGTTCGCGTGTCGTCGTCGGTCCGCACCGCTTCGCGGTGGCTCCACCTGTACTTACGCGCGCCCGCCGGGGGCACTTTCGTCATTTCCTTTTTCATTTGCTGCGGGAGAGCCGGGCGCGAGCGGTGCGTGGCGGACGTGGCGGAGCCTCCATCCTCGACGGGTACAGGCCGGGATGGGCTCGCCGGCGATGGAGGGGCCCCCTCCTCCTCCGTGGAGAGAGAGCGGACATGGCCTGCGCTGTCAATCTTCGCTTCGTTCGGGGCTAGCCTCGGGATTTCGCGTCCTCCGGCGCGCGCGGTGCCCGACGTGCTGCCCCCTGCTTCGTCGTCGGGTACGCCTCTACAGCCGGCGGCGTGTTTCCGGTGCCCCTGGGAGCTCCTTCTTATCCGAAGCTGCCTCTCTCCTTGCTTTTCCCCCACCCACTCCTGCCGCGCGCCTCCTCTTCTTGCTCTTCTTCGCTTCCTCTCCAGATCTCGTCTGGGTTGACCTTGCGACAGCCATGGCCCTCGTTCGTGACGCTGCTGGTTGAGGTGAGCGGGCTGTAGGCTGCTCTCGTCGGCAGGCTGCTGAGTCTGGGCACCAACTAAATCTCTTGCTTGTTCGTTTTTGTTCTTGCAGGGATCTTCAGCACCGGTTGATTGTTCTTGGAAGGTACTGGCGTCGTCCCGTGCTTTCTACGAGGTGAATATTGCTTTCTCATGGTACACCTGCTGTTGTTCTTGTTCTCATGTTAGTTCTTCTTAGATTTAAATGCTAGATCCGTCCTGCTGCTCAACTCATGGTACTTACTATTCGTCTTGCTGAGTATGGATCCCTGCTATGTATGTTTGGTGCCTTTCAGGTGGTTAATTTTTCAAAGAAACAATTGATAGTTACCGACCCAATGGATTTCAGAGCAGCAACCCAATGAAGTTCAGAACTAATAGAAGTGATATCCTCTTGTAGTACCAGCTGAAACCCACATATGTGAAATAAGGTTTCTGGTTAAAAATATAACCAGTGAAATTCAGCTTAGATGCCAAGTGAAGAGAACAGTTCATGGCTCCATGGATACTTCTTGCTGTATGAGATAACATGCTATAAAGTATCAGATAATCAAGCAAGGATTCAGTCTGCTGCTACATTACAGAAGTTAGGAACCACCATCTAAATCTAAATAAACTAATCAGCATATCTCTTAATCCTTTTGTACTGCACAAAAATAGTCACTTGCTAAATGAAAACTAACAGGCTTGGTAAACCGACCTCTGCTTCATGATGCAAAAAATATTACTTCCTGCCACCGTTTAGCCCACATTTTAGTTTCAAGGTAGGAATTCACGTACATAACTCAAGATAATATGAAGGAAATCCATAACAAACATTATTACACGAAGGCTCAGTACTGAGTACCCATGGACCTTGTAGATACATATGGTCGGATCTGAACACTTTCTTGCTGTAAGCTTTAGCAAATAGCAACTCATGGTTGTAAATTATCCGTGGCCGGGGTCCGCTTCCCGGGCTGCCCTGGATCGGGGTCGGGGCAGAGCTGCGGTCGAGAAACATCAGTGCATTTCTTGGATCTCTTTTGGTGCTCCCAATCCAATCCTTTACTTTTATTGCTATTGTTGGCTTAAATGCTGTAAATCTAGCTGCTGCGCCTGTTGTATTGCTGAATTGTTGGTTCTGTATCTGTAGGTGTTGTGCCTCTTGTAAATATACCACAAACGTCGATGCATTTCTTAGATATGTTTTGCTGCTCCTAATCTGATACTTCGCTTCTATTGATGTGCTCTAGGTGGTGCTGCTATTGGTTCTGGGTTGGCTTCCTCTGAGGATTTGTGCGCTCTTGGTATGCTTCTGCGCCTCGGCTTACTCAGGTATAGTTAGCTCTGCCTTTAGTGGGTACAGTTCGCTTTACCTTGCCGTTCGGTTGGTTGGTTCTACCTCGTGCAAGTGTCGGTTTGTGTCCGGATAGGTTTGGTCTTCTTTAGTTTGCAACCCAGCACCATAATGGAGGAGCACGCCTAAAGAAGACCAAACCTATCATCTGCTCTAGGACACCCTGGCCTTCTCTTAGAGGTTCACCTAGAGTTGTGTTTAGACCTGCGTAATGTTTTCTTTTGCTCGGTCATCACTCGCCAAGTTGTGGCTTCCCTTGTAATATTTTTTCGCTTCTGTCCTAATGAAGTGTGCCCTAAGGCCCTTCCATAAAACACTGTAAATATTAGATGTCTGAGATGCTGAGGCATATCTTGGTTTCTACCAAAAAAAGCCGATGGTTGGCAGTGTCAGGACCTGCACGAATAAACGCATTGATGTTTCTGCTATATTCACTGCCCGTGATTTACTGCTCTTAATCCATTTATTGTGTGTGCTCTAGGTGCTGAGTTGGTTCGCTCTATCAATTGGCATATTCGGTGTATGCTTTTGCCTGTTGTTCTCTTCAGGTATTCTTCATTCTGCCATGCCCTTTCTTTGCTTGGTTTCTGGTGGGCTATAGGACTCTTGCTCGGTCTGCTGCTTTGCTCGCCGCAGCTGTTGCTAGGTTAGCCCACGCTTCCGGCTCTGCTATTGTGGTAGGTTGCGATGAGTCCGTGAATACGGTACTTCAGCTCCGGTTGCTCTGTTCTCACCTGGTTTCGTCGGTGCATAGGATTTAGGCTTGTGTATTCTTGGAATTTTTTAATATCGTGTGTCCTCATGTTGTAGTAAGCAGTCCCTCTGGTCGAATAAGTGTTATTTTTCCGTTCTGTGAGTTAAATCCTTGGATTATTATTGTTGGTTTCATGGGTGATGCTGCTTTCGTTTTCATATTCTCTCTTTGCCCTGGTTCTGTAGGGTATTTTGTTTGTTCATGCCTGCTGCACAGGATGCCTCGTGATCCTCGGCCTCGTAATCCTCGGCCATCTAGGCCACGGGGTGCGCGTGTGCCTGCTGTCCCTGGAACTGCTGTTACTCGTCCTGCTCGGGCTCGACGTCCCCGGCCGTTGTCTAGGACACAGGATCCTCCTGTACCTACTGGTCCTGTGCCTTGCGATCCTGGACCGTCTGCTCCTGTAGATTGGTCTAAGTATAAGAGAAAGAGTAGGGCTCCTTTTCTTTCTTGTCTTCTGCCTCCCCCCTCCCTGCTGTGTCTCCCAGTGAGATTTCTTACGTTGTTTCATGTGTTTCGTTGGATAGGGGATGGTTTTCACCCAAATGTGGATCCCTCTATTCAGGCCAGAAACCGTAGGATCCGTAGGAAGACCATTGATCTTCGGCGTCATAAATTCCGAGGTGCCATCCCGTTGTACTATTTGTCTGCTTCGTTGTTTGGTTCTCTGTACCATGTTGATGTTTGCTGTGTCCTATTTTTTGCGATGTACATAGAGCATGTAGTGACAGGCCCCCTCCTGACTGATTGGACAGGATTTCCTGCCGAATTTGCCGAGTCTCTGAAAGGTAGGTTGTGCTGTTGTCGTGGTTTTCCTTGCATTTTATGTTCGCAGGGATCTTACCTTTTTCTTTGCCTCAGCAAACTATGCAGATAGATCGTACCATGGCTCTCCTGAATATCGGTGCCCGCACTGCAAGGCGGTTTTCTGGTTTCAGGAGAGCATTCAAAGTGCTTCTTCCTGGAAAGAAAATAGGATTGTTTACAACCTCTGTTGTAAAGGTGGAAAAGTTTTCATAGACCCGTTCAAAGAGCCCCCGCCTTTATTGACTCGTTTGTTAAATTTTGATGGTGATCGTGCTTCCAAGCTTTTCCTGAGGAAAATTCGACAGTACAACTGTTTGTTTGCTTTTACATCCATGGGTGCTAATGTAGATCGGTCGCTAAAATCGAAGAAGGGTCCTGATTATTTTAAGATCTCTGGTCAAACGCATCATCGCTTGGGGTCTCTTCTGCCTGCCAAAGATGATTCTGTGCCACCTAAATACGACTCTCCTAAATATGCTGAGTTGTATATTTATGACACATCAAATGAAGTAGACAATAGAATTCGTGCCTTACATCCGGATGACAGTTCCGATAGTGGTCTGGACAAAGATGTGGTTGCTGCTTTAATAGATATGCTTAATGAACACAATCCTTTGGTTCAGCAGTTTCGCCAGGCGAGAGAGCGTCTTAAAGGAAAAGAGGTAGAGAAGGTTTCTATTAGACTTATTGCTCCTAAAAAAGGCGATGGTCCGCAGTTTAGCCTGCCTTCGACGAATGAGTTAGCTGCTTTGGTTGTTGGTGATTTTACTCCTGAGTCATCATGCCGAGATATTGTTATACAGGATACTGCGGATAGGTTGCAGCAGGTTTCGTTTTTGCATCCAGCTTTCATGTCTTTGCAGTATCCGCTTTTATTTCCGTACGCTGAGAGGGGTTTCCAGCTTGATATTCCTTATAGAGATGCCGGTGATAGAACTCGGGTTACAATGACTATGCAGGACTACTATTGTTACCTCTGTCATTATCGCTCGGACCAACCCAATCCATATTTATGCTATGCCCTTCTTTCTTCCCAGGCTGTTGTTGATGCCCGGGCATGCATTGATGAAAATCGGCTTTGGTACATACTTAGGCATCAGGATGATTTTAGATCCGAAAGTTTAGAAGGTATTACGGATTCGGTTGATGCGGGTAACAGCAGTGGGGCGGCCGTAGGTAAAAAAACTATTTTGCCTTCTAGCCATACCGGAGGTAAACGGTATTTCATGGAACACTTTCAGGATGGCCTTGCCATTTGCCGGGTCTATGGTGCGCCTACTTTGTTTGAGACCTTTACCTGCAACCCAAAATGGCCTGAGATTGCAGAGGCGTTGCTGCTGGAGCCTGGCCAGAAACCTCATGATAGGGCTGATATTATTGTAAGGGTATATAACATGAAGCTAGAGGAGCATTTAGCTGATGTTAAAGCAGGCCTTGTTTATGGACCTATCCATGCTGGTACTGTTCATCCTGCTGTTGAATGGTTGTTCCTCCTTTGTTCGTCCTTTTGTATTCTAGCCCAGGGTTGCTATTGTTTATATTCTTCTTTCAGCTGTTCTTGCGCATGATTTTTTACCCTGCCTTTTGCTCTCTTGGTGTTTTTTTTTTGTTTCTCTGTACTAACCTGTTGTTCTTTACAGTTCTTCATACAGTCGAGTTTCAGAAGAGAGGGCTGCCGCATGCTCACATCCTCATCTGGTTAGAAGGAGACAAACGCGAGGTTAGTGCTGAAACAATTGACATGATTGACGGTTTTATATGTGCTGAGATACCAGATCCTGTTCTTGATCCTCTAGGTTATGTGCTTGTGTCTGAGTTCATGATGCATGGTCCTTGTGGTGAACTAAACGATAAGTGTGTGTGTATGAAAGAAAATACTTGTTCTAAGCATTTTCCAAAGGAGTTTCGGGAAGAGACTGTTATAGATGAGTATGGGTTTGCTTTATATAGACGGCGTCGTGATGGTCGTACTGTCTATAAGAATGGGCATTATCTTGATAATAGATGGGTAGTCCCGTATAACATGGCAATGCTAAAAAAATACCAGGCCCATCTTAATGTTGAGTGGTGTAATAAGACACAGGTCATGAAGTATTTATTCAAATATGTGACCAAAGGTCCAGATTTTTCGAATGTTTACTTGCAAAGGGCGAAAGCTAATTGTTCAGTTGCTGATGGTAGTGATCCTCCTCCGGTAGATGAAGTGAACGAATATTTGCTAGCTCGGTACATTTGTGAGCAAGATGCGTTTTGGCGAATCTATGGTTATACTTTGCATGGCAAGACCCCGGCTGTTGAGCGCTTGGTTGTGCACCTTCAGAATAAAAATTGGATTAGTTTCAGTGCATCCACTAATCTTTCTAGGCTTGCTGCTTCAGATTTCCTAAAAAAAACAACACTGACTGAGTGGTTTGTGGCAAACCGAGATTACGAGGAAGGTCGGTGCCTGACTTATTGTGACTATCCCACTAAGTTCACTTGGGATGGTCAAAGTCGAAGTTGGCATCCAAGAGGTGGAGGCAAGAAAATAGGCCGTGTGTATTATGTTGGTCCAAACGCTGGTGAGCTTTACTACTTGCGAATGTTGCTTATGATTGTTAAGGGTGCTAGAAGTTTCGCTGATGTTCGCACGTTTCAAGGGACTGTGTATGGTAGTTTTAAGGAGACATGTGTTGCTCGGGGACTGTTGGGTGATGATCTTGAGTGGTATCGAGCGTTTGATGAGGCTGTGGTCTGGGGTTTTGGCCATAGGTTACGACATTTGTTTGTAACGATGCTTATACATTGTAGTGTGAAGAACGAAAAGGATTTCTTTTCCAAATACTGGGTTCATCTTGCCGATGACATACAGTACCGTATTAGGATCGCTTTGCGGAAAATGGATTACATGGTTCCTGAGACTGAGCTTAAGGATCTGCTACTTGATGAGTTGTCTAGCCTATTTGTTAAGTATGGGTCTTCGATTGCTAATTTTAATTTGCCTGGAAAAACGTCTTTGCACCCCATTAATTATGACAATAGGTTAATACGTGAGGAAATGTCTTACGATGCCGAAAAGCTTTCTGCGGTAGCAGCTACTCTTCTTCTGAAGCTAAATGCTGATCAGCGTGTTGCGTATAAAACTATTGTTGACACCGTCTTAGCAGAGAAGCCTGGGTTTTATTTTGTTTCTGGTTTTGGTGGTGCAGGAAAAACTTTTCTGTGGAATGCTATTATTGCTTATCTTCGGGGCCAGGGAAAAATTGTGCTTACTGTTGCATCTTCTGGTGTTGCGGCGTTGTTGCTTGCTGGTGGACGAACTGCTCATTCACGCTTTAAGATACCGCTCCAGGTTGATAGTAATAGTTTCTGTGATATAAAAAGGGGCACTAACCTAGCAGATCTACTAAAAGAAACCTGTCTTATAATATGGGATGAGGCTCTCATGACAAGTAGAAAATGTTTTGAAGCACTGGACAGGACATTGCGTGATGTCTTGTCAGGTGATGATCCTTTGCTTGCTGATGTCCCGTTTGGTGGTAAGGTTGTTGTTCTGGGAGGTGATCTTAGGCAGATACTTCCGGTGATTGAGGGAGGGTCTAGGCCACAGATTATCGATGCTGCCATAACACAGTCTCCCCTGTGGAAATCTGTTGTACCCTTGGTTTTGTCTATAAACATGCGCTTGTCTGTCCCTGATGCAGACTCTTCCCTGAAGGAAAGCATAGAGGTTTTTAGTAAGTGGGTTCTGGATCTTGGTGATGGAAAATTACCGATGACTAGGAGGGAAGGTGAGAGTGAGTCGACTTGGATACAAATACCAGAGGACCTGCTGATTCGTACCGATGATAACAAGATTGCTGCCATAGTTTCATCCACGTATGTTGATTTCCTTGCTAATTACCATCGAATGGACTACCTTCGTGAGCGAGCCATACTAGCACCGACTAACGATTTTGCCTTGGAAGTGAATGATTTTGTCTTGGACTTGGTACCTCAGCCTCCTCGAGAGTATTTAAGTTGTGATTCGATAGCCAATGGTTCTGATGCTGTCAATGAGGTTGATTTGTTTTATCCACCTGAAGTTTTGAATGCTATTGCTCTGATCAATTTTCCGCAGCATAAACTTGTTTTGAAGCCTGGTGTTCCTATAATGCTTCTAAGAAACTTGAGTCAGGCAAATGGTCTGTGTAATGGGACACGTCTTGTTGTCAAGGAGCTTGGCGATCGAGTTATACAGGCTGTTATCATGACAGGATCCCACATAGGAGATGTGGTCTATATTCCTAGAATTGAACTAATCTCTAATAAAACAAAGTGGCCGTTCCTATTAAAAAGACGCCAGTTCCCTGTGCGAGTATGTTACGCTATGACAATAAATAAAAGTCAGGGTCAGACACTTTCCTTTGTTGGCATATATCTTAAGCAGCCTGTTTTTTGCCATGGCCAGCTATATGTCGCGGTTTCCCGTGTAACGTCTAGAAGCGCTTTGAAACTACTTATTTTGAAAGCTGATGGGTCTTGTGGATCAGAGACCCGGAATATTGTGTTCCCTGAGATCTACGCTTCTGCTGGTTCACTTTGAGAACCCTGATTCGTATTTTGCTTGTATAGTTTGTATTAAGGTTATGCCTTCTTCTTGCTGTTCCGTGATCCTGTACATATGTTGCTGCTTTAAGATTTTCCTGTATATGTGTTTCTCTTAGAATATTTCCTGTGCATACTTTATGGCTCTTTCCTTTACGTAAGGGTTGTTTGTTTAGGATATGCTTTTGTTGGTTTGATCTAGAGATTTTGCTCCATGTTACATATTAAACCTTCCATACCATTTATCCGGGCTTTTGTGCCTTCTATGAGGTTCTTCTTGGGCATGTCTATTTTGTTTGAGCTGTTGAGAGGTGATGCATTACATCTGTGTTTCCATCTATATCCATGATATCATTCTACTTTGCCGTGCTGTGATTTTAGGTTTTTTCTGCTCTTAGCATATCATGATCTTTTGGTTTTTCCTGGTATGCAGATGGCTCAGAACCAGCAGATGGGTTTTACCCCGCTTTCTGAGCTTACCCAAGGCAACACACGCTGGTCAGTGCGTGTGTATGTGTCACGCCTATGGCACCACCGTGGTGGTACTGACAATGGACCTATTAAACATACGGACATGGTTTTTCTTGATGCTGAGGTACTTTGTCTTTTCAAATTTAATTTTTGTTTCTCTTGTTCGTGTCAGTTCATCCTGCTTTTCTCTTATGTGGCTGTTTTTTGTGCTAGGGGAATCATATGTATGCAGAGGTTCCAGAGAAGATTGTTGATCAGTTCATGGACACAATCAGGGAAGGACACATCTATGACATCAGGAAGTTCTTTGTTTTCCCAAAGAAGTATGTCTTTCGTCCGGTCGATGGAAAGGTCATGATCAAATTCACAAGATACACTTCTGTTGTCGAGAGGACCGGCCTGGACGCTCTTTTTCCATTCTGCACTTATGAGCTGACTCCTTTTGGTCAGCTTCCGAAACCTTCGGACATGCCCGAGCGATTCTCAGGTTTCCTGTGTTCCATGTTTCACACGCTCAATTTTTCTTGTCCGTGGTTGTTACCTCTTGCTCTTATTGTTTATTCCTCTTTCTGTTCTCGTAGATGTGCTTGGAGTTATTACTGGTGTTTCTGATGCGGTTCAGTACCACAGTGCAAGCAGGTCTGAGCCTTCCACAAAGAGGATAATACACATAAAAGACTTATCGTGAGTGCTTATCTTGCCTATTGTATATCTGCCCTTCTTTTTACGTCCTTCATTCTTATATGAGCTCATTTTTTCTATCTGCCCATGCAGTGGAAATCAGCTCAGTGTCATTCTGTGGGGCGAAACTGCTGCTGGTTTTGATGGTGCTGGAATTATGGAGCTTGGCAAAACTGAACCAATCATAACTATCTTTGTTGGGACACTGGTTAAGAGCTATGATGGTTAGTGTTATCTTCCTTCTTACTTTCTTTGTTACGTTCTTCTGGTTCGGTTCTACCATTGCTCTGTGGCCTGCCTGTGACTTTGTTGCCGTTACAGGTCGCAGGGGTGTTAGTGGAAGTGCTGCGTGCCGTTGGTACATCAATGAGAATCTTCCTGATATTGTCAACTTTCGTCGCGGGTATGTTGTTTTCCTTTTGGCTGTTCAGGTGGTCTGTCCGCTTTGCCTTTCCTACTTAGACTGATGATGTTTTCTTTCCGTTGGCTTATCAGACTACGTGGTCAGGTGCCAGTCATTGAGCATATCCATCTCCCTGGTCAGACAACTGCTGAGATCCAGGCGCAGGTCAACCTAGAGACTAAAACGTTGGAGGAGCTGGTTACTATTGATATATTTGAGTTCAGGGTAATTTGCGTTCTTAAGTCCCTTTTCTCTTTCAGATGATCGTGCTTTTTTCTAATATATGTTTTCGAATTCTCTAGGATGCTCGTTTTTACTGCACGGCTACCCTTGCCAAGCTGAGTCCTGGACAGCGTTGGTGGTTTTCTTCTTGCACTACTTGTCACAAGACAGCATTGCTGAGTGGTCCTGGTTATAAATGTTCAGATCCTGAGTGTCTGGGCACAGATGCGCTTCCAAGGTACATACACTGCCGCATCTTTACTTTCTTTCCTGTGATTTGATTGTTCGTTGGCATCTTCTAACTTTTTTCTCCCTCTTTCTTATTTTTCTCCCTCTTTCTTAAGGTACAAGATTTGTTTCGTGGTTACGGATGGTGACACTGAAGCTGAGTTTGTCTTCTTCGATAGAGTCGGGAGAGAGCTCCTTGGACTGCCCCTGATCACTCTCTTGCGCCACGGTCATGCGCCTGGTGCGACTCTGGCACAAGTTCTTGAGGCTGCACGTGGAGATGATTCTGTTCCAAAGGAGATCACTTCTGTACTCTCGCGACAGTTCCGCTTTGTTGTCTCGATCTCTAACAAGATCTATGGTACCGAGGATGGCAACTTGTCCTTCCAGGTGCATAGGATTGAGGCACCTGTTGGCAAGCAGCCACAGTCCTCTGTGTTTTACCGTGCCTCTACATCTGCGAGTGGCTCTGGCCCAGGCAGTTCTTCCAGCACTGTTCTTATGCCCGTGGACCAGCCCTCTGAGATCCCTCTGAAATCTGTTTCACCTGATCTCACGGCTCATGATAACCTCTCTCCACAGGTACAACCTGCAATTTTTGTTGATCTGTCATATAGATGGTTACTTCTGTACCTCAAGCTGTTTGGGTTTGTTCACTATGTCATTGTTTTTGTGATTTTGCTAAGTACATCGTTTGTATTTTACCATACCTACTTTATACATTACAGTGCTGGTTATATTTGTTCATTAGGGTCGACTTTTCATACCCTTGCAGAGCACTCCTCCTTCCGTTACAAAGCCACCGCTAGCTGGTGCTTTGCCAGCTGTTATTGAAAGCAATGTTCGACGCAACCTGTTTCCTCCGCTGGTAACTCTCGTGTAGACTATGTCTTCCAAACCGTACGGTCAAAGGACACCTAGGTTGTAAGCTCCGGATGGGTCATACTTTGTGGATGTATTTTGGTAGTGACATCGCTCGTCTGTTTGCAGATTGCTGGCCCTGGTACTGATGTTGTCCATGAGAAGGTTTCGCTGCCCGTGGGTGAAGGTCTGCTTACGAGTGCTGCAGAAGATGTTGCGCACGGGTAGCTTTCTTGATTGTGAAATATTTTCCCTGTTTAGATCTGCTCGCTTTTGGTTTCTTGCTAACAATACCATAGCCTAACCTCTTGCTTTGTAAATTTCGTCTGTAGGACTGAAATGGTTGAACAGGATGCCGTGCTGACTTCACAGGACAAGAAGAAGCAGAGGTATGATCTTACCACTGTAATATTCCCCGAAAAAGGAGGTGCAATCTTAGACCTATATTACATTCTATACATTCAAATGAATGTTATCTTTATGTTCCATTAAATTTTATCCTCGTGGATAATTGCATATTTGGGAGCATCCACTGTAGAAAATGTCCAAAAAATTGTGTAGAGTGAATTAATCATTGAGGCGAACTGGCAGCATGCGGATCCTTAAAATTGACCACTTACAAGAAGCATCATTCATTCTATACATATTTATTCAGCTTTCATCGTATACCAAAATTGATGTTTATTGCTGTCATTGACCTTTGGTGCAGGGCTAAGGTCTCTACGCCGGTGGGTGCTTCCCTCCCGGTGGTTAAGAAAAGCAAGAAGTAGAGCCCTTTATAGAGGTATAGAGAGCCCCATGTCTACATGTTTTTCGTACTTTGTGTACAACGATGGGTCTGTCGTAATCTGTTTTCCTTATGATCAGGGTTCTCTCTTTTGGTGTACAAACTTTTGGTGAGTTTGATTATCTACTAGAGCTATGGACTTCTGCTAGGTCGAACGGCCAGCTGCTTGTAGCTCCGGCTCGCAGAACCAGTGCGTGCAATCCCAAGTGATTGCTACGATCTTGAACGGCTGCTCCTTGGTGATGTCCTCATGGTCTTTTGCTCTGTTTGGTTTCTTGCGATTTGCATTCGCATGCTACCATTAGACTCTGTCCTTGCAGAGATGGATGTCAAGATCAGGATAGGTTGATATAGTTCTACTTCTTCCTTGATTACTTGATGGTTGAAGGGTTCTATTCATGTTTACTCTCTTTTCGTGATTACAGGTGCATGTTTGATGAGGCTATCACCTCGCTCCGGCTTGAAGTGAATTGCAGTATCAGCTACCTGTCCATAATATCTAGATGTTCTCCTACGCCTTTTATTGAAGTACTTCTGTTTGTTTATCACTATAACTTGTATTATCGAACAGTTTACTGTCGTACTTGTTAGCTCTTATGCAACCTACTACATGTAAATTGCGTTTTCGCTCTGCGCATCTGTCGTGTTTCTGTATAAGCCTATTATATATCTGTGGCTGGTCATCTGCCATTGCTATAATTGTCTTCCCATTGTCGTTTTATGTTATGTGAGCCTGCTACCTTTGCCTAATCAGTGCTGCGGCAGCGCGTCGTTGATACATGTGAGGCTTAGCTTGGATTAGCCAATAGGTTTGCACGTGTTTCCATTGTCCTTTATAAATGTTGTATGTTTGCGTGCGCACCCACTGCTTCTTCATTGCTTAGAACATCTCCACTCGCGGCCCCCGAATAGGCGCCGGCACTGCCATATGGGTCCCGCTGGTAGAGAATCCTCTATTTGGGGATATTGTTTCCACACCGGCACCCCCATATGGCAGGTAAAAAGTTCAAACGTATAATGACATTTTGAAAATGATATTCATACGAAATTCAAATGAAACTTATACAAAAACTTACTCGAATTTAAACTAAAAACTAAAAAAACAAGTGGTAGTGTGCGTCAAAGGCGGTGAAGTCGAGGTTGTCGCTGGATGTCTCAAAGGACCGGTTGTCGTCGTCGTCCTCCTCTTCCTCCTTTGGCGCCGTCGGCTCCGGCGAGGTCGACGAAGTTGGCACCATGGTCCTCGGTGGACCACACCGCCGCCTGCCGCGAGTCTATTGTCATCTGCTGATAGTCCTTATCGACGGAGCGGCTGGCGATGAAGTTCTGGTCGAGGAACTCCTCTAGGTCGTCGCCGCCACTGAGGGCCACCTGCGCCTCCACATCCTTCTCCTACCATTGCTTCTTCGCCGATGGAAGTGGTGGCTTGGCCGCGGTGTCCTCCTTGACGCGGACGCGATCGAGCGCGTGCGGTCGCCGGCTGCTGACGATTCTGTGCGCGAGCTCCTGGACGTCGTCGTCCTTGCCGGCGCGCTCTGCAGAGGTGGCGCCTCCGGCGCCATGCACTCCACCTACGAGAAGTAAAGTGGGACGCGCGGCGGGTCCACACTGTTGCAGCGTGGTGTTAACGCCGCTGCCGTGCCACTAGGCACAACAACCAGCGTTGTTGAAATGGCCGTTCACACGGCCGCCCGCTATGCGAGCTCGATGGCACGCTCATCTTCAAATCGCCGCCGCCACACCGGGTTGTTGAGCGCGTTCGCCGGCAGGTTCCTCTCCGTCGGCATCATACGCTTCCGACACTCGTTGTTGAGGGTGTTCATCTCTGGTCCTGCCGCTGGCGGCGGTGGCACGGCGAAGCCGACGTTGGAAGCGTGCCACCCGTTCGGCAGCTTGTACTGTACTAGCAACGCAACAATTGATTCAGTCTGTGTCTTTGTCTTTATAGATGCTCTGACTAATTTAGTCTGTGCATCATCTTATATCTTTCTGTAGACGCCAGGAAGACCGTGATTGAGATAGACACCTAGATCCTTACCTTCTTCTTCGGGTCCGTGCCCACGGCGGTGGCGCTTAGGGTTTAGGGATCCTTCTTCTTCGGGTCCGTGCCCGTAGTGGTGGCGCTTAAGGTTTAGGGTTTACGCGGTGACAACCTTCTTTTTCCTGCCTTTGGGGTCGGCGATGGCCGACGCGATCTCTTTGGGGGCCTCGGCGAAGGTGTACACGGAGAAGACGCATCGACACTGGATCACTGCCACGCGGGCCAGACGCAACAGACGCAACGTCCGCCAAACGCGAGCGGACACTTTGCACATCCACGCAACGTCCGCAGAGATGCATTCGAGGCGCATATTTGGGTCAGGTTCGCGTCGTCGCGGACAGCCCGATCACTTTGCGTCGATCCGCTGGAGGTAGTACCAGACGTATTTTTTTTTTTGCCCGGCGGACCGTTGGAGATGCCCTAAACTGATAAAATTGATTTAGGTGGTGCCACCGGATGTGTCTTAGTTTTCATAGGCTGGCTGACGGCATGAGGCCCAGGTCCGTGCGTGCCGCTCCGCGCTTCGTCGCCGGGTACGGTGCCTGCGTCGTCGCCGGCCATGTGATGTCCCACTGTTCTGGTGCCGAAACAAAAAAATTGCCTCGCGCCATGATTGTGCACCTCTGCAGAGGGTAGCGATGAGATTCCGCGTGCGCCTCTGCACGGCAGAGTCGATGTGCTACGCCATGGTTCGTCGCCGGGTACGGTGCCACGCCGCGCTCTTTGCCCCTACCTTCCCCTTATCCCTTCGTCCGCCCTCTTTTCTTTCCCCACCTTATTGCTCCTCCTGTTTCTGCTGTGCCGTCTCCTATTTCCTCTTTCCACACAGCTTATTTTGCCCGCTAGATCTACTTTGTCTTGCTGGTACCGGAAGATCGGCTTCTGCATATGATTTAGCTGGGTGAGGTGCCGCGAAAATAAATTCGTTTTACCTCTTCCCTTTTCTTTGTGCCTACGATTTTACTGCTTAATGTCTTTATCTCAGGTATCATTGTTGCTTGATTGTTCTTGCAGAGAAAAAGGATATTCCTGAGCTTCTCTGTAGGTGCGTGTGCTTTATCATCTTGTTTTTGTCTTTTTTACTTTCTTGGTGTGTACATTCTGTGCTACTTTGTTGCTGCATTATGTTAATTGGGGATAGATACATATCTAAGTATATATTTTGGAACATGTTCTCTTGACAAAACTAATTAACTTTTTAATAAGGCTTATGCTTTGCAGCAGAGGTAGAGTTATACTGTTCTTTCTTGCTCTTGTTGGTTATTATGTAGCTATGCTTTGTCCTTCGTGCATTTACGAGTACTTTGTACTTGCTAATTATTTGTACTCTCTGAGCTAGATGGAGTGCAGGATGATTTCACGGTTACTTACAGGTCATCGTGACCAATGCATATCTGTCCGAGCATCTCGTCTTTGGTACTATCGTGGTGGTCTCGACACCGGCGAGATCAAAGAAATTCGCATGGTTCTTATTGATGGACAGGTCAGAAAATATTAGCTATCTATCGTTGTATTTTGATACGTCCGAATAGACCATAAATGTACCATATAACTTTGGTTACCCATGTGCCATTTTGTTTCCTTCTTTCATGCCTTGTTGTATTGGTTTTTATTTCAGGGTGACTCCATATATGCAACTGTGCCTGGGAATCTTATTGCTACATACATCAGCATTATACATGAAACAGGTGTCTACAAATTCGGTCGGTTTAGGGTCTCTCCTCACCCACAAATTATGAATCCAGTTGAAAATCCATTGGCTATCACGTTTACGGCGGTGACAGTTGTTCAGCCGGTCCTAGGTCCTGTTGAGATGCTCCCAGAGTGGGCATACAGTCTAACATCAATTGGGGATATTCCTGAACCTCACGACACCCCTCCACGTCTTGTAGGTATGGTGGTTCGTTATGTCTTGATGCTTCTATCCATGCTTATGGTTCTTTCGGTGATTATTCATTGCATGTTAATAGATGTCATTGGAGTTATTCGTGCTATCTCACCTATTGTCATCTCCGAGGTGAATGGGACAAATATTCCAGTCAGTAGGCGATGTGTGATTCTTGCTGATAGTAGGTATTGCTTCTTATGGGTCAGATGTAATTTATCTCAAGGTACGTAGCGTGCTTGGGATAATTTTTTTGGGCTTACACCATTTTATTCTATCTGTAGTGGCCATGAAATAAAGATCAATTTGTTCGGTGATGCTGCTTTTCGGTTCAATGCACAAGTTATTCATTACCATGGCCAGGAAGAATTAGGAATTGCTGTTTTTGTTGGCATGACAGTGCATTCGCGTGATGGTAACCTGTCTCTTTCTGTTATACCTATTTTGCTGTGTCCATGCACCTTTTGGAACCTCGATCTTCTAAGTGAAGCATGTTATTTTGCTGGGAATAGGCATTAGTGAGTTGGCAGGTGCGTCGGCATGTAGGTGGTATATCAATGTGGATATACCAGAAATTAATATTCTGCGCGCCGAGTATGTATATCCAACACATTAGTTTTCAGTACCATTCCCTCCCTCTTGGCTCACTGTCTCTGATTACCTATATGTGAACAGGCTTATGCCCACGTTTGAACCCATTGCACAACTGCCTGCCCCTGATCAGATAATTCGAAGGGAGCAGGTCGATGGTTTTTATCCAACCAGAGCCCTGGCTACGCTGCTGAACCATGATTTCTACCAGAATAAGGTCTTGCCCATTCTCTGATCTGGTAGTAACCCGTGTGCATTCGGTGGTTCTGGAAAACTCACTACTGTTTGTGCTGTATCGTTGTTTCAGGATGGAATGTTCAGGTGCACTGTCCAGATTTCGGGGTTGACGCCTGGCCGGCCATGGTGGTTCCTCTCCTGTACACGTTGCAGGCGAGAGTCTGTGCCCAATCCTTCTTCGTCTGCGCAGCCGGGCGGGAACACATGCTCAGACATTGGATGCGGTTCGACAGAGGCAACTATGCAGTAAGCAGAGCATCTGCTTGGCTTTTTTTTTCGTTGTTCTTCTGTCTCAACATAGCAGTATGTAGTGACTGATGCTATTTTCTGCTAACTAGGTATCGGCTACATGTACTTGCTTCAGACATGACAGGGGAAGCCGAATTTAACTTGTTTGGTAGGATCGCTCGAAGTGTCATTGCTACTCCCGTTCATCAGGTTGTGTTCAATAACTATCAAGGTCCTGCTCCAATTATCAATCTAGCTGTTGCAGCTTCCCAGATCATACACACGCCCCCTGAAATAACTGCTGCTTTCAACGCACCGTTCAAGTTTTTCGTGTACGTGGGCAGCGCCAATTTCGAAGGGAACAGGGCTTCTTTCCCAGTTCTTGCAGTCGAACGCCTCTAACCGGTTGAATGAGCTATGGATGACCAGAGGTTTCAGTCCATCCTGGACAGACCATGTCTACTTGTAGTATAAATAAATTACTGAACAAGTAGTTAGGTGGTGTCTGCTTATTTGTAATATATATTGCTGAACAGGTGGTCAGGTCCCGTGTATTTTCTGCTGTTCAAACCATCCTCAGGTTTGCGTTACAGCTTATCTTATGTTATAATCGAAGATTATAAGTATTGTCTTATGGTGCCTAAGATTGCTAATATGGTTTGGCCATTTTAAATGGCCCATGCTGTTTGTGTATCACGTGTAAAGCTCTCTGTAGGCTTCGTGATGTACATTACCTGGTTTGTGAGCTTTGGGCCAATTATCGTGGTCTGGAAGATGATCTTTACTATCATCGACCAAAATGAAGTGATAATTGTCTTTTTACAGAAAATTGCATCGGGACATCATCCCGCCAGGCAAAATCACCAATTCGATGTTGATTGTAGTGTTTCTTCATGCTTGGTGTTTTAGATGATAACCAAGAAAAACATAAATAACTGTTCAGCAGACAAGATCTGGAGACAAGCACCTCGAGGGAACATGCTAGGATTCTTTCTGTTTGTTTTATATTTTCAATTCCGACTCATCGTATGCCAGTACAACAATCTCATTAACAAATGTGTTTTCTGCCGGTAGCAACCTTCAGAGGCACACGTTCATATGGCAGAGACGCTTGAGAATTTTTCCTGTTCGTTCCTCTATCGCGTGGATACAATGTTATGGACAAGAAGAAGGCCATACACAGATGCAGATTGTGGGTCGAATGGGCCGCGGCCCATTTAAGGTTCCGGGAAAAAGCTAGAGAGTTTGGTTTGTACGTTCAGGTTGTGGGCCAGTTAGGCTTTTGGGCCTCTTAGTTCTACCCTTCTTCCTATCGTCACCTACCAGCACCAAGAACCGGTCTCCTTCCTCCGCGCATTGAGATCTCCCTCGCCGCCATCGTCCCTTTTTGGCACGCGCCGGCCGCGATACCGGTCGCTGCCCGGCCACGATTCCCTGGTCCTAACACCTCATCCTGTTATATTCGTTTTCTCTACGACTAATCAGAACTCCAATAGTTAGGCCAGGACAGAAGCTCCAGAAGGTATGGTCCCTCCTAGCGAATTGCCCTCCGTCGATCTGCCCAGCATATTGTTTCTTTTGTTCTATTGCTGCGGATAAAACTATTATTACAGGGTCGGTTCCTGCTTGCACACGTTTTTCGAAATAATATGGCAAATAGTGTTACTGGTAAATCCGTTCTGCTGGTGTGTGCAGTTCATGACTGTCGATGTCGGTCACCCGACCGTGAGCTTGGTGCTAGCTGCTGCTTACATGATTTAGGCTATAGCTGTTCCAGTCAACTTACAAACCATCTTTAGTTCTAACTCGTGGTATGCTACAGGCTGCATGGATCATGGTAGTCTTTCTAGCATACAGCTTGGTTTGTGTCATCGGGCTATTCATGTTCGACTGTCTCGATTGTGGGAATATCGTGGTGGTATTGGCCATGGTTCTGTCAAACTACTTCACATGGTTCTCAGTGATCGGCAGGTTAGTGTGTTCTAACTATCAGGTTATTTTTCCGCCTGCAATAAAATTAGTTACAATACGGGTTTCTCTTACACCAGGGAAACCATATAACTGCGTTGGTTCCAACAACTGTTATTGCCGTTCACGTGGGCAGCTTGCACGAGGGCTTAACTTGTGCATTAACCCACTATCTTGTGGCGCCCCGGCTACCCGTGCTAAACATGGTCGATGTGCCGCTGATGATTCAATTTACCAATACCACCACTGTCCACCCATTGTCCGCTTCAAAAGGCATCTTTTGCAGATGGATTTACAATCTAACACCGGTTACTGAACTGCCTCCGCCAAGTGATACTCCTGCATGCTTTGTTGGTACTCTCGCTTTTGGCGTTCTGTTTTTAGATCTGATTAACATGAGGTTCTTCTGCTTGACCACTCCCATTTTTCTCGCAGATGTGCTTGGTTTCATTATCGGTGTCTCTCCTGTTGTTTCGTACAGCTTACCCAGGGTTTTTGGAACAGTCAGGAAAAGACACGTTCTCCTCTTAGGTTCTAAGTGCGCGGTTCTACTCATCTTGTTTATACTGTCTCTGCGTTTCTATATGAAATGACAAATTATGCTGCGGCACATCCTTTCTTTTCCCTCTTTATAGGGACCATGAGATCGTGATCACATTATGGGGAGATGCTGCTGATCGTTTTGATGCTGAAAATATATATTCTCTAGGACAAACAGACATGGTTGCTGCTATTTTTGTTGGGACCACTGTTCGTGTCTACGATGGTATGTTGGTTGTTCTGCATTCTGACTTAAATATATAATCCATGGTTAATTTCTGCCTTCTGCTCATATGTTATTATCTTTTAGGGTCCAAGCAGTTGGCTGGAGGAGCTGCATGTAGATGGTACATGGATGAGGATATACCAGATATAGTTGCATTTCGATCGAGGTCAATATGATGCTTATATGCATTATGCATGTCGTTTTTCTGGCCTACAGCATGTGAAATCATTTTCTTTTCTTACCAGTTACCTTGCCCCTTTTAAACCCATCGCTTTGCTACCTATCCCTGGCGAGACAAACTTACATCAACAAACTGCAGTTCCTACTAGAAGAATCCCTTTGGCTCATTTACTAAATTTCAATTCCTATGAGAAAAAGGTAGCACTGCTCTTATGTTGCGCATATTTATAGGTAACACACACACCGCAGGATTTGTCAGTCTAATATCATATATGCTTGTTTTGTTTTAAAAGGAATCGCAGTTCCGATGTACCGTCAGAATAACCAAGCTTGCGTCGGGGTTGCGATGGTGGGCCACCTGCTGCACAAGGTGTGGTAACTTCGCGGTGCCTGCTACATCATCATCTACGCAACCAGATATCTACAGTTGTTCGCGTTCTGCTTGTCCATCTACATCCGCAACCGTTAGGTAATTCTTGTGGATATAATCTACTCTAGCTTCCAGTGCCTTGTAATGTGGATTCGTCATAATGATTTGTATTGCTGTAACTCCTCTTCCCCTGTTAGGTTCCGTTTGTGCTTGATCGGTCGAGACACGACAGGAGAAGCTGAGTTCGTAGTCTGCGGAAATACTGCTGAAACCATTGTTGGCCTATCGGTTTACGAGATCATCAAGAACAATCGGCATGCTGATTCTTCAGTCATCAACGCGGCCGTTGCGGCGTCGCAAATCAGGCACATTCCAGCCGAATTTGGTCATCTTACTTCTATGCTGTGCAGATTTGTTGTCAACGTATCGGCAAAAAGCTTTTGTGGCACATGGCCATCTTTCATGGTCAGTTCGATTGAGAGCCATGAGCCTGCTCCTGTAACGTCTCCTTTACCACAGGCGGTTGTGCTTTCATGAGTTTTTGCCATTGTAGGCTGACAGGCTGCTCGAAGTTTCTTTAAGTTAATTACCTGCTGAGTTGCTATCTTCTTTAAGAGCCTTGGTTGTACTCCTAAGGTGTTTGTAAATCCAGTATTGTAGGGGTCTCACTTGTGTAATTCACCAGATTTGATGTCGTGATTTATACATCATGTCAATCACCCATTTATTTGTCAGTGCGCTAGGTATGTCAGTATAACTGAAGAAGGAAAATGATCCTTATAGTAGATAATTTTGGTGATATATCTAAGAGAGAGGATTTTTTTTTGTGAAACTCCTTATTTTTAACAACGTTTTTTTACGCAGACGCCATGACAAGTTTCTGACAGTTGGCGTGCACGCGTGCGTGGCGTTCATAGTGCGCGACAGTCGACACAACAACTTTGGCGCGTGGGATGGCGCAAAAGCGCGAGCATGGCAAAATTTTTTTTTTGCGCCGGTCGTTTATTTAGGCGCGCCTGTTTGAGGCCCTGGTTAAGAGCATCTCCAGTCGCGTCCCCTCAAATCGTCCCCCAAACCGCGCCGGATTGATCGTTTGGGGGACGTGTTTTGTTCGTGCCGCGTTTGGGGGACGTCGCTCCCCAGCCGCGTCCCCAAAGCCAAACATTTAAAATACTTTTCTTAACACATAACCATTTATCAAATGTAGCATATGAATAAAAATGTTTGCGAGGATTGTTTTCAAATTAAATTACAACAAACAAGTAAACAAATATAATAAATATGGCTGCTACATCAATCAAGGTGTATTTCCTTTGATCCTCCACAAATGCTCAACGAGATCAGCTTGAAGTTGATCATGAACATTGCTGTCATGGATAGCAAAATCTGCAGAGCAACTCCGCAAGAGGGCCTTGACACTCATAGGGACCAACATGTGACCTAGCATGATTCTTCATCCTCGCCGTCCATGGCTAAAGCAAAATCAATGGTTAAAATTGCGAGCGAGCGACGCAACAAACAAGCCAATCGCGCCTACAGCAAGGCGTCGAGCACCTTCGTGCGGAGGTGGGGCGGATTTGTGTTCGGGAGCGGCCAGCGGCAGGCCGCGGAGGCCACGCGACAACGGTGCGGACTCTCAGCTGAGATCGACGCCCAAACGGCCGGAAAATCCGGCGGCGCGGTGGGTGGGAGGCGCGGGAAGGAAGGAGCGACGAAAAAGCGCGAACCAACGGTTTATGCAAATAGTCGCCGACATGTGGGAGCCCGCTCGCTTTTCGTTGTCCGGCGTTCCGGTGCGTCCCTGTGGGACGGGAACGGGTTCGAACGCCGGACACCATATGGGCCAGACAAAATGCTTTGGAGGACGCTGAACGTATTTCAAATTTCTGGGAGACGCGACTGGAGATGCTGTAAGAATTGTCGCCGCCCCCGCGCGGGCCGCGCGTACGTGCCGCTCGGGCCTTCGTCGCCGGGTACACGTTTCCGACGCCGCCGGCCATGATTAGTGCCCACTGCTTATCCATGGGAAGACAAGGATTTTCCACTACGCCGTGCTATTCGGATTCATCGGAGGGTACAGCCGAGATTTCGCGTGTGCCTCTGCACGGCATGGTCAATGTGCTGCGCCGTGGTTCGTCCCCAGGTACGGTTCGACGATGCCTTCCATACCCTTACCCTTCCCATATTGTTTTCTGCTCCCTCTCTCCTTCGCCGCTCTTGCTTGTCCTCTCGTTTCTACTGCAACTGTTCTTATCTTCTTTTCCCCCCAACTGCTCATTCGTCCGCTAGATCTGCTCCGTCTCACTATTATAACAACGATGGCTTCTACCCAGGCCATTTCTACTTGAGGTGATGCAGAGGAGAGTACAGTTTGCCTTTGCCCATGGTGTTCTGGTTATGAATCTAATGCCTATTACTCTTTCCACAGGTATTGGTGCTGCCTGCTTTTTCTTCACAAAACCAAAATCTTCTTCACTTTCCTGTTGGGTAAGTGCTCCTCATCCTTTATGTTCTTGGCCTGTTCAACTACCTGCTTCCAAGATCTGTACTGCTTGGTTGCTGCAGCATATTAGCTCAGGGTAGCTAGATCTACAAACAAAATCTATTGAGGCCATGGCAAAGTTAAAGATATGTGCTGCATTGGAAAATTGGTTCCTTTTGTACTAAATTCAGACACTGCCATGCCTGGTCCTTTAGCTTTATGTATTAAAATGGCTCTTTATCCTAGCCACCAATTTTGATTTTTCCCCTCCTTAGGTTCTTCTCTCAAAACAAAACTTGACTCTGATTGTGTCATCGTCAACAAAGAGCACGCCTTTGAAGATGAGCGTTGATAGTGGTATTGAAGATTACTCCGTAGGGTCTGCTTCGTCGATTAACAACAAGGTGCAACCCTGGACTTCCATATGCTCCTTCCATCTCAGAAAAGAAGGCCATTTTCACCATTAGTAAGATTAGAGGGTCAACTAGATATACATGATTCAACATACTAGAGGTAACTATTACTGTGTAAGCAATGTGCAGAAAAGTAATCAGAATAGATGCTGACCTAAAACATTTTATACATACACGCCCTGTTACAGTGAAACCCCTTAAAATCAACAAGACATAATATATACTGTTTTGATTAGTATTCAGGTATATTAGCTATTGTTCGCTTTCATTATAGCTGACCATCTCTCTGCCAATGATTCATGCTACAGAATGTTCGAATACTTGTGACGATTCCAGGAGCAATGATGCTTGATCACATGCTGATGCAGCTTGGACTTCCACCAGCTGAATACCAGCACAAGCTATATGGAGACAACAAGACATGTGTGTCTGTTACTTTCAACACATCTAAAGTTCTCTTTCAAGGTTCCCTTGTCCCCACGACTATATCAGGTATCAGGAGCATAGACGTCGTTGTAGCTCACCACACAGCAGCTGTCGCAGCCATAAGGTGCCTGGAAAGTGCAGCTAACCTGGTGATCAAGGATTTAAACTACGGTCGATTAATGCAGCTACAGAAAGAGAACAAAAAACTGAAGACTGAACTCAAAAAGGCAAAATTTAAAAGCACAAGACTGGGTAGAGGTTGGTTCCTATCTGTTAGACACATGAGATCCTTTGCTTATCAGTTTCATAACATGGCAATATTAGGCTACTTTGGGGGACAGGAGGTAATACATGATGATGTAAAGGCAGCTTTCTCAAACATAAATAACACTGCGCAAATGCTGAAGGAACGAAGCGCTAGCCTACAGACCAAGCTGGACGAAGTTAGAAAAGCCCCTTAGATGAAAAAGATCGGGTGTCATGGCTATGATCTTTTGTAATATAGTCCTTAGAACTGCTGAACAGAAAACAATGGATTGCCCTTAAGGCTGCAGCTAACCAATTTAGCTCTTTTGTTGTATGTAATGGTAGTATATTCTTCGGTCTATCAACATGTGTAGAGGACAACTCTTATTAGTATGTTCTAATGACCTCTTAATATAATGTACTATGCTTATGTATGCCCCTTCTACTATATTACAGCATTGTTCCCTCTAATTTTGTTCTTTCACAGGGTATCTTCATTCCTACTTACTCGCCTCACTTTCTCATGATAATAGAATATTGTGAGAAGAAATGGCGGTGGGGAGTGGCCTCTCCCTGACCGGCAGGGGAACATCGGTAGACGGCCGCCTCTCCCTGGCCAGGAGAATGGCGGCGGGTGATGGCCTCTCCCTAGCCTGTAATGGAATAGTGGTGGGCGGTGCCCCCTCCTTGGCCGGGAGGGGAACGGCGGCGAGCGGTGGCCTCTCCCTTGCTAACTTCAAATCGACCTTTTCCTGCCCTCTCCCTTCCACTATGCAGCTCGATTCCACGGTTTGCGCATCCAAACATGAAATAGAATTGGATGCCACCTTTTGATTTCAGCAATTGTTCCTTCTTATTTTGTTCTGTCAAAACGTGTCTTCATTTTCTGCTTGCTCGCCGTAGGCGGGCAAGCGCGCGGCAAGCCGCGCGTTCCTATCTAGTTGAAAGAAACCAGGCGCGCGGGCGCCAGGGAGGAGGACCCCTTTAACTGTCATCGTCCATAGACTGGGGCCTCAATCGCTAGCCTTAATCTCGGCCAAAGTTCATTTTAGAATACGTTTGCACCCCGTTGTCTATAGGATCTTTTGCTTCAACAAAGACGTAGTCCAACCACTGAACCATGAACCATGGACCTCACCCGTCCGGTTTTGTAAACAATGGATACACTATGCCGACAAGAAATGGATTTAGGGTGGTTTTTTTTTAGAATAGCACGAATTCAATCAGCGCACGAGCACGAAGATGGAATGGACGCACATCTTGGTTTTTGTTTGCACGATGTGGTATGCATGTGTGCCAACGCATCCTGCATGTGCGTTGACCGGCGGTGGAGTTGTGCCGCAACGTGCAAACTGCTCGAACAATCATCAATGGATTAAGCCGCGGCCACCATCTTCATCAATATGTCGTTGAACGTGTCGACCGGCCCCGGTGCGCACCAATGGCGGCAATCGACGTTCGCCACCGTCTCCGGCACTTGGCGGCCGGCGAACGCGTTCCTGAAGATGTATATGCCCGGGTGGCCGTCGGGCCGCATGGACGCCAGCCTCGTCACGTCCAGCACCTCGAACCGTAGCCCCGGCTTCCGCCTATGGGCCGCCGCGGCCGCCGCCTCATCAAGCACGGCCTTCCTCATCTCGGCCTCCGCGCCGGACACCTCCGCCTCCCACTCCTCGTACGGCTTCTGGCGCGAGCACGCGTCGCGGTGGTTCGGTCCGTACCTGGCGTCGAAGTGCGCCGGCGAGATGGTCGCCACCACCACGAGCTTGTCCGTGGTCGACTTGGCGTTCACGTACTCGAGCGTTCTCCGCATCGCCGTGCGGTGCACCCCGAGGTACCCGCCGCCGATGTCGGTCCGGTTCACCTCCGGACGGGAGACCACCCCGGAGATCACGCCGTCGTCGTAGTACACTGCAGGGCGGGGGAACCAGTGCCCGACCGAGATCACCATGACGTCCATGGCGTCCAGGTCCGCCGTCCACGGCTCGGTGAGCGCGTCCAGGATCACCGTCTCCTGCGTCATGGCGTAGTGCGCCGAGGGTACCAGGAACGGCGACCAGTACGTGGAGATGTTGACGTTGTGCGGCGCCGGGAAGACCCACCGCCAGAACTTGCGCCCGAGGCGCTCCTCGTACTGGTGCACCGTCTCCGGCCGGGAGAAGGTGGAGAGGATGCAGACCAGGGACTCCGCCTGGGTTCGCGCGATCGAGTCCCCTACAAAAGCCAGGTGCTTGCCCCGGACAGCATGGAGGAACTCCGCTGGGTCGAGCGCCGAGAGGTTGCAGCCCGCCGGCTGCCACCGCCAGTGCAGATACCCGTTGTCCGGCTTGCCGTTAACCACGCACTTCTGCGCTTGCCTCATGTCGCAGTTCTCGCTGTCGTACCGCCGACCGGCAACGCTCTCATCCCACACCACACCCACTTCCCGTTGCTGTAGTCGCATTGTAGCCAAGCTGGCCGGAGGAATCACAAACGGAAGAAATGGAGGTTAATTAGCTAACCATTATTCACTAGCATACCAGCAACATGGCCATTGCTTCCTGGGCCCTTAGGAAAATTCCGCGCACGGGAGCGCGTTTTACCTGGTCTAGTCACCAACTCAATCCAGTGAGATCTGCCCTCGACCGAGTGTTCGTGCCTGCATCCTTTGAATTCATCTTTCCGCTCTGTTCGTTGGCCGCTGAGACCAGCCTTGGTTCCGATCATACGTCGCTTGTTTTTGACACGGGGGAGGGCTTCCCCGTCCGTTCTAACCGTTTCTTCTTTGAGACTAGCTGGTTCGAGCACCCTGATTTTGTCCCGCTGGTCCAGCAGACCTGGGAGAGGTTGCTGACCAAGGTAGGTGGCCGTGACATCATTGACTGGTGGTCCTTCATGGCCGGGGGCCTAAGGCAGTACTTCAGGGGCTGGAACCAGAACCTTGGTAGGGACACCAAGGCCGCGAAAAACGTCTTGCTGAACCAGATTGCGCAGCTGGATGTGCTTGCTGACACCTCTGGTCTTGATGAGGACGCCTGGGCCTCAAGGTATCACTTGGAAGAGCAACTACTGCATATTTACAGAGTAGAAGAGGAGCACTGGCGGCAGCGTGGCAGAGTCAGGTGGGCTCTACAGGGAGACGCGAACACAGCCTACTTCCATGCTGTCGCCAATGAGAGGAGGAGAAAATGTAATATCTCTGCTCTAATCACGGACAACGGAACGATCACGGATCCTAAGCTCATCCAACAACACGTTTATGAGTTCTATAGGAACTTGCTTGGCTCGTCAACCCCAAGGGTGTGTGGGCTGGCGTCGTCCACTTGGGAAAGGGACGATAGGGTCACAGAGGACGAGAATGTGGCTCTAGCCTACACCTTCTTTGAATCTGAACTAAAAGCCATAGTCAAGGAAATGAAGACTGACACTGCCCTGGGCTCGGACAGCTTCCCTGTTGCCTTCTTTAAGAAATTCTGGCCGCAGGTCAAGCTTGGTATCTTGCACATTCTCAATGACTTTGTGCTGGGGTGCATCGACATTGCGCGGCTCAACTTTGGCATCCTTTCCCTGATCCCGAAAGTGCCTGGAGCGGACCAAATAACGCAGTTTAGACCAATTGCCCTGATTAACGTAATCTTCAAGATCATCTCCAAAGCGTACGCCTCCAGGCTGGATCCGATAGCTAATAGGATTCTATCCCCAAATCAAACGGCATTTATCAAGGGCAGGAACATTCTTGACGGCCCGCTGGCCCTCATGGAGATTATTCATGACGTTCGGAAGAGAAAGCACAATGGGGTGCTCCTCAAGCTTGATTTCGAGAAAGCCTATGACAGGGTCAACTGGGATTTCCTGGGGGAAGTCCTACGTTGCAAAGGCTTTGATGAAGGTTACATTCACAGGATCACCCAACTTGTCTCCGGGGGACAAACCGCTATCTCGATCAACGGAGAAGTGGGGCCGTTTTTTAGAAATAAGAGAGGGGTTCGACAGGGAGACCCCCTTTCCCCTCTGCTCTTCAACTTCATTGGTGAGGCCCTGTCTGGAATCCTTTCTACTGCGGCCAAGGCCGGGCACATCCACGGGCTTGTCCCGCATCTGCTGCCTGGGGGCATCACCCATCTTCAGTACGCCGACGACACGCTCATCCTCATCCAGGGTTCGGATGAGGATATTGCGAACCTTAAATTTCTCCTTATGTGTTTTGAGGACATGTCAGGTCTTAAGATCAACTACCACAAGAGTGAGGTTTTTGTGATGGGTCAGCGCTTTGGAGAGCGAACAACTATTGCTGACAAGTTAAACTGCAAGCTCGGTTCCTTCCCCTTCATCTATCTGGGGTTGCCAATCTCTGACAGGAAGCTCACCCTTGAGCAATGGTTTTTCTTGGTTAGGAAGCTCGCCAACAAAATTGAACCCTGGTTGGGAAGATTGATGTCCTCAGGGGGGCGACTCATTCTTTCCAATGCATGCTTAGACAATCTGCCAATGTTTGCGATGGGTTTGTTCCTCCTCCATGATGGGATACATGCGAGGTTTGACTCTCATCGTTCCAAGTTCTTTTGGGAAGGAGCGGGACCAAAGAGGAAATACCATCTAGTTAATTGGCCAACAGTGTGCAGACCCAAAGAAACTGGTGGCCTTGGGCTGCTCAATACAAAGAAGATGAATCTCGTGTTGTTGTTGAAATGGATTTGGAGGATCTATCAAGAGGAGGACACGATCTGGGCCCGTATCATCCGTGCTAAGTATGCCGATGCCGAGGACCTGTTTTCGGGATCAGGCCAAGGAGGCTCCCCTTTCTGGAAAAGCCTTCACAAAATCAAGCATCTCTTCAAAGTGGGGGCAAAACACGAGGTGCACAACGGTGCTAGAACGAACTTCTGGAAGGACTGGTGGTGCGGGAGGGGTCCCCTCATGGAGTCTTTCCCTTTGTTATTCGCTATTTGTGATTCAGAGGATATCTCGGTGGCGGAAGCGCTTCACCAAAACTCCCTGCATATTCGTTTTCGCCGCTCGCTTGACCCGGAGGGCCGCCGGCAGTGGGACGAGCTCCAAAGATCCTTGTCCGACGTGCTGCTCAGCTCTGGTCAAGACAAGGTCACTTGGCATCTGGAACAATCGAAAGCATACTCGGTAAAATCCATGTACGCCAAGCTAGCTCAGGGCACGACGGTTGCCCACGCCCAAGACCTGTGGGATGCCAGGGTTCCGCTAAAGATCAAAAAATTTGCCTGGCAACTAGCGCTCGACAAGCTTCCATCGGGGCAGCAGATCCTAACTAGACACGGCCCATCTAATGGCATCTGTGCTCTGTGCGGTGCGCAGGAGGATGCAGGCCATATTTTCTTTACTTGCTCCCTGGCCATTTTCGCTTGGTCGGTTACGCGCCGGCTGCTTGGGTGCAACTGGTGCCCCGCCAATTTTGCACAATTCCATGCCATTCTTTCGAGCTTCTCGGGTTACTCTAGAAGGCTTCTTTGGGTCTTGTTTCTTGCTCAATCTTGGGCACTGTGGAACGTGCGCAATAAACTTGCTATCGAAAAGAAAATTATTGCTAACCCTGTTGATATTATTTACAAAATCATCATCTTCTTGCAGCTGTGGAGCCTAAAATCCAAGGCAAGAGAAAAGGAGGGCCTAAGCTGGATGGCACGCGAGCTAAGGGAGCTCTTCGCGCTGCTCAAGCCGGCGGTGCCGTGAAGGAGTAGAGGTGGGAACCTGAGGACGAGCAACGACATGGAACTTCGATCCTTTTGTTTCTCCGACCTATCTCCTTGTATCGTGGATCCCTGTTAGTCAGTTTCTCCTTGTATCGCGAAATTTTGTTTGGGGGCGACTGGGAAACGCACGCGGACAAAAACGCTCAATCCGGCGCGGTTTGGGGGACGGTTTGGGGGACGCGGCTGGAGATGCTCTTAAGTGGTTGGCGAAGCTGTAATGCCCAGCAGTTTGTACCTAAACCTTGTTACCGTCGTGGCTTTATTAATTTAAAGTCGGGCAATCTTTGCCTGTTATCTAAAAAACAAGTACAGTACATGTACTATATGAGATGGAAGATGGAAGATGGAAGAGAGCTTACCTTGAGGAGGGAGCAGAGGAGGGTGGATGCTTGCGCGAGCTTGAAATGTAGAAATGAGATTGATATATGAGATGGAATATGAATAGGAGTACAGTAGGATATAGACGAGAGGCAAGCTGATCAGAGCACATAGAGCCCAACGCATGAGCTTCTTGGGGATGGAGAAATGGACATAATTTACCTCTTCTTGTGTTCCTCCCATTCTGAGGAGAAGATCGATGTAATGCAGACTCTTCTTGGCACCAACCGAGAATTTAGAAATGAAACCCCGGCAGCCCAGCTCCGCGAGCACCTTCATAGCCACCACCATGCTACGCCCTTGGTTGACCTGATCTGCTCCTCTTTTACTATTCCTCCAGGCCTCTGGTGGAAGGACGTGAGAGCGACCATTTTCTAGTAGACTTATTAATAAGGTCCCGTTTGGCAGCTCAGTTTTTTTTTTTTTGAAGTATTCCAGGAATACTTCTGTTTTGAAAAAAAAAGTATTATATACTTCAAACCGTTTGGATACAAGAAATATGGTGGTTTTCGAACCTAAAGTATGAGCAAAAGTTCATTTTTCTTAACGTATTCTAAACTTCAGTCTCCACCTATTTTTTCCTAATGAGAGAAGAAAAATGTGTCTGCTCTTCATCTTCCTCGAGTACGGCGATTGCGGCCTTGTCTTCTTCTTCATCCATGAACAAATCGCGGCATCGCGCCCACCCCCTGAAAAGAAGGTCCGTTCTGCTCCCTTCTTACGGAGATCTATGTCATGCTTTTTTTCAACTTGATTTCAACATTGCTGGCGAGATCCCCTCCGATATAATCAAGGTTTATATCTATAATGCCTACCGGAGGAAGGTCTGACACTCAGACACTATAAAAATTGTTGTTTTTGTTTCTGAAATGTCTTGGGCTGCCACATATGCCTTTTGTAGAATTACGGAATAGTTGTTGTATTGATCGTGCATCATTGGCTGTTTATAGAGAGTACAAAATTTGGAGACTAAGAAACCTAGTAGAGATAGATCTTGATTACAACTTAAGCTACCTAATATGACTAAACAGTAATATGCTCTAACAGCCCTAAACAACCACAGATGCAATCCCCAAAACCCTACCTGGCCCTTCTCCTTCCTTGAGCTGAGGGCAAGAACCACAAAAACTCCATGGTAGAAGCAGGTGGATGAACATAAATTACAGCCGATTAAAACTCCATGGTAGAAGGAGGTGGATGAACAGAAATTACAGCCAACTAAAGTTGAAGTACCCCCTTCAATTCATATTACTTGTCGCTAACAAATCTGCTTTGCAAGAACCTGTAGAGTGGTAATGTAAATCATGAACAAAATCAAGTAGTCTTTTACCAATAGTTCTTGAGATCGAAGACCACCCCTCCATCGATGGAAATGGTCAATAAGCTGAGTAGCAAGAAGCCAGAAACAAAAGCATGCAGATAACCCCTTCATGTTTATTCTTCATTTGACAGCCTGCCATGAGATGTTCAAAAGCTGGTTTCAGTTTTCCTGGTCTGCAAAAGAAAGCAAGACAAGTACACAGGAATTAACTCCTATTCTTTTTATCATACAATATCGAGTGACGAATCTGGCGGGGAATCTGACCAATAATAATGCAGCATATTTATGCATACCAAAAATAGTAACCCACATTGTATAATTTTGATAAACAAACTGCAAAGTGTAGAAAACATATATCCTATGTGCATAAAAGTTACAAGCAAAATTCATGAGGATATGGGGTTGTTACACATATCAGCGCTTCAAAAACTACTGTGTCTTGAAGTTGAAAAAAAATGCATCCCATGCATGAGAAATGCACTAACTCCATGTGATCATAATGTAATTATTGTCAATATTTCACATCCTATGATAATGCAGTACCCTACACAGCATAACTATGATTCAGACCCACAATATTAAAATACATCCAAAGTACGAAGAATATAGTAACTCCATAAGGCCAGGGGTATTTATTGTCCACATTTTACATCCTGCGTAACTACAAAACAAACCTATGAGTAAAACGTATACTACAACCATATGGTCAGGATCTATTTATTACCCAAAAATTGCATAGTATGATTATACAGTAACATCTCTCTTTATAATAATTATTAAAAACTACAATAATATAAAAAAATAATACATCCTATGTGTAGATTACCACATGTCATGTTCACGAATTTTGTATATACTACCATATATGTTTCTTACATCCATGAGAAATTATGATAAACTATCATAAGCACCCAGTTGTTTGATCATAAACTTCCTGTCGATTGATCAAAAAAACCATAGAACCCTAATGTGTATCCATATGGGAGAGGGTGAATTAGGTTTTTTGGAAAACGCTCTGCGTGACTGCTCAATCTCTTCATCATGGGTCATCCGCCGGACAAATCGGGCGGTGATGCGTACCGTTGTCTCCGTCGCCGTCTAGTTCGACCCATCTTCGCGAACATTTAGTCAACAACGTCACCGATGCAACGACAACTGCTTCATCTACAACCGATCGGTATGTGTGATATACTTCGATCTGTTTAGCGATAGTTGTTGTACCATTGTTGTTGTTGTTATTGTTAATGTTGATCAATAATACATCTAGTATGTTTGAATTTCACATGTTAATAGCTATTGTAGTCATGTTTAATATTCTGAATTTAATCATGAAAATAGTGCCTAATTATCCAATAGATTCCTCCAAAATTCCTTTAAAATATCCTTCAAGCCAAAGAGGCCTGGTCCCTGCATGGCTAGACCCACCATGCGTGCCTCCACGGGTAATATTAAGCGTAGGTAAATAGGGAGTTGAGACCTGCATGGACAGCATGGTGGCATCATGTCAAAACAACCGAATGATACCTGACATTAGAACTGCGTGTAGGCCAACAATCCCTGCCGGCTGCCGTCGATCTGTCACCTCTGCATCAACATTTCGGAGCGCTTTTTCCAGTGAGTACACGTACGTGTAGTTGGTGAAACTACAATTCTTATTATGTAAACTCCATCGACTTCATACCAAGGTATCTGCAATGAGAAGACCAAAAGCAACAAGCAAGTGCAAAGTCGAAACAAAATAACCAGCCAAGTATGCAGTTTGGTGAGCTACTACAAGCTAGCGTGACTACCCCGACAACTCTACCAAACTCCCGACTGCTAGTCTCACCAGAAGTGAATTAACCATTGGCCAACAACAACAACAACAATGAATTCCTGCGTCAGCTGACCAATCGAAGCCCTTGTCAGCCAAAGCACAAGATGCTCGCGAATCCTTCAAAAGCTGGCCAAACCTAGTACCGTGACTAGCGCTGCGTACCTTGTGCTGGTATCTGAAGAAACCTCCATGGCGCCACTTCCTCACTCTCCTTCCTCGGGCAGCCCGAGGTCGCTGCAGAGGAGCAGCAGCGGCGGCGAGTGGAGCGTGGTGGTGCAGAGGAACATCAAGTCCTCGCTGCTGCTGCTCTTGGTGATCTCCGCCGCATTCGCCTTCTCCATCCTCTACTCGTCCCGTGGCTTGACCGTTGGGACGACGGCGTCGACCGGCCAGGCGCTGACGCAGAGCTCGCTGCACGTAGCCCTCGACGTCAGCCGTCGGGTGCCAGGAGATGTCCAAGATGAGAGAGATGAACCGACCGTCCCTGGAGACAACAATGTGTCACCTGAGCAGAGCACGCCTGAAGACATCTCCCTGCCGTCGGCGAACTCAACAGCTGCTGCTTCTGCTGCTGCACCGAACACAGCTCATCAACAAAAGGCTGGTCCAAGTAAGCGCATTGCACACAGCAGGGGTTCTACATTTTGCTTTCAGTTTTTATTCGCCCCTAACCGAGATTTGCAAATTTTGTGAAATTTACAAAATTTTGAAGAAAAAATCGAAAAATGGTTAAATTTGAATTATGCTGAGTAAATTCATTTAGGAAAAAATGAACAAGAAGTTGGGAATCAAACTCACAACGTTGCTTACAACAACTTGTGCGCTCCACCAATACACTAACGTAATGTTGGTGATATATAGGAGTAGTTTTTTTCTTCAAATAATGGTTAAGATATATTAGAATCGCTATATACCGAATTTTATTCAAATATAATAAAAAAATCGAACAAGATTGTGTTTTCTTGGTTTTCACCGAAATTCGTACGAAATTTCGCCGGAATTTTATTCACTGGCACACAGTAACATATAGATATACAGCGTCGATGTTGCAAGCTATACGTACGAGAAGCATGCACATCACTTGATCAGCACCTGGTTTAAATTAAGTGTTTGACATAATTATCTCACTCCAGTTACCTACTACGAGAAAAAAACATACATACTCAACGATCCTTGTGGTGTGGCAGGCGTGCAGCTTGAGGACAAGTGCGACATTTCCCGGGGGAAATGGGTGCGGGAGCCGAACGGTCCGGTGTACACTAACCTGACATGCCCGATGCTGCCGGACTTCAAGAACTGCCAGAAGTTCGGCAAGGACCCCGGCCACCTCTTCTGGCGGTGGCAGCCCGACGGGTGCGAGCTGCCGCGGTTCTCGCCGGAGCGGTTCCTCGACGTCGTGCGCGGGAAGCGGCTGGCCTTCATCGGCGACTCGCTGGCGCGCAACCAGATGGACTCGCTGCTCTGCCTCCTGTCGCAGGCCGAGACGCCGACGGAGGTGCACACGGACGCGTTCGACAAGTTCGGGACGTGGCACTTCCCGGCGCACGACTTCACGCTCATGGTGATGTGGACGGAGTTCTACGCGCACGCGGTGCCCGTCGCCGGCGCCGACGGGAAGCCCACGGCCTCCTTCGACATCCACCTCGACAGGCTGGGCGCCGAGTGGACGAGCCGGCTCCCGGGGCTGGACTACGCCGTCATCTCCGGCGGCAACTGGTTCTTCCGGGTGAACTACCTCTGGGAGGGCGGGCAGCGCGTCGGCTGCGTCAACTGCGGCCGCGACGCGAACCTCACCGACGTCGGGGTCCCCTACGCCGTGCGCCGCGTGGTGAGGGCGGCGGTGGAGGGCATTGCGCAGTGCAGGGATTGCAAGAGCAGCCTTGTTACTTTCCTGCGCACCTACTCGCCGGACCACTTCGAGCACGGCTCGTGGTTCAGCGGCGGCACCTGCGACAGGAAGGCGCCGCTGGAGGAAGGGGAGGTGAGCATGGGGAGCATCGGGTGGGAGCTGCGGAGGGTGCAGAGCGAGGAGGTGAGGCGGGTGAGGAGGAGCAGCGGGGGCAAGAGGTTCGGGGTGCTGGACGTGACCAAGGCCATGATGATGCGCGCCGACGGCCACCCCGGCGCGCACTTCGACAGCAGGTGGATGAGGAACGGCAGCGACTGCCTGCACTGGTGCCTGCCGGGGCCCGTCGACATGTGGAACGGCGTGCTGCTACAGAGGCTCGCCGAGATCTCGCCGCCGACCACGGCCCGGTGATCGTCCGGCCTGACGTCGTCGCTCGCATGGTTTTGCGTTGTCGATCGGGATGTTTATATCCCAATCGTATGTGCAGCTTTTGAAAAAATTTCAATTGTCAAAATTCACCGCGCGAACACTGTACATGATCGCTCGGAGTAATCATTTTTTGTTTTGCGTTTGGATCGCTGATCGCTCAAGAAATAAGTTTCTAGCGGGTATGTCAGAGAGCGTGCACTCTTTATTTTTATTTTTTTAAGAGGGCAAAAGCGTTACCTCATTCATTCGTTAAAAGAAAAGTTTAAAGTTTGTTACAACCCGGAACGAGCGGCTGCTCGAAACAATCACTCCCGCGGCAAAAATGAACTCAAGTACGAGCACCAGGCACACTCTTAAGAGCTGGCTCGCGTCCCTTAATGTTATTTACAACAACGGTTGATATTCTTCCTATAAAGGTCCCTAGACTACCCGGCCAACACCAGTCAGGAGCGGGCCCAGAATTTTGATTACGGGTATTCAAAATTTTAAAAATAATCATTATATGAAACAAAGTTTATAAAATAATTTGATTATGGAGTAATGATCACATATATCTCATATTTTCTTGAGAAACCTTCACATTGAAGGATATTTGTGCTTGAGAAACATATCAATTTACCAAAATTAAGTGTATCGAATGTGTAAATTCTAAAAATTTCGAACAATCGGAGCTAACATGAAAAAGTAATAGTACAACAAACACTATATAAAACGACAACAACAAAATGAATACGTGGGGAGTTGAACTCAAGACCCAAAGAATAGGTAGTTGAAACCAAACTATTTGGGCTACTTCAACACTCATGTCATAATAGGACCGTTTTCCTTTTTATATATTTATTGAACACTTAGATACATATCAAGATGTTTTTCAAATTATTTGGGTATTCAACTGAATACCCTTGACTTGAAGTGGGCCCGCCACTGCAACCAGGCCATCCCAGGGAGCAAATCAATCTGGATCGCACGTTTTTACTACTACAGTAAATTTGCTCTCCCACTTTCCACTCTAACCGTTGGATCGATCTGTAACTTCCTTTTTCACTTGTTCAGTTTCTTGTCGAGTCCATGACGCTTGGGGCCAGTGGCGTATGGGGTCGGCCAGCAGAGACAGCCCCGCACGCTTGTTCCCGTCGATTTTCTTCGTTGTGAAAACATATCGAAAGACCCTCGTGTTTCGCTCATGGTTAGAGATGCAAAGGACTTTCCATTGGTGCCATTTGTATGGATGAAGCTAAGGCACCACTCTTTGACCATCTCGCAATTAGCCCAAGTAAAACTGCTTTACATTGGTGATGCCTAGCCAAGCGATAGTAGAGTTCCAAACCTACAATGGAGTAGCGACATTTAGGAGAAGATACATCGTAGTTTCAGGTTCCCTTTTGCAAAGTTTGACACACTGTTTGGAGGTGGTTGGGCGTCTAAACACTGTTTCATTGTACAAACATTTTTTTCATTGTCTCATATCCATGCATGTAGTTTTCGTACATGTGTTCGAAACCTGACGAAACTTAGTGAAATATTCCAGCATGAATCACAAAGCTCTAAATCAATGAACAAAATGCAGCTATCTAGCGTGCATGGTGGAATTGCCACTCCAAGAATGTCTTTCTAGCTTGCAAGCTAGATCGCTTGCAAACCAGAACGCAGTGCAAACTTTGTTCTTTGCGCCCTTTTTAAAACGGTGTTCTTTGTGGCGGTAGTATGTTCTCAACTTGTCATGATATATTATGTTGGTTAAATTAATTTGAAAATTGCTTACTATTCCGACATCAAAATTTTCAGGATTTCGCTTATCATGTGTACTCGCAAATCGCAATGCCTATATCGATATACCAGATCATGTGAGAGCCTGAGTGGCCAATAGCCCTATGCCAGCTGGGGTAAACCAAGCACGGCAGCCCGGCCCGAGGCCCGGCCCGAATAACTTGGGCCTGGGCCTGAAAAAGTTGGCCTGATGGTCGGGCCAGATCAGGCCTGGGTAGCCCGAAAACGTATTTAACACTATGGCCCGGCCCGACGGCCCAACAGGCTTCATGGGTATTTGGTCGGGCCGGCTGGGCTTGGGCCTGATTTTCCTGTGTTGGGCTTTCTTCGGCCCAGCCCAGCCCAAGACATGGCCAGGTATGAGCACAAGACAAGGTACAAATCAAGCATTGCGTTAGCTGTCAACATTTGCACAAACTGAATCAACGCAACTGGAACGAAAGGGATGGCAATCAGACAAGCCAATTAGCATAATCATGCAGGTCTCAAGGGAAGGGAGACCCATCAAAGATTCAAAACCTCAGACCCCACCTGGCACCTGCTTCCCTTCATCTCGTACACGGACTCACTTTAGTAGCAACGCACATGACAACCACCACAGCTCAAGGGCCGTATACGGATCAAGCAAATCAAAGCAAAACTTTTAAAAATGGACACCTGACCTCTCCAGAAAAACAAATAACTTCTACAGAAAAGTATCATCTGCTGAAGCAAAACAATAGTCCTTTAAAGTGAATGTATCATCACAACAAACTTAACGATGTGGATATGCAAAAGCAAGGATATGTATGCAATCACCTGCTCGAGCAGGAAAAGTATCACCTGCAACCTGACCTCTCCAGGAAAAACAAATAACTTCTACGGAAAAGTATCACCTGCTCAAGCAAAACAATGGACCTTTGAAGAGAATGTATCATCATAGCGAACATAACAATGTGGATATGCAAAAGCAAGAATATGTATGCAATGAGTTCTCTGGTATTGACTCAATAAATCGATTGAGAACAAAACTTTCATAGTTTGCTATTCTACATTTTCTCAACTGATAGGTGCTGCAGATCTAACAACTCGCAACTCATGAGGTGCAGGACCCCAAACTGCTATTCCCGTCAAAAAAAATCAGCAGCGCCCAGTCCTGAAGGGGCTTCTCAAGGTGTTGGCATATAATCTTATTTGATATAGTAGTAGTATATCAGCCAACAACCACCTTTACTCAGGCCTTCAGGTCATCCGACATAGATGAAGGTATACAATGTGTTGCTAGAATGTCTTGAGTAGCAGCTTTCGCAGTTTTTGTCTGGAGAACAACAACCTGCCAGATGATCCAAGTGTTATTTACCAAGTGTGTAAAATTCACCAGAATTAAACAAAGAGATGGTAAGTTGGCGATTTCACTACCTGGTCGTAATCCATGTCAAACTTCAAGAATTCCTCGTTGCAATCTTCCACCATGGTCGCCAACTGCTTTAGATTATTTACTGGCTTGCCATTGAACGCACGGACCTATAATGACAGCACAAATGCGGATGAGACAATCCAAAAGGGGGAAATTGTTGTGCACTCTCGAAAACAGAGAATGCTAATTGTGCTATTGTCTTGGAGTCACATATAGAACTAAGAATGTCGCCAAATTTTAGTACGATTATGGTTTGATGTCTGAAATATATTCAGTCACCCTTCCAGTTTAGAAAGAATGGTGGTTCTTTTACTTGGGAGTATTTTAAGCTTCATTAATTCCCCATTTGTATCTCATCGTTCTGTATTGTTTTCCTTAATAATCAATAATATCAAATATGTTTTCTCAGTCAACATACTACTTTGATTGCTAACTTCTTGTTATACCAAGTACTTTTGACTAGGTCGCAACATTTTCCAATGTCCTATCTTAATGCTTACAAAGAAGTTACAATTAAATCCTTGGTAAAATTTGAGTTTGACTGGCATGCATAAAGAAATCAAAATCGAGGTGCTAAGTTTAATCAATGAAAGGAAAATGCTAAAAACCCTGTGAGATACAGTCAGACAGCTTTACTTCCACAAGACAAAAGAATGTAACTTGAAACTAGAAAAATCCTCATTGGGGCCATCAATAATTACCTGAGTATTGACAAGTTCTTCATAACCTATATTGATATCAGCCACAAGCACCTACAAAATCATCAAAGCAAAGCAAGATGGATAAGCTGTGCCATGTAACTCAAAACACTTGTATAATCGTTTATCAGAAAAAGATCTTGAAGACTGCAGACCTGCGACACCACCACAAGCTGCTCATCAGGTGATTGCGCCATTGCATGTAAATGCTTGTCCAACAACTTGACAGGGGCATCAAATTCGTAGTCTTTTCCATACTGATCATTAAGCATTATAGTTATTTTACAATCAAAATGACTACCTCAATTTTTTTAATGGATTGCATAAATTAAGGGGGAAATACATCAGAAGCAGGATTCAAGCGCCATTATGGATAACAACACAAAAACAATATTAGCAGCATGCCTTAAAATTCAAAATTTAGTGCTTCCAACCACTTAAGAACAACTTGGGAAAGACAGGTTGGACTCAACCAACATAGAGAAGTCACATTTCATGTCATTCAGGTGACATATGGAGTCCAGTCAAAATTCCATGTAATCACAAGATTATGTTCACCAAAGCATGACAAGCATAGCCATAGATGACAAATCATTACACTGGAAAATAGGTTTCCTTGAATAGGCACATTACAAAATAGCTTGATGACCCAAACGGTTGTCCAGGCTCATCAGAAATTCAAAAGTAAAGACTAATCAAGTACAGATTCTTCAAAAATATCTTTTTAAAAAATGAGATGGTAACTCCAAGGAATAAAGGACATCTCATGTAAAGCATTATTTCACCTAAAGTGTATGGCTAAAGATAATTTATTAGCAGCTACTGAATATTTAAGAGGGCATATGATAACGCCAACTATAATACTATCACAATCAAGCTTTTCTAAGCTGAAAGTAGTGAGTAGGAACTTGGACAACTGAACAACAATGTCGTATTTTGATTACTATATGTCATGCCTATGGCTAGAGGGCCGAGGAAGAAGATACCATACCTCAGATCGAAGATATGGAACAGAGACCACCATAAAAACAAAGCCAGCAACAATATAGTATGATGGTGGCCTGCCCTTTATATGAGCTGGAATGAGTTTTTTGTGGATTGCTAGCTTTATGTTAAATTCGTGAACTTTTGAATCGCGGAGAAGTTTGACATGTGCCTTCTCGCCAGTATACTTCTGTGAAACTAGGTAGCTGAAGCCAATGCGCTCTCCGTGCCTGAATGGAACTGTATGCCAATAAAAAGACAAGGGAAAGTAAGCAAGTAGAAACGTTTTTTCTTGACTGGTAAGCTAGATTTGTCTGGGAAATATGAAATGGTATCCTCTTAATTAATGAAAAGGTGTGAGTACAACTAATCCAGAACATTCTTATTACTGCATAGAAACCCATAGTTCTTCGTTTGTTACGTTATGACATATCAACAGGTGTAGACATACAAATATACAATACAGTTATCAAAAAGAAGGCGTATAAATTTTTTGTGAAGTCAAAAGGTGTAAAGTTTCACCAGACTTGTCGATTAAACTATTAACGTTTACAAGACCTAACAAACATGATACGAAAGCATATTGCATGATGTATCTAATGATACTAATTTTGTATTATAGATGTTCATAAATTTTTCTATAAGCTTAGTCAAACTTTAAGTTGTTCGACTTTCAGAAAAAATTATGTGCCTTCCTTTTTGGAATGTGGGTAGTACAAGTCAGTTAGTGTAAACTCCGTAAGTCATAATTTCAGTTATTACTACATCAGACAAATCAACTGGGGGACTACTCATAACAGATGGCTACCGGCCTAGTACTAGCGATGTGGAGTATATTTTCAAGACAAAAGCAGTCCCACCTGGAAGTCCTATATCCAAACTAAAACTACTGCCTCCGTCCCCAAATACATGGCATCTATATTTAGTCAAAAAAGTCAAAGCTTTATAAGTTTGACCAAATATATAGAAGGGAGTATCAAGAACTACAATATTGAACAAATACATTATGAGAATATATCTTATGGTGGATCTATTGATACTGATTTGGTATAATAGATCATCATATTTTAGTATATATAATACTAGTTCAAACTTAGAAAGCACTGGCTTTTTGACTAAATTTATACGCCAAGTATTTGGGGACAGAGGGAGTATATATAATATGTACAGAAGGTGGTCCAACTTAAAACACACTTGTATTTCATTGGAATGAGGCATACAATCAAGAACGAGGACTGGAAGGTGTTGGCATGGAGTAGATAGTAAGATAGAATGTCATGGAGACATAAGAATGCACAATCATAACAAGTAGACAGATGCAAAAATCATGCCAAACAATCTTCCGTAGCAACAGTGGAAATGACTTGACAGTTGTGCGAAGCTATCGCAAACCTGTGCCATCATTGGCAATGTCAATGCCATCGAAGCTAAGAATAATATCAGAAGGTTGCATGCATCCAGATTCAGAAGCAGTTGGTTCAATCCTTCTGATACGAACACCCTTTTGGTCAGATTTCATCCCCATTGCTTTACGGAGATCAGGATTTTCCATTTTCTGCCATTCTATCCCAAGTATAGGGAAACCTGACAGAAGAATGCAGAAGATGATAAGATAGTCAGATTAAAATTCAAAAGATCATATATGTCAGAAGAGTGCATACTAGATTACTAGTTATGACTTGGAAGCTAATAAAGGAGAAATAACTACTAGCACAAAACAAGATCAATATGGATGATAAGGAAAACAGTTACTATTTTTGTTCTCTCCATGTTTAAAATACATTTAATCCAGACATACAAGTAATGCATGTGTGATGCCCAGAATCCACCATAATATAATTTCCAGATGAATACGGACAAGGTCAAAGGAACAACAGACACTAAGGGACTGTCTTGTTTTATGCCCATGAGAACCAAGCTTTGCCATAACTAACTTTGGCCAGATTTCTCTACCATTTGGTATGGTGCCAAAGATTTGGTAAAGTTCCTTTATATTTGGATCTTAAATTTATTCTCGGAGCAAAACCTGTTTCAAAACTGCAAACAATTTTGACTAGCCAAATTTGATAAAGCCAAAGTTTTGCTTGGTTTACAAGTGCTTCATCGGGAACAACCATTTTATTAATGGAAGTTTAGATTTCTGCCACTAAGCCAGACCATCTTCATCTGGATAGATTGAGTAGACGTTTGATTTATAAGAATAACAACCAAAAATATTTTATCCCTATTAGTACTTGTAATTCACTAATAAGTATGTAAACGGAAGTGGGGAGGACACTATCTGATCTGTTCTCCATCCCTAGCCACAGCCATGACTGGTAGATAATCTTAGGGTGTGTTTGGTAGCTCGGCCGACCTCAGATAATCTCACCCCAACCTAGCCCAACTAGCTATTTGTTGTTTGTTAGACCGGCTCGGTCCATCTCAGCAGTGCCCAACTCATACGAAAAAAGCCTCTCAGCCAGGCTGAGTTGAGAAGCTCAAATCGAGCTTCACAACTCGCCCAGGCTCAACCCATCCGCCGCTGTAAGGCCCCCCGACCCCCCAGACCCTCCACCTCTTCCTCTCCTCATTTCCCCCCATTTCCTTCTCTCCCATCGTGCTCCTGCCCGCCTCCCTCCCTCCGGCCGGCGCCCTTCCGCGCCAAGGCCGGCCTCCCGCCGGCGCCGTCCCTCCCTCTCGCCGGCGATGTCCCGCACCGTCGCGTCCTTACCTCACGCCGCCGCCGGCCCGCCCCGTCGCGTTCTTCCCTCACGCCGGCGCCGGCCCGCCCCGCGGCCTCCACCCCCTCCCGCTGGAGCCCTGCAGAGGCAGCAGCTCGCACCTCCACGCCCACCACGCGGCGCCGCTTCCTTCCTCCGCACCAGCAAGAAGCCCAGCCGCGTCTCCTCGTACCAGCGGCGGGCAGGACCTCGTGGAGGAGCTGCAGCGGGCAGAAATTCGTCACGCCGGCGCCGTCCCGCGCCATGGAAATCTTCTCCACGAGGTCGACCAGGCCACAGAGTCCTCCGCCCCAAGGTCGGCGCCGGAGCTCCCTCGCCTCGCCGGAGTTCCATCACCGGAGCTGTCAGGGACCCGATTGCTTTTTTTTTCTGTTTACAGGGACCCGATTGCTTTTAATTTTGTGTCTAGGGATGTGGTCATGTTCCATTTTTGTATGCAGGGGGCTTTGTACAAATTGTAGACCCCTCAGCTATTCTCAACACATACAACTCACCAAACAACGGATGGACTCAACATATCTTCGTTGACCCGACCTACCAAACACGTGAAAAAATCTGAGCTCAACTATGCTATGGTCAGCTTGTATGAGAACAGATAGCTAATCTCTGTTGGCCCGGGCTACCAAACACACCCTTAGTCATTTTGGTCAAAAACTTGGACGGACCTCTCTGAACACTTTGACCAACATGAACAACAAAAACAAAAGGGAGTGGCAAAAACAGAATGAATTTCAGTGAAAAATGAACATAAGGGTCAAGCTAAGAAGAAATATATGTATGTATCCGTTTATTAATGAAATATTTGCACAAAGACAGAAGCACACCATGAGATGCACATTTGGTTTTTAAGTGAAAACTTATAGTTCTAACCCAAAGATGGAGCTAAAATTCTACTTTTTTAGATAACATCCAAACTGTATATTTTTATTAATAGGATAGGCAACACAAATTCAAGAGTTCCAGGCCACGGAATCTGTGTGTCACAACTGTTCACATAACAGAGAACAAATAAATTACCACAGGCGTGGCATGTCAAAAAAACCCTAAGACTCTACCTATCACACATCAAAAGACTAAATTCAAAACCATTAAAAATGAATTTAGAGTTTACCAGAATTCGAAAACGTTTTGCTACAAATATTGATTTTGCTCATTTCTAATATGTGTCAACACTGAAACATTAGGACCATGCACACCTTATGAGGCATTTATCCCCTTTATAAAGGATATAGATAATAACCATGTTACTCATTTTGCAATCATAATGACGTGGAAGCTGATAGATGACACTACGACATTCATAAGAGTTATCTCAAGTACACGAACTGCGTTTTGCATTCTAAGCTGTTAGAACAATTAGTTCCTAAGATCAATATATTTGCATATATGTCTACACCAGATCTTCCTCCGACACAAACCCATTGCATTCACGCCCCATCATAATATAACCATTATTTATTTATTTTGACCTGATAATACACACAATCACATATTAAACGTAGTTTGCAAGAACTACATCATAAGCAACAGATAAATAGGCAACATTACCAGTGTACTCTCCAGATTTCTCATAGTCTTGAATGAAGTGCTTAATAACTGGGGTGGGTATAACATAGCCTATGTTTTCTGCATCTTCATGTTTAAGAGACTGAAAAGCTATACCAACACATTTTCCCTGATCATTAAAAGCAGGGCCCCCAGAGTTTCCAGAATTTATAGCTGCATCTATCTGTTCAAAAGTAAGACTGGGGTTACAGATGTTTGAGGAGACGGTTAATCATTATTCCATGAATTGAAGAACAGTCTACACAATCTGCGAAAAATAAAGACAAACAAAAATTCAAAGAGATTAGAAAATATACCTGTAATCCAAGAAGTTCTGTGGAACCATGGACATATGAGAGTATTTCTATCCTAGACACTACACCACTTGTCACGGAAATTGTATCTCCACCAATAGGGTAACCAACAACAGTGACAGCATCCTGAAGTGTTGGCAGTGATCCAAACTCCAATGGTGAAACCCCTTTCCAGAATTCATCATCGTCGACGGTTAACAGTGCTGAAATGGAAAATCAGACAGGCCGATTGTGATTATCAAATCATTGAAGGAAGTTTGCTTTTTTAACCCACCAAAGTAACTTAATTTGTTAGACAAAGCTGCAAGTTTGACAATGAATGCTTGCATACTTAGTCCAGTCTAGCGTGGTTTTCGTCATGTTTTTGTTAAATCATTTGTACAACTTATCCACCGAGTATCTCTACACTCCTACTGCTATATTATGCTGTTCTTTTCAAGTTAACATTAATATTCCCAATCATCCACATATCCAAGCAGATCCTGAGTTCTGATAACAGAAGAACAAAATGCACATCTTTTACTTTTCACGACAATCACAATGCCTGGTTGCTAAAACAAGCCTTCAGGGATTGCATTACTTGAGTAAAGTGTCAACACCATGGCAGTGCATTTTAGGTGCGAATTTCAAGTCGCTGACTATAATAAGTTAGTAAAGAAGAGATTTAGTTAATTATCCTTAAAAGTTCCTATGCTCAGCTTTACATGCAACTCAGTTTAGTCTAGATTGATCTCTGCTAGCAAACAACATTGTGATCCAAATCCTTCAAAACAGTGGCCTCTCCCTTTCTAATTAGAGTGTACGCAGAGTTCAGCAACATCAAACCATATCATCTATTCTGGTCTTAGCACATTAAGATTTGCAAGGAACAACACATAATGACATAAATATTCTCCCTGATTGAACAACAAAACAAAATGTAGCCAGCTCTGTGTAGAGCGCATCTGCAATTGCAAATGCACATGGTACTAGGAAGATCTAACTGCAACCTAATTGCATTGCAGAGACAAAATGTGATTCCATTGGATGGTGCAAGAGGCCCACTAGGCATCATATAACAAATAATCCACGAGCAGAGAATGTTTGTCAAGCTCCATGTACGTTGCAGGCTGACACAAAAAAAAAAAAAGAGAGAGACAAATGCGGGAATGCATACCAATGTCGCACTCGTTGCCAATGGCAAGGACGGTGGCGAGGTACTTGGTGTCCGATCCGCGCTTCTTGAGCTTGACCTGGGTGTAGTGCTCGACGGAGTGGGCGTTGGTGAGCACCCTCCGCCCGGCAATGACAAACCCGCTGCTGCTGGAGCTGTACTGGCGCTTGCGCTGCCAGGGCATGGAGAAGTTGGGCTCCGTGTGCACGCAGAAGACCTTGACGACGGCGTCCATGGACGGCATGACCCTGGCCACCTGCTCCCACCGCAGCGGCTCGGCGGCGGGGACGTCGACCTTGACGTTGGCGGCCGCCTTCTGCGCGCCGCGCCGGGTCGGGGAGGGGGCGCGCGGGGGCACGTCGGCGTCGGACGGGAGCTCGTGGCGGCCGCGGCGGGACTTGCGGCCGCGGCCGCGGGGGCCCGAGGAGGAGCCCGGGTCGGGGGTGTCGATGGCGGCGGCGAGGGGGGAGGAGGGGTGGTCGTTGTCGGGGGAGGCGGCGGGCGGCGGCTTGGGCTTGCGGCCGCGCTTGGGCTTGGGCGAGGGGGCGGAGTCGTGGTTGGCATTGTCGGGGGCGGCGACGGCGATGGCCGGCGGCTTGGGCTTGCGGCCGCGCTTGCGCTTGGGAGCCTCGTGGCTGTCCATGTCTGACGGGAAGCTAGGGTTTCATGCAGCTGGCAAGCCAAGGTGTTACAAAAAGAGGGAGCGACGCGGCCACACGGGTCGAGTTTGGGCCGGCTACTGCGGTCTGGGTCCAATCTCAAAATCGAGCCCGAATAAGGCTGTATTCCCCTCAAAAATAAAATGAGGCCCAATGTGTCATAAGAGAATGTTTCATGGAGGTGGGAAGCGCGGAATCCTATTCATCGCCCGCGGGTGAGGCAAATTCGACAAAAATAGCCCATGGGCGAAAGGAATGTCAAAAATGCACCATCGGCGAAACTATTTCGCAGAAATAACCCTCGCGTGCCGCGCCTGCAAGCACGGCGTTGCAATCGTCTGTGCCACGCCCTCCGGCTCGGCGCGGCAGGCGTGCCAGCGTGGCCTGGCGGGCCCCGGTGCGCGGTAGTGCAACGCCCCGGGCGAGGGCGCGGCACGTACACGTGCAACGCCGGCGCCGGTGGCGCGGCACTGGCGGACGCATAAGGCCGCCCAGGCCCGCCCGACCCGGCCACTTCGTCCCTTTTCTGGTTGAGAGGAGTGGCGGCGGCTGCTAGGGTTTTCTCTCCCCCTTCTAATCCCCACCCAAACTTCACAGATCTGAGCCATTTCTCCGTGGATTTCGAACCCTCCAAGTTTCTAGAGGTGCTCTCCCTCATTTCTCTTGTTTTTGACCTATTGGATTCTTGTTTTTGTTGTTGCACATGTCGCAATCTTGGAATCCCTAGATATATGAATTGACCCAAATGTTATGAAATGTGTAGTTGTTTTGGCCTATTTTGGGCTCCTATGGTGTATATGATGCATTTTGCTTAAGATTGGTAGGTTAGGGTTAGTGCTATTGTTATGCTTTTGTTATGGTGTGTTATGATTAGGGTTAGGATTAATGTTGGCTTGGTGTATATAAAGCGGTTTGTTGTTATGTTTGTATATTTTAGGGATGGCGAGAATTGTCCATGTTCATCATGTGGACAAGGACTCTTTTTTGAAAGGAAACATTGACCCGGACCCGGATGAGGTTGACTTGGTGTTCGAGCGTAGCCCTAATTATGAAGAGGTCTTGGAACAAGTTAGGATTGATTTGAATTGGATGGACCCGAGTTATGTAGTTGAGTTGGAGGGAAGACATAATGCGGGGTTTGGAATGCATGTTCATTGGAAGACAATGGGTATCAACTCGGAGCAACGTTGGGTTGCATACAAGGAGGTGGTGGCAGAATCACTAGATAAGGCTCTTGAGTTGTTCGCCACCAAAAAGGTTGATACAGCTTTGCACTTGGACTTGAACCGGCTTGCCTCCCCGTTGAATGGTACGAGTCATCAACCTTTGAACCAAGAGGAAATAAGTGAGCCTCGTTATAATCATGAGGCAAATGATGAGGAGGAAGAAGATGGGAATGAGGTTGAGCTTCACGAGAACAATGTTGGAGATTTGGATAAGTATTATATCCAAGAGAATATGGACCGTGAGCTCCCGTATAGTCGATGCTATGCATCAGACTCGGATGATGATGGTCCCGATGAAGAAATTGATGAAGAGGGATTCACGGCCAAGGAGGCGGAAGCCCACGAGAAGGTATTGGGACGAGATCATCGGGTACCCTTGTTTCGTGATCTTAGTCTTGCGGATGAAGCCATAGTTGATGGCGGTATGGGTGTAGTGCTTGGACCGAGGCCTATTTCTCACCGTGATGATAATCACGCGATGAATGGGATTGCTTCCGGAATAAAGTTCTCAACATTGTTGGAGTTGAAGCATTGGCTTAAGGAGTACTCGGTGAAGCATCATCGTCCGTACAAGGTGGTTCACTCGGACGTCAAGCAACGTTACACAGTTAAATGTGAGGAGGATGGATGCCCTTGGGTTGTGCGTGCAAGACCATTGAAGGGAGGTCCCGATTGGCACATATCTAGTTGTGTATCAACTCACATGTGCCGAGGAATGAGGATGGATGGAAAAGATGCCAAGCACGAGCACCGACAACTTAAATCTGAGTTCATCGCATATAGGCTTTCGAACTCCATCTCGTCACTTCCAACAATGAGCATCAAGAGTGTGCAGGAGCTTCTGCAAGCTATCTTCAACTACGAGGTGAAGTACGGAAAGGCATGGAAGGCGAAGCAAGCCGCGTTCAAGATGTTGTATGGTGATTGGGAGGAAGCATATAACCGACTCCCTAGGTTGTTAGGAGCGATGGCCGCCGCTAACCCGGGCATGGTTCATGTGGTTGAACCGTATGGCAATAAGACAAGGATTTACAACGGGAAGAAGGTTCGAGTATTTGGTCGTGCATTTTGGGCATTTCAGCAATGCGTGAGAGCTTTTGAACATTGCAGGCCTATCATCTGCGTCGATGGTACCTTCTTGACCGGACAATTCAAGGGCACTCTCTTGGTTGCAATAGCAAATGATGGACAAAACCGGTTGGTTCCTTTGGCCTTTGCTTTGGTTGAAGTGGAGAACAATGATAATTGGGAGTGGTTCTTCCATATTTTGAGAACGAAGGTATTGCCAACCCACAGAGAAACATGTGTCATCTCGGATCGTCATCAAGGAATCCTCAATGCGGTGATGATTGACATTCCCGGTTATGCTCCTTTGCACCATCGATGGTGCATGAGACATTTTTGTGCAAACTTCTATAGGGCTTGTGGGAGCAAGGAGTTGGCGGATGATCTCCAAGATTGTTGTCTAGCTTACACGGACCGACGTTTCGCAAACTTGTACAACAGATTGCTTGCTAACAAAAAACTCAATCCTGGAGGTCTCGAGTTTCTCAATAGGCACATTCAAGATGTGCCTAAGTGGGCACGAGCATATGATGAGGGAGGACGGAGGTATGGTCATATGACAAGCAACTTGGCAGAATGTTTTAACAAGGTGTTGAAAGGTGTCCGTGCATTGCCGGTGACTGCAATAGTGAGATATACATTCGACAAGATGAATACGTATTTCCTGAAGTACTCTGATGAAACTGACATGCAAATTGCTGGAACGTTCAAGAAGAACAAGCACAAGTACAAGTACCCACCAAAGATTGACGAGTGGATGGAATTCCAGTCGCGTAAGGCGGACTCCCAAGTTGCCACACTGTTTGATAATGATGAGCTCATTTACCAAGTTGACGAGCCAGGAGGAACCACAGGTGACGGTGTCCAACACGGTGGCCGAGCATTCAAGGTCTCACTTAAGATTTGTGATTGCACATGTGGAAGACCATTGTTGCTTCATCTCGCGTGCTCCCATTTGCTAACGGCTGCTTGTTGGCGTGTAGTCGACACGTCCGTTGGGAACCCCAAGAGGAAGGTGTGATGCGCACAGCAGTAAGTTTTCCCTCAGTAAGAAACCAAGGTTATCGAACCAGTAGGAGCCAAGAAGCACGTGAAGGTTGTTGGTGGAGGAATGTAGTGCGGCGCAACACCAGTGAAACCGGCGCCAACGTGGAACCGCACAACACAATCAAGATACTTTGCCCCAACGATGAGGTTGTCAATCTCACCGCTTGCTGAAAACAAAGGATTAAGCGTATCGAGTGGAAGATGGTGTTTGTTTGCAAAGAACAGTAAAGAACAATAATTGCAGTAGAATGTACTCATATGTAAAAGAATGGACCGGGGTCCAGAGTTCACTAGTGGTGTCTCTCCAATAAGATAACTAACATGGGTGAACAAATTACAGGTGGGCAATTGACAAATCAAGATTCAATACATATCAACGATGATTACTATGTGATTTAATCAGGGCATTACGACAAAGTACATAGACCGCTATCCAGCATGCATCTATGCCTAAATAATCCACCTTCGGGTTATCATCCGAACCCCTCCAGTATTAAGTTGTAAACAACAGATAATTGCATTAAGTATGGTGCGTAATGTAATCAACACAAATATCCTTAGACAAAGCATCAATATTTTATCCCTAGTAGCAACAACACATCCAGAACTTTCTGTCACTGTCCCAGATTCAATGGAGGCATGAACCCACTATCGAGCATAATTACTCCCTCTTGGAGTTACAAGTATCAACTTGGCCAACGGAGAGCATGCAAGAACATAAACAACACATATATGATAGATTGATAATCAACTTAACATAGTATTCTAGATTCATCGGATCCCACCAAACACAACATGTAGCATTACAAATAGATGATCTTGATCATGTTAGGCAGCTCACAAGATCTAAACAATGATAGCATAAGCGGAGAAGACAACATCTAGCTACGCTATGGACCCATAGTCCAAGGATGAACTACTCACGCATCAATCCGGAGGCGGGCATGATGATGTAGAGCCCCTCCGGTGATGATTCCCCTCTCCGGCAGGGGTGCCGGACGATCTCCTGAATCCCCGAGATGGGATTCGTGGTGGCGGCGTCTCTGGAAGGTTTTCCGTATCGTGGCTCTCGGTACAGGGGTATTCGCGACGAAGGCTATATGTAGGCGAAAGGGTAGGTCAGGAGGCGACGCGAGGGGCCGGACCACGGGCCGCGGCCGGGCCGGCGCGCCGCCTATGGTCTGCCACCTCGTGGCCCCACTTCATTATCCCTCCGGTCTTGGAAGCTTCGTGGAAAAATAGGACCCTGGCGTTGATTTCGTCCAATTCCGAGAATATTTCCTTACTAGGATTTAAACCAAAACAACAAAGCACTTCGGCATCTTGTTAATAGGTTAGTGCCGGAAAATGTATAATAATCTTTAAAGTATGTATAAAACATTCAAGTATTGTCATAAAAGTAGCATGGAACATAAGAAATTATAGATACATTTGAGATGTATCAAGCATCCCCAAGCTTAGTTCCTACTCGTCCTCGAGTAGGTAAACGATAACACAAATAATTTCTGAAGTGACATGCTACCAACATAATCTTGATCAACATTATTGTAAAGCATATGAGATGAATGGAGTGATCTGAACAAAAGATTGCTATCAAAGATAATGACTAAACAAATGAATCATATAGCAAAACTTTTCATGAATAGTACTTTCAAACAAGTATCAATAAGACTTGCATAAGAGCTAACTCATAAGCAATAAATTCTAAGTAGAATGCATTGAAGCAACACAAAGGATGATTAAGTTTCAGCAGTTGCTTTCAACTTGTAACATATATATCTCATGGATATTTGTCAACATAGAGTAATATAACAAGTGCAATAAGTAAACATGTAAAAATCAATGCACACAGTTAACACAAGTGTTTGCTTCTAAGATAGAAAGGAGTGGGTAAACTGACTCAACATAAAGTAAAAGAATGGCCCTTCGCAGAGGAAGCATGGATTACTATTTTTGTGCTAGAGCTTTTGTTTTGAAAACATAGAAACAATTTTGTCAATGGTAGTAATAATTCATATGTGCTATGCATAATACTTCCTACAAGTTGCATGTCTCATGCATAGAGTAATAGTGCTCGCACCTTGTCCTAATCAGCTCGGAAAACACGGATTATCATCGCATAACATATGTTTCAACCAAGTGTCACAAAGGTACCTCTATGCCGCTTGTACAAAGGTCTAAGGAGAAAGCACGCATTGAATTTCTCGCTTTTGATTATTCTCAACTTAGACATCCATACCGGGACAACATAGACAACAGATAATGGACTCCTCTTTTAATGCTTAAGCATTCAACAACAAATAATATTCTCATAAGAGATTGGGGTTGTATGTCCAAACTGAAACTTCCACCATGATACATGGCTTTAGTTGGCTGCCCAATATTCTTCTCTAACATATGCATATTCAAACCATTTGATCATGAAATCGCACTTACTTCAGACAAGACGAACATGCATAGCATCTCACATGATATCCAACAAAGGTAAAAGTTGATGGCGTCCCCGAAACATGGTTACCGCTCAACAAGCAACTTATAAGAATTAAGACACATAACTACATATTCATCACCACAATAGTTTTTAAACTATTTGTCCCATGAGCTATATATTGCAAAGATAAAGGAATGAAATTTTAAAGGTAGCACTCAAGTAATTTACTTTGGAATGGCATAAAAATACCACATAGTAGGTAGATATGGTGGACACAAATGGCATGGGTTTTGGCTCAAGGTGTTTGGATGCACGAGAAGCATTTCCTCTCGGTACAAGGTTTGGGCTAGCAAGGTTGTTTGAAGCAAACACAAGTATGAACAGGTACAACAAAACTTACACAAGAACATATTGCAAGCATTATAAGAACCTGTCTTCCTTGTTGTTCAAACACTTTACCAGAAAATATCTAGACTTAGAGAGACTAATCATGCAAACCAAATTAAACAAGCTCTACGGTAGTTCTTCATTAATAAATTAAACTACATGATGCAAGAGCTTAAACATGATCTATGAGAGCTCAAACAATTGCCAAGTTTAATCCAAACCATATGCAGCATTTTCTGATTCCAACCAAATAGCAATTTAACGAAGCAATTTAAGCTTTCGCCATGAACATTAAAGCACAATTAAGAACACAAGTGTTCCATATGAAAAAGCGGAGCGTAATATCTCCAATATAAGAATGATGGGATCCAACTTTATTCAAAACGAAAATAAAAGCAAACCGACGCTCCAAGTAAAGAACATAAGATGTGATGGAATAAAAATATAGTTTCACTAGAAGTGACCTGATAATGTTGTCGATGAAGAAGGGGATGCCTTGGGCATCCCCAAGCTTAGATGCTTGAGTCTTCTTAAAATATGCAGGGATGAACCACCGGGGCATCCCCAAACTACCTTTCACTCTTCTTGATGGTAGTATATCATCCTCTTCTCTTGACCCTTGAAAACTTCCTCCACACCAAACTTCAAGCAAACTCATTAGAGGGTTAGTGCATAATCAAAAATTCACATATTCAAAGGTGACAAAATCATTCTTAACACTTCTGGACATTGCACAAAGCTTCTGAAAGTTAATGGAACAAAGAAACTCATTCAACATAGCAAAAGAGGCAATGCGAAATAAAAGGCAGAATCTGTCAAAAACAGAACAGCCCGTAAAGACGAATCTGGCAGGGGCACTTAACTTGCTCAAATGGAAAAACTCAAAACTAATGAAAGTTGCATACATATATGAGGATGACGCTCGTAAATTTTCAGATTTTTTTGATTTTTCTACAGGGAAATCTGTACGAATTTGTGACAGACAACAATGTTGTTTCTGCGCAGCGATCCAAATCTAGCATCAACTTTAGCATAGAAACTTTACTTGGCACAAAAACATGATAAGGAGAGGTTGTTACAGTAGTAAAAAACTTCCAAGACTCAACAATACAGTAAATAAAATGTAACTTGGGTTATCTCCCAAGAAGTGCGCGCTTTTCTTTAAGGGATTTCTATTTTCGTGCCCCTGCTTCGTTAGTTTTACTCAGTTTTCCCCAGCTCGTTAGTTTTTCCTCAGTTTTCCCCTCCCTCTAGTTTGAAACCCATCGAAGACGCGGGTTGCCGTCAGGTCGAGGGCCTACCGTTACCGTGGTCAGTTCCTCGCTGACCGTCTCGTGTGACGGGTGGATCCATCTACTTTGACGCGTGGGCCGTTTATTTCGATTGTATACGCGGTGCTGCCAATGACAAATGGGGCCGCTCTATGGGCTGCCGCAGCCAATGACCAGTGGGTCGTCTATTTATTTATAGAAAATTATATAGGGATCCCAATTATATATTGCCGCTCTGTGGGGCCTCCGCAGTCAATGACCGCTGTGGTCGTCTATTTTATTTAGAGAATATAATATAGAGCCGCTGTGTAGGGGCCGCCTCAGCCCATGGCAGGTGACTATTTTCGCAGCTTAATCTAAAGTGACTTTTGTGCTAAACATTGTGCATCCCGGCGTTGACCTAGCAGTGGCGGCGAGGATGTGGTGCTCGAATAATAGTGAAAATGCGATATTATTTTTTACATGCATAATATATAGAAAATAGCTAGATCTCTAAATCGATGCATATGAAGCTACATATATATTCTTGGTCATGATCCCCTTAATTATCTAAAGGGGATGGATGCATGGCTTCACGTCGTCGTCGCTTTCATCATCAGTATCTTCGTCGTCTGAGTAGTAGTACCTCCTGCACATTGTTCCGTCAAACACCTTCACTGTGAGCACATCATCGCCTTCATATTTGAAGTGTACGAACCAGCCGAAATCCACACCGTGCGCGATGGCGAATTTCTCCCAGCCCTTGTCGAGGTACATCCGGCCTTGTCCGTCAAATAGGACCTCCACGGTCCAGACGAGGACCGCAGTCAGCTGCAGATACACCTTAGCTGGCTCCTTGCCGTCAAGATAGTCCGCAAATTTTTTGGGAGTTCCTGCAAAGAGATCGAGCGCCGATCGTTTGAAATTAGGGAACCCTTGAAATTAAAGGTTTTTTAGAACATGCCCATAATTAATCACATGCATCATATATGTGGGAACGCGTACGTACCTTCTTGACCAAAGGGTCTTCATAGACGACGATGAAGAACTCCTCTATGATCAATGGCAGTGTTGACGGTGGTGGTGGCAATGATGATGATCCACTTCCCATTCCCCTTCCCCTTCCCCTTCCCCTTCCGGTCCGCGTCCGAGATGTGGAAGCCATGGCAATGGATAAAGTGTATGTGAACGAAGAAGAGAGAGGCAGAACCTATTGACACAAGGGATGGCCGTGTGGGTGTTTATAAGGGAGAGATGACCGTTGTAGGGGTTTACACAATAAAATAAGGAGGAGATGACCGTTGTGGGGGTTTATACACAATAAATTAAGGAGGAGACGACCGTTGTGGGGGTATATATCTCAACAAAAAAGTAATGCGGACTATGTTGACTAGTTTATCATTTTACGGTGAAAAGTAATGCCTAAGACTACTCATAGTGGGAGTAACTTGGGTAGTAACATAGAGCTATGTTACCATAACATCACATTTTCCAAGATTATATGAGTCTACAACCTAATTAATATGGCTTTGCATGACACTACACATATGTTACTTCCCACTATGAAGGTAGTAACATAGAGTAGTAACATGTGCATGTTACTACTCTATGTTACTCTCCACTATGACTAGTCTAAAAGAAAAGTAATGGCTACAAGAAATCGGTGATGGTTTATCTTTTTTGCGTGAAAAGTAATGGGTACAAGAAATGGGTGATGGTGTATCATTTTTTGCGTCATAAGTAATGGGTCCAAGAAATGGGTGATGGTGTATCATTTTTTGCGTCATAAGTAATGGGTCCAAGAAATGGGTGATGGTGTATCATATTTTTGCGTGATAAGTAATGGCTACAACAAAATCGGTGATGGTTTATCGTTTTTTGCGTTGAAAGTAATGGCTACAAGAAATGGGTGATGGTGTATCATTTTTTGCGTGAAAAGTAATGGCTACAACAAAATCGGTGATGGTTATCATTTTTTGCGTGAAAAGTAATGGCTACAAGAAATGGGTGATGGTGTATCATTGTTTGCGTGAAAAGTAATGGCTACAACAAATCGGTGATGGTTTATCATTTTTTGCGTGAAAAGTAATGCCTAAAAGAGTTTATAATTTAGCTCGTGAAAAATAATGCAGAAAACCAAACTTTAGCGTACTAGGTAACCGCCCTTTCGCATACATAGAGTGTGGAAGCTAACCGACGACAGAGAGAGAGAGGTGGTGGCCACCGAGAGAGAGAGGGGGTTATCTGTTAGATCATACGATCAACGATCGGCGGGCAAGATCCGCGTGACATGGGCTAGACCAATCGGGGCAATGTTGGGCGTCTGTGAGAGTTTGTGAAGGGAGAGGGCAAAACTGAGTAGTATCAAGAAACCAAGGGCAAGTGAGTAGTAAAAGACTAAGGGATTCAAATATGAGATTTAAAAAATGGAAAATGCGTGTTTTGTACAATGAAACCCATCTTGGCCTACCTCAAACTATTTGCAATACCAATATACATCAGTGTGAGAATTGTGGCCTCATTTAGACAAAGTATGTTTTGGGGAAAGCTGTTTTGGGTAGGGCTTATTATGGAAAACCATGCACCTTCATAGCTACTAGGTGATTTGAGAAGTGGCAATTTGTGGTGAAACTTGATTTATCTATGATTTATCTATGATTTGAGAAGTGGCAATTTGTGGTAAAGACTCCATGAGTAAGTGCCACTCTTTTTCGGATTTTCTTGCACATTAAATAACTCATTTAACTAGTTAATCCCATTTGTTGACTCTCTGTTGACCAGCCACTTGAGGGTAAAACTGAGTATATTGCACTAGCCAGTATTAGCACTCGAGGAGAAAAGCAGCACACAAAAAATGCTAGTATATAACTCGAGGGTATACAGTATATCTAAATTTCCAGGGTTAGACTCGAGGACGCGTGTTGCGGTGCAGAAGTGGAAGACGTGCCATTGTTGACGCGTGTCGCGGTGCGGACGTGCAAATAGTGGACGCGTAGGACGCGGTCGCATTTAGGACGCGTAAGCCCTCCTCCCTCCCTCTGCACACGTCGTCTCATTCTCGCTCACGCACGAAACCACCCCTCTCACGTCCCATCAACTTCTCCAAATCGAAAAACCCCGCCGTACGCACGCTACCCTGCGATGGAGAAGAAGAATGCGCCGGCGGCCGTCGCCTCCGAGCCCGTCGCCTCGGCCCGTCGCCTCCGCGCCGTCGCCGAGCGATCGCCGCCGAGCCTGCGCGGCCGATCGCCGCCGAGCCGTCGCCGCCGGCGTCGCCGCCAGCGCGTCGCCTCCGAGGCGGCGCATCCAAGCGGCTCCTCCGTGAACCGGGCCTCTCTCTCGGCTGATGGACCACTTCACCGGATCGGCGAATGCTTGGCGAACGAGGAGTGCGCCGACACGTACTCTGCCATGAGGCAAGTCTCAGAAATTGGCGCTCAGGTTTGCACGAGCCCGACGTGCACTGGACGAATGGATCATGCTACACCACGCCCTTCCACACGTCGCTGAGTTCACCTTCCTCCAACTCGGCACATCACGCTACGTCACCATAGATCTATCCGAAGTTCATAGAAGGTTCAACTTCCTCCATATCTACCTCTTTATTTTCAATCTTAAACATCTTAATTAGTGCTGAATGTTATCGTGCTTGCCCAGATACTACTTCGTCGGATTTTGCCGTGGCGTCATCGTGCTTGCCCGGAAGAACCCGCCGCACAAGATACGGCTTCTGAACCCACTCACAAAGAAATACACTATGTTTGAGGCGCAGATGCCATCTATTTTCCTGAAATCGTCGCTGTGATCAAATCCCCGACTATGGTCTTCGTTACCGCACATTACCCGTCGGAAATTGGTTGGGTCGATGAGAGCACTCCAACTAAGGATATAGATAAAGATTGGGAAAACAGATTTTCGATCAAGAACCATTGTCTGCGTTGCATTACACCGTTCAATGGTGAACTGTATGCACTAGTTGTGGACAATTTAGAGCACGGAAGAATAGTGTGCACCAATGTACAGTTGCAGCAGCGCGCGAGCACTGTCAAGATGGAGACACTAATTTCATTTCCGAACTTGGACATCAAGTTCTACCTCGTGAAGTCGGATGGTGATCTGCTGCTTGTGTTGTTGGTCAGCGTGGCTTTGGCGGGCAGACCATTGGTGTACCGTGTGGACACTCGAGCCGCTCTCTCCATCCGGTCGGTAACATTGGCGTGCCTTCTTCGTGAATTATATCCGGTGTATCTCCGTCGACACCGAGTGTACCCGACACTTCGACCTGGCTGCATCTACTACACGGATTTGGGTTATATCAGAGAGTACTCTCATGATACAAAGGCCTGGGAGGAGTGGCCAGAACGTGTGGATAGAATAGGAAACTACGTGAGAAATGAACACAAGCCATACCGTTTGGAGGATGTATTGGCCACACGGGAGGAGTTCAATCAATATTTCCTTGGGGAAATGCACGGCGGAGCGACGAAATATGAGGAGGAATGAAGAACAAATTCATTCATCCTAATCTTCTTGTTGTCCATACATTGCGTGCGTCTTGTATATTACAACGTTATTGGCTGCTTTTGGCTGCTGTATGCAGTTTCCTATGTATTATAGCTTTGATTATGCGTTGTCAATTTATCATATACTAGCTTCTACATTTGGTACTAGATTTGCTGCCATATTGGGCAAAAACGAGGGCCAAAAGGCATAAATAACCCAGATTTGCTACTAGATTTGCTGCCATATTGAAGAAAAATAGAAGCTTCTCTAGATTTGATACTAATTTGGTGAAAAGACAGAGAGAGAAAGAGGGGAAAGGTGCTCTTCAAAATGCCAATTTGGGCCGAGAGAGACAAAACCCAGCTCCTGCTCACGTGCAACCAAACGCTTCTCCTCCCACGCGGTCCCTTTCTACCAGCCCCACGCGACGCCCCACACGTCGCGGCCCCAGACGACGCGGCGCAACACGCCGCCAGAACGTCCAAATAAACGGATTCCTTCCGTGAGAGCCGTTCTGGGTTTCAAACTAGAGGAGGGAAAACGAGGAAAAACTAAGGGCTGGGGAAGTACAACTAACGACCCGAGGGCACGAAAAAAAATCCCTTTCTTTAACGCCTTTCACTAGGCGCGAAAGTGCAAATCAAGTAACATCAAGAGAAGAAGCATCAACATCATAGGGTTGTTCTAATAATAGAATCAAAAGACAACTTCATTCTCTTTCTAGGGAAGTGTTTCATACCTTTCTTGAGAGTAAATTGATATTTAATATTACCTTCCTTCATATCAATAACAGCACCAACGGTTCGAAGAAAAGGTCTTCCCAACACAATAGGACAAGATGCATTGCATTCAATATGCAAGACAACAAAATCAACGGGGACAAGGTTATTGTTAACCGTAATGCGAGCATTATCAATCCTCCCCAAAGGTTTCTTTTTAACATTATGAGATTAACATCCAAATAACAATTCTTCAATGGTGGCAAGTCAAGCATATCATAAATTTTCTTAGGCATAGAAATACTTGCACCAAGATCACATAAGGCATTACATTCAAAGTCATTGAATTTCATTTTAATGATGGGCTCCCAACCATCTTCTAACTTCCTAGGAATAGAAGCTTTAAGTTTTAATTTCTCTTCCCTAGCTTTAATGAGAGCATTTGTAATATGTTTTGTAAAGGCTAAATTTATAGCACTAGCATTGGGACTTCTAGCAAGTTTTTGTAAGAACTTTATAACTTCATTAATATGACAATCATCAAAATCTAAACCATTATGTTCTACAGCAATGGAATCATTGTCACCAATATTTTGAAAAAATTCAGCAGTTTTATCAGGAGCAGTTGATGGTATGACTATATATGGTTTAGTGTAACGTCTTCAAAGCCCAATGTTAACTTCCGAAATCTCGCTGGGGATGTTCGAAAAAGAAACAATAGTGATTATGAACCTATTAGAAGACCTGAACCCAAAACCTTTTTTTTCTAGCCTTTCTCAAATCTCGAGATTTCTTTTAAGGGTGGTAGTCTGTCACATCCCGAAATTTTCTAAATTTTGGAATGTAAAATAAAAATAAATTTATTGCTTGATTGTTTGAACTTGATTGAAATTTCACAAAGAATTAATTTTTTTAAAGTTATTTACAACTTAATTTAAAATAGTGTTTTCAAATACTTTTGGTTTTAAAGTATTTTTTTTTGTAAAAATCAAACCTTTTTTTTAGCTTTCAAGGTTTTCAAATCCTTAATGGATTTCTATTTAAGAAAATAAAACTATAGAAAACTATACTTGCAAAATAATGCCCAAATAGCCATATAGGCAAAGTGCATATAATTATTATTTTATTTTAACAAGTGGATTTTAAACAGGTTTCTTATTATCCTAAAACACTATTTTGATTTTATAAATTTTTGTTAATTTGTTTGGTATGCGTATGTTGAAACTATTCTCACATAGCCATAATGGCATAGTAGTAATAAAATGATATAAAATAATAATTTATAAAGTTTAAGTTCTTTTGTTGTTCTATGCCAAGCAAAATAATTTTACAAACTTATTGAAATTTATTTCACTCAAATCGGAATTATGAAACTAGTTTTATAAAAGAAACAAGTAAAAGGGAAAGAAAAGGAAAAAAAATAAAGTGGGCCGGCAGCCGGACCGACCGGCCCAGCAGGCGGCCAGGCCAAGCCCACCCGGCCGACCGACCGAGCCAGCCAGGCAGCCATCGATCGGTTCGGTCACGAACGAAAGAATCCCGTATTTCTACACGCAAAATCTAATTATTGCCTGGGCACTGTCTTGTCTTACGCGGTGCTCACCTTTCACGTCCGTCCGATCAACGATCACACGGCTCACTCGCTGCGGCCTGCGGGGCAGGTAGGACCACGTGACACGCACAATCCCCAATCCTCTTCAACTCTCACGGGCACACACAGGAGACGGGAGGGATGGCTGCCGACGGCCCCCACGCGATCCGCCAGCCCCGGCCGCCGCGCCCTGCCCCCTGCCCCCCCCGCCTTCTTCCCGGCCTCCGACACATAGCCCGCCGCCTTGATCAGTGGGTGGTCCTCGCCTCCCTCTGCCTCCATGCCCACCCTTGAAGACATCGACGTCGTCGCCGCCGCCGAAGACCTCCTTCCGCGTTCGGGTCGACCTCGGGCCCTGGCCCGCCCTCGTATGGTGCTGGTGTCTAACCTCCGGCGCGGTATGGTTCGTGCTCCAGAAAGTCGTCGTGGGCGCCATCTTCGCCCTTCCGTCGCGGGCGCAGCCGCAGATTAGACAGTAAGCATTTTTTTTTTGCTTCAACAGGATGCATTTTCACGATTAAAATGTGCAAGGGATTGCTCATACGGATGTAGTATTGTACTCATAGGATGTATTTTTGTGATCTGAAGTTATGGTTAGATTAGACACTAGGGATTTCTGATATTTTTTCGCATCAACAAGATGGAGTTTAAAGATTAAAATTTGCGAAATGGATGTAGTCGTTTCTACGAGGATGTAGTTATTGCCCAAATTTTACACCCTGATTATGCTCGCATGAATATAACTTCAAGAATTTTGTACTTGCACATGCACTCATGCTTCTCACGACTCAGTTTTTTGCCCTACCGGTACCAGACTGTGAGCTCTAAGCCTCTAATACATGATGCAGAATCCATGGTTGCTTCGCACGTCTGTGGGGCAACGGTACCGGCGGGTGTGGGAGCCTGGGAAGCGGAGCTGGTTATCGGCTGCAAGGCTTCACAAGGGTTGTGCTAGGTGGATCTCAGTATGCTGTCCTTATTTTCGTTCAGGTAGGGTTCCCGATTGATTTTCGCAGTTCAGTTTGCTTCGATGGCAGTGAGTCCCCTGCGGCCTCCTATGTGTGTTTTTCGCTGGAAGATTTTGCATCTATAGAACACTAAAATCTCTATGTAATCGGATGTTTCTGTCATTTGATCTAGGTTGATTTTGGAAGGGAATCTGAAATTGTAGCTTGAGCGATTCGTTAGTACAACTACAGAGGGACAAGTTCGTCCACAGATCAAGGTGAGAGGACTTTCTATTTGGGCCATATTAATATCTGTCTGTGTTTAGGTTACGTTTTAGTCAGTTCAGCGTGTTTGTGTTCATGAGTACAACTATTGAGGGACAGGGATGTAACTAGACTTGTGTGTTTCTTAACCATGTATCATGGTATTAATCATCGTGGCTAACTGGCTATGCTTTTATGTACATTTTTTTTGGCACACAAGATGTAGCTTTTTAAATATTTTTTGGAAACTGCAATTTTAAGGATGTATCTTCTGTAGGATGAAACTTTAATATTCAGGGGTGACTTTGGGATGCACAAAAAATGTTCTATATGAAATTCATTAGGTTATGATGTAACTTATTCTGGAAACTGCAATTTCATGGATGAAACTTTAATATTCAGGGTGTAGTTTACAGGGTTCGGGATCCAAAATAATTTAGTTCATGAAATTCACTAGTTTACGGTGTAACCAACTAACCATTATTAAGTCTTTCCCTCTTACGATGTACTTTTTAATATTCAAGATGTAATAATTTTTATGCAAACTGTATCTTTCATTGCATAATTTATGATGTAATTCACAACATTGTTTATTGGCAGTTTGGATTAAAAATACGATGTAAATAGTATGAAAAATTCTAGTTATTAGGATGTAGTTTTAATATACATACAAACTAATGTGCAAAATTCTACTTTCTAGGATGTAAATAGTTTGCAAAATTCTAATTATTAGGATGCAATTATACATGCAAACTGTTTCTACCAGTATGTAGTTATCTAAACATGATGTAGTTTTTGACTTCTCATTCATGATGTAGTTCTTTTTTCATTTTTGAAAGGATGTAGTTTCATTTTCTTATTTATTTTCATGCGAGAATATGTCATCATGTAGTTCTGATGGATGTAATATCTTAGTTCTGATAGATGTTCTTATAGTTCACCATGGATAAACATGTTCATGGTTTCTTCATAGTCTATTGTGGTACTTCTATTTTTGCACTGGAGTAAGTTCTTAATGTTACATATACTGGAGGCAATTCTTTTTCTTTCTACTTCAAAAGTCAATAAGATCTAGCCACTGGGGCACAAATCGTAAGAACTTACTTTTATACGATGTACTTTGTGCAAAAACGTGATAAAATCATTTTTGTCTATGGGGATACCTCTGTGTGACCTGAGTATCTCTCGAACGATATTATTTTAACCGTTTCGTGTGTATGCTCCTCTACGAACATAGTTACATGCCATTTAACCGCTTTTCTCTCAACCCTGAGATGGCCCTGGAGTCCATCTTTTTAGTTATGATGCGGCTCCTTTGCCTTACAGCTGGCACTTCCTGCTTATTTATATCCTCATTCTTGCCACTCTTGTTTCAAACAAAGATGTATTTCTCCTTTTGCTTGTGCAAGGTATAATTCCAGGAGGTGCTGGTCTTAATGGAAAACCCATATGTTTTGCATATTTGTTGTAGTGTAATTTTGCTGCTTCCCAGAAATCAAAAATCATGCCAGGGTAGTGGGTCTTGGGTGGATTCTGATTGCTTTGTGTAGACTGAACCTCGTCATCGCTAGCAGATTCTTCACTAGAAAGTCTTTGGCTTATCCCATCCCCTGTGTCAGCAGATGGAAGGGTGCTGCTGTTTGGATGACTAGTAGTGGGCTTATTTTCACTGTCAACATCACCAGGCTCGTTGTGGCTCATCCAATGGCACTTCATCTTATTGTATCTGGCCTGTAACTGCTGCTCCAAGTTCTTGCATTTCCACACCTGGTTCTCCTTGTTGATTTGGCATTTCCACATCTGGTTCTCCTTGTTCATTTCGCATTTCCACATCTGTTTCTGCGGGTTGATTCAGGTTTAAAACTACAACTCTAACAAGACCATACATATCTGCAATAAAAGAAGTTCTTTATGTCAGTACACATTCTTTTTTTTGCTACATTCAGAATGCATACATGTTCGTTATACAACATCACATCTAACTGAATTATTTCTCTCTTTATGTAGTTTTACATAAAGACACACAGCACAAGATATAAAGGGAACACATCAATTCTGCTCAAGACTTGTACTTTGTCACCTACAAAACATCTGCATAATATCGTTGTGGTAGCTGTGACAATGTTTCCGCTTAAAAAAACCGAAACAATGTTTGTATTTAGACTTCCAATTTTGCCACAGGAGCAAGATAATGAACAAGTTTCTTACATTCCTTGTCTCTGCTGTACTTTTCAAGTTGAATTTTTTTCTTCGTGCCCCTAAATTACATCCCAGATAATATGCATATTACCAATGTTGTGTTGGTACTAGGATGTACATCATCTCTATGGACCTGTTTCGCAGGAAAAATGTGTCAGCAACTAACCTGTATCAGTTCATTACCCTGCTACCTGTAGTTGTTCAATTCAGGGTGAAAACTACATTTTCTTTCAAGAATACCTGGAGTTTCTGCTTCAGGCTTAGTTGTAGGGACGGGGGATGTAGACTGTAAGCTATTTCCGACGGTTCAAACTTCAAACTAAGCTGTTCTCTGGAGGGAGAATGTAATTTGCATGCTAGTACCACTATTTTAGATCTAGGAGTCACATGGATGCATAAGAAGTTACAGGGAGGAGTGGGAGGTTATTCAGTACCTGCTGGGGAGAGGAGGAGAAGCAGCAGCTCCTAATCGATCTTCCTTTATGAGCAGTTATTTTCTACTATGTTAATCTGGTGTTTTTTATGTAAGAAACTGCAGCCACCAGGTGTAGGCAATGGAGTTCTTCATGTGGGGCCTCTGTAAAGGCAGCGTGGTGGGGCTAGAGACGTACTGTAGCGGTTTTTGGAGGACCTGGGTGCGCGGGTGTCTTTTTTTCTTCAAGCCAATTTAGACTCCCGTGCTATGCGACGAGCGTGCCAAAATCCAGAAAGGGAAAGGTCCAGGGCACCTTTTCCGTTTCAGGTGCTTGTCTGATTCCGACAGGGGGAGCACTGCGGAGCGCAAAACAGTGCCCGCGCACTCCCTAGCCACGTCCCTACACGCAAAATCTAATTATTGCCTGGGCACTGTCTTGTCTTACGCGGTGCTCACCTTTCACGTCCGTCCGATCAACGATCACACGGCTCACTTGCTGCGGCCTGCGGGGCAGGTAGGACCACGTGACACGCACAATCCCCAATCCTCTTCAACTCTCACGGGCACACACAGGAGACGGGAGGGATGGCTGCCGACGGCCCCCACGCGATCCGCCAGCCCCGGCCGCCGCGCCCTGCCCCCTGCCCCCCCCGCCTTCTTCCCGGCCTCCGACACATAGCCCGCCGCCTTGATCAGTGGGTGGTCCTCGCCTCCCTCTGCCTCCATGCCCACCCTTGAAGACATCGACGTCGTCGCCGCCGCCGAAGACCTCCTTCCGCGTTCGGGTCGACCTCGGGCCCTGGCCCGCCCTCGTATGGTGCTGGTGTCTAACCTCCGGCGCGGTATGGTTCGTGCTCCAGAAAGTCGTCGTGGGCGCCATCTTCGCCCTTCCGTCGCGGGCGCAGCCGCAGATTAGACAGTAAGCATTTTTTTTTTGCTTCAACAGGATGCATTTTCACGATTAAAATGTGCAAGGGATTGCTCATACGGATGTAGTATTGTACTCATAGGATGTATTTTTGTGATCTGAAGTTATGGTTAGATTAGACACTAGGGATTTCTGATATTTTTTCGCATCAACAAGATGGAGTTTAAAGATTAAAATTTGCGAAATGGATGTAGTCGTTTCTACGAGGATGTAGTTATTGCCCAAATTTTACACCCTGATTATGCTCGCATGAATATAACTTCAAGAATTTTGTACTTGCACATGCACTCATGCTTCTCACGACTCAGTTTTTTGCCCTACCGGTACCAGACTGTGAGCTCTAAGCCTCTAATACATGATGCAGAATCCATGGTTGCTTCGCACGTCTGTGGGGCAACGGTACCGGCGGGTGTGGGAGCCTGGGAAGCGGAGCTGGTTATCGGCTGCAAGGCTTCACAAGGGTTGTGCTAGGTGGATCTCAGTATGCTGTCCTTATTTTCGTTCAGGTAGGGTTCCCGATTGATTTTCGCAGTTCAGTTTGCTTCGATGGCAGTGAGTCCCCTGCGGCCTCCTATGTGTGTTTTTCGCTGGAAGATTTTGCATCTATAGAACACTAAAATCTCTATGTAATCGGATGTTTCTGTCATTTGATCTAGGTTGATTTTGGAAGGGAATCTGAAATTGTAGCTTGAGCGATTCGTTAGTACAACTACAGAGGGACAAGTTCGTCCACAGATCAAGGTGAGAGGACTTTCTATTTGGGCCATATTAATATCTGTCTGTGTTTAGGTTACGTTTTAGTCAGTTCAGCGTGTTTGTGTTCATGAGTACAACTATTGAGGGACAGGGATGTAACTAGACTTGTGTGTTTCTTAACCATGTATCATGGTATTAATCATCGTGGCTAACTGGCTATGCTTTTATGTACATTTTTTTTGGCACACAAGATGTAGCTTTTTAAATATTTTTTGGAAACTGCAATTTTAAGGATGTATCTTCTGTAGGATGAAACTTTAATATTCAGGGGTGACTTTGGGATGCACAAAAAATGTTCTATATGAAATTCATTAGGTTATGATGTAACTTATTCTGGAAACTGCAATTTCATGGATGAAACTTTAATATTCAGGGTGTAGTTTACAGGGTTCGGGATCCAAAATAATTTAGTTCATGAAATTCACTAGTTTACGGTGTAACCAACTAACCATTATTAAGTCTTTCCCTCTTACGATGTACTTTTTAATATTCAAGATGTAATAATTTTTATGCAAACTGTATCTTTCATTGCATAATTTATGATGTAATTCACAACATTGTTTATTGGCAGTTTGGATTAAAAATACGATGTAAATAGTATGAAAAATTCTAGTTATTAGGATGTAGTTTTAATATACATACAAACTAATGTGCAAAATTCTACTTTCTAGGATGTAAATAGTTTGCAAAATTCTAATTATTAGGATGCAATTATACATGCAAACTGTTTCTACCAGTATGTAGTTATCTAAACATGATGTAGTTTTTGACTTCTCATTCATGATGTAGTTCTTTTTTCAGTTTTGAAAGGATGTAGTTTCATTTTCTTATTTATTTTCATGCGAGAATATGTCATCATGTAGTTCTGATGGATGTAATATCTTAGTTCTGATAGATGTTCTTATAGTTCACCATGGATAAACATGTTCATGGTTTCTTCATAGTCTATTGTGGTACTTCTATTTTTGCACTGGAGTAAGTTCTTAATGTTACATATACTGGAGGCAATTCTTTTTCTTTCTACTTCAAAAGTCAATAAGATCTAGCCACTGGGGCACAAATCGTAAGAACTTACTTTTATACGATGTACTTTGTGCAAAAACGTGATAAAATCATTTTTGTCTATGGGGATACCTCTGTGTGACCTGAGTATCTCTCGAACGATATTATTTTAACCGTTTCGTGTGTATGCTCCTCTACGAACATAGTTACATGCCATTTAACCGCTTTTCTCTCAACCCTGAGATGGCCCTGGAGTCCATCTTTTTAGTTATGATGCGGCTCCTTTGCCTTACAGCTGGCACTTCCTGCTTATTTATATCCTCATTCTTGCCACTCTTGTTTCAAACAAAGATGTATTTCTCCTTTTGCTTGTGCAAGGTATAATTCCAGGAGGTGCTGGTCTTAATGGAAAACCCATATGTTTTGCATATTTGTTGTAGTGTAATTTTGCTGCTTCCCAGAAATCAAAAATCATGCCAGGGTAGTGGGTCTTGGGTGGATTCTGATTGCTTTGTGTAGACTGAACCTCGTCATCGCTAGCAGATTCTTCACTAGAAAGTCTTTGGCTTATCCCATCCCCTGTGTCAGCAGATGGAAGGGTGCTGCTGTTTGGATGACTAGTAGTGGGCTTATTTTCACTGTCAACATCACCAGGCTCGTTGTGGCTCATCCAATGGCACTTCATCTTATTGTATCTGGCCTGTAACTGCTGCTCCAAGTTCTTGCATTTCCACACCTGGTTCTCCTTGTTGATTTGGCATTTCCACATCTGGTTCTCCTTGTTCATTTCGCATTTCCACATCTGTTTCTGCGGGTTGATTCAGGTTTAAAACTACAACTCTAACAAGACCATACATATCTGCAATAAAAGAAGTTCTTTATGTCAGTACACATTCTTTTTTTTGCTACATTCAGAATGCATACATGTTCGTTATACAACATCACATCTAACTGAATTATTTCTCTCTTTATGTAGTTTTACATAAAGACACACAGCACAAGATATAAAGGGAACACATCAATTCTGCTCAAGACTTGTACTTTGTCACCTACAAAACATCTGCATAATATCGTTGTGGTAGCTGTGACAATGTTTCCGCTTAAAAAAACCGAAACAATGTTTGTATTTAGACTTCCAATTTTGCCACAGGAGCAAGATAATGAACAAGTTTCTTACATTCCTTGTCTCTGCTGTACTTTTCAAGTTGAATTTTTTTCTTCGTGCCCCTAAATTACATCCCAGATAATATGCATATTACCAATGTTGTGTTGGTACTAGGATGTACATCATCTCTATGGACCTGTTTCGCAGGAAAAATGTGTCAGCAACTAACCTGTATCAGTTCATTACCCTGCTACCTGTAGTTGTTCAATTCAGGGTGAAAACTACATTTTCTTTCAAGAATACCTGGAGTTTCTGCTTCAGGCTTAGTTGTAGGGACGGGGGATGTAGACTGTAAGCTATTTCCGACGGTTCAAACTTCAAACTAAGCTGTTCTCTGGAGGGAGAATGTAATTTGCATGCTAGTACCACTATTTTAGATCTAGGAGTCACATGGATGCATAAGAAGTTACAGGGAGGAGTGGGAGGTTATTCAGTACCTGCTGGGGAGAGGAGGAGAAGCAGCAGCTCCTAATCGATCTTCCTTTATGAGCAGTTATTTTCTACTATGTTAATCTGGTGTTTTTTATGTAAGAAACTGCAGCCACCAGGTGTAGGCAATGGAGTTCTTCATGTGGGGCCTCTGTAAAGGCAGCGTGGTGGGGCTAGAGACGTACTGTAGCGGTTTTTGGAGGACCTGGGTGCGCGGGTGTCTTTTTTTCTTCAAGCCAATTTAGACTCCCGTGCTATGCGACGAGCGTGCCAAAATCCAGAAAGGGAAAGGTCCAGGGCACCTTTTCCGTTTCAGGTGCTTGTCTGATTCCGACAGGGGGAGCACTGCGGAGCGCAAAACAGTGCCCGCGCACTCCCTAGCCACGTCCATTTCTACAACTTATCTCCACTTAAACGCACTTTTCTTGAGCTATACAACTCGAAATTTAGATCCGTTTGTTTCCACGTGTTCGTAACTTCGATGCCCACCTTTTCCAGCGACCTATGCCCTATATAAATCCACCACCACGTCGCAGTTTCGTTTTCCTTTTTCTCTTCTCGAAATCCTAGATCAACGAAATCTTAACTTGTTGCTTTGACCACCCAAATCACTTCAAATCGATTCGGGCTCTACACGAAAGTTGTAGATCTCGTCGAGATCTTTCAATCCCGACCAATCTCATCTCTTTTCGTCCACCATACACGGAGAATTTTGCTTCGCAAGCCGTCAGATCTGACAAAGGGAATCCTCAATAAGTTCGTGCTTGTTTCACGAAATCCAAATTCCTTTGGTGAGTATGTAGATCTGATCATCCTCTACAATTTTCATGTTGTAAGTTTTTCGAATTGAAGTACCAATTTGTCGCTCATCTACAGATCTATTTCGAGTCAACCGGAGCCAAATCGAGTTTCAAAACGATCTCGAATCATCGTGACTTCAACACGAAAGTTGTTCCTCTCGTCAAGATCTTTCATTTGTCGCAAGTCTCACCTTGTTTCGTTCATCGAGCAAGGAGAAAATCGTATTACAAGATTCAGATCTTATAAGGTATATCTTAGATCTTGTCAAACTCATTATTCCGTTGTGAAAAGTAATTTGTGTGTTAGATAGATCTATTAATTCTATACAACTTTGATGTAGAAAGTTTTTCCATCTGAGTAAATTTTTCTGTCAACCTTTATGACATCATCATGACATCAGCATAGTCAACTCAGTCTAGTCAAAGTCAAACTACAGTCAGCAGTACAGTCAGCGGTACAGTCAGCAGTCCAGTCAGCGTCTCAGTCAAACTCAGTCAAACTCGTTTTAAATTTAATTTTTAAATGTCAGATTGCATGTCTAACTTGTAAAATCAATATAAAATCATCCACTGGGCCAAATTTTACAAATTTTATATCGTTGGAAAGCTTATAACCTGTAGAATCCAAATATGCAGGAATACTGTATACGTTATGTATTAGTTTTCGAATCACAATTCAAATGGTTTAATTAATCCTTTATCACTGTAAAAATTATATCAAATGACCTATTGGTCTGAAATTAACAAATTTGTAGTCTTTGGAATCCTTAGAACATGTGGAACATCATGAAATTAGAAAATATCAAAGTTTTTATGCGTTCAAATTCATTCAAATCACCATTATGATCATAACTTGAGTTCTAAAAATTATTTCGGAGTGAACCCAATTGCATAAGTCTTGTTTTACAGTATTCCATCCAATAGCACCACCGTCCAAAATAATTGAATCACTTTGCAAATATTCAATTTCAGATATGAGAATTTGAGTATTTATCCATTATCGATTTCTATAATCATTTCTCAACATGATTCTTCCGTGATGGTGAAACTTATGATCACATCCACACACACCAATACCACTAGACACTCTATCTTGAATCAATATCGTGTCTATCCAAATTGTTTTTCATTCACTTCTTTAACTAATTTAAAACTATTCAACTTACAAATGAGTAATTTGAGTAATTCCATATATCATTAGTTCATATCCAAGCCTATGTGTAACACATACTATCTTAGTAAGTGTTGTCACACTTTACTAAATAATGTTGAGCTGCGTCATTTGAGATTCTTGTGATTTTATCAGATGGATCATTCCATTTATCCATTCTTGAGTAGCAAACAACATTTGACCATAGGTTCTTATCAATCATTTCCTTCTAAGTACTTAACTTAGATAATCATGATCTTTCCAGGTATTTGACCCATCCGTTCAATATCTCCAACTCATATCTTGCAAGCCATACCTCATGCCATATCTTCTTTATCCAATGATTAAAACACAATGAATAATTACTTGTTGTTTGCTTGGTTTGATTTTATTGTTGTTGAATGGTGTGTTTATGTTGTGCTATATTCTATGTTATAGTTTGTACGGAGAGACACTTATTTTGATTAAGAGAAGTGAACGCGCTTCGACTACCAAAAAGGCAAGTGATGCTCAACTCCTACCTATTTTGTTATGCATTAGTGTTTTTTTAAACTAGTATGCATGGTAGGATTTTGTTTTCGAAAGTTATGCTATGCTTATCAATCCCAGTAGTGTGTAGCCACCATGAACCCTTGCTAGTATTCTTAGTATGCCTAGCAATAACAAAATGCCACTGCTGTTTTGGTTATTCTGGATTGTGAGTATTGAGAACTAAAACTAACAACCCTAAATGAAACACCTTGGTGGATTGGTTGTATGGTGGGCGGCTACTCAGGGCCACTATGTGGTTGTCTTCGCCTGAGGGTGCTCACATGTTGAGTGACTACTCAGGGCCACTTGGTGGTTGTCTTCGCCTGAGGGTGCGCAAATGTTGAGTGGCTACTCAGGGCCACATTGTGGTTGTCGTCGCCTGAGGGTGCTCACATGTTGAGTGGCTACTCAGGGCCACATTGTGGTTGTCGTCGCCTGAGAGTGCACTTGTGGTTGGCCACTCAGGATTAAAGAGATTACTATGTCGTCCATGTTTTAGATAGCTTCCAGTGCAGCCTTATGGTATTATGGGCTCTGCCGGGATTAAGTAAGTTGTGAGGTCAAACTTGTTGCTAGACATGATGATGGGGCTTGCAACCCAACGGGAACGGGTCTAGCTAGTTATGGTGGAAACCTCCTTCTGAAAGATTTTGTCTCATTTCTTCTCTTGGGAAGGGTGGGTCGTAAGGTGAAAGTGCACAACCTCTCGAGAGTTAAACCTAAGATCTTAGCCGTGTCCCGGTTACGGACAATTTGAGCTCTGGCAAGGAATGTACGGAAGAATCTCATCACCTTTTCTGAATGAGTTAAAAGTTTGAGTAGCAACTGTCGGATAGTACATGGGAGATGTAACCATGGTACTATTTATGACAATATTACAGGTTTTACAAAAGTTTTGTTTTCAAATAAAATGTAGGATAAAATTGGCTTTATGCAAATTTGCCTAAACTCCACTTGCCAATTATCATGTAGATAGTTATGCCCAAAACTGCCACCATATAAGTGTCATTTGCCAGTACATCATTGTACTGACCTCCATTCGTGGGGCTGCACATTCAAACGTGCAGGATTTTCTGGAGAAGTACGTGGTAGGATCTCGAGTCTACATTCCAACATGACTGCCTGTGGCACATGAAGATGATGAAGGCTCATTGATGATTTACTTTCCGTTGTGTTTGTATTGAGCTAGTCCATGTGACTATGCAAATTGTAAGGTTTTACTTTACCCTCTGGATCAAAGATGTAGTAATTTGATACTATTGCAATGATTACTATATTTTGTAATGTGTGTGCTATCAGTGATCCCGGGAATAGCACTATACACAGGTATCTTATCTTTATTAAAAGATAGGGTGCTACAGAATGGTATCAGAGCATAGTGTTGCCTGTAGGATCGAGACCCTAGGTTTGGATTGGAAATAGGAAAACCCTAGGATGAAAATTTTGTCAAATCCTATTTCAAAAAAAATGTGCTTTGTGAACTTCTAGTACTCTCATCTATTCCACCTTCAAAAGTGTTTTCCTCTTGCCTTAGATGACCTACCTTATGAAACCATTAAGAAAGTAAAGATGATGACATTGTGCCTGGAGTGAAGGACTGCTGCTTCATGTGACATTCTTCGATTCTACAAGAAGTGTTTCATGGAAGACAAATGAAGAATTTGAAGAAAGACTTCGATGCAGACTGCACAACACACGAAGATGCACCGAAGGAGTAGAATAGAAACTAGAAATATCCAAAGCAGAAATAGACTAGACCACCATTAGTTATCGTTTAGAGAACCAACGATAAAGTAACAAAATATTGATCATACCAAATTGAGGTATGACCATACTAATTTGTTAGTGTTTGAAACAGATTGCTTGATGCTTGTTAGATGTTGTTTGTAAGATGTTTTGCTTTTATCTAATGTGTTGGGTACGAAATCTTCTTTAGAATCTTTCTATCTATTCTCATCTATACCCAACTCAGAGAATGTTTTCTCGGAAACTTGCCCTGAAGACAACAGTAGTGAAATCAACCTGGATGTTTCCTATCAGATGAAGAAGCATAGGATGTGAGATATGCAAAACCCTAGCTAGGGATCGATAGAGGTGTTTTTAAAAAATTCAATAATGGGGATTGAAACATTGATTCAATCATTCCATGTAAGTTTTATCAAACTTGTGAGGTTGACCAAGAGTTAGAATACGAGATATACCAAACTGAAAACAAGGAAATGATTGGGTGCGACATGGATTGGCCCCCATGACGACTACTCATATTGTTTACTCTTGTATGAGGAATGGTAAATCTAGAGAGACATACCTACAAGAGAGACGTCGTTGATAAGCCTGAACTATATGATGAATAGATATTATGCCCTTATAGTAGGCAAGTGCTGCCAACCGTAGGACTACGGTGAGTTTGAAGACCCAACCACTAGATAAAGATAGTGGAAGATCGTCGATGACACCGACAAGTAAGAAAATAAAGGTTGTCTTGAAGTAATCACCTGTTTGACCCAAGAAAGTGACCCATCAGTACCAAAAGTAGTTTAACAACCAACCATTTGGATTAGAAGCCCTTCTATGAAGGAAACCTGCTCGATTCACCTTGGAGATATATGTTGTTCACTATATGTGAATGAACATTCGCCTATTGGATTTTAACTCAGAAGCCCTAAGCCATAGATGTTTTCCAAATATGACCTATTGTCAAGTTATATCCTCGGATGTGCCAAGTCGTATCAAGGATGAGATTAGCCAAAACACAATATCTAAGACTACCTAACAAAAGTTTCTTTTAAGGGTGGTAGAAGCCATACCCTTGGATTTTGGATTTACATCAGATGCTGCATGAGAAGGTATCGTAAGAAGTTCCCCATGACCAAGTGTACTCAAGTAAAAGATAATACCCATAGGATAAGTACCCTCGTAAGAATGGATACAGTTGATGGTATGACTATATATGGTTTAGTGTAACGTCTTCAAAGCCCAATGTTAACTTCCGAAATCTCGCTGGGGATGTTCGAAAAAGAAACAATAGTGATTATGAACCTATTAGAAGACCTGAACCCAAAACCTTTTTTTTCTAGCCTTTCTCAAATCTCGAGGACGAGATTTCTTTTAAGGGTGGTAGTCTGTCACATCCCGAAATTTTCTAAATTTTGGAATGTAAAATAAAAATAAATTTATTGCTTGATTGTTTGAACTTGATTGAAATTTCACAAAGAATTAATTTTTTTAAAGTTATTTACAACTTAATTTAAAATAGTGTTTTCAAATACTTTTGGTTTTAAAGTATTTTTTTTTGTAAAAATCAAACCTTTTTTTTAGCTTTCAAGGTTTTCAAATCCTTAATGGATTTCTATTTAAGAAAATAAAACTATAGAAAACTATACTTGCAAAATAATGCCCAAATAGCCATATAGGCAAAGTGCATATAATTATTATTTTATTTTAACAAGTGGATTTTAAACAGGTTTCTTATTATCCTAAAACACTATTTTGATTTTATAAATTTTTGTTAATTTGTTTGGTATGCGTATGTTGAAACTATTCTCACATAGCCATAATGGCATAGTAGTAATAAAATGATATAAAATAATAATTTATAAAGTTTAAGTTCTTTTGTTGTTCTATGCCAAGCAAAATAATTTTACAAACTTATTGAAATTTATTTCACTCAAATCGGAATTATGAAACTAGTTTTATAAAAGAAACAAGTAAAAGGGAAAGAAAAGGAAAAAAAATAAAGTGGGCCGGCAGCCGGACCGACCGGCCCAGCAGGCGGCCAGGCCAAGCCCACCCGGCCGACCGACCGAGCCAGCCAGGCAGCCATCGATCGGTTCGGTCACGAACGAAAGAATCCCGTATTTCTACAACTCACTTAAACGCACTTTTCTTGAGCTATACAACTCGAAATTTAGATCCGTTTGTTTCCACGCGTTCGTAACTTCGATGCCCATCTTTTCCACCGACCTATGCCCTATATAAATCCACCACCACGTCGCAGTTTCGTTTTCCCTTTTCTCTTCTCGAAATCCTAGATCAACGAAATCTTAACTCGTTGCTTTGACCACCCAAATCACTTTAAATCGATTCGGGCTCTACACGAAAGTTGTAGATCTCGTCGAGATCTTTCAATCCCGACCAATCTCATCTCTTTTCGTCCACCATACACGGAGAATTTTGCTTCGCAAGCCGTCAGATCTGACAAAGGGAATCCTCAATAAGTTCGTGCTTGTTTCACGAAATCCAAATTCCTTTGGTGAGTATGTAGATCTGATCATCCTCTACAATTTTCATGTTGCAAGTTTTTCGAATTGAAGTACCAATTTGTCGCTCATCTACAGATCTATTTCGAATCAACCGGAGCCAAATCGAGTTTCAAAACGATCTCGAATCATCGTGACTTCAACACGAAAGTTGTTCCTCTCGTCAAGATCTTTCATTTGCCGCAAGTCTCACCTTGTTTCGTTCATCGAGCAAGGAGAAAATCGTATTACAAGATTCAGATCTTATAAGGTATATCTTAGATCTTGTCAAACTCATTATTCCGTTGTGAAAAGTAATTTGTGTGTTAGATAGATCTATTAATTCTATACAACTTTGATGTAGAAAGTTTTTCCATCTGAGTAAATTTTTCTGTCAACCTTTATGACATCATCATGACATCAACATAGTCAACTCAGTCTAGTCAAAGTCAAACTACAGTCAGCATTACAGTCAGCGGTACAGTCAGCAGTACAGTCAGCGTCCATCAGCGTCTCAGTTAAACTCAGTCAAACTCGTTTTAAATTTAATTTTTAAATGTCAGATTGCATGTCTAACTTGTAAAATCAATATAAAATCATCCACTGGGCCAAATTTTACAAATTTTATATCGTTGGAAAGCTTATAACCTGTAGAATCCAAATATGCAGGAATACTGTATACGTTATGTATTAGTTTTCGAATCACAATTCAAATGGTTTAATTAATCCTTTATCACTGTAAAAATTATATCAAATGATCTATTGGTCTGAAATTAACAAATTTGTAGTCTTTGAAATCCTTAGAACATGTGGAACATCATGAAATTAGAAAATATCAAAGTTTTTATGCGTTCAAATTCATTCAAATCACCATTATGATCATAACTTGAGTTCTAAAAATTATTTCGGAGTGAACCCAATTGCATAAGTCTTGTTTTACAGTATTCCATCCAATAGCACCACCGTCCAAAATAATTGAATCACTTTGCAAATATTCAATTTCAGATATGAGAATTTGAGTATATATCCATTATCGATTTCTATAATCATTTCTCAACATGATTCTTCTGTGATGGTGAAACTTATGATCACATCCACACACACCAATACCACTAGACACTCTATCTTGAATCAATATCGTGTCTATCCAAATTGTTTTTCATTCACTTCTTTAACTAATTTAAAACTATTCAACTTACAAATGAGTAATTTGAGTAATTCCATATATCATTAGTTCATATCCAAGCCTATGTGTAACACATACTATCTTAGTAAGTGTTGTCACACTTTACTAAATAATGTTGAGCTGCGTCATTTGAGATTCTTGTGATTTTATCACATGGATCATTCCATTTATCCATTCTTGAGTAGCAAACAACATTTGACCATAGGTTCTTATCAATCATTTCCTTCTAAGTACTTAACTTAGATAATCATGATCTTTCCAGGTATTTGACCCATCCGTTCAATATCTCCAACTCATATCTTGCAAGCCATACCTCATGCCATATCTTCTTTATCCAATGACTAAAACACAATGAATAATTACTTGTTGTTTGCTTGGTTTGATTTTATTGTTGTTGAATGGTGTGTTTATGTTGTGCTATATTCTATGTTATAGTTTGTACGGAGAGACACGTATTTTGATTAAGAGAAGTGAACGCGCTTCGACTACCAAAAAGGCAAGTGATGCTCAACTCCTACCTATTTTGTTATGCATTAGTGTTTTTTTAAACTAGTATGCATGGTAGGATTTTGTTTTCGAAAGTTATGCTATGCTTATCAATCCCAGTAGTGTGTAGCCACCATGAACCCTTGCTAGTATTCTTAGTATGCCTAGCAATAACAAAATGCCACTGCTGTTTTGGTTATTCTGGATTGTGAGTATTGAGAACTAAAACTAACAACCCTAAATGAAACACCTGGGTGGATTGGTTGTATGGTGGGCGGCTACTCAGGGCCACTATGTGGTTGTCTTCGCCTGAGGGTGCTCACATGTTGAGTGACTACTCAGGGCCACTTGGTGGTTGTCTTCGCCTGAGGGTGCGCAAATGTTGAGTGGCTACTCAGGGCCACATTGTGGTTGTCGTCGCCTGAGGGTGCTCACATGTTGAGTGGCTACTCAGGGCCACATTGTGGTTGTCGTCGCCTGAGAGTGCACTTGTGGTTGGCCACTCAGGATTAAAGAGATTACTATGTCGTCCATGTTTTAGATAGCTTCCAGTGCAGCCTTATGGTATTATGGGCTCTGCCGGGATTAAGTAAGTTGTGAGGTCAAACTTGTTGCTAGACATGATGATGGGGCTTGCAACCCAACGGGAACGGGTCTAGCTAGTTATGGTGGAAACCTCCTTCTGAAAGATCTTGTCTCATTTCTTCTCTTGGGAAGGGTGGGTCGTAAGGTGAAAGTGCACAACCTCTCGAGAGTTAAACCTAAGATCTTAGCCGTGTCCCCGGTTACGGACAATTTGAGCTCCTGGACAAGGAATGTACGGAAGAATCTCATCACCTTTTCTGAATGAGTTAAAAGTTTGAGTAGCAACTGTCGGATAGTACATGGGAGATGTAACCATGGTACTATTTATGACAATATTACAGGTTTTACAAAAGTTTTGTTTTCAAATAAAATGTAGGATAAAATTGGCTTTATGCAAATTTGCCTAAACTCCACTTGCCAAATATCATGTAGATAGTTATGCCCAAAACGCCACCATATAAGTGTCATTTGCCGGTATCATTGTACTGACCTCCATTCGTGGGCATATTCAAACGTGCGATTTTACGAGGAGAAGTACGTGGTAGATCTCGAGTCTACATTCCAACATGACTGCCTGTGGCACATGAAGATGATGAAGGCTCATTGATGATTTACTTTCCGCTGTGTTTGTATTGAGCTAGTCCATGTGACTATGCAAATTGTAAGGTTTTACTTTACCCTCTGGATCAAAGATGTAGTAATTTGATACTATTGCAATGATTACTATATTTTGTAATGTGTGTGCTATCGATCCCGGGAATAGCACTATACACAGGTATCTTATCTTTATTAAAAGATAGGGTGCTACATTCTTTAAGCATTACTTCAAGACCAGAGGGTACACTCTTATTATTATTGTAAGAATTACCATAACCATTACCATTATTAGAAGGATATGGTCTATAGTTGTTGTTACCATAATTATTCCTATAAGCATTGTTGTTGAAATTATTACTCTTTATGAAATTCACATCAACATTTTCTTCTTGAGCAACCAATGAAGCTAAAGGAACATTATTAGGATCAATATGAGATCTACCATTTGCAAGCATAGACATAATAGCATCAATCTTATCACCCAAAGAAGAAGTTTCTTCAACAGAATTTACCTTCTTACCTTGAGAGTCTTTCAGTGTGCCATTCGAGTAATTGATCATCATATCATCAAGTAGTTTAGTTGCGGCGCCCAGGGATGGACATAAAAGTACCTCCAGCAGCTAAATCCAATAGGTTCCTCGGAAAATTCAATCTGCATAAAAGGTTTGGATGATCATCCAAGTAGTCGGTCCATGGGTTGGGCAATTCTTTACCAAAGATTTCATTCTCTCCCATGCTTGAGCAACATGTTCATTATCAAATTGATTAAAATTCATTATGCTACTTCTAAAAGATATAATCTTAGCAGGAGGATAATATTTACTAATAAAAGCATCTTTACATTTAGTCCATGAATCAATACTATTCTTAGGCAAAGAAAGCAACTAATCTTTAGCTCTTCCTCTTAATGAGAAAGGAAACAATTTCAGTTTTATAATATCACCATCTATATCCTTATACTTTTGCATTTCACAAAGTTCAACAAAATTATTAAGATGGGCAGCAGCATCATCAGTACTAACACCAGAAAATTGCTCTCTCATAAGAAGAAAGCAGGTTTAATTTCATAAAATTCTGCTGTAGTAGCAGGTGGAGCAATAGGAGTACATATAAAATCATTACTATTTGTGCTAGTGAAATCACACAACTTAGTATTTTCAGGAGTACCCATTATAGCAGTAATAAAAGTAAACTAAGCAAGTAGAATAAAGACAAGTAACTAATTTTTTTTGTATTTTTGATATAGAACTAGTAAATAAGACAGTAAAGTAACTAATTTTTTTGTGTTTTTAATATGTAGCAAACAAGACAATAAATAAAATAAAGTAAAGCAAGACAAAAACAAAGTAAAGAGATTGGAAGTGGAGACTCCCTTGCGGCGTGTCTTGATCTCCCCAACAACGGCGCGAGAAAAAGTCTTCTTGGCGTGTAGTCGACGTCATTGGGAACCCCAAGAGGAAGGTGTGATGCGTACGAACAGTTTCCCTCAGTAAGAAACCAAGGTTATCGAACCAGTAGGAGCCAAGAAAGCACGTGAAGGTTGTTGGTGGAGGAATCTAGTGCGGCGCAACACCAGTGAAACCGACGCCAACGTGGAACATGCACAACACAATCAAGATACTTTGCCCCAACGTAACAGTGAGGTTGTCAATCTCACCGGCTTGCTGAAAACAAAGGATTAAGCGTATAGAGTGTAAGATGGTGTTTGTTTGCAAAGAACAGTAAAGAACAATGAATTGCAGTAGAATGTATTCAGATGTAAAAGAATGGACCGGGGTCCACAGGTTCACTAGTGGTGTCTCTCCAATAAGATAAATAGCATGCTGGGTGAACAAATTACAGGTGGGCAATTGACAAATAAAGATTCATATACATATCTTGATGATTACTATGAGATTTAATCAGGGCATTACGACAAAGAACATAGACCGCCATCCAGCATGAATCTATGCCTAAAAAGTCTACCTTCAGGTTAGCATCCGAACCCCTTCTTGTATTAAGTTGCAAACAACAGACAATTGCATTAAGTATGGTGCGTAATGTAATCAACACAAATATCCTTAGACAAAGCATCAATATTTTATCCCTAGTAGCAACAGCACATCCACAACCTTAGAACTTTCTGTCACTGTCCCAGATTCAATGGAGGCATGAACCCACTATCGAGCATAATTACTCCCTCTTGGAGTTACAAGTATCAACTTGGCCAGATCCTCTACTAGCAACGGAGAGCATGCAAGAACATAAACAACACATATATAATAGATTGATAATCAACTTAACATAGTATTCTAGATTCATCGGATCCCACCAAACACAACATGTAGCATTACAAATAGATGATCTTGATCATGTTAGGCAGCTCACAAGATCTAAACAATGATAGCACAAGCGGAGAAGACAACCATCTAGCTACTGCTATGGACCCATAGTCCAAGGATGAACTACTCACGCATCAATCCGGAGGCGGGCATGATGATGTAGAGCCCCTCCGGTGATGATTCCCCTCTCGGCAGGGTGCGGAGAGCTCCTGAATCCCCGAGATGGGATTCGCGGTGGCGGCCGATGTCTACAGGTGCTTCTATTCTTGTAGACGGTGTTGGGCCTCCAAGAGCAGAGATTTGTAGAACAGCGGCAAGTTTCCCTTAAGTGGATTACCCAAGGTTTATCGAACTCGGGGAGGAAGAGGTCAAAGATATCCCTCTCATGCAACCCGCAACCACAAAGCAAGAAGTCTCTTGTGTCCCCAACACACCTAATAGGTGTACTAGTTCGCGAAGAGATAGTGAAATACAAGTGGTATGAATGAATATGAGCAGTAGTACGGCGCCAGAAAATAGCTTTTGGCGTGCGATTGATGGTAGTAATATTGCGGAAGTAAACATGCGATAGTAACACAGTAGTACGCAAGAAAACATAAACAATAGCGATAGCGTATTTAGGAACAAGGCCTAGGGAATAGACTTTCACTAGTGGACACTCTCAACATTGATCACATAAGAATAGATAAATGCATACTCTACACTCTCTTGTTGGATGATGAACACATTGCGTAGGATTACACGAACCCTCAATGCCGGAGTTAACAAGCTCCACAATTCAATGTTCATATTTAAATAACCTTAGAGTGCATGAAAGATCGAAACGACTAAACCAAGTACTAACATAGCATGCACACTGTCACCTTCATGCTTATGTAGGAGGAATAATACACATCAATACTATCATAGCAATAGTTAACTTCGCAATCTACAAGAGATCATGATCATAGCATAAACCAAGTACTAACACGAGTGCACACATTGTCACCATTACACCGTGTAGGAGGAATAAAACTACTTTAATAACATCACTAGAGTAGCACATAGATAAATTGTGATACAAAACACATTGCAATCATAAAGAGATATAAATAAGCACTTCACTATGCCATTCATAACAGTGAATAAGTATTCTATGAAATATAGCCTAAGAGACCCACACGGTGCACACCTGTCACCTTTACACACGTGGGACAAGGAGTCTCCGGAGATCACATAAGTAAAACTCACTTGACTAGCACAATGACATCTAGATTACAAGCATCATCATATGAATCTCAATCATGTAAGGCAGCTCATGAGATTATTGTATTGAAGTACATAGGAGAGATATGAACCACATAGCTACCGGTACAGCCCCAGCCTCGATGGAGAACTACTCCCTCCTCATGGGAGCAGCAGCGGTGATGAAGATGGCGGTGGAGATGGCGGCGGTGTTGATGGAGAAGCCTTCGGGGCACTTCCCCGTCCCGGCAGTCGGAACAGAGACTCCTGTCCCCCAGATCTTGGCTTCGCGATGGCGGCGGCTCGGAAGGTTTCGCGTACCGTGGCTTATTCCGTAAGGGTTTTCGACGCAGGGGCTTTATATAGGCGAAAGGGCAGCCTCGGAGGGTCGAAGGGCGACGACACCATAGGCTGGCGCGGCCAGGGCCCAGGCCGCGCCACCCTATCATCTGGGGCCCATAGAGCCCCCGCGCGCTCTCGGGTGTTACGGATGCTTCCGGGCAAAATAGGAACCAGGCGTTGATTTCGTCCAATTCAGAATATTTCCTTACTAGGATTTCTGAAACCAAAAACAGCAGAAAACAGGCTGGCACTTCGGCATCTTGTTAATAGGTTAGTTCCGAGAAAATGCACGAATATGACATAAAGTGTGCATAAAACATGTAGATATCATCAATAATGTGGCATGGAACATAAGAAATTATCGATACATCGGAGACGTATCAGCATCCCCAAGCTTAGTTTCTGCGTCCCGAGCAGGTAAAACGATAACAAAGATAATTTCTGAAGTGACATGCCATCATAATCTTGATCATACTATTTGTAAACATATGAGATGAATGCAGCGATCAAAAACAATGGTAATTTCATGAGTAAACAAATGAATCATAAAGCAAAGACTTTTCATGAATAGTACTTCAAGACAAGCATCAATAAGTCTTGCATAAGAGTTAACTCATAAAGCAATAAATCAAAGTAAAGGTATTGAAGCAACACAAAGGAAGATTAAGTTTCAGCGGTTGCCTTCAACTTATAACATGTATATCTCATGGATAGTGTCAATATAAAGTAATATAACAAGTGCAATATGCAAGTATGTAGGAATCAATGCACAGTTCACACAAGTGTTTGCTTCTTGAGGTGGAGAGAAATAGGTGAACTGACTCAACATAAAAGTAAAAGAAAGGTCCTTCAAAGAGGAAAGCATTGATTGCTATATTTGTGCTAGAGCTTTGGTTTTAAAAACATCAAGAGAGTATAAAAGTAAAGTTTTGAGAGGTGTTTGTTGTTGTCAACGAATGGTAATGGGTACTCTAACTACCTTATCAACCAGACTTTCAAAGAGCGGCTCCCATTTTATTTTATTTTTGGGTGGCACTCCTTCCAACCTTTCTTTCACAAACCATGGCTAACCGAATCGGGTGCCGCCAACAATCTCATACCATGAAGGAGTGCCTTTTTATTTTAGTTTTATTTAGATGACACTGCTGCCGTAAATGTACACGTCCGTTGGGAACCCCAAGAGGAAGGTATGATGCGCACAGCAGCAAGTTTTCCCTCGAAAGAAACCAAGGTTGATCGAACCAGGAGGAGCCAAGAAGCACGTTGAAGGTTGATGGTGGCGAAATGTGATGCGGCGCAACAACGATTCCGGCGCCAACGTGGAACTGCACAACACAACCCAAGTACTTTGCCCCAACGAAACAGGGAGGTTGTCAATCTCACCGGCTTGCTGTAACAAAGGATTAAGCGTATCGAGTGGAAGATGATTGTTTGCAAGAAAACGTAAAACACAATTGCGGTAGATTGTATGCTATGTAAAGAATAGGACCGGGGTCCACAGTTCACTAGAGGTGTCTCTCCCATAAGATAAAAGCATCTTGGGTGAACAAATTACAGTCGGGCAATTGACAAAATAGAGAAGGGCATACAATGCATATACATGATATGATAAATATAGTGAGATTTAATTGGGCATTACGACAAAGTACATAGACCGCCATCCAAGCATCTATGCCTAAAAGTCCACCTTCAGGTTATCATCCGAACCCCATTCGGTATTAAGTTGCTAAGCAACAGACAATTGCATTAAGTATGGTGCGTAATGTAATCGACAACTACATCCTTAGACATAGAATCAATGTTTTATCCCTAGTGGCAACAGCACATCACAACCTTAGAACTTTTTGTCACTGTCCCAGGTGTCAATGAAGGCATGAACCCACTATCGAGCATAAATACTCCCTCTTGGAGTTAAGAGTAAAAACTTGGCCAGCCTCTACTAGTAACGGAGAGCATGCAAGATCATAAACAACACATAAACAATAGATTGATAATCACCATAATCATAGTATTCTCTATCCATCGGATCCCGACAAACACAACATATAGAATTACATATAGATGATCTTGATCATGTTAGGCAGCTCACAAGATCCAACAATGAAGCACAACAAGGAGAAGACGACCATCTAGCTACGCTATGGACCCATGGTCCAGGTGAACTACTCACTCATCACTCCGGAGGCGATCATGGCGATGAAGAGTCCTCCGGGAGATGAATCCCCTCTCCGGAGGTGCGGAGGCGATCTCCGAATCCCCCGAGATGGGATTCGCGGCGGCGTCTCGGAGGTTTGTATCGTGGCTCTCGATCGGGGTTTCGCGACGGAGGCTTTAAGTAGACGAAAGGGCAACGCGGGGCCACACGGGCCCGGGGGCAGGCCGGCGCGGCCGGGGCTGGCCGCGCCGCCCTATCCCCGGCGCCTCGTGGCCCCACTTCGTTATCTCTTCGGTCTTCTGGAGCTTCGTGCAAAAATAGGACCTGGGCGAAGATTTCGTCCAATCGAGAATATTTCCTTACTAGGATTTACTGAAACAAAAACAGCAGACAAGCTGGCTCTTCGGCATCTTGTTAATAGGTTAGTTCCAAAAATGCATAAATATGACATATAATGTGCATAAAACATGTAGGTATCATCAATAAAGTAGCATGGAACATAAGAAATTATCGATACGTTGGAGACGTATCAGCATCCCCAAGCTTAGTTCTGCTTCGTCCCGAGCAGGTAAAACGATAACAAAGATAATTTCTGAAGTGACATGCCATCATAATCTTGATCATACTATTTGTAAACATATGTAATGAATGCAGCGATCAAAACAAAGGTAATGACATGAGTAAACAAGTGAATCATATAGCAAATACTTTTCATGAATAGTACTTCAAGACAAGCATCAATAAGTCTTGCATAAGAGTTAACTCATAAAGCAATAAATCAAAGTAAAGGTGTTGAAGCAACACAAAGGAAGATTAAGTTTCAGCGGTTGTTTCAACTTATAACATGTATATCTCATGGATATTGTCAACATAGAGTAATATAACAAGTGCAATATGCAAGTATGTAGGAATCAATGCACAGTTCACACAAGTGTTTGCTTCTTAAGGTGGAAGGAGATAGGTAAACTGACTCAACAATAAAAGTAAAAGAATGGTCCTTCAAAGAGGAAAGCATCGATTGCTGTATTTGTGCTAGAGCTTTTATTTTGAAAACATGAAACAATTTTGTCAACGGTAGTAATAAAGCATATGAGTTATGTAAATTATATCTTACAAGTTGCAAGCCTCATGCATAGTGTACTAATAGTGTCCGCACCTCGTCCTACTTAGCTTGGACTACCGGATCTTTGCATGCCATGTTTCAACCAAGTGTCACAAAGGGGTACCTCCATGTCGCCTGTACAAAGGTCTAAGGAGAAAGCTCGCATTTTGGATTTCTCGCTTTTGATTATTCTCAACTTAGACATCCATACGGGACAACATGGACAACAGATAATGGACTCCTCTTAAATGCATAAGCATGTAGCAATGATTATTATTCTCATATGAGATTGAGGATATATGTCCAAAACTGAAACTTCAACCATGATTCATGGCTTTAGTTAGCGGCCCAATGTTCTTCTCTAACAATTTTGCATGCTCCAACCACTAAAATGATAGATCCTTTAGACAAGACGGACATGCATAGCAACTCACATGATATTCAACAATAGTTGATGGCGTTCCCTAAGCATGGTTATCGCACAACAAGCAACTTAATAAAAGATAAAGTGCATAAGTACATATTCAATACTACGATAGTTTTTAAGGCTATTTTGTCCCATGAGCTATATATTGCAAAGGTGGATGATGGAATTTTAAAGGTAGCACTCAAGCAATTTACTTTGGAATGGCGGAGAAATACCATGTAGTAGGTAGGTATGGTGGACACAAATGGCATAGTAATTGGCTCAAGGATTTTGGATGCATGAGAAGTATTCCCTCTCGATACAAGGTTTAGGCTAGCAAGGTTATTTGAAGCAAACTCAAGGATGAACCGGTGCAGCAAAACTCACATAAAAGACATATTGTAAACATTATAAGACTCTACACCGTCTTTGATACGTCCAATTTGCATCACTATTTTGTATCATAATTTGCTGTTATTCATTGATATATTTCATATTGGGACACAATACTTATGTTATTTCATCTATTTTGCATGTTTCATCATCATTGGAGGATCAAGCACCGGAGCCAGGATTCTGCTGGAAAAAGCACCGTCAGAGCGCAATATTTCGGAAGATCAACTGTGGAAGGGAATTTCACGTAAATTCCTATTTTTCCAGATGACGGAGAGAGCCAAAAGGGGGAGCAGAGAGGAGGCACTGTGGGCCCAGACCACAGGGCGGCGCGGCCCAAGGCCGCGCCACCTGTGCTCGGGGCCCCACAGCCTTCGCCTCCTTTCTTCGCGTATTCCTTCGTCCCGAAACCTAAGCACAGAGGACCTCACGAAGGGTTACAGCCGCCTCTGCGGGGCGGAGAACACCAGAGAGAAAGAGCTCTCCGGCGGCGAGGAAAAATTCCCTCCCGGAGGGGGAAATCGACGCCATCGCCATCGTCATCGAGCGGGACATCATCTCCATCATCATCATCATCATCTCCACCATCTACACCGCCATCATCACCGCTGCACCTCGTCATCGCTGTAGCAATTCGGGTTAAATCTTGATTGTTTGATAGGGGAAACTCTCCCGGTGTTATTCTATACTTGTTGTAGATGCTATTGAGTGAAACCATTGAACCAAGGTTTATGTTCAGATTGTTATTCATCATCATATCACCTCTGATTGTATTCCATATGATGTCTCGTGAGTAGTTCGTTTAGTTCTTGAGGACATGGGTGAAGTCTAGATGCTAGTTGTGAATTATGGTTGAGTAATATTCAATGTTATGATATTTAAGTTGTGGTGTCATTCTTCTAGTGGTGTCGTGTGAACGTCGACTACACGACACTTCACCATTTATGGGCCTAGGGGAGTGCATCTTGTATTCGGTTGCTAATTGCGGGGTTGCCGGAGACAGAAACCTAAGCCCCGTTAGTATATCGATGCAGGAGGGATCGCAGGATCTCAGAGTTTAAGGCTGTGGTTAGATTTATCTTAATTACTTTCTTGTAGTTGCGGATGCTTGCAAGGGGTATAATCACAAGTATGTATTAGTCCTAGGAAGGGCGGTGCATTAGCATAGGTTCACCCACACAACACTTATCAAAACAATGAAGATTATTAAACCACATGAAGCGAAAGTACTAGACTAAAATCCCCGTGTGTCCTCAGAACGTTTGGTCATTATAAGTAAACAAACCGCTTGTCCTTTGTGCTAAAAAGGATTGGGCCACTCGCTGCAATTATTTCTCTCATTTTATTTACTTGTACTTTATTTATCTGCAATATCAAAACCCCCTGAATACTTGTCTGTGAGCATTTACGGTGAATCCTTCATCGAAACCTTTGTCAACACCTTCGCTCCTCGTTGGGTTCGACACTCTTATTTATCGAAAGTACTACGATACACCCCCTATACTTGTGGGTCATCAAGACTATTTTCGGCGCCGTTGCCGGGGAGTGAAGCGCTATTGGTAAGCGGAATTGGTAAGGAAAACCTTTACTGTTTGTGCTGATTTTATTTCTGCCGCTATAAATCATTATGGAGAGATCCTCTCTTCAATTTCTATTTGGGAAATCTACTACTACTGCAACGGTAGTGGATGAAGCGCCAGGTGAGGAAGTAGTACCATATAAAATACCTATGAAAATTATTGAACGTGTTATGGATAACCGCTATGAAGGGGATGGAACTGTTCATCCTGGTGATCATTTATTGTTTTTGCATGAATTATGCGGGTTATTCAAATGTGGTATTTCTATGAATGAAGTTAGAAAGAAACTATTCACTATATCGCTGTCTGGTAAAGCGGCGCAGGTATAAATTGCTGAAGAATGGTGATTCTATTGATTGGGAGGACATTGTGCCTTTATTTTATTCCAAATTTTATCCTCCAAGTGAAATTCACAAAGACCGAACCGCATATATAATTTCTGGCCTCATGATGGAGAGAGTATTGCCCAAGCTTGGGGAGATTGAAGTCTTTAATGCTCAAATGCCCCATTCATGAGCTTCCGTAATGTTATTATTGATAATTTCTATGCAAGACTTTCTTTTCAAGACAAGACCTTGCTGGATACTTCTTGTTCTGGATCATTTACACGCAAGAATGAAGAGTTTAAAGGGACCTTCTTGATCGGATCCAAGAGAATACTGAAGGATGGGAGAACGACAAAGATAGAGAATTAGGTATAATTTATGATTATAAATGCATTGAAGCTTTTATGGATACCGATAAATTTCGTAATATGAGTGCTACATATGGTCTTGATTCCCAAGTTGTTGCAAATCTTTATAAAGCTTTTGCCTCTCATTATGAACTGCCTAAGAAGAATTTTGGTAAGTATCATGAACCGTATAAAGATAAAAGGGATTTCTATTTTCGTGCCCCTGGTTCGTTAGTTGTACTTAGTTTTCCCCAGCCCCTTAGTTTTTCCTCAGTTTTCCCCTCCCTCTAGTTTGAAACCCGTCGCAGACGCTCAGACGGGAGGGTTGCCGTCTGGTCGAGGCCTTCACCGTTACCGGTGGCGGCTAGGGAGCCGCGTTGGTGTTGAATTGACCGTTTCTTTCGAACTATGTTGCTCGAGGAGCTCACCCAAAGCTTTCCACTTCCCCGATACTGGAGGAGCTCACACCGCCCCTCCGCCGCCACGCCGTCCTGCCCTCCTACCTTATGGCGTCGTCGCCGCCGAGCCGCCCCCGCCCCCACCACCACCCCGGGAGGCGGAGAGGGATCCGCCTCCACCAGATCTAGATCTACCCCTGTCGCGGTAGAGTTTGTATATCCGTCTGATGTACCGACTCTTCCGTCAGCCGCGGAAGATTGGGAATCGGAGGGATCTACGCATGATTCCATCTAGGTAAGCATCGTCTGCCTATGTGAATTAACGTAGGCAGTTTTTGAGCGCCAATCGTTGTTGCTCAACTAATGCGTTGCTTTTCGAATAGGATTGATCCAAACGCTGGCTTTTCGGCTGGTGGTTGGATTCTAGCTTTACGCGTGATTCTAAACGCGAAATGAATGGGTTTTACTTCCCTGCGGTGGTTGCAACCACCATCTCGTTGAGGGATTTGAAAGCTAACATCCTCGATAAGTACCCCTGGAGCCCTCGCGATGCAGTTCATTTCGAATATTTCAACAGCACGGAGCAAAGATTGGTTCCACTATTTTCCGACGATGATCTGGGAATTCTTTTTGCTTTGAATGCTTCTTGCCATTTCGGTAAAATTCGTGTCCATGTGGACAGGGGCCAGGCATCATCTGGTGTTCGGGCATCATCAGGTGGTCGGGCATCATCAGGTGGTCGGGCATCATGTCTCTCTACTGCTGCCTCTGCTAATAGTGTGCGCCGCGGCGATCCTTGTAGGTCCACGCAGCAGCATGTCCCCCGTGAGTGGTAGCAGATCGTTCGTGGTCAATGTGGAGGACGATGCGAGATTGGGGATCGGTCTCCGAAGATGATGAGGATGAGTTAATGTTTCTGAATTGGTAGATCGATGCAATAGCAAGCAATGGAGGATCAATACATGGAAGATATTGCTTTTGGTGCCAGATTTGATGAGACTGATGATGAAGAGAAGAATGAGAACGATGACAGCCTCGTTTTAGCCGATTACGAAGGTGAAGACTTGCCAACAATTGAGTGGAACAGGGAGGATCCTCAGCTTGCAAAAGGCACCGTGTTTCAAACGATGATGGACCGCCGTAATGCAATTACTACATATCACATTCTCACTAAGAATAATTTTGATGTTATTAAAAGTGAGCCAGGAGGTTCACAATTAAATGCCCATACCCAAGGTGTAGGTTTAGGCTGCATGCATCCACAATGCGCAGAAGCAGCTTGGTTCAGGTACTACGCCAACCAGTTGTGTATTTAGATCACGGTGTAAAATTTGTTATCTATTACTGACATCCCTTATCATTATGTTTCAGATAAAGGTTAATAAGGAGATCCATAGGTGTCCACCTCTAGGGGGAGAGCCAGACCTGAAAACAAAGCTAGCGAAGACTAGGTGGTTGGCAGATATAATCCTAGATTGGCTGAGAGAAACTCCTTCACTTGGTCCAACGGCACTCATGAAAAAGTGGCTGAGAATATAAATGAAAGTACCTTACATGAGGATGTTCTATGCAAAGGAAATGGCTCTTGACAAGATCAATGGTCCATGGAATGAAAGCTTTCAGTTGCTTTACACTTTCAAAGCTGAAGTGGAGATGGCTAGTCCAGGCAGTGTTGTAGCAATAGACAAGCATACAGTTCCCTACAAATTGAAAAGCGGGAAGGTAATGCACAAGGAATGTTTTAGAAGGGCTTTTGTTTGTTTCAAAGCTTGCTGGAAAGGCTTTTTGGACGGTTGCAGGCCTTATTTGGCCGTGGATGCATCAGCTCTTCATGGTAGGTTTAAAGGACAGCTAGTTGCTGCTACTGCAGTTGATGGACATAATTGGATGTTCCCTGTTGCTTATGGAGTTTTGGAGGTTGAGTCAGAGGAAAGTTGGACTTGGTTTCTGCAGAATTTGCGCGACCTTATAGGTCATCCACCAGGACTTGTTATCCACACAGACGCTTGCAAAGGTTTGGAGAGTGCGGTAGAAGCAGTATTCCCTGGTGGAGCATAGGGAATGTATGCGACACTTGGTTTTTACAAAGAAATTCAAGGGTAAAGTTTTCTGACAACCTATGGCCAGCTTCATACACATGCAGCTCTAGGAAGCATAAGTTTCATTTGGATGTGTTGTATAAACAAAAACCTGGGGTGAAGGAGTACTTGGATGAACATCATGGTAGGGTGTGGTCAAGAAGCCAATTCAATGAAATTTGCAAGGTAGACTATGTAACAAGTAACCTTGCGGAGAGTTTCAACTCAAAGGTCAAGTCATTGAAAGGGCTTATGCTGTGGCAAATATTTGATAAGATTAGGCAGATGATCATGATAAAGATCGATCCGCGTCAAAGAATTGCATCCACAAATTATGTTGGCCATCTCATGCTCCCATCTTTGATTAAGTCTTTGCATGAGAGGGCAAAACAATTGAGGATGCAATGCGTCAAAAAAGGAATGGAGGCTGAGGTAACCTACACTGACAGTAAAAACAGGCAGTGGAGGTATCCAGTGAGTTTGGTTGATAGGACATGCCATTGTAGGGGATGGCAGATCCGTGGATACCCTGCATACACGCATTGTTTTTCATGAGTGATAGTGTGAAGATGGTGAAGAAGTAACTTCAGAGTATTTCTCAGAAGAAAAAGCAGAAGCTTCGAGAAGAAGAAGAACAAGAAAGAGGGCAAAAGGAAGGTAGACACCGGTAATATCCCTGGTAGGGTTACCCGGAGAAGGTGGTGGCCCCAGCGAGTCACACCAGGAGCAAGAAAAAGATTTTATTCTGAACAACTAATTTGAATTTGTATGAACAATTTGTATTGGGGTTCCCTTTGTATTGGGGATCCCTTTGTGTTGAACAATTTGTATTGGGGTTCCCTTTGTATTGGGGTTCCCTTTGTATTGGGGATCCCTTTGTGTTGAACAATTTGTATTGGGGATGCCTTTGTGTTGAACAATTTGAATTTGTATGAACAATTTGTATGCCACATTTATCATTTTAGGGTTTTAGGGTTTTAGGGTTTTAGGGTTTTAACATTTTAGGGTTCAATTCAAAATAATTCAAAACATGGTGGAACCTTCCCATGGAGCCTTGTTATGTTACCTACAACCTAGAGAAATAATAATGGAAAAGGAAATATAGAGATATGAAGTTTTTATGCCAAAAGCTTCAAAACCACTTCCTAGTCCATGAGCTACTAGATATGAAGATGCAGGGCTTTCTGCTCAATACACCTCCCAAATACCCACTATGCTTACAAACTTTGTCCAAATGAGTCCAAATTCGTCACACTTGTGTATCTTTGAGTTGCAAACAATATCTAGTCGGCCAAAATGTAATATATTGTTCAAATAACACAATTTTACAATTTTTATGCCAAAAGCTTCAATTTCCCTTAGTCCGTTTATTATTTGGGTGCCCCTGTTTTACTTAGTGTTACTCAGTTTTCCCCTCCGGGCCCACTTGTCTTACTCAGTCATACTCAGTTTTGCCCTTCCGATAAACATTTCCTCACTTTTCCCCCTCTCAGTTCTACTCAGTTTTCCTAACTTGTACTCACTGGCTGATCTCTGATTGGTCGAGATGTATGTCACACGGATCTTGGTTGGATGAAAGCTCAACGAACGCTTGCACCGTTCGATCATTGGTTGTACTCACGGCCTGTATCTATGGACCACGATGGACGCATACGGAGACAAGAGCAGAGCACATACCTACCAACCCTCCTCTCTCTAACCGTGCGTGCGGCGGCGCAGATCTAACCGTGTTGCGGCGGCGTGCGCGGCGCGGATCTAACCGTGGCGGTGGCGTCTGGGCGGATCTAACCGTGCGTCGGCGCGGCGATCTAACTGCGTCGCGGCCGGCATGGCGTATCTAACCGTCGTCGGGCGTCGCGGCTGGATCTAACCGTCGCTTGGCGGCCTAAGGGCGCGAATCTAACGTGCGTCGCGGCTAGCGTCGCGGCGCGGATCTAATCGGCGTGGCGTGCATCTAACCGTCGTCGCCGTGGATCTAAGAGTGCAGTGAGGATCTAACCGTCGAAATAGTTGAAATGTCTCTCTCCTCACCGATTCTATTCTCAGATCTGTTGAATGATGAAGAACACCAAGACGGCCGTGTCGCTGGTGGTCATCGATGCCGAACATTGAAGCCATCGCCTACAACATCGCTTACGGTGCAGAGACCCAGCTGTTGATGTCTCACTTGGTGCCGAGAGTGCGATGATGCCAAGACGATTGAAGCCATCGTCTACAACGCACACCGCCCGATCCACCCTCCAGATCCGTCAGTGAAGTACACCAAGACAACGGCGGTTCCGACTGGTCATCGATGGCACGAACATTGAAGCCATCGTCTACAACCACGCTGCAAAGCCGCCGATCCAGCCCTCCGCAGATCCGTCGGCGATGAAGTACACCAAGACGGCGGCGGTTCCGACACGGTCATCGATGCCACGACATTGAAGCCATCGCGATAACATCGCTTCAACGTTTGATGGCGCAAATTAGGATAAATTATTATAAATTTGTATTTTTCAATTTCCAATTGGGATAAAATTGTTTGAACTACTACCTCCGTCTCAAAAAAAGCTTCTTCACGTTCTTGATGTGTCCATGTACATCCGTATGTATGATTTGAATTCTATCCCAACTTGATTGGAAGATATTGATATGTATTTGATCCGGAGGCGGTGGTACATTCACTTTTGGGATCCCTTCACTTTTATAAAATGTTCATGCATGCTAAAATTATCGGGCGCATTACTTAGCACAAGTAGGAAATTGTACACCGAAATACAGTGCTTAGAGCCACAACAAAATACAGTGGTTAGAGCCATCTACTGAATAACAATTCTATACTAAATCGTCTACCAGAACCACATAACGCTAGGACAGGGATGACACCTAATAAAACTGCACAGATGAATCTACTTTTCTCCTCTCCCATCACTTTAAGTTCATGTTCTAGATTTTCTACCACTTGATCAAATAAGGCAAGATCTGTCTCAACTCTCAACTTCTCCTTGCGAATAAGCTCTGAATTCTTCTTTTCTTCCTCCACAATACGCTTCAGCTCGAATATCATCAGGTTTTTACGGGCCAATTCATCACCTAAATTGGCCACCTTCTCCTCCAAATCCATCCTCTGGCTACACCACTGGGTTGATTCATCTTGGTATGCAATGTACCATGGATCATCGGCTTGCCTGGCTAACTGTAACAATAATGGAAAAAGAACAACTAAAATCACCCCAACAAGCCATGGCGGAACTTCAAATTCAACGGTAGTACAGAGAGCTATATACCTGCACTTCCGACGAGGTAGGAGAAGTAGAACGTGGCCACGACATGATCGAATCCCCACCCTCGCCGGTGTACCCGCTACGACGAGACATTGAGCACTATTTCGTACCTGCAAACTCCAATAAATTACGGGAACCGAATCGATTAGGGGGCGGGGGAGGCAGAAGCGGAGGTCTTACCAAGCTATGCCAATTGGTGCGCGGAACAAATCCCCGTCGTCGTGGGCGGCGGATCTGCTTGCGGCGGACTTTCTGCGGTGGGTACAATGCGTGCGACGACAAGTCTTGGCCCGTGGTTGACGGTGGCGCCGCGATTGTCCGACGCCGGGAGAGAGCCGGCGGCGCGACGACGAGCCGGCGATGGCTGCTCCGTCCGACGGTGAAACGAGCTGCCAGCGCTTCTCGGTCTAGCTTAAGAATAATTAATTAGCGAACTTGTTGCTTCTCTCTATGATATTCTCTAAAGACATATATCAGAGGAGCGGCAATATATGATTTTTCTCTCTAAATAAATAGACGACCCCACCGGTCATTGGCTGCGGCAGCCCCACAGCGGCAATATATGTCTTTTCTTGAAAAATAGACGACCCCATGGGTCATTGGCTGCGGAGGCCCCACGAGCGGCAATATATGAGTTTCTCTAAATAAATAGACGACCCCACCGGTCATTGGCTGCGGCAGCCCCACTGACGGCAATATATGTCTTTTCTGAAAAATAGAGCGACCCCGGTCATTGGCTGCGGAGGCCCCACGAGCGGCAATATATGAGTTTCTCTTAATAAATAGACGACCCCATCGGTCAATTGCTGCGGCAGCCCCAAGCGGCAATATATGTCTTTTTGAAAAATATACGACCCCACTGGTCATTGGCTGCGGAGGCCGGCGGCAATATATGAGTTTCCCTAAATAAATAGACGACCCCATCGGTCATTGGTGCAGCACTGACGGCAATATATGTCTTTTAATCGAAAAATATCGACCCCTTCGGTCATTGGCTGCGGCAGCCCTATAGAGCGGCCCCATTTGTCATTGGCAACACCGCATATAAAATCATGAAAAATAAAACGGCCCACGTCAGTGATAAATGGATGGCTGCTCGACGTGTCTCCCACCCTACCCGGCACGAGGTGATCGGGGAGGAGCTGCCCTGTGCGGCCCCGGTCAGACTAACGGTCAAGGCCTCACTGGCCACCGGCCGTTCCACACTTGTGCGTGTTTCAAACTAGAGGAGGGAAAACTGAGGAAAAACTAAGGGACTGGGGAAAACTGAGTACAACTAACGAACCAGGGGCACGAAAATAGAAATCCCAAGATAAAATTGATTCATCTGTAAACAAATGTGTAGTGGTTGAAACTGTTGATAATATTATTCCTGAAGCTTATATTGAAAAAACTCCTTTCCCTAAAATGAAGGAGTACTCTGTCATATCTAGTGCGGTTAATAAAAGTGAAAGAAACCTAAAGAACCTGGAGAACAAATTAAATTGAACCTGCTGTTGCTATAGTTAAAGATCTTGTGACTGAAAATGTGGAGGATGGTCATATTATTTTCTGTGAAGATGCTTCTAATATTGTTTCACATCCTAATAAATCCAAACAAGTTAGTGTTCCTATGCTATCGTTAGAATTGGTGATCATTGCTATTATGGTTTATGCGATATTGGTGCAAGTAGTGCTATTCCTTATGAGCTTTACATGGAGATTATGCACGTTGGTTCTTGTGAACTTGAAGATATTGATGTGGTTATTCATTTGGCTAATAGAGAAACTATTTCTCCAATTGGTATTGTTCGAGATGTGGAAGTTCTATGTGGTAAGATTAAATATCCTGCCGACTTTTTGGTACTTGGTTCTCGCTAGTGATCATTGTCCTATCATTTTGGTAGACCTTTTCTAAATACTTGTGGAGCTATTATAGATTGTAAGAGAGAAAATTTTGACTAGATTTGCTGGTGAACCTTATGAATTTAACTTTTCTAAATTTACCAAAACTCCTTATAAAGTGACTTGCCTAGTAATGATTTTAAAATGGGAGCAGTGTGCATCTATTGTTCTTGTTCCTAATAATCCTTTGCAGCAACATTTGGAGAATAGTGAAAGTGAAGCTTTTAAGAAAGAAAGAGATGAGCTTGAGGAAATTTTCTTCGCCAACCTATTCTCAAGCATGATTTCCGGTGGAAGATTTGGGTACAACACGCCACCAAAGGAAGATCCTGTTTTTGATTTAAAGCCTTTGTTGATAATCTTAAATATGCTCATATTGATGATAAGAAAATATATCCCTGTTATTATTAGTTCTAAGCTTTCGAGAGGTTGAGGAAGAAAGGTTATTGGAAATATTGAAGAAACACCGAGGAGCTATTGGCTATACTCTTGATGATTTGAAAGGGATTTCTCCTTCTATTTGCCAACATGCTATTAATATGGAAGATGATGCAAAGCCTGTTGTTGAACATCAACGTCGTCTAATTCCGAAGATGAAGGAGTGGTAAGGAACGAGGTATTAAAACTCCTTGAAGCTGGTATTATATATCCTATTGCCGATAGTAGATGGGTTAGTCTCGTTCATTGTGTTCCTAAGAAAGGAGGAATGACTGTTGTGCCTAATGATAATGATGAGCTTATTCCTCAAAGAATAGTTGTAGGTTATAGAATGTGTATTGATTTTCGAAAAGTTAATAAAGTTACTAAGAAAGATCATTACCCTTTACCCTTTATTGATCAAATGCTAGAGAGGTTATCTAAAAATACTCATTTTTGCTTTCTTGATGGTTATTCTGGGTTTTCACAAATTGCTTTAAAGCTAAAGATCAAGAGAAAACCACTTTTACTTGTCCTTATGGAACTTATGCTTATAGGTATGCCTTTTGGTTTATGTAATGCTCCCGCTACTTTTCAAAGATGCATGTCTGCTATTTTTCATGGTTTTTGAAAGTATTGTAGAGGTGTTCATGGATGATTTTTCGTCTATGGGAATTCTTTTGATAATTGCCCAAACCTTGATAAAGTTTTGCGGAGATGTGAAGAAACTAACCTTGTTCTTAATTGGGAGAAATGCCACTTTATGGTTAATGAAGGAATTGTATTGGGACATAAAATTTCGAGAGAGGTATTGAAGTTGATAGAGCTAAAGTTGAAGCAATTGAGAAGATGCCCTATCCGAGGGATGTTAAAGGTATTCGTAGTGTTCTTGGTCATGCTGGGTTTTATAGGAGATTTATTAAAGATTTCTAAAATTTCAAAGCCTCTTACTAATCTTCTTCAAAAGATGTACCTTTTGTTTTTGATGATGATTGTAAGGAAGCTTTTGAAACTCTAAAGAAAGCTTTAACAATTGCTCCTAGTTGAACCTCCGATTGGAATTTGCCTTTTGAAATTATGTGTGATGCTAGTGATTTTCTGTAGGCGCTGTTCTTGGACAATGGGTAGATAAAAAATTAAATGTTATTCATTATGCTAGTAAGACTTTGATGCTCAAAGAAATTATGCTACAAAAAAGAATTGTTAGCTGTAGTCTTTGCTTGTGATAAGTTTAGACCCTATATTGTTGATTCGAAAAGTTACAATTCATACGATCATGCTGCAATTGGATACCTTATGACAAAGAAAGATGCTAAGCCAAGGCTTATTAGATGGGTTCATTTGCAAGAATTTGATTTACATATTATAGATAGGAAAGGTGCTGATAATCCTATTGTGATAATTTGTCTAGATTGGAAAATATTGCTTATGATGTTTCTGTTAATGATAGTTTTCCAAATGAACAATTGGTGTAATAAAGGTGAGCTCGCGAGAGCCCTTGGTATGCGGATTATGCTAACTTTATTGTTTCGAAGTATTTGCCTCCAACCTTTTCAGCTCAGCAAAGGAGGAAATTCTTTTATGACTTGAGGCATTATTTTTGGGATGACCCACACTTGTATAAGAGAAGGAGTGGATGGTATTATGCGAAGATGTGTTCCTGAATATGAACAACAGGAGATAGTGAATAAATGTCATGGAAGTGTTTATGGAGGACATCACGCTGGAGATAACTGCAAAAGGTTCTACAATCAGGTTTTTATTGGCAACACTCTTCAAAGATGCAAGGAAATTTATTCTATCTTGTGATGAATGTCAAAGAGTTGGTAATATCTCCAGACGCGCAATGAAATGCCTATGAATTATACTCTTGTTATTGACCATTCGATTGTTGGGGATTCGACTTCATGGGACCTTTCCCTTCTTCAGACGGTAACACTCATATACTTGTGCTGTTGATTATGTTACTAAATGGGTAGAAGCTATACCTACAAAAAAGTGCTGATGGTGAGACCTCTATAAAAATGCTTGTAGATATTATATTTCCTAGATTTGGAGTACCTAGATATATTATGACTGATGGAGTTCTCATTTTATTCATGGAGGTTTAGAAAAACTCTTGCTAAGTATGGTATTAATCATAGAATTGCTTACCTTATCATTCTCAAACTAGTGGTCAAGTAGAATTATCAAATAGAGAGATTAAAGCTATTTTAGGTAAGACTGTTAATAAATCTAGAAAGAATTGGGCTAGTAAATTGAAAGAAGCATTATGGGCTTATAGAACTGCTTATAAAAATCCTATGGGAATGTCACCTTATAAAATGGTCTATGGAAAAGCTTGTCATTTACCTTTAGAATTAGAGCACAAAGCTTATTGAGTTGTTAGAGAACTAAATAAAGATCCTAAACTAGCCGGTAATAAGAGGTGTTGCAATTAAGTTCTCTAGATGAATGGAGAAGTGAAACTTATGAAAATGCTAAACTCTTTAAAGAAAAAAGTTAAGAAATGGCATGATGGAAGGATCATTAAAAGAATTTAATGTTGGAGATCAAGTTCTATTGTATCGGTCTCGTCTCAGATTCTTTGCAGGGAAATTACTCTCGAAGTGGAAGGACCATATGTTGTTGAGGAGGTGTATCGTTCAGGAGCAATTAAAATTAGCTCTCTCCAAGGCAATGCCACACAAGTGGTGAATGGACAAAGACTCAAGCATTATATCTCGGGTGATTCTTATAATGTGGATGTTGATATTATTCAAGTGGAAACACCAAGCTTTCATCAAAGGACAAATTGACAGTCCATGGACTTTGAATAGGTAACAGTATAGGTAATAAAAGTCCACGTTTACCTTTCCGAATATTTTTGTTGTTTTTAGAAAATATGAAAAATTACGAAATCGAAACGGAGTGGAAAAGACGCGCGGGCCCGTCACCACGGCCGGCGCGGGCCCCCGCCGCGCCGACCTATGGTGACGGCACCTCGGCGTCCCGTTTCTACTCGTTTTGGCCGGAACCTTCCTTTTGTCATAAAAATATTTGCTATATAATCCCCGGACCCCCGGAGGTCCGTAATATCGTTTTCGTCGTGTTTTGTTTCGAGCTGTTTTCTGCCATATTTGTTTTGATCTAGAAGCATCATGTTCTCCAACAACAAAGACAAGGGGCCTTGGAGGGAAGAGATGGATGAGAGGATCAATAAGGAGAAGGAGAAGATAGCATCAGCAAAAGGAGAGTGGGAAACTACGAGGAGTAAGCCAATTTTGGTGGGATCGGTTAATACTGACGTTCTTTTTCTCATAACTTGCAGGGAGCTCTTCCGCCTGCTCTGGACCTCGATTCTTTCCCTTGTGTGGAGGAAGCAATACGGGTTGCTGATGAGTTTTGTGATCAATATCGTGCTCTAAGGAGGGAAGTGGAGATACTTCGGGAGGAGAACCAGCGACTTCGCAGAATGTTGGAATATTACTCAAATCCCAACCCAAGGCCGTCACCGCCACACTCGGGTAACAATGAGTCTCTTCAGGTTTTGGCGCGAATTGCAAAATTGAGAAGTGAAGCTGAAGAGATCTTATGAAGCGAAGAATCCATCACCATCATCACCTAGAAGAGAATAATTCATCATCGGTATTGGCATCCCTTGGTTTGTTCCAAGCTTGGGGGAGTGCCGCGTCACATCATCACCACCTTTATCTTTTACTATCAAGTAGTGTCATATCATGAGTAGGGAAGTTATCATATGGAATAGTATGCAATGTGAAGTATCTCTCTTAGTTAGTTATCTATGTAGTTGGTGTGAGTTATCGTTATGGAATATTAATGAAGTCTTATCATTTACTTTTGCACACCTTTTTTAGTTTGCAATCTCCATTATATGATTTCTTTTGACATGAGTATTGATATCACTTTGAGAGCATTAAGTAAATCTATTTGGTTTGCAAACTTAGCATTGGTCAATAGCAACAACACTTACCGATGTTTAGTAGAAAATACACTTAGATATATTACTCTATTATCTCTATGTTTAGTATTCGAAGTTAAAATTGCTTGTGCTTATGAGAAAGATGCATGATTGTTCTATCATATGTATATTTGTTTGTTTCCCTCAACCTTTATGCTTGCTATCAAACCTTGCTAAAGACTGTATCGAGAGGGAATGCTTCTCATACATCCATAACCTTAGACCAAACTATGCCATTTGTGTCCACCATACCTACCTACTACATGGTATTTTCGCCATTCCAAGTAAATACTTCATGTGCTACCTTTAAATTATTCAAACTACTACTCCTTATTTGTGACAATGTTCTATAGCTCATGAGGAAGTATGTGGTGTTTCATCTTTCAATCTTGTTGGGCGGACTTTCACCAATGGACTAGCGGCACATCCGCTTATCCAATAATTTTGCAATAAGAGTGGCAATGAGGTTCCCAGCCTCAGTTAACCTTCATTAATAATTCTCTTCACATGTTTTGCTCTGATTCATCAGTAAGCAACTTAATTTTGCAATAGACACTCCTCCATGGTATGTGAATGTTGGAAGGCACAGAGGATTTGGTTAGCCATGGATTGAGAAGCCAAGGTTGGGGGAGTGTCATCCTTAATAAAACTAAAACACATGTAAACAAAAGAGAAGGGGATGATCTACCTTGCTGGTAGAGATACCGTCCCTCATGGGAGCCGCTCTTTGAAGGTTAGTTTGGCAAGGGGTTAGAGTGCCCGCTACCATTCGTTGACAACAACAAACACCGCGCAGAATCTTACTTTTATTCTCTTTATATGATTTCAAAAGTTGAAAAGCTCTAGCACATGATTTAATCCCTGCTTCCCTGCGGGCTTGTCTTTTACTTTATGTTGAGTCAGTCAAACCTATTTCTCTCTATCTCAAGCAAGCATTGAGTTGTTGTGAACCAATCATTTATGCTATGATTCGAGTTAATCATGTCTTTTATGCTTTCTTGTTTAGTACCAATTTTATTTGAATGAATATGGCTTTGAAGTTATCAATGATTATGAAGAGATTGTCATGCTTAAATATGAAGGCTCAGCTATAAATTCTAATATGAAAGCTTTGCTTAGAAGTACAATCCGTTAGTAGTTCTCTGACCAAGAGCAAAGTTTGCCATCACCAATTATGATTTCTTATGCACCTTTACTTGTGATTTCTCTTTACTTATTTCAAGATGAGTTATATGAGGAAGTTGTTTACTAGAATGTCTTGTGTGAATGAATATGATGCTTCTTGTCCGTATTTTATTTATCGACTCTTCACTCCATAAACATGTGGTCTTGTTTATCGAGCTCAGTTTCGCTTGGGGACAAGCGAGGTCTAAGCTTGGGGGAGTTGACGTCCAATTGCATCACTATTTTGTATCATAATTCTGTTATTCATTGATATATTTCATATTGGGACACAATACTTATGTTATTTCATCTATTTTGCATGTTTCATCATCATTGGAGGATCAAGCACCGGAGCCAGGATTCTGCTGGAAAAAGCACCGTCAGCGCAATATTTCGGAAGATCAACCGTGGAAGGGAATTTCACGTAAATTCCTATTTTCCAGATGACGGAGAAGCCAAAAGGGGGGCAGCGAGAGAGAGGCCTCAGTGGGCCCCGGACCACGGGCGGCGCGGCGTCCTGGCCGCGCCACCACTGTGCTGCAGGGCCCCGCAGCAGCTCGCCTCCTTTTCTTCGCGTATTCCTTTGTCCCGAAACCTGCCACAGAGAGGACCTCACGAAGGGGATTCTGACCGCCTCTGCTTGGGCGGAGAACACCAGAGAGAAAGAGCTCTCAGCGGGCAGGAATCCGCCGGGGAAATTCCCTCCCGGAGGAAATCGACGCCATCGCCATCGTCATCGAGCGGGACATCATCTCCATCATCATCATCATCATCTCCCACCATCTCACATCATCATCAGCACCTCTGTCAGCTGTAGCAATTCAGGGTTAAATCTTGATTGTTTGATAGGGGAAACTCTCCCGTGTTATTCTATACTTGTTGTAGATGCTATTGAGTGAAACCATTGAACCAAGGTTTATGTTCAGATTGTTATTCATCATCATATCACCTCTGATTGTATTCCATATGATGTCTCGTGAGTAGTTCGTTTAGTTCTTGAGGACATGGGTGAAGTCTAGATGCTAGTAGTGAATTATGGTTGAGTAATATTCAATGTTATGATATTTAAGTTGTGGTGTCATTCTTCTAGTGGTGTCGTGTGAACGTCGACTACCGACACTTCACCATTTATGGGCCTGGGGAGTGCATCTTGTATTCGGTTGCTAATTGCGGGGTTGCCGGAGCAGAAACCTAAGCCCCCGTTAGTCGATGCAGGAGGGATGTAGGATCTCAAAGTTTAAGTTTGTGGTTAGATTTATCTTAATTACTTTCTTGTAGTTGCGGATGCTTGCAAGGGGTATAATCACAAGTATGTATTAGTTTAGGAAGGGCGGTGCATTAGCATAGGTTCACCCACACAACACTTATCAAAACAATGAAGATTATTAAACCACATGAAGCGAAAGTACTAGACTAAAATCCCCGTGTGTCCTCGTGAACGTTTGGTCATTATAAGTAAACAAACCGCTTGTCCTTTGTGCTAAAAGGATTGGGCCACTCGCTGCAATTATTACTCTTCATTTTATTTACTTGTACTTTATTTATCTGCAATATCAAAACCCCCGAATACTTGTCTGTGAGCATTTACAGTGAATCCTTCATCGAAACTGTTTGTCAACACCCTTCGCTCCTCGTTGGGTTCGACACTCTTATTTATCGAAAGTACTACGATACACCCCCTATACTTGTGGGTCATCAGTCTTCCTTGTTGTTCAAAACTCAATACTAGATATTATCTAGACCTTAGAGAGACCAAATATGCAAATCAAATTTTAGCAAGCTCTATGTATTTCTTCATTAATGGGTGCAAAGCATATGATGCAAGAGCTTAAACATGAGCACAACAATTTCCAAGTATCACATTATCCAAGACATTTTAGAATTACTACATGTGGCATTTTTCAATTCCAACCATATAACAATTTAACGAAGAAGAAACCGCTTGAACATTATGAGTAAAGCCTAGGGACACATGTGTCCATATGCAGCACCGGACGTGTCTCTCTCCACAAAGTGAATGCTAGGATCCATCTTATTCAAACAAAAACAAAAGCAAAAACAGACGCTCCAAGTAAAGAACACAAGATGTGGCTTGAATAAAAATATAGTTTCAGGGAGGAACTTGATGATGTTGTCGATGAAGAAGGGGATGCCTTGGGCATCCCCAAGCTTAGACGCTTGAGGTCTTCTTAAAATATGCAGGGGTGAACCACGGGGGTATCCCCAAAGCTTAGAGCTTTCACTCCTCTTGATCATAGTATATCATTCTCCTCTCTTGACCCTTGAAAACTTCCTTCACCAAACTTCAAGCAAACTCATTAGAGGGTTAGTGCGCAATTAATAATTCATATGTTCATAGGTGACACAAACATTATTTTCACTTATGGACATTGCATAAAGCTATTGGACATTAATGGATCAAACAAATAAATCCAACATAGCAAAAGAGGCAATGCGAAATAAAAGGCAGAATCTGTCAAAAACAGAACAGTCCGTAAAGACGAATTTAAAGCTGGCACGAGACTTGCTCAAATGGAAAAACTCAAAACTAATGAAAGTTGCGTACATATCTGAGGATCATGCTCGTAAATTGGCAGATTTTTTCGATTTTTTTACAGAGACTGTGCCCAGATTCGTGACAGACAGCAATGCTGTTTCTGCGCGACGATCCCAAATATAACATCAACTTTAACATAGAAACTTTACTTGGCACAAAAACATGATAAGGAGAGGTTGCTACAGTAGTAAACAACTTCCAAGACTCAACAAAACAAAAAATTGCTGTAGTAAAAACATGGGTTGTCTCCCATAAGCGCTTTTCTTTAACGCCTTTCAGCTAGGCGAAAGTGCAAATCAAGTAACATCGAGAGTAGAAGCATCAACATCATAACTTGTTCTAATAATAGAATCAAAAGGCAACCATTCTCTTTCTAGGGAAGTGTTCCATACCTTTTTGAGAGGGAAATTGATATTTAATATTACCTTCCCTCATATCAATAACAACACCAACAGTTCGAAAAGGTCTTCCTAACACAATAGGACAAGATGCATTGCATTCGATATCCAAGACAACAAAATCAATGGGGACAAGGTTATTGTTAACCGTAATGTGCACATTATCAATACTCCCCAAAGGTTTCTTTTTAACATTATCGGCAAGATTAACATCCAAATAACAATTCTTCAATGGTGGCAAGTCAAGCATATCATAAATCTTTTTAGGCATAACAGAAATACTTGCAACAAGATCACATAAAGCATTACATTCAAAGTCATTGAATTTCATTTTAATGATGGGCTCCCAACCATCTTCTAACTTTCTAGGAATAGAAGTTTCAAGTTTAAGTTTCTCTTCTCTAGCTTTTATGAGAGCATTTGTAATATGTTTTGTAAAGGCTAAATTTATAGCACTAGCATTAGGACTTTTAGCAAGTTTTTGTAAGAACTTTATAACTTCAGAGATGTGGCAATCATCAAAGTCTAAATCATTATGAGCTACAGCAATGGGATCATTGTTCCCAAGGTTGGAAAAAATTTCAGCGGTTTATCACAAGCAGCAGTTTTAGCAATTTCAGGCAGTTTTGTTCGCTTTGCACTAGGAGTAGAAACATTGCCAACACCAATTATTTTACCATTGATAGTAGGAGGTGCGAGCAACATGTGAAGAATTAGCATTACTAGTGGTGGTGATAGTCCAAACTTTAGCTACATTATTCTCTTTAGCTAGTTTTTCATTTTCTTCTCTATCCCACCTAGCACGCAATTCAGCCATTAATCTTATATTCTCATTAATTCTAACTTGGATGGCATTTGCTGTAGTAGTAATCTTATTATCAATATCATTATTAGGCATAACTTTCAATTTTAAAAGATTAACATCGGAGGCAAGTCTATCAACTCTAGAAGCAATAGTATCAATTTTATCAAGCTTTTCCTCAACAGATTTGTTAAAAGCAGTTTGTGTACTAATAAATTCTTTAAGCATAGCTTCAAGACCAGAGGGTACACTTCTATTATTGTTGTAAGAATTCCCATAAGAATTACCATAACCATTACCATTAACAGAAGGATATGGCCTATAGTTATTACCGAGTTGTTCCTATAAGCATTGTTGTTGAAATTATTATTTTTAATGAAATTCACATCAACATTTTCTTGAGCAACCAATGAAGCTAAAGGAACATTATTTGGATCAACATTAGATCTACCATTCACAAGCATAGACATAATCACATCAATCTTATCACTCAAGGAAGAGGTTTCTTCAACGTAATTTACCTTCTTACCTTGTGGAGCTCTTCCGTGTGCCATTCGAGTAATTTATCATCATATCATCAAGAAGTTTTGTAGCCGCCCCAATGTGATGGACATAAAGGTACCTCCAGTAGCTGAATCCAATAAATTCAGCGAAGAAAAATTTAGTCTGCATAGAAGGTTTGGATGATCATCCAAGTAGTCAATCCATGGGTTGGGCAATTCTTTACCAAAGTTTTCATTCTCTCCCATGCTTGAGCAACATGTTCAGTATCTAATTGCTTAAAATTCATTATGCTACTTCTCAAAGATATAATTTTAGCGGGAGGATAATATCTACCAATAAAAGCATCCTTGCATTTAGTCCATGAATCAATACTATTCTTAGGCAAAGATAGCAACCAATCTTTAGCTCTTCCTCTTAATGAGAAAGGAAACACTTTCAATTTAATAATATCACCATCTACACCCTTTTTGCATTTCACAAAGTTCAACAAAATTATTGAGATGGCGGACATCATCATGAACTAGCAGAAAAATTGATCTCTCATGACAAGGTTCGAAAGCGGTTTAATTTCAAAATTCTCGCTGTGGTAGCGTGTGGAGCAATAGGTGTGCATAGGAAATCATTATTATTTGCATTTGTGAAGTCACACAACTTAGTATTTTCAGGAGTATTCATTTTAGCAACGATAAATAAAACAAACTAGATAAAGTAAATGCAAGTAACTAATTTTTGTGTTTTTGATATAGAGAGCAAGACAGTAAATAAAGTAAAACTAGCAACTAATTTTTTTGTGTTTTGTTTAGGTGCGGCAAACAAAGTAGTAAATAAAATAAAGCAAGACAAAAACAAAGTAAAGAGATTGAGAAGTGGAGACTCCCCTTGCGGCGTGTCTTGATCTCCCGGCAACGGCGCCAGAAAAAGAGGCTTGATGCGCGTAAATGTACACGTCTGTTGGGAACCCCAAGAGGAAGGTATGATGCGCAGCGGCAAGTTTTCCCTCAGAAAGAAACCAAGGTTGATCGAACCAGGAGGAGCCAAGAAGCACGTTGAAGGTTGATGGTGGCAAATGTGATGCGGCGCAACACCGGATTCCTACGCCAACGTGGACTCACAACACAACCCAAGTACTTTGCCCCAACGAAACAATGAGGTTGTCAATCTCACCGGCTTGCCGTAACAAAGGATTAAGCGTATCCAGTGGAAGATGATTGTTTGCAAGAAAACAAGTAAAACACAATTACGATAGGTGTATGCTATGTAAAGAATAGGACCGGGTCCACTTCACTAGAGGTGTCTCTCATAAGATAAAAAAACATGTTTGGGTGAACAAATTACAGTCAGACAATTGACAAATAGAGAAGGGCAAAACAATGCATATACATGATATGATAAATATAGTGAGATTTAATTGGGCATTACGACAAAGTACATTGTCATCTATAAAAGTCCACCTTCAGGTTATCATCCGAACCCCATTCAGATTAAGTTTAAGCAGAGACAATTGCATTAAGTATGGTGCGAATGTAATGACAACTACATCCTTAGACATAGAATCAATGTTTTATCCCTAGTGGCAAAACATCACAACCTTAGAACTTTTTGTCACTGTCCCGGTGTCAATGAAGGCATGAACCCACTATCGAGCATAAATACTCCCTCTTGGAGTTAAGGTAAAAACTTGGCCAGAGCCTTTACTAATAACGGAGAGCATGCAAGATCATAAACAACACATAAACAATAGATTGATAATCACCATAATCATAGTATTCTCTATCCATCGGATCCCGAACAAACACAACATATAGAATTACATATAGATGATCTTGATCATGTTAGGCAGCTCACAGATCCAACAATGAAGCACAACAAGGAGAAGACTGACCATCAGCTACGCTATGGACCCATGGTCGGGGTGAACTACTCACTCATCACTCCGGAGCGATCATGGCGATGAAAGTCCTCCGGAGATGAATCCCCTCTCCCGCAGGGCGATCTCTGAATCCCGAGATGGGATTCGCGGCGGCGTCTCCGAAGGTTTTCCGTATCGTGGCTCTCGGGCGGGGTTTCGCGACGGAGGCTTTAAGTAGACGAAAGGAGCAGCGCGGGGGCACGAGGGCCGGCGGCGAGGCGCGGCGCGGCCAGGCCGCGCCGCCATATCCCTGGCGCCTCGTGGCCCCCGTTATCTCTTCGGTCTTCGGAAGCTTCGTGCAAAAATAGGACCCTGGGCGTAAGATTTGCCAATTCCCAGAATATTTCCTTACTAGGATTTCGAAACAAAAAACGGAAAGCAAAGCTGGCTCTTCGGCATCTTGTTAATAGGTTAGTTCCAGAAAATGCATAAATATGACATATAATGTGCATAAAACATGTAGGTATCATCAATAAAGTAGCATGGAACATAAGAAATTATCGATACGTTGGAGACTACATATCGATAATTTCCTTCAAAGTTGCCTGATACGTCTCCAACGTATCGATAATTTCTTATGTTCCATGCTACTTTATTGATGATACTACATGTTTTATGCACATTATATGTCATATTTATGCATTTCTGGAACTAACCTATTAACAAGATGCCGAAGAGCCAGAGTTGTTTTCTGCTTTTTGGTTTCGAAATCCTAGTAAGGAAATATTCTTAATTGGACGAAACTTTCGCCCGGGGGTCCTATTTTGCACGAAGCTTCCAAAAAGACCGAAGAGATAACGAAGTGGGGCCACGAGGCGGAGTGGACGGGCGCGCGGCCGGGCACAGCCGCGGCCCACACACTGGCACCTCGTGTGGCCCCCGCGTTGACCTTCCGCCTACTTAAAGTCTCCGTGCGAAACCCCCCACCTGAGAGCCACGATACGGAAAACCTTCCAGAGACGCCGCCGCCCGCGAATCCCATCTCGGGGATTCAGATCGCCTCGGCACTCGCTGAGAGGGATTCATCTCGGAGGACTCTGCCGCCATGGTCGCCTCGGAGTGATGAGTGAGTAGTTCACCCCTGGACCATGGGTCCATAGCGGTAGCTAGATGGTGCGTCTTCTCCTTGTTGTGCTTCATTGTTGGATCTTGTGAGTGCCTAACATGATCAAGATCATTTATCGTAATTCTATATGTTGTGTTTGGGGATCCGATGGATAGAGTACTATGATTATGGTGATTATCAATCTATTGTTTATGTGTTGTTTATGATCTTGCATGCTCTCCGTTATTAGTAGAGGCTCGGCCAAGTTTGTACTCTTAACTCCAAGAGGGAGTATTTATGCTCGATAGTGGGTTCATGCCTCCATTGAATCTGGGACAGTGACAGAAAGTTCTGGTTGTGGATGTGCTGTTGCCACTAGGGATAAAACATTGATTCTATGTCTAAGGATGTAGTTGTCGATTACATTACGCACCATACTTAATGCAATTGTCTCTTGCTTTGCAACTTAATACTGAATGGGATGATGACCTGAAGGTGGACTTTTTAGGCATAGATGCAGTTGGATGGCGGTCTATGTACTTTGTCGTAATGCCCAATTAAATCTCACTATATTTATCATATTGATGACCCACAAGTATAGGGGGTGTATCGTAGTATCTTCGATAAGTAAGAATGTCGATCCCAACGAGACGAGAAGGTGTTGGCGCGATTTGATGGAGGATTCTTGTAAATGCTCACGGACAAAGTATTAGGGGGGTTTTGATATTGCAGATAAATAAAATACAAGTAAATAAAATGAGAGAAATAATTGCAGCAAGTGGCCCAATCCTTTTTAGCACAAAGGACAAGCCGGTTTGTTTACTTATAATGACCAAGCGTTCTTGAGGACACATGGGAATTTTAGTCTAGTGCTTTCGCTACATATATTTGATTAATCTTCATTGTTTTGATAAGTGTTGTGTGGTGAACCTATGCTAATGCACCGCCTTCCTAGGACTAATACATACTTGTGATTATACCCCTTGCAAGCATCCGCAACTACAAGAAAGTAATTAAGATAAATCTAACTTACCTTAAACTGAATCCTGCAATCCCTCTGCATCGATATACTAACGGGGCCCGGGTTTCTGTCACTCAGCAACCCCGCAATTAGCAGCCGATACAAGATGCACTCCCTAGGCCCATAAATGGTGAAGTGTCGTGTAGTCGACGTTCACACGACACCACTAGAAGAATGACACCACAACTTAAATATCATAACATTGAATATTACTCAACCATAATTCACTACTAGCATTTAGACTTCACCCATGTCCTCAAGAACTAAACGAACTACTCACGAGACATCATATGGAATACAATCGGAGGTGATATGATGATGATTAACAATCTGAACATAAACCTTGGTTCAATGGTTTCACTCAATAGCATCTACAACAAGTATAGAATAACACCGGGAGAGTTTCCTATCAAACAATCAAGATCAAACCTTGTTACAGCGATGACGAGGTGCAGCGGTGGTGATGGCGGTGTAGATGGTGGAGATGATGATGATGATGATGGAGATGATGTCCCGCTCGATGACGATGGCGATGTCGTTACCTGGGAGGAATTTCCCAGTTGATTCCTTGTGGGAGAGCTCTTCTCTCTCAGTGTTCTCCGCCCCTGAGGCGTGTAACCTTCGTGAGGATCCTCTGGCTTAGGTTTTCGGGACGAAGGAGTACGAAAAAAAGGAGCGAAAGGGTCGTGGGCCCCAGGCATGGGTGGCGCGGCCGGGGCACGGGCGCCGCCTATGTCTGGCCCACGGTGGCCCCTCTTCTTCCCCTTCGGCTCCCCGTCATCGGAAAATAGAATTTTCGTGAAATTCCTTCCACGATCGATCTTAAAATATTGCTTCGACGGTGCTTTTCCAATAGAATCCACGGCTCAGGTGCTTGATCCTCCAATGATGATGAAACATGCAAAATAGATGAAATAACATAAGTATTGTGTCCCAATATGAAATATATCAATGAATAACAGCAAATTATGATACAAAATAGTGATGCAAATTGGACGTATCAACTCCCCCAAGCTTAGACCTCGCTTGTCCCCAAGCGAAACTGAGCTCGATAAGCAAGACCACATGTTTATGGAGTGAAGAGTCGATAAATAAAATACGGACAGAAGCATCATATTCATTCACACAAGACATTCTAGTAAACAACTTCCTCATATAACTCATCTTGAAATAAGTAAAGAGAAATCACAAGTAAAGGTGCATAAGATATCATAATTGGTGATGGCAAACTTTGTTCTTGGTCAGAGAACTACTAACGGATTGTACTTCTAAGCAAAGCTTTCATATTAGAATTTATAGCTGGGCTTTCATATTTAAGCATAACAATCTCTTCATAATCATTGATAACTTCAAAGTCATATTCATTCAGATAAAATTGGTACTAAACAAGAAAGTATAAAAGACATGATCATTGAATCATAGCATAAATGATTGGTTCACAACAACTCAATTGCTTGCTTGAGATAGAGGGAAATAGGTTTACTGACTCAACATAAAAGTAAAAGCCAGGCCCTTCGCAGAGGGAAGCAGGGATTAAATCATGTGCTAGAGCTCAAGTTTTGAAATCATAAAAGAGCATAAAAGTAAGATTTTGAGCGGTGTTTGTTGTTGTCAACGAATGGTATGGTACTCTAACCCCTTTCCAAACGAACCTTCAAAGAGCGGCTCCCATGAGGACGTCTCTACCAAGCAAGGTAGATCATCCCCCTTCTCTTTTGTTTACATGTATTTTAGTTTTATTATGGGTGACACTCCCCCCAACCTTGGCTTTCTCAATCCATAACCGAATCCGGGTGCCTTCCAACATTCACATACCATGGAGGAGTGTCTATTGCAAAATTAAGTTGCTCTGATGAATCAGGGCAAAACATGTGAAGAGAATTATTAATGAAAGTTATTAATTGGGGCTGGGAACCCCGTTGCCAGCTCTTATTGCAAAATTATTGGATAAGCGGATGTGCCGCTAGTCCATTGTGAAAGTCTGCCCAACAAGATTGAAAGATAAAACACCACATACTTCCTCATGAGCTATAAAACATTGACACAAATAGGAGTAATATAGTTTGAATAATTTAAAGGTAGCACATGAAGTATTTACTTGATGGAAAATACCACATAGTAGAGTAGGATGGTGGACACCAATGGCATAGGTTTGGTCTAAGGTTATGGATGTATGAGAAGCATTCCCTCTCGAGGTCTTTGGCTAGCAAGGTTTGATAGCAAGCATAAAGGTTGAGGGAAACAAACAAATATACATATGATAGAAACAATCATGCATCTTTCTCATAAGCACAAGCAATTTTAACTTAAGAATACTAAGCTCATAAGCATAGAGATAATAGAGTAATGTATCTAAATGTATTTCTCTCTTCTATTAAACATCAAGATGTTGTTGCTATTGACCAATGCTAAGTTTGCCAAAACCAAATAGATTTACTTGATGCTCCCAAAGTGATATCAATACTCATGTCAAGAGTAATCATATAATGGAGATTGCAAACTAAAATAAGGTGTGCAAAAGTAAATGATAAGACTTCTCATTAATATTCCATAACGATAACTCACACCAACATAGATAACTAACTAAGAGATACTTCCACATTGCATACTATTCCATATGATACCCTACTCATGATATGACACTACTTGATAGTAAAAGATAAAGGTGGTGATGATGATGATACCGCGGCACTCCCCCAAGCTTGGAACAAACCAAGGGATGCCTGTCATGATGAATTACTCCTTCGGTGATGATGGTGAATCTTTGTCGTCATCAGACTTCCATGGAAGAGGCCCTCCATCAACAAAAGACATCTTGGTTTAGGAGCACAGAGCATAGCATGACTTATAAGCAAAACCTATTTTCTCACAGGTTTGATTTATGGACATCGTAGAGTTGAGCTTGGAGTTTGTTGGTGGTGTCGAGAAGTGAGAAGATATCGTCCCACAGCTTTGCGTCTTGTGTCCATCAATGAGTTCAGACACAATCTTGTGAAAGATATCCACTTCACGCTCAGCCATCTTCTTGTAGTTGAAAACCTCTTGTTCCAGCCTTCTCCATCCTGTCTTCCAAGCTCCCTTCTCCCTTAGGACCAGGCATCTTTGATCTGCAACTCTCCATCCACAAGCTGCAACTCTTTGGGGTGCATCTTCACTCGTTCATGTGAGGATTAGCGTCCTCAAAGAAGTGTCAGTTCCACGAAGACATGATGGATCTAGATCCGAGCATCTGGGAGAAAACAGCTCGAAACAAAACACGACGAAAAAACGATATACGGAGAGGTCCGGGGGATTATATAACAAATATTTTTACGACAAAGGAAGGTTCAGCAGCAGTGGAAAGCAGGACGCGGCGGCGGACCTAAATCGCGCGGCAGAATGAGGCCCGCCGGCCTATGGTGGCACGCCCTCGCGCGTCTTTCCTCCGTTTCGATCCGTAATTTTTCATATTTTCCAATTTGCAATAAAAATAATGTGCGGAAAGGTAAAGCGGACTTTTTATTACCTATCCTGTTACCTATTCAAAGTCGAGTTCTGGCGGATATCAATTTGTCCTTGATGAAAGCCTCAGGTGTTTCCACTTGAATAATATCAACATCAACATTATAAGCCTGAGATATAATGCTTGAGTCTTTGTCCATTCACCACTTGTGTGGCATTGCCTTGGAGAGAGCTAATTTTGTGCTCCTGAACGATACACCTCCTCAACAACATATGGTCCTTCCCACAGAGAGTAATTTCCCCAAAAGAATCTGAGTGAGACCGATACAATAGAACTTGATCTCAACATTAAATTCTCTTTTGATGATCCTTCTATCATGCCACTTCTTAACTTTTCTTTAAAGGTTTAGCATTTTCATAAGCTTCACTTCTCCATTCATCTGAGAACTTAATTGCAACAACCTCTATTACCGACTAATTTAGGATCTTTATTTAATTCTCTAACACCCAAGCTTTGTGCTCTAGTTCTAAAGGTAAATGACAAGCTTTTCCATAAACCATTTTATAAGGTGACATTCCCATAGGATTTTTATAAGCAGTTCTATAAGCCCATAGCGCTTCTTTCAATTTGCTAGGCCAATTCTTTCTGGATTTATTAACTTTTACCTAAGATAGCTTTAATCTCTCTATTTGATAATTCTACTTGACCTGTTTGAGGATGATAAGCGAAGCAATTCTATGATTAATACCATACTTAGCAAGAGTTTTCTAAAACCTCCATGAATGAAATGAGAACCTCCATCGGTCCTAATATATCTAGGTACTCCAAATCTAGGAAATATAATATCTACAAGCATTTTTATAGAGGTCTCACCATCAGCATTTGTAGGTATTTCACATTTAGTAACATAATCAACAGTGACAAGTATATGAGTGTTACCGTATGAAAAGGAAAGGTCCCATGAAGTCGAATCCCCAACAATCGAATGGTTCAATAACAAGAGTATAATTCATAGGCATTTCATTGCATAGAGATATTACCAACTCTTTGACACATTCATCACAAGATAAAATAAATTTCCTTGCATCTTTGAAGAGTGTTGGCCAATAAAAACCTGATTGTAGAACCTTTTGCGCGGTTCTATCTCCAGCGTGATGTCCTCCATAAACACTTCCATGACATTTATTCAATATCTCCTGTTGTTCATATTCGGGAACATCTTCGCATAATACCATCCTCCTTCTTTATATAAGTGTGGGTCATCCCAAAAATAATGCCTCAAGTCATAAAGAATTTCCTCCTTTGCTGAGCTGAAAAGGTTGGAGGCAAATACTTGAGAAACAATAAAGTTAGCATAATCATACAAGGGCTCTCTCGTGAGATCACCTTTATTAAGCCAATTGTTCATTTGGAAAACTATCATTAACGGAACAGGATCATAAGCAATTTTCCAATCTAGACAAATTATCTGCAACAGGATTATCAGCACCTTTCCTATCTATAATATGTAAATCAAATTCTTGCAGCAGTACCCATCTAATAAGCCTTGGCTTAGCATCTTTCTTTGTCATAAGGTATCTAATTGCGGCATGATCCATATGAATTGTAACTTTTGAATCAACAATATAGGGTCTAAACTTATCACAAGCAAAGACTACAGCTAACAATTCTTTTTCGGTTGTAGCATAATTTCTTTGAGCAGCATCAAGAGTCTTACTAACATAATGAATAACATTTAACTTTTTATCTACTCGTTGTCCAAGAACAGCGCCTACAATAAAATCACTAGCATCACACATAATTTCAAAAGGCAAATTCCAATCAGGGGGATAGGGGCAGTTGTTAAGGCTTTCTTTAGAGTTTCAAAAGCTTCCTTACAATCATCATCAAAAACAAAAGGTAATCTTTTTGAAGAAGATTAGTAAGAGGCTTTGAAATTTTAGAGAAATCTTTAATAAATCTCCTATAAAACCCAGCATGACCAAGAACACTACGAATACTTTTAACATCCCTCGGATAGGGCATCTTCTCAATTGCTTCAACTTTAGCTCTATCAACTTCAATACCTCTCTCGGAAATTTTATGTCCCAATACAATCCCTTCATTAACCATAAAGTGGCATTTCTCCCAATTAAGAACAAGGTTAGTTTCTTCAGGTTTCGCAAGCAATTATCAAAAGAATTCCCATAGACAGAAAAATCATCCATGAACACCTCTACAATACTTTCGCAAAAACCATGAAAAATAGCAGACATGCATCTTTGAAAAGTAGCCGGAGCATTACATAAACCAAAAGGCATACGCCTATAAGCATAAGTTCCATAAGGACAAGTAAAATTGGTTTTCTCTTGATCTTTAGCTTTAACAGCAATTTGTGAAAAGCCAGAATAACCATCAAGAAAGCAAAAATGAGTATTTTTAGACAACCTCTCTAACATTTGATCAATAAAGGGTAAAGGGTAATGATCTTTCTTAGTAACTTTATTAACTTTTGAAAATCAATGCACATTCTATAACCTACAACTATTCTTGGAGGAATAAGCTCATCATTATCATTAGGCACAACAGTCATTCCTCCTTTCTTAGGAACAATGAACAGGACTAACCCATCTACTCTCGGCAATAGGATATATAATACGCTTCAAGGAGTTTTAATACCTCGTTTCTTACCACTTCCTTCATCTTCGGAATTAAGCAGCGTTGATGTTCAACAACTGAGCTTTGCATCTTCTTCCATATTAATAGCATGTTGGCAAATAGAAGGAGAAATCCCTTTCAAATCAAAGAGTATAGCCAATAGCTCCTCGGTGTTCTTCAATATTTCTAATAACCTTTCTTCCTCAATCTCAGAAAGCTTAGAACTAATAATAAGGGATATATTTTCTTATCATCAATATGAGCATATTTAAGATTATCGGTAAAGGCTTTAAATCAAAAACGGGATCTTCCTTTGGTGGCGGTGTTGTACCCAAATCTTCCACCTAAATCATGCTTGAGAATAGGTTGGCGAAGAAAAATTTCCTCAAGCTCATCTCTTTCTTTCCTAAAAGCTTCACTTTCACTATTCTCCAAATGTTGCTGCAAAGGGTTATTAGGAACAAGAACAATAGATGCACACTGCTCCATTTTAAAATCATTACTAGGCAAATCAGGTTTATAAGGAGTTTTGGTAAATTTAGAAAAGTTAAATTCATAAGGTTCACCAGCAAATCTAGTCAAAATTTTCTCTTTCTTACAATCTATAATAGCTCCACAAGTATTTAGAAAAGGTCTACCAAAAATGATAGGACAATGATCACTAGCAGAACCAAGTACCAAAAAGTCAGCAGGATATTTAATCTTACCACATAGAACTTCCCCATCTCGAACAATACCAATTGGAGAAATAGTTTCTCTATTAGCCAAATGAATAACCACATCAATATCCTCAAGTTCACAAGAACCAATTTCGTGCATAATCTCCGTGTAAAGCTCATAAGGTATAGCACTAACACTTGCACCAATATCACATAAACCATAATAGCAATGATCACCAATTCTAACAGATAGCATAGGAACACTAACTTGTTTAGATTTATTAGGATGTGAAACAATATTAGAAGCATCTTCCCAGAAAATAATATGACCATCCTCCACATTTTCAGTTACAAGATCTTTAACTATAGCAACAGGGTTCAATTTTAATTTGTTCTTCGGGTTCTTTAGGTTTCTTTTCACTTTTATTAACACTAGATATGACAGAGTACTCCTTCATTTTAGCGGGGAAAGGAGTTTTTCAATATAAGCTTCAGAATAACATTATCAACAGTTTCAACCACTACACATTTGTTTACTGATGAATCAATTTTATCTTTATACGGTTCATGATACTTATCAAAATTCTTCTTAGGCAGTTCTAATGAGAGGCAAAAGCTCTATAAAGATTTGCAACAACTTGGGAATCAAGACCATATGTAGCACTCATATTACGAAATTTATCAGTATCCATAAAAGCTTCAATGCATTTATAATCATAAATTATACGATTCTCTATCTTTATCATTCTCCCATCCTTCGGTATTTTCTTGGATCCGATCAAGAAGGTCCCTTTTAAACTCTTCATTCTTGTGTAAATGATCCAGAACAGGAAGTATCCAGCAGGTCTTGTCTTGAAAAGAAAGTCTTGCATAGAAATTATCAATAATAACATTACCGGGAAGCTCATGAATGGGGCATTTGAGCATTAAAGACTTCAATCTCCCCAAGCTTGGGCAATACTCTCTCCATCATGAGGCCAAAATTATATATGTGTTCATCTTTGTGAATTTCACTTGGAGGATAAAATTTGGAATAGAATAAAGGCACAATGTCCTCCCAATCAATAGAATCACCATTCTTCAGCAATTTATACCACCGCTTTACCAGACAATGATATAGTGAATAGTTTCTTCCTAACTTCATTCATAAAAATACGCACATTTGAATAAACCGCATAATTATGCAAACATTAAATGATCACAGGATGACGTTCATCCTTCATAGCGAGTTATCCATAACACGTTCAATAATTTTCATAGGTATTTTATATGGTACTACTTCACTGGCGCTTCATCCACTACCGTTGCAGTAGTAGATTTCCAAATAGAAATTGAAGAGAAGATCTCTCCATAATGATTTATATGATGAGAATAAAATCAGCACAAACAGTAAAGGTTTTCCTTACCAATTCCACTTACCAATAGCGCTTCACTCCCAGAACGCAGGCGCCGGAAAATAGTCTTGATGACCCACAAGTATAGGGGTGTATCGTAGTATCTTCGATAAATGAGAATGTCGATCCAACGAGGAAGCGAAGGTGTTGGAGCGGTTTAGATGGAGGATTCACAAATGCTCACAGACAAGTATTAGGGGGTTTTGATATTGCAGATAAATAAAGTACAAGTAAATAAAATGAGAGAAATAATTACTGAGTGGCCCAATCCTTTTAGCACAAAGGACAAGCCGGTTTGTTTACTTATAATGACCAAACGTTCTGAGGACACACGGGATTTTAGTCTAGTGCTTTCGCTCATATAATTGATTAATCTTCATTGTTTTGATAAGTGTTGTGTGGGTGAACCTATGCTAATGCACCGCCCTTCCTAGGACTAATACATACTTGTGATTATACCCCTTGCAAGCATCGCAACTACAAGAAAGTAATTAAGATAAATCTAACCACACCTTAAACTACGAGATCCTGCTATCCCTCATGCATCGATATACTAACGGGGGCTCAGGTTGCTCACTCCGGCAACCCCAATTAGCAACCGAATACAAGATGCACTCCCAGGCCCATAAATGGTGAAGTGTCGTGTAGTCGACGTTCACACGACACCACTAGAAGAATGACACCACAACTTAAATATCATAACATTGAATATTACTCAACCATAATTCACTACTAGCATTTAGACTTCACCCATGTCCTCAAGAACTAAACGAACTACTCACGAGACATCATATGGAATACAATCAGAGGTGATATGATGATGAATAACAATCTGAACATAAACCTTGGTTCAATGGTTTCACTCAATAGCATCTACAACAAGTATAGAATAACACCGGGAGAGTTTCCCCTATCAAACAATCAAGATTTAACCCGAATTGCTACAGCGATGACGAGGTGCAGCGGTGGTGATGGCGGTGTAGATGGTGGAGATGATGATGATGATGATGGAGATGATGTCCCGCTCGATGACGATGGCGATGGCGTCGATTTCCCCCTCGGAAATTTCCGAGGATTCCGCCCGAGGAGCTCTTTCTCTGCGTGTTCTCACTTGCGAGGGCGGGCGCAACCCTCGTGAGGATCCCTCGTGGCTTAGGTTTCGGGACGAAGGAGTACGCGAAGAAAGGAGGCGAAAGGGTCGTGGGCCTCCCAGAGCATAGGGTGGCGCGACCAGGGGCCAGGCGCGCCGCCTGTGGTCTGGGGCCCATATTTCCTTCTTCCCTTCGGCTCCTCGTCATCTGGAAAAATAGGAATTTTCGTGAAATTCCTTCCTGGTCGATCTTCAAATATTGCGTTCGACGGTGCTTTTTCGGCGAGATCGGCTCGGTGTGATCCTCCAATGATGATGAAACATGCAAAATAGATGAAATAACATAAGTATTGTGTCCCAATATGAAATATATCAATGAATAACAGCAAATTATGATACAAAATAGTGATGCAAATTGGACGTATCACATATCATGTATATGCATTGTTATGCCTTTCTCTATTTGTCAATTGCCCGACTGTAATTTGTTCACCCAACATGCTTTTATCTTATGGGAGAGACACCTCCTAGTGGCTGTGGACCCCGTCCTATTCTTTACATAGCATACAATCACTGATTGTGTTTACTGTTTTCTTTGCAAACATCTTCCACTGGTCGTTAATCTTGTTACGACAAGCCGGTGAGATTGACAACCTCCACATTTTTCGTTGGGAGTGAAATTGGTTTTGTTATTGCAGATTCCCGTTGGCGCCGGGAATCCTGTTGTTGCGCCGCATCATTTCGCGACCATCAACCTTCAACGTGCTTCTTGGCTCCTCTGGTTCGATTAAACCTTGGTTTCTTTACGAGGGAAACTTGCCTCGCGCATCATACCTTCCTCTTGGGGTTCCCAACGAACGTGAGTTACCGCCATCATTGCCCAACAAGATTGAAAGATAAACACCACATACTTCCTCATGAGCTATAAAACATTGACACAAATAAGAGGTAATAACTTTTGAATTATTTAAAGGTAGCACTCAAGCAATTTACTTTGGAATGGCGGAGAAATACCATGTAGTAGGTAGGTATGGTGGACACAATTGGCATAGTGGTTGGCTCAAGGATTTGGATGCATGAGAAGTATTCCCTCTCGATACAAGGTTTAGGCTAGCAAGGTTATTTGAAACAAACACAAGGATGAACCGGTGCAGCAAAACTCACATAAAAGACATATTGTAAACATTATAAGACTTTACACCGTCTTCCTTGTTGTTCAAAACTCAATACTAGAAATTATCTAGACCTTAGAGAGACCAATTATGCAAACCAAATTTTAGCAAGCTCTATGTATTTCTTCATTAATAGGTGCAAAGTATATGATGCAAGGGCTTAAACATGAGCACAACAATTACCAAGTATCACATTATCCAAGACATTTTACCAATTACTAGCTACATGTAGCATTTTTCAATTCCAACCATATAACAATTTAACGAAGAGAAACTTCGCCATGAATATTATGAGCTAAGAACACATGTGTTCATACGAACCAGCGAGCGTGTCTCTCTCCCACACAAGGATGAACTTTATTCAGAGAAATAAGATAACAAAACAAAAATAAAAGCACACACGAACGCTCCAAGTAAAATACATAAGATGTGATGGAATAAAAATATAGTTTCACTAGAAGAAACCGATAAGTTGTCGATGAAGAAGGGGATGCCTTGGGCATCCCAAGCTTAGATGCTTGAGTCTTCTTAAAATATGCGGGGATGAACCACCGGGGCATCCCCAAGCTTAGACCTTTCACTCCTCTTGATCATAGTATATCATACTCCTCTCTTGACCCTTGAAAACTTCCTTCACACCAAACTTCAAGCAAACTCATTAAAGGGTTAGTGCATAATCAAAAATTCACATGTTCAGAGGTGACACAATCATTCTTAACACTTCTGGACATTGCACATAACTTCTGAAAGTTAATGGAACAAAGAAACTCATTCAACTTAACAAAGCGCAATGCGAAATAAAAAGCAGAATCTGTCAAAAACAGAACAGCCAGTAAAGACGAATTTTAAAATGGCACCAGACTTGCTCAAATGGAAAAACTCAAAACTAATGAAAGTTACGTGAATATCTGAGGATCACGCTCGTAAATTGGCAGATTTTTGAATTTTCTACAGAGACTTGTGCCCAGATTCGCGACAGACAATGCTGTTGTCTGCGCAGCGATCCCAAATATAACATCAACTTTGACATAGAAACTTACTTAGCACAAAAACATGATAAGAGAGGTTGCTACAGTAGTAAAAAACTTCCAAGACTCAAATATAAAACAAAGTACTGTAGTAAAAAAAACACATGGGTTATCTCCCAAGAAGTTCTTTCTTTATAGCCATTAAGGTGGGCTCGTGTTTTAATGATGCACTTGCAAGAAATAGAAGTTGAAGCAAAAAAGAGCATCAAGAGGCAAATTCAAAACACATTTAAGTCTAACATGCTTCCTATGCATAAGAATCTTGTAAATAAACAAGTTCATGAAAAGCAAAGTAACAAGCATAGGAAGATAAAACAAGTGTAGCTTCAAAAATTTCAGCACATAGAGAGGCATTTTAGTAACATGAAAATTTCTACAACCATATTTTCCTCTCTCATAATAACTTTCAGTAGCATCATGAGCAAACTCAACAATATAACTATCACATAAAGCATTCTTATCATGAGTCTCATGCATAAAATTATTACTCTCCACATAGGCATAATCAATTTTATAGTTGTAGTGGGAGCAAATTCAACAAAGTAGCTATCATTATTATTCTCATCATCAAATATAGGAGGCAAAGTATCATCAAAGTAAATTTTTTCCTCAATGCTTGGGGGACTAAAAATATCGCTCATCAAAGCCAACTTCCCCAAGCTTAGAATTTTTCATATCATTAGCAACAATAGTGTTCAAAGCATTCATATTAATATGTTCCATGGGTTTTTTAATTTTCGCATCAAACCATCCATGTCTTAAATCAGGAAATAGAATAAGAAGCTCATTGTTGTCTGCCTAACTAGTATAAACAAGAAACCAAATGTTGCAATTGCAGAGTCTAGAAATAGCTTAGAGCACACACACAATGGCGCCCGAAAAGTACTGTTACCTGGACAGGGTGAGTGCTTACTTCCTCCCGGCAGCGGCGCCAGAAAAGTACTTGATGTCTACGGGTGCTTCTATTCTTGTAGGCAGTGTTGGGCCTCAAAATGAGAGGTTTGTGAATAGCGACAAGTTTCCCTTAAGTGGATTACCCAAGGTTTATCGAACTCGGGGAGGAAGAGGTCAAAGATATCCCTCTCATGCAACCACGCAACCACAAAGCAAGAAGTCTCTTGTGTCCCCAACACACCTAATAGGTGTACTAGTTCGAGCGAAGAGATAGTGAAATACAAGTGGTAGGGAATGAATATGAGCGATGATACGACGCAGGGAAAATAGCTCGGCGCGTGCGATTGATAGTAGTAATGTGCGGGGAGAAATAAACGCTATCTGACAATAGCAGCAGTAGTAACGCGATGAAACGGTAAACAACGTGATAAGCGATGTTGGAACAAGGCCTAGGGAATAGACTTTCACTAGTGGTCACTCTCAACATTGATCACATAAGAGAATAGATAAATGCATACTCTACCTCTCTTGTTGGATGATGAACACATTGCGTAGGATTACACGAATCCTCAATGTCCGGAGTCAACAAGCTCCACAATTCAATATTCATATTTAAATAACCTTAGAGTGCATGAAAGATCGAAACGACCAAACCAAGTACTAACATAGCATGCACGCTGTCACCTTCATGCTTATGTAGGAGGAATAATACACATCAATACTATCATAGCAATAGTTAACTTCGCAATCTACAAGAGATCATGATCATAGCATAAACCAAGTACTAACACGAGTGCACACACTGTCCCCATTACACCGTGTAGGAGGAATAAAACTACTTTAATAACATCACTAGAGCAGCACATAGATAAATTGTGATACAAAACACATTGCAATCATAAAGAGATATAAATAAACACTTCACTATGCCATTCATAACGAGTGAATAAGTATTACGTGAAATATGGCCTAAGAGACCCACACGGTGCACCCGACTGTCACCTTTACACACGTGGGACAAGGAGTCTCCGGAGATCACATAAGTAAAATTCACTTGACTAGCATAACGACATCCAGATTACAAACATCATCATATGAATCTCAATCATGTAAGGCAGCTCATGAGATTATTGTATTGAAGTACATAGGAAGAGATGAACCACATAGCTACAGTGTGACCCAGGAGCCTCGATGAAACTACTCCCTCCTCATGGGAGCAGCGGTGGTGATGAAGATGGCGGTGGAGATGGCGACGGTGTTGATGGAAAGCCTTGAGGGCACTTACACGTCCGTGATGCGGGCAGGGGCCTCTTGTCCCAGGATCTTGGCTTCGCGATGGCGGCGGCTGCGAAAGGTTTCACGTACGTGGCTTATTAAAAGGGTTTTCGCGACAGAGACTTTTTATTGGCGAAAGGGCAGCCTCGGAGGGTCGAGGGCGACGACACCATGAGGCACAGCGTGGCCAGGGCCGGAACCGCGCCACCCTGTCATCACAGGGTTACAGGCCCCCTACGAAACTCTGGGATGTTCTGGATGCTTAGGAGGCAAAATAGGAACTGGCGTTGATTTCGTCACGTCAGAGAATATTCCTTCATAGGATTTACGAAGCAAAAGCAGACAGGACGACGGCAATTTTGTTAATGGGTTAGTTCGGAAAATACGCGAATCTGGTGTCACACTTGGGCCAGATTTTTATTTAGGCCCAATGTTCCTGTCCATCCAAAACAGTGATTAAATTAGGATACATAAATACCATCGGTATCTTTCTTTACTATTAGTTTGCTAGAGGTGGTGGTCGTACGTAATTAAATCGTCGTACGTTAAAAGAACCAGCTCGTCCGTAAAGAAAAATCGGGCGTACGTAAAGAAAAAAATCGTATCAATCGCCTTGGCAGGGAGGAAAAAGCGGAGGGGTTGGCGTTCCTTCTCCCGAGCGAGAAAAAACCGGATGGAGCGAACCTCCTCGATCCGCATGTATCCCGTATCTCTGAAGAAAACAACTCCACATTAAGCACGTTTAGTCTTTCCTTGCACGGACGTTTTCTGCTCCCCTGGTTTTCCTTGCACGGACGGTGAGGTGAGATCGAGGAGATCGACCACCATGGAACGGTCTCCTCTCGAGCAACAGGCTCGGATCGTCGTCCTCTAAGCCCGGCCGCTCCTCCAAGCGGACGACCGCCTCAGGCCCGAGCGGCCATGAGCTAGACACGCACACGCGATGTGTGCGGGCATCGGAAGCTGAGAGGCGCTCGGCTGCTCGAGGCGTGCACACGGGCGTGATGTAGAGGCGGCATTGTAGGAGGGGACCGGGAAGAACGACAGGAGGGAGGCGTCCTCGGAGTGAAGCGTCGGGAGGAGGCGCTCGGTCAAGCCTTGGGCTCCCGGGGCGACGACGATTGCTGTATTAAGATACTTAGATCAATCACACATATATCAATTTTGCTGTTGATAAGAAACTTAGATCAATCACACATTCCATCGTGAAAAACATGACCAGCCATCTAAATTATATTTCCCTAAAAAGAATCAAAATTCTACTATGTTGTCAAGAAATGCGATAAATCGTTGAAGCATGATACGAGAAACCAATCTTAGCGTGATTCAACATATACACTAATGCCACGGAAGCGCCGGAACGCAAATCAAAAAACGGTTCGTTTTTTTTCGCGACACCCATATAGGCAAGGAAAGAACTGGGCCACCGGCCACGCAACCTCCTCACGAAATCAGATCAGATCGGGATCCCGATTCCTTCCGGAAATCGAGCAGACGCCAGCGGCGATTTTCTCTTCCGCCGCGCTTGACCACCGCAAAGAGCAGGAACCCTGACGGATCCCGATTCCTTCCGGAAATCGAGCAGACGCCAGCGGCGATTTTCTCTTCCGCCGCGCTTGACCACCGCAAAGAGCAGGAACCCCCGACGGACAAAGCCGGAGCTTGCACGATTCGTTCCCTGCTCCATGTCCCGTTCTCGTCCCTGTCGGGAGTCGCAGAAGGTTGTGAAGATGAGGATGCCGGCCTTCCTCTGTCTCCTTGACCGGCGGCACGGCGGGAGTGAGCGGGGAGGACAGGAGGCAGGTGAACGGCGGCGGAGGATTCTTCTCTCTCCCTTGCTCGCTGATCGTGACTACGGCCAGCTCCCCGTGGCAAGGCCCCGCAAGTGAAGTGAGCTTCTGGTCAGCAGGGGTGGGGATAAAAGCCGCCAAATCGTACTCCATCGGCGGTGTTTCAAGGCAAGAGGCGGCGCTTAGCTTGCTGTCCGCGAAGCTGATCGTGGCGACGGCTAAATCCAGTGGAGTTTTGACATGACCCTGGCAAGGACGGTGGTTGGTCCGGGTCTCTGTCTTTGTGAACCAACGACGGACCTAAATCACATCACAGGCTGGTTCACAGCGTCAATCAGGCACAACAAAGAGAGAAAACTGATGCGAGAAAGAAAAATAATGGAGAAAAAGCCTGGTGTATACTATACACCTCATACTGTTATACAGTTACACCGATGCATCGATGGGCTATAAAGGCCTCAATGGGGTAGACGTCCCACACAATGCTTGCCTCTGTATCTGAAGTTCTGAACGATGGCCACTGTCAATATGTAATCTGCTTCTGCTGTGTCTTGGACTCTTGGTGTCGTTCGTTTTCCTCGTGGCATGACCATTTACTGCCGAGAATCACCGCTATCCCAATCCACGAGGCCACGATCATCGGTGGAACCGGCGGAGCAGGTGGTGAAGAAGCTTGAACTTTCGCTACTCCTTTCTGTTTAATTTTTCAGATTTATGAATGCTTCTACTTAATGCTCACAATGAAAGTTGTGTGCATATGGATTTGGGTGTGCTGTTAGTGGTCTGGACTGATTTATTGGTACGCAAGTCCAAGGTCTTGGTTCATTAATCATATTTTCGAATCGAGATGTTTCATCGTCATAACCGATTCATATGGGAAGAAGTCTACAGAAAAGCTTCTTGCTTGGTAACCAGATTATTTCTCAATTAAATAGAATTATTAGATCGGGCAGCGTCGTTTACCCTACGAGACGCCTCTGCCTGCAAGGTGAGCCCGCACCATGGCCTATCCCCCTCGTGCTCTACTACTGAGACGACATACCGGAGATAGTAGCGGGGCGCTACATTCCTCACCCAGCGAGAGGAATGGAGCACCCACTTGATTCTCTGGCCGTTGCGAAGCACGGGTCTTGTCCTAGTATTATTGATACCTGAAGAAAGGAGATAAATCGTTGAAGGATGATACGAGAAACCCAAACTTAGCGTGATTCAACATATAAATTCATAATTTTTTATTGGTTATTATAGTTTTGTAATGATTTTTATTTTCGAGATTTGACTTGAAATGTTGAGACATTAACCAATCTATACCCCTACAATCAACTATTTTTAATAAAAATCTAAAAATTAAAAAATGTTTGAAATATTTGGGTATATATTAGCATTCACACATGGTCTTTATCACATAATATATAAGAATTGAAAAATAACCATTATCTTTTACCTTTTTATGTGCAACATTAATATTTGTTTTGCCATGCGCAATGATATACTTCATCTGTTCACTAATATAAGATAATTTGGACAATTCAAATGAACTACATACAAATCAAAATGAATGAAGCTACACACTAAAAGTAGACTAAATATGGATCAAAATGAGCGAATCTAAAAAGATAAAAGGTTTTATATTAGTGACGGAGGAAGTAACATAAGACATGCCTAAAGGAGAAACTTGAGTGGGAGAGAGAAGTGAGATCCGCCGCAATGCGCGGGCACTTAGCTAGTACTCCCTCCGGTCCTATTTAATTGACTCAGATTTAGTACAAAGTTGTGCTAAATCCGAGTCAATTAAAAGAGACCAGAGGGAGTAGGTGGTACGTGTGATGTTGGTGTGCTGCTCGGTACGGGGGTATTCGCGACGAAGGCTATATGTGGCGAAATGGTGGGTCGGGGGCGACGCGAGGCCGCACTACCAGTATTCTCAACCTGTGCAGCAGCCTATGGTGCAGCCACCCTCGTGGCCCCACTTCGTTAACTCCCTCCGGTCTTCTGGAAGCTTCGTGGAAAAATAGGACCCTGGGCGTTGATTTCGTCCAATTCCAGGAATATTTCCTTACTAGGATTTCTGAAACCAAAAAGCAGAAAACAGCAACCGGCACTTCGGCATCTTGTTAATAGGTTAGTGCGGGAAAATGTATAATAATGCTTTGTAAAATGTGTATAAAACATTCAAGTATTGTGATTGCACATGTGGAAGACCATTGTTGCTTCATCTCGCGTGCTCCCATTTGCTAACGGCTGCTCGCACGCGACATGTGGACTACAACCACCCGCTCACCGTCAGAGAGTCCGAGTTCTCTATGGAGACCATCAAGAAGACATGGGAACCTAGATTCCACCCATACCTTGACCAGTCGCAGTGGCCGGAGTATCATGGAGTTCAACTATGGCCCGATCCAGATTGGAAAGTGGTTAGACGCGGAAGACGCAGAACTAAGCGTTTTAGGAGCGACATGGATGGTTGGGGCCGTGGTGGTGCACGAGAATGGGGAGCGGACCAATTCCAAGAGCCCCGTGAGAGAGCTCGTTGTGGCACGTGCAATGGTGAAGGACACAATGCACGGAAATGTGAACAAAGAAAGAGAGCCAAGGGAAATGAAGCTAACAATAGCCAACCAAGAAGTAGCCACCAAGCTAGCACTAGCCAACCAAGAAGTAGCCAACCAAGAAGTAGCCATCAAGCTAGCACTAGCCAACCAAGAAGTAGCCACCAAGCTAGCACTAGCCAACCAAGAAGTAGCCAACAAGCAAGCACTAGCCGACCTCACAGTAGCCAACAAGGTAGCACTAGCCAACCAAGAAGTAGCCAACCAAGAAGGAACCAACTTGGTCTTAGAAGACGACGTGGCGGTGTTAATCCGAATAGTATGATAGGATACCTACAAGGACCAAATCCGTATGTGTATCCATTTTGTTGCTCTAAATTTCCTCTTTATATTGCTCTCTACAATTCTTAATTGTTGTTACTAACTTTCCTATATTTCATTATTTGCAGGTATGTCTTCTCAGCCCAACAAGGGCAAGGGGGTGTGGGAGGAGGCCAATGATGGGGAAGATGAGAAGCTGGGAGTGTGGGAGGAGGCTGTGAGGAGGGTGAGGGAGCAGGACGCGGCGGAGTGTGAGAGGCAAAGGCGTGAGGAGGAAGAAGCGAAGTGGCAGGAAAAGGAGCGTGGGAGACTTGAGTATTACGAACGGCTAAGGCTTGAGGAGAAGAGGCACAAAGATGCGGCAAAAGAACGAGGAAGGCGGAGGAAAACTGGAAAAAGGAGCGTGCACGTATGAAGATAATAAGGGCGAGGGAGAATAGGCAAATGATGGACCGGTTGGCACATGAGGCGGAGGTCATAAGGAAGGAAAGAGCTGAAGAAGAAGAGATGAAGAGAAGCATGGAGAGCCGGGTGTTCTTCGACTCCGTGGTTCAACTCGCTCGCGATTTGAGGGAAAAAGAAGAACTAGAGGAAGAAATGAGGAAGAGGAAGAGGAGTGGGCAAGGAGCCTTCCCGACGCAGTAAATCAATTGCGTTTTCCATGTCTCGCCGCGTGTTTCGAACCTTGATGTGTTGCTGTGTAATTCGAACCTCCATGTGTTATCTTACAATTTGAACCTCGATGTGATGTCTTAAAATTTGAACCTCCATGTGTTGTCTTCAAATTTGAACCTCCATGTGTCTTACAATTTGAAATTCGATGTGTTGTGTATATTGTGTGTCAAAAAGGAAGAGGGCACAGCTGTCCAAAAAGAAAGAGAGATACAGCTGGGGTGGGAAGTTAACAGAGAGGGGTGCAACGCCGCAGGCCATGGCGTTGCTCTAGTCGGTGCCGCGCCGCAGACCAGGGCTGCCCGGCGCTGCAGCTGTGCGTGCGAAGCCTGGCGCTGCAGCATAACAATGGCCATATTCTTGCATACCAACAAATAGAACAAGTTCTTCTAGATAGTCAAGTTCTTACAACAACAACTAGCACCACAAAGGCCATATTCGTGCATACCAACAAAGAACATCTAATTCCTTGCACGCTTGGTCTTGCCTCCCCTCCTAGGCGGAATCTTCTGACGTGGCTCCATGTGCTCTTCTTCATCAGACTCGATGACGGCTTTCTTCCTCGCCTTCCTTGCGGCCGGAGCCTTTGCGTATGCGTCCGGTGTGTACCTATCTTGCCGTTCCTTTCTAGGCTTCAACTTGTAGCGGACCGATTTTTCTTCACATACTTGCCCAATGGCACGTCTTCATCATCCTCATCCACCTCATGTTCACTTCCCGCCTTCAAATAGAACAAGCAATGAATGGACAACTAAAGCAAGTAGGAACACATGGTTACAGTGGCGATGTAATACCTCATCGGAAACCTCCTCGTCACGGGCAGTAGAGTTGGAGTTGTTCGCATCATCTTGGTCGGAGGGCGAGGCGGACCTTGATTGGGACGGCGTCATTATCTCAGGATCACGGCAACCAAGTAGGTTCGACAACCGACGTAGCTTCTGGCCCTGGCGCTGAAAAACCAGCAAATGGTCAAAACATGTGGATATTAAAGATGCAAAGAGCAACTAGAGTATCATTCTATGGACGAACCTTCACAAATTCTCGAAATGAACTCTCGCCCTTCTCACCATGTGGAAACGACTCCAAAGCGGTCTCATGCTCAACTGCTTGCTTCTGGATCTCCGTACGCTGTGATGCAAACAAATGACCTCATCGAAGAGAAATGCAAAAAAGTTCCATAGTGAAAGGACAAACAGAAAGTAAGATATGTTACCACAAAGTTCAGCATTGGAGCAAAAGAGGTTTGGCGCCCTTCCCTAACAAGCTTGTTGTACTTCAGGGTGGCAATATCGTCGAATATCAAGGGCTCTTCCAAAATCTCATGCCCATAAGCGTCCGGAAGGATCTGAACACGGGTGTTGTCAAGAAACCAACGGAGGTACTGGTTGAAAGCATCCTCGCTATGTTCTTCATATTGGATTCCTTTCGCTTTCTTCTGTTCCTCCACTCGCATGACGAATTTCTTCACATGCTTCTTATGAATGTTGTGCCAATCCGTCTTCTTGGTCCTCCTCCTGTCAAAGCTGCGAATGGAGAAACCCATGTCAATGATGCGAATGGAAAATACAAAAATAGCTAGAAAGGAGGTCTCACCCGTGAAGTACTATACTCGTGTCCTTCCATTCAGGCGGGCAAGGCTGAAGTAATCCAAATTGTCTCATAACCCGCTGTGGCATATGATGCTCAACGGCCCACATGCATACCAAGGGACAATGCATATACCAAAGATGAGCTTCCGCCATGCAAGCCGGGTTAAGTGTGAATGTTGAAGCGTTACCAAGCGCCGATCGAGGACCATATGGCTCCCATTCCACCTAGATTGTATCACAATGATGTCAAAAAGAAAGTTACAAAAACACCGTGCATTGGACTTATGGGATGAAAATATTCACCTGCTCCGGTGTTAGGTTATCAAACTCATTGGTGTAGGTCTGATAGGCCGCTATTGGGTCTCCACTGAACTCGGAGACAATGTCCCACTGATAAGCCCAAGTGGGTCGCCGCAACGGGTTGCCGTGATCATTGTAATTCTTGTAATCGAGAACACGAGGCCTTCCGACAGGGAAGCGCTCCCAGCTCCAAATTGATAGAAGAATCAACGGACCACCAATGCAAGCTTCCTTACCGATCCTGCAACAAGCTTCGTCCAACTACACAAAAAAGGGAACAAATATTAGTCTTCTCCAAAATGGAGATGTAATGTAGAAATGGGTTAGGGTTGATACAAGTGATTACCTGACGATACAAGAAGGCCAATGCCGCCGAACCCCAACTCCATTTAGTCTCCATTTTGGTTAACGCCTTCAACCAGTGCCACTGAGCGGTATTCCCACTGCAGTCAGGAAATAGAGTTCTCGTGATAACATACCACACATACACACGTGCGTACAACTTAACCAAATCACGGCCGGCTCCCTCCGGGCATGTCTTGAAGTTCTCTGAGATCCAAGTGAAAGTAGCCCCGGCGGAGACCCTTAATTTCTCACCCCTCTTGTTTATAATCTCATCAGGAGCCTTGCCAATAAGATCAAACATCTTGCCACGCCAGTCTTCACAAGATGTGTCGATACATAGTGGCTTCCCCTCAATGGGGAGTGCAAGTATCATCGACATGTCCTGCAAAGTCACGGTCATCTCACCGGTTCGGAGGTGAAAACTATGCGTCTCCGGTCTCCACCGATCAACAAGAGCAGTGATGGCGGAAGGGTTCATGCTCGGTGTCCGCCGAGTCACCATATGGATGAATGGAAGTAGACCTAGCGGCTCGATGTACTCCGTGTACCGCTCATCGTATGGCATCTTCTGTAAGGACGAGGCCTCGTGACACCTAAGTCGGAGGGGTCCAAAGACCTACACAAATAGAAGCCTCGTTATTACATATGCATATAGCATTGGAAAACAATATGTACCACTAGGTTTATTTCTATTACCTGCTTCTTCTCGGACATTAATTACGCACGGTGTCTAGTATCGTACTGAGGTTCGAGACATCCTACACATATGTGAGCAATAGTAACAACATGAGAGCTAATATGTGAGCAAATGTGACAAAATATAATATAATATGTGACCATGTCGCTACAAAATCTAGCACACAAGACCCAAACAATATTAACACAAATGCTACAAGATTAAAAATGGGTATAAATTTCTAGATATCTTGATGAACTAGGGTTTCCCAAAAGCTATATGTGAGCATTTGACTTCAAAATCTAGGCCACAAAAAAAGTAAACAATAGTCACACCTCTTGTTACCATGCTACAATATTGGTTTCTAGAACTATTGATGAACTAGGTTGCCAAATTTCTACACATTTTCGAATAAAAGAGATGGGGATTGAGAGGGAAAATACCTTGGAGATAGGTGGGGAGCAAGATCCCGGATTGGAGGAGGGAGAGAGGGTGGGTTGGAGGAGGGCCAGAGGGGACAGCAGCCGCCGCCGCCCACGCCGCCGCCGACGCCGCCGCCTGGTGCCGCCCACGCCCACGCCGACGCCGCCGCCTGGTGCCTCCCGCGACGCCTGGAGCCTCCCGCGACGCCGCCGCCGACGCCGCCGCCTGGTGCCGCCCACGCCGCCGCCGACGCCGCCGCCTGGTGCCTCCCGCGCCGCCTGGAGCCTCCCGCGACGCCTGAGCCTCCCGAGTACGAACTGGCTGGGTCGGGCGGGCCTGGGCGGCCTTATGCGTGCGCCAGTGCCGCGCCACCGGCGCCGGCGTTGCACGTATACGTGCCGCGCCCTAGCCCGGGGCGTTGCACTACCGCACACCGGGGCCCGCCAGGCCATGCTGGCACGCCTGCCGCGCCGAGCCGGAGGGCGTGGCACAACGGACTGCAACGCCGTGGATGCAGGCGCGGCACGCGAGGGTTAGTTCTGTGAAATAGTTTCGCCGATAGTGCATTTTTGCCATTCCTTTCGCCCAAGGGTTATTTTTGTCGAATTTGCCCAAATAGTTTGGGGGGGAAATATTTTTTTGTGTGGTTTGTGTAAGATAATTTTCGATGCTCCAATATAACTCTTCACGAGACATCTTTTTGTCATTTTTACGCTTTCTACAAAACAATGTTCCTTTCTCCCGGAACTTTTGTGTGTGAACATATTATGTATGGATGTACACACCGATTTTTTTGGAATTTTCTGACATTTCAAAGTGCATTTCAGGTATTTTTTTTGTAATAGGTTCTAAAATAACTAGGGGTGAAAAGAAAACACCACCTCCTTAAAATGGCTTGAAATTGACGAGCAAAGAAACGAGGAGTGAGAACAATTGCGAAACATCACTGCTCATGCACACACCTGTTCGGTACGTACATTCCCATCCCATTTGTACCTGTGAAAACGTGGGTGCTATTTACGTCGACAGCGAGGCGCTCGTGGCGATTTCGTCAACTTCAAGATCCTATCAGATCAGTTTCTTGGATTTAGTTTCTCAAAGATACTCATAGAGGTAGGGTGTGCGTGTGTAAATTTTTATGGTTGACTGTATGTAGTACGTATGTGTGAGCGTTGTCTGTACTATGTTTTAACAAAAAAAAAAACTATGAAAGCGTGGGTGCCATTCACGCACGCACCATCGATATCACCCTCATATTCAGCTGCAAATCAAAACTTCCGATCTCCCGCAGCAATTTTTCCACTGAAATCCATTCATTCTGAGCACTTGCACTACCACTACTACCACCACTACTGCCACCTCGAACGTGTTCGCATCGCACTCGTCATAATCTTGCAGAGATTAACAAAACGGATACCCGAATCCGTACATGTTTTCTTGGCTGTGACATATATTACCCGATCGACTTAAACTTTTGAACTGATAATTTGCTCCTGTGATTGCTTCATTGCTTGTATGGTTGGTAGTACGTACTAATGAATAATGATGAACTGATGCATGAACGAGACAAAACGAACCATATATGGCATTTTCTGGACGTGTTCGAGCGAGAGGCCGCCGGGTAGGCTTGGCCGAAGTAGCTGTCTCGGCCCTGCAGCTGCTAGCTGCTGCAGGAGGACCACGACGAAGCGCGCCATTTTCCTGCTCCTCCTCCGCCGCGCGCGCGCTGTAGCCGGACCACGGACGGCCGGGGTTGCTGTCACATTATGGCAGGCTAGCTCACCTACCGGCCGGCCGGCCACCGTCGTTCCTGTCATCCCGCCGCCGAGACCGGCGCTCCTGCCCCACCTAAGCTCGATCGCTAGCCGGCCGTGTTTACTGTCTTTGGTCCCTTCTGACAGAGTGCCCGCCGCTGAATGCCATCGATCGATCGGTGTGCGATGATCGCCGGCCGGCCGGCAGGCGAGCGAGTGTACCGGCGAAGTGGCGATCGAGAGATTCCATTGCCATTCCATCAGCGCTATCTGCCTTGGCCGCATGTACCTGAAGATGGAACCACGTGACACCGTGACACTGACGCCGAGTGACCTCAACACGTACCCCGTGACCCGTTGTTAACTGCAACTAGCTACTCCGTACTTGTAGTGTGATCTTGGGAGAAGTCTGCTAGCTAGCTATATCTTGGCAATATTTCTACGGATGTTTAATTCCTTTGGAGTATGTGACCAGTTGGTGTTTGCTTAATGAATTTCAGTGCTGCTGGCACAATCCTACAAATGCAGCAGTATACATGCATGCATGGGCAGATGAATCTGGTCTAGCTTTGCTGTAGGTATAGCTCGTTGATGGGAATTCTATATCGATCGATAGATGGATGGAGACGATGACCATGCGATGCCATGTCTGTCTCTTTCTCCTCTTTAACTAGCGAGGCGCGTGACTTGGGGATCCACGAGTGTACGAAGCGTCAAATCCCACGTTTTGTCGCACTTGATCGATGATCCCGGGAGCGAGAGCGCGGCGCGGAATTCGTTCTCGCGCGCTTCATGACAGTCAAATCCTGGCGTCGTATTCTTTTAGCTTCCCTTTAATCATCATCATTTCCGGCGTCGGGCGGGCCGGACGGCCTTCAATGAAATCACAATTGGCATTTTGTGGGAAAATGCCACGTCGTTTAAAATTAAATACTCCCTTGGTCCTAAAAAGATGCACCAATTTTGTTTAGATTTACATGTATCTACATCTAGATAAAATTGAGATATCTTTTTTAAAATGGTGGAAGTAAAAAAAAATACAAATATGTTCTTGGACCACCTACCAATAACTACAAACACTAGTGCGCCATTGTCCTCTCTTCTCGGTCACTAGAGCAAGGCAAAGTTAGCTCTAGTAGAGCTCCTTGTACTAGACAAAGGACCAACACACTGCATCAACAATCACCGCAAATGGCGGGACCCGATTAAAAGATATGAACCCACACCAATGAACATAAAATGCAATGGATCCCATGGGATCCCCCTCGTGCACAACTATGCACACCTTCTACCCGCGCTAGGAGCACCACTGGAGCGAGGATAGGTTGGGGATGATCTTATTCTAATTTTAAGATGTTTTCATAACCTCAGCATTCCCAAGTCTACAAAACGAAACAAAACACCTGAAAAACCATGTTGATTATCTGGTTTCGCAAGCACAGCTCTGTCGCATCAGTGGTGTATCCAATAGGGGTGCTATGGGTGCATGGCACCCGTTTCAGAAGTATAAAACTTCTTTTACCTAGTAGTATTTGGACTAATAGTGGCTAAATATAAAGCATAAAAAGGAAAATTTTAAGCTTGGGATTCCCGGTGATTTTGTCCTAGATTCGCCACCATGCCGCAACTCCAAATCCCCGAGGCCACCTAAGACAGAGTGGACCGACGTCATCAACAAGATCCGTGAGGGTTTTTAAAACTTTCATGTATTACACTCATAAATGGAGGAAGTTGATCGACTTCACATATCAAGGGCCTTTTATGTCATGACGTGTAGATACATCGACACGTAGATGTACACATATACAAAGTCGATGATCCTGATGTTTCATGTAGGGCCCAATGTTGAGACAAGCCGTCGACACAGGAAAGACGTCGTCACAGGAAGGCCTGTGCCGATGGCAATCGTCGACATAGTTTCGGCCGTCTGCATAGTCACGGAGAGGTAACAACGTCAGGCCTGTTCCGACGGCTTTGCCGTCGGCATAACAATTTTCCATTTTACCACATTAATCTTCGAAAAATCATAACTAAATCATTATAATGTAGAAAAGTGTAAATAATATATCAATTTTTTTTAGAAAAATAAGATCTATCTTAGAAAAATATCAAACTTAGAATATGGCAAATATCTCAAAAAACCTTCTAAACAATGAGCTATCATGTGCGATGTTTCATGGCTTTCACGCCGAACGACCAATGTTATGGCTAGAATCATCGTATAATTTGTGATAATGTGCCCATATTATACACACATGTGCATCTTAGAATGGCGAACAATGTTGCAAGAGGAAGCTTTCATTTTCGTCGCACTACAAAGCTATTTTCCATTTTCCAAGTCCCAAAAATGGGGTGTTTGGTGAAGCAACCACCAAATAAAAGTTCCATAATGGAGCATCCCATTTTTCAAAAATATTAGACCACCTTACATACACAATTTTTCAACAGGGCTGTGCTGACGGCAATTCTAGCGGTGCCGATGACCCGTCGGCACCTTGACTGGTTCCATAGTGTACCCTGCACCTTTTAGGTCTTGCATGTTTTTGTTTGATGGAGGTATATGGTAGCTGGAACGCGCCCTTCGTGGTGAAAAGATCAACATCTCGGAGCTAGCTTTCCCTGGACGGACGCGGCAGCCGTACGCGTGCTGAAATAGTACCAACTCTGGGCTGGGCGTATGGGTTCCTTCCTTAATAGCCGGAGTAGTCACCTGCCGGCCGGCCGGAGCGGGGTAGAAGGTCCGATGGAAATGACGAGACGAGAGGGAAGCAAGGGCGCGGCCGGGGGACGGGGTCTAGCTGGGAGCGAACACATGGCGCGACGCCCGGCCGGTCCGGCGCACGATCGGAGAGGCGAGTTTTGTCGTGCTTCTTCCCAAGTGTGGCTGGGCGCGTCGCCGGTGGCACCGTCGACGCGTCCGGTCGGGAAAGCCAGGATGCCGCTCCTCCTTTCGCGATCGGTTCAGGAAGGAAGAAAGGCGGCCGCGCGCGTGCGTACATGGATGGGTCGGTGTCCCCCGGCCGAGCCCCGTCCATTCCATTGCAGTACGTAGTTAACTTGCAGGCAACCGTTTCCCTACCCCGACAAGCTACCCACCGCTGTGGTTTTGGAAGCTAGCTAGCTCGCGACCACTAGAATTACTAGAACGTCGCAGTCTCCGAGGGAATTTGCATACGCGGACGCGCCAGCGGTCCGGATCGACGATTGCGGCTTCCCATGGCCTGGCTGCTGCTACGTGCCCATCCATCGCGCCGGCCATCGTCTTCTCCCCGTTTTCTACTTGCTCTTTCAGGGTTCAGTGTGTAGCTTTTGCTTCATTACTCGACGATGACTTGATGAGTACACCGTCTGTCGGTCGGCTCTGGTTGTTCTCGACTGCATCGGCCCAGACCGATCGCGGATACTACGTGTTCGCAGGTCGGCAGGTGTTGCTCCCATCCCATCAAAGTTTCACACGCTTCAGAGCCTAAAGCCGCACGTAATTGTAAATTTCGCACCTGTAATAATTCCATTAATTCAGCTAGGCAAAGAACCAACTTTAACCAAGAATCTCTGATCTGCTGAGGTGCTGACAGGAGATAATGCCGTGTCTCGTTACTACTATCGATCGATCGGTCGATCGATCGCTGGTTAATTAGGTTGCACTGACAAGGACCCAACAGGCCGGCCGGCCAACAAGCTACCATTCCCAGCAAGCTGCGTGCTAGTGCTAGACTGTGTACGCCTGCCAGGTGGCTAGCGCTGTCCATGCCATGCACAAGCCATTTCTGTACGGGGGACAGAGCCCACTGGGCATGCTCACCAAAGACGGTGCCACTGGATCTTGTTGGCGCGAAAACGGCCAGGGTGCAAGATTTGCAGGGTTTTGTTCCGTGGATGCCGCGAGGACAGCCCTGCTGATCGAGCACTGTGCTACCAGGAACTTCGGTAGGCAGACAGATAGTGCGTATCGATTGTGCACTGCAGGCGTATCTATCTAGCTGCACAATCAACATTTATGTATGCCGCCACACTGTACGAGGTCGAAGGATCAGTAACACTACAGCATTATTTGATTCGCGATCGATCAAATACAGCATAGCTTGTTTGCTTGCCTGTTGCCTCTCCAGGAATGCTTATTTTTGTTATGTATTTCTCATATTTTTTTACGATAAAGGGATATATTAATATCGCGAAGAGATCAATTACACATAGCTTCTGCAACAAGCTACGCCTGACGGCGAAAGAATTTACTACACACTAAAAAAAAAAATTACAAAAAGTCTCGCTTAAGGTAGATTCATTTTCGAAATGAAGAACACCTACACTACTCGGGAGCAATACCAAGACGGGCTCCATAAGCGGCTAATTCCTCTAAGAAGGAAACATACATAAACACTATCGTCGCCCGATCATAGATCTTAGATTTTCACCCAAGTCCCCGCTCTCAAACAATGCCTCCAAGAAGAATATCAAGCGATAAAACAACCAAAATCGACCTTGATTTTCACCCGATACGTCGTAAAATCGTATCTATAATTTTTGATGCAACTATGTTTGTTTTACACCAATTTATATATGTTTTGCTTACACCTCATTGCACTTTATACATTTTCCGTGGCACCAACCTATTAACAAGGTGCCACAGCATCATCGTTTTCTACCGTTTATTCAAGAAAAGTCGTACAGAAATATTCTCTAATTGGACGAAACAGTGCTTTAAGTCAATATTTTTCCAGACCTAAGCACATGGCCTACTTTACTGTGGTGTGTGTGGGTCGAAGAGGAGCCATAGGCGTTCACACCATTCCTTGGCGACTCGTTTAGCCCGCCAAGGGGGTGGGAAATGGTCCTCGGCTTCCACCGACCCCGCCTTCCACGCTATTTATTCACGATCTCGGAAAAACTAAAAACACCTCGATCTCTCCATCCACGAAAAGTCTGGCTGCGCCGTCATCGCAGATCCTAGCTCTCGAGGGTCTCCGAAGCCTTTCCCCGGCACCTTCCGGAGGGGAGATCATCGCCGGAGGTGCATCACACCGCCATGCCCGCCTCCGGGCGTGATGTGGAGAATTCCCCCTGGACTATGGGTCCTGAGCAGTAGCTAGATGGTTGTCTTCTCCACTCGTGCTATCATCTTGTAGTGCTACATGATCAAGATCATCCTTATGTAATGCTACATGTTGTGTTTGCTAGGATCCGAAGGAATATTGAATACTATGTTCAGATTATATATTTTTAGGATTTCTATTTTCGTTCCGCTTTCGTTAGTTGTACTCAAGCCAAATTTCATACTTTTCCTCGCTTTTCCCTCCCAATAAACCCCGAAGATGCTACAAGTCGCAGTCGTAGGCCTTACTGCTATCACAGGCGCTCCTTCGATCGCCTCGTGCTCACTTGCAGCTACATTCATCTGTCACTACTGCCAATGCTTTTATTGGGATTGTATACGCTGTGTCGCTAATGACAAATGGGGCTGCCTATGGGCACGCTTATAGCTAATGACCAGTGGGTCGTCTATTTATTTATAGAAAATTATATATTGTCGCTCTGTGGGGCCTCCAGCCAATGACCGCTGGGGTCGCCTATTTATTTAGAGAATATAATATAGAACCGCTCCGTGGTGAGTCTCAAACCTATGGCAGAAACAAATCATGCAACACGCAGAATCAGATACTACTTAAGATATTCTTGGAGCTGATCAGTGACAACACCGTTCTATGAAGCCATGGTGTAAGGCTTTGAAGGCTGGTTCAATTCTACAAAATAATAGTGCAAGCATCCATCATGACCTGAATTTTTTTATTGTGAGGTTAAACCAAGAAGAGGGTGTGATTGAAGGGCAACAAAACTTAACCAAATACATTATAGAGTTTTATAAAACACTTTCCGGAAAATCTGAAATATCCTAGATATCTCTAGACCCTGAAGGTGTGGATAAAATCTCTAATGCTGACAAAAAATCTTTGTTGGAACAATTCTCCCAGGAAGAAATCAAGGAAGCTGTGTTTTGGCATGGATCCAAATAAAGCAGCAGGTCCGGATGGTTTCAATGCGGAATTTTACCAACAAAATTGGGAGTAGGTTAAAAGTGATATCAAGTCTATGTGTTAAATTCAATGCTGGAAATTTGGACATTGCAAGACGCAATTATGGTGTGGTCACTCTTATCCCTAAGGGAAAAGACACTGACTGCATCCAAATACAGACCCATCTGTCCTTTGAATGTGATCATCAAAATTTCCACAAAAGTTCTCTGGAAAGTGAATAAAATCTCGCAATCTGTTTTCTTAAAGGAAGATACATTTTAAAGGGTGTGGTGTTAATGCATGAAATTTTAAATGAGATGCATATAAAAAATACCCCGGAGTTCTTTTCAAAATTGATTTTGAAAAATCTTTTGATAATGTAAATTGGACTTTCCTTTACAAAATCTTGAGATGGAAGGGTTCCCGCCTGGCTGGAATGACTTGCTCATGAATACTATAAAAGGGGGAAAAGTGGAAATTATAGTGTATAATGATATTTGTCCTTATTTCTGCATGCATCAAGGTCTAAGGCAGGGAGATCCACTTTCTCCTCTGTTATTTGACCTAGCTGCTGATGCTTTGGCCATTATGATTAAGAAGTCGTTAATAGTGGTATTTTAAAATGGCCCATGTCTAGACTAGTAGAATGCAGACAACACGATTCTTCTTGGAAGACGATTTATAACAAGCGAGGAACTTAAAATTCATTGTATGCCTTTTTAAGCAAATGTCGGGCTTGAAAATAAACTTTCAAAAAAGTGAGGTTATATGCTTGGGTGATGCAAAGACACTACGGGAAAATCAGGCGCTGTTGCAGCAAATCATTGCCGTGAGCCACCGCACGGCAAAGATTTCTCTTTGTCGTGCGACGCAAGAGGCACGCACGGCAAAGAACATGTGCACAGAGTTACAGGGTGGCGCACGGCAAAGATATAGAGCACGGCACCTACTTATGCTGCATTTTAACGTCCTCGCACGCAAAGTCCCCTGCACCACACTACAAAGAAATAAATTTCTGACGCAAAGGTTGGGCCAAGGCCGCACGTTAAAGAAACTATGTTCTGCAAAGGGACCGGGACGTTGTCGTGGGCTTCTCTTTTTGCTGGTGGAGGCTGTATAAATGCACTCGTAGCGAGCTCTTTGCTGCATACTCTTCTTTGCCGTGTGGCTGCATTTCATTTTATTTGTTTCTTTTTTCTTTTCTATTTTTATTTCATCTCATACTTATATATTTTTTTATTAGTTTCACTTTTTGATGAATATTTATTAGTGTTACTTAAGACAATGTGCAATACAAAATTACCTGTTCATCCCCCACATATATCGGGGTTTCGGAGCAATTTCGGAAAATCTGCGAAGTGTTATCGCCCAAATGTGAGGAAGGTCAAACTGGGAGCTACTTTTGCACCATTAGACCTTGCACTACACTTGACACATATCATAGGCCTTCCATATGCAAGATCGGCTCTTGCCCGGCGGCCAGCCTCCCTCCTCCCCCAAAACAATGGAACGTGTGCCTCTGCCGGGTTCACTCCCTAGATTTCTCCGCGCTAGGGTGCACCAATGTAACTTTTTCATTCTTTTAGGTTTTTTTAGTGTTGGTTATACACATGGTAATCAAGATTGGGACCCTCACATATACCCGCAGCTAGAGCCATTATCACACGATCGACGATGTGCATGTACTGGTCAGGGTTAGGCGTAGGGTTAGCTAGGTTTAGGGTGTAGGCTAGGGTTTAGGTTAAAGGCTGGTATTTATGGTTAGGTGTAGGTTTAGGGTTTAGGGTTAGGGTTAGCTCGTGTGATGTATGTCTCCATAGCATCTAAGGCCGTGGTTTAGGGATTTGCAGGGGTTTAGGGCTCAAGCCTCCCCGGCTTAGGGTTTAGGGTCAGGGGGAGCTACTTTTGCACCATTAGACCTTGCACCACACTTTGACACATATCATAGGTCCACATGCAAGCAGTTTGGTGGGGTTCCTGTAAGTTCTATTGTCACATCCCCTCCTCCCCCCTGTCAAATGGAACGCAGGTTCCCTGCTGGTCTACCCCTAGATTTCTCCGCGCAGAGGGTAACCAATGTAACTTTTCATTCCTTTTAGGTTTGTTTAGGTCATATACACATGGAAAACTAAGATTGGGACCCTTTGGCACATATACCCGCGGCTAGAGCCATTATCACACGATCGACGCTGTGCCTGATCTACTGGTTAAAGTAGGGTTAGTGTAGGTTGGGCTAGGGTTTAGGGCTAGGGGCTAGGGTTTAGGTTAAAGGGTGAGTATTTACAGTATTGTGGGTAGGTTTAGGGTTTAGGTTAGGGTAGGTTTATGATGCATGGTTCTGCAGTCTTAAGGCCGTGGTTTAGGGATTTGGGAGGGGCTTTAGGGCCCAAGCCTGGGCTTAGGGGTTTAGGGTTTAGGATTATTTTTTGCATCATTAGACCTTGCACCACACTTTGACACATATCATAGGTCCACATGCAAGGTTTGGTGGGGTTCCAGTTCCTGGCTGCTATCCCCCCTCCTCCCCAAAACAAAGTGAATTTGTGTTCTGGCGTGTCTACTCCCTGATTTCTCCGTTGGTGGTGCACCGAGGTTCACGGAGCTTCTATTCTTGTAGATATTGTTGGGCCTCCATGAGCAGAGGTTTGTAGAACAGTAGCAAGTTTCCTTAAGTGGATTACCCAAGGTTTATTTGTCCAGGGAGGAAGAGTAGTCAAAGACATCCTCTCAAGCAACCTCGTAATCACAAAGCAAGAAGTCTCTTGTGTTCCCAACACACCAAATACACTTGTCGGATGTATAGGTTGCACTAGTTCCGCTAAGAGATAGTGAAATACAAGTATATGATGTATATGAGTGGTAATAGTAATCTGAATAAAATATGGTAACGTAGTAAACATGCAACAAAACAAAAGAACAAACCAGATTTGATGCTTTGAAGCAAGGCCTAGGGATCCTGCCACTAGTGACACTACCAACAATGATCACATAATAAGACTACTCTACACCCTTTTGTTGATGATGAACACATTTGCTAGATTACACGAACCCTCACAAGCGGAGAGTTAATAAGTCCTACAATTCAATGTTCATATTTAAATAACCTTAGAGTGTAAGATAGATCAATACTAACCAAGTACTAACATAGTATGCACACCTGTCACCTTCATGCTTATGTAGGAGGAATAATACACATCAATACTATCATAGCAATAGTTAACTTCGCAATCTACAAGAGATCATGATCATAGCATAAAACAAGTACTAACACGGATGCACACACTGTCACCATTACATCGCAAGTGTGAGAATAAAACTACTTTACTAACATCACCAGAGTAGCACATAGATAAATTGTGACACAAAACACATTGCAATCATAAAGAGATATAAATACACTTCACTATGCCATTCATAACAAAGAATCACATTCTGTGAAATATAGCCTAAGAGACCCACACTATGCACTACACTGTCACCTTTACACACACGTGGGACAAGGAGGGGAGTCTCCGAGATCACATAAGTAAAACTCACTTTGACTAGCATAATGACACATCTAGATTACAAGCATCACTATATGAATCTCAATCATGTAAGCAGCTCAGTAGATTATTGTATTGAAGCACATAGGAGAGAGATGAACCACATAGCTACCACGGAGCCCCCCGGCCCTCGATGGAGAACTACTCCCTCCTCATGGGAGCAAGCATGGTGATGAACATGGCGGTGGATGGCAGCTGTCGATGGAGAAGCCTTCCCGTGGGGCACTCTCCCTGTCCGCAGGGTGCCGGACGTAGACCTCGTCCCTCAGATCTGTTTCCCGCGATGGCTGCACGTCTGGAAGGTTTCGTGACTGCATTCGTAAGGGTTTTCGGCGCAGGCTTTATATATAGGCTGGGCAAGAGTCTTCTGGGAGGGCACCAGTAAGTGCCCTCACCACTGTGACACGCACAAAGTCCTCGGCCCGCGCCCCCAAGTGTGGTGTGGGGCCCCGGCTCCATCTCTGGCCCTTCTTCTACATCCGAAGTTTCCCGGAAAATAGAACCGGGCGGTGATTTCTGTCTGGACCTCGAGAATATTTTTGCTACTGTTAGGATTTCAAACCAAAATGTAAGAAACAGAACCGGCACTTCGCATCTTGTTAATAAAAGGTCTTAAAATAATGACATAAGTGTGTATAAAACATGTAGTATATCAATAAAATAAAGATGGAACATAAGAATTATCGACGCCAGAGATCAAGATCCCCTCTAAGTTTAGTTCCCTCATTGTCCTTGTTGCAAAACCATAACAAGATACTCTCCGGAGTGATATGCCATCATAATCTTGATCATACTATTAAAACATATGTAATGAATGCATGATCAAAACAATGGTAATGACATGAGTAAACAACTCAATCATAAAGCAAAGACTTTTCATGAATAGTACTTCAAGACAAGCATTTATAAAGTCCTGTATAAGAGTTAACTCATAAAGCAATAACTAAAAGTAAAGATATTAGAAGCAACACAAAGGAAGATGAAGTTTCAGCAGTTGCTTTCAACTTATAACATGTATATCTCATGGATATTGTCATTATAAAGTAATATAACAAGTGCAATATGCAAGTATGTAGGAATCAATGCACAATTCACACAAGTGTTTGCTTCTTGAGGTGGAAGGAGATATGTAAACTGACTCAACAATAAAAGTAAAAGAATGGTCCTTCAAAGAGGAAAGCATCGATTGCTATATTCGGGCTAGAGCTTTGTATTTTGAAAACATATATAGAGCATAAAAAGTAAAGTTTTAAGAGGTGTTTGTTGTTGTCAATTAATGGTAGAGCGGGCACTCTAACCCCTTGCCAGATAAACCTTCAAAGAGCGTCTCATTTTATTTTTATTTTTGGGTGGCACCTTCCAACTTTGCTTTCACAAACTATGGCTAAATCCCAACCTTCTTGGTACCGCTAAATAACTTTCATACCAAGGAAGGAGTGCTTTTTATTTTAGTTTTATTATGATGACACTCTCCCCACCTTGCTTTCTTCTGCCATGGCTAACTTAACTCCTGTGCCCGCTCCAACAATCACATATATACCATGAAGGAAGTGTTCATTTTTGTTAATTAATTTGGGACTCAAATCCTATTACACTTCTTTTTGGTAAAGTTATCGATAAGCGGATGAAGCTAACAGTCCATTAGTGAACAAGCGTTTCACCAAGTTTGAAAAAGATAAACACCACATACTTCTTCGTGAGCTATAAAACATTGACACAAATAAGAGGTAATAACTTTTGAATTGTTTAAAGGTAGCACTAAGCAATTTACATTGGAATGGCTGGAGAAATACCATGTAGTAGGTAGGTATGGTGTGATGACCCACAAGTCCGAGATCACATAAGGATTTGGATGCATGAGAAGTATTCCCTATCGATACAAGGTTTACTAGCAAGGTTTATTTAAACAAACATAAGGATGAACTGAAAGAAAAAACTCACATAAAAGACATATTGTAAAAATAATAAGACTCTACAATTGGCCTCTTGTTGTTCAAACTCAAGACTAGAAATATCTAGACCTTAGAGAGACCAAATATAAACCAAATTTTAGCAAGCTCTATGTATTTCTTCATTAATGCGTGCAAAGTATATGATGCAAGAGCGTAAACATGAGCACAACAATTGCTAAGTATCACATTGTCCAAGACATTTTAGAATGTAGCATTTTTCAATTCCAACTATATAACAATTTAACTAAGAGTAAACTTCGAATATTATGGAGCTAAGAACACATGTGTTCACGAACCAGCCGAGCAAGTCTCTCCCAAACAATCGCTTATTCAAATAAAACAAAACAAGAATATATGACGCCCATAAAGTGGTTGTATAAGATGTGGACCGTAATAAAACATAGTTTCAAGAAGGAACCCGACACTTGTCGATGAAGAAGGGGATGCTCTTGGGGCGTCCTCAAGCTTAGATGCTTGAGTATTCTAAAAACACAGATGAACCACCGGGGCATCCCCAATCTTAGACTTTGCACTCTTCTTGATCATAGGATTACTCTTCCTTGAAAACTCTTCACACCAAACTTCTGCCAAACTCATTATTAGAGGGTTAGTGAATAATTAAAAATTCACATGTGTTCAGAGGTGACACAAACATTCTTTTCACTTCCTGACATTGCATAAAGCTAACGGACATTAATGGATCAAAGAAATGAACCAACATAGCAAAAGAGGCACATAAATAAAGGCGTTAATCTCATTAAAATGGTAATGTACCAAAGAAACATTGACTTAAAGCTGCACGACTTGCTCAAATGGAAAAACTCAAAACTAATGAAAGTTGCGCATATATCTGAAGATCACGGCCAGAATTGGCAGATTTTTTTCTTAATTTTCTACAGAGGTTCTGTCTATTTTGATGATAAAGAATAAGCTTCACAAATAACCCAAATATAACATCAACTTTGACATAGAAACTTTATCTCAAAAACAACATGATAAGGAGAGGGTTCTACAGAGTAGTAACACAACTTCCAAGACTCAATAAAACAAAATGCATGTAGAAATAAACACATGGGTTACTCCCGTTGTTCTTTCTTATAGCCATTAAGATGGCTCAGCAGTTTTAATGATGCACTTCCAAGAAATAGTAGTTGAAGCAAAGAGAAACATCAAGAGGCAAATTCAAAACACATTTAAGTCTAACATGCTTCCTATAAAATGGAATCAATCAAATTTAGATAGAAGTAGTAGATGTCTGTCAAGATAAGGGCCATGTAGCTTCAAAAGCCTCAGCACATAGAGAGGTGTTTTAGTAATACAGTACCCTGCCAACCATATTTTCCTTCATATAACTTCATAGCACTGGGAGCAAACCCAACAATATAACTATCACTTAAAGCATTCTTATCATGAGTCTCGGCACAAAATAATTACTACTCCTAACATAGGCATAGTCATTCTTATTAATCATAGTGGGGAGCAAATCAAACAAAGTAGCTATCAAATATAGAGGTATATTGAAATCAATATTTATCCTCCATAACATGTGGTAACAAAAGACTACTATTAACTATAATCATCATAAATGGGAGGCAGTACCATCAAAGTAAATTTTTCTCCTCAATGCTTGGGGACTAAAGCCATCATGCTCTCATCAAAGCCACCTTCCAAGCTTATAAATTGGGGACCCTTGCATATGGCACCAGGCTAGAGTTATCACACGATCGACTTGTGTGCTCCGATCTACTAGTGAGGTTAGTGCAGGGTTAGTTAGGGTTTAGGGTACTAAAATAGGTTTAGGTTACCGTGTTCATCTGGGAGGTTAGTGTAGGTTTAGGGTTTAAATGCGAGTGAATTCAGGCATAGCTAGAATATCGCTTTAGGATTTCAGAGGGGTTTAGGACCTAAGCCTCCCCGCCTTAGGGTTTAAAGTTTAGGGAGCTACTTTTAAGACCATTAGACCTGTACCACACTTTATTGCTGTTATCATAGGTCCACGAAGTGCAAGGTTTGTGAATTCTGTGTCTTGCCGGTCGTTATCCTCCCCCAAAATATGTTTAACTGTGTACACTCCAAGTGTCTACCTCTAGACTGCCGAGGCGTAATCAAGGTCTGCTTTCTGAGCTTCTATTTCTTTGTGAGATGGCATGGGCCTCCTAAGACAAGAGGTTTGTAGAACATAGCAAGTTTCCCCTAAGTGGATTACCCAAGGTTTATCGAATCCAGTCAGGGAAGAGGTCAAAGATATCCCTCTCACAACCTCAGAATACAAGAAGTCTCTTGTGGTCTCAACACTACCAACACACTTGTCAGTGGTAGGTGTACTAGTTCCAGTTGTAATAGGATAGTGGGAAATACAAGTAATATGTGATGTATATGAGTGGCAGTAGCAATCTGAATAAACATGGCAGTTATCCAACCAATAAGAAACAAGAACAACGGAGATCTCAGCAAGTCACTGGACCGATCATACTTTCACTAGGAGACACTCTCAACAATGATCACAATAAGACTACTCTACACCCTTTGTTGGATGATGTAACATATCACAGAGATTACACTGTGTAACCTCAATGCCGGATAATAAGCTCTGTGACAATTTAAATGTTCATATTTAAATAACCTTAGAGTGTAAGATAGATCAATACGACTAAACCAGGTACAAACATAGCATGCACACCGTCACCCACAGACTATGAAAGGAGGAATAATACACATCACTATCATAGCAATAGTTAACTTCGTAATCTAAGAGATCATGATCATAGCATAAACCAAGTACTAACACTACAAGCACACCTGTCACCATTACATCGTAAGCAGAGTAACAAAACTACTTTGATACATCGCACTAGTAGCATATAGTGTATTTATATAGCAAAAACATTACATCAGAAGAGAGAGGTAAGCTACATTTATTTATGCCATTCATAACAAGTAATAGTATTCTGTAAAGCACATAGTCTAAGAGATCTGTTGACTATGGTATTAACACTGACACCTTTACACACGTGGGACAAGGGAGTCTTCGGAGATCACAGCAAGTAAAACTCAATGACTAGTATAATGACATCTAGATTACAAGCATCATCATATGAATTCAATCATGTGTTGTAAATTTATGAGATTATTGTATTGAAGCACATAGGAGAGATGAACCACATAGCTAATTTCCAGAGACAAATTCTAGCTCGAGGAGAACTACTCCCTTCCCTGGAGCAAGAATGTGATGAATAACATGGAGACAGCAACAAGCCGATGGAGTAGTTTTCCGGTATCTCCTGTCTCATAGGGTGCTGTAACAGATCATCTTCAGACTGTCACATGAAAAGTGCTCAAAGGTTTCATGTGACTGCGTGGCTTCCCCTCCTGTAAGGCTTACGTGTGGGCTATGATAGCGTAAAGGTAAGTCTTTGAGGGCATCTTGTGGTGCCCTACCACCTTTGTGTGAGTGCAGCCCAGCTCATGCCTGGTGCGTGGTGCGATCTCTGGCCCATTCTCTCGGCTCCCTTCAGATCCAGCTTCTATAGGAATTCCATGATTTTATTCCATTCCGTGAATATTTCGTTACTAGGATTTCAAACCAAAAACAGAAATAATAGAATCAAATTTTAAGATCTTGTTAATAGGTTAGGTTCCTGTAAAATGTGCCTAATAATAGCATAAAGGTGACAAAGATGTAGGTATCACTATTAAAGAAGGAACATAAGAACATCTATATGCTGAGCATTTTATCATGCACAATTTTAACTTTCATTCTTTTAGGCTTGTTTAGTACATATACACATGTATAAAACTTGATTAAATCTTGGTACATATACCCCAGCTGTATTATTATTTAATGCATTTACTTGCAGTCATCTACTAGGTTAGGTTAGGTAGGTTAGGGTTAGGGTTTAAATAATGTCTAGTTAAAGGTATTGGTTAGGTGTAGGTTTAGAGTTTAGGGTTAGGTTAGTCTTTATGATGGCTTTGTCTGTAAAATGCTGGTTTAGGATTGTAGGTTTAGGCCTGGCTCACTTAGGTTTAGGGGTTTAGGAGCTACTTTTGCACCATTTACACCTTCCCTCTGACACATATCATAGGTCCATATGCAAGGTTTGGTGGGGTTGTTCTACTGGCTAAGTATCCCCCTCTCCTGTCGCAATGTGAACGTGTGCTTCTGCCGGGTCTACCGGATTTCCTCCATGTAGGGTGCACCCAATGTAACTTTCATTCCCTTTTTTTTTTTTAGGTCAGTTTTAGCAGGCACATGAAAAATCAAGATTGGGACCCTTTGGCACATACCCAGTTTGTAGCTATTTATCAATGATCGACTTGCAGCTCGATCTACTGGTGAGGGTTGTATGGGTTAGCTAGGGTTTAGGGGCTAGGCCTAGCTTAGTTAAAGGGTAAGTATTTATGGTTAGTTATAGGTTTATAGGGTTAGGGTTTATGATGTATGGTTCTGCAGCTCCGGCGTGTCGTGGTTTAAGGATTTAGAGGGGTTTAGGGCCCGCAGCAAGTTTAGGGTTTTAGGGGTTTAGGAGCCATTTTAATTATTAGACCTTGCACCACTTCGACACATAATGTCATAGGTCCATGGTTTGTATGTCTGTCTGGTTTTATCTCTCCTTTCAAAACATGGAATGGCAGTTCTCATGTTCACCCTCGTAGATTTCTCTCACATGAGAAAATGGTTCTGTAACTTTTCATTCTTTTTAGGTTGTTTCACTGTCTTTTGTTGAGCATGAGAAATCAAAGATTGGGACCCTTTGGCACATAATCAATAGCTACTATCATGAATGATCACTGTGTATGGTTCATCATCTGTTAGGGTTAGTGAAATAGGGCTTAGGTTTGTGTGGCTAGGCCAGGTTTAATAAAGGTGGGCATTTATGGTTAGTAGGTTTAGGTTTAGGCTGAAATAGCTCACATGTGCTTTCTTCCCAGCCTTCTGGCATGTATTTAGGGATTTATGGGTTTAGGCTCAAATTTAGCTTAGGCTTGGGTTTAGGGAGCGATTGCACCATTACACCTTGTGAACACACTTCTTGACACAGTATCATAGTCCACATGAAAGGTTTCAGGTTCCATGCTCCATGTCTATCCCCTCCTCCCCCAAAACAGCTGGTTTCGGGTTCCCCGACGGTCTACCCCCTAGATTTCTCTATGGGTGAAACAATGTAACTTTTCATTCTTTTTAGGTTTGTTTTAGTATATATACACATGGAGAACCAAGACAGACCTTTTGGCAGTTATGAAATTCAGGGCTAGAGCTATTATCACATCGACGGCAGCTCGATCTACTCAAAGCAGGGTTAGGTGTAGGGTTAGGCTTAGGGTCAGGGCCAGCTAGGGTTTAGTTAGCAGGGCATTAAGCATAGTAGGTTTAGGGGCTTAGGGTTAGGTTAGGTTTTATGATGCATGGTTCTGCAGATCCCTATGGTTGTGTTTAGGGTTTTAGAGGGGTTTAGTGCTCGAAGCCTCCCGAGTTTAGGGTTTAGGGTTAAGGGAGCTTCTTTTGCACCATTAGACCTTGCACCACACTTTGACACATATCATAACCAAGCATGTATGGTTTGGTGGGGTCTGTTCCGTCACGCCTCCTCCTTCCCCAACAAATGTGAACGTAAAGTCTCTGCATGGGTCTACCCCCTAGATTTTCCGCGCGCGCGAGGTGCACCAATGTAACTTTTCATTCTTTTAGGTTTGTTTAGGACATATACACATGAGAAATCAAGATTGGACCCTTTGGTACATATACTCAGCTTCTAGCTAATATCACGATCGAGGGTGTGCTCGATCCACTGTTAGGGTTTGTGTAGGGTTAGGGCTAGGGTTTAGGGTAGGGCTAGGGTTTAGGTTCAAGGTAAGTATTTATATGTATAGGTTTAGGGTATAGGGTTAGGGTTAGGTTTATGATGCATGGTTTGCAGCTCCGCTGTCGTGGTTTAGGGTTTTAGAGGGCTTTGCTCAAGCCTCCTGGGCTTAGGGTTTAGGTTTTCCAGTGGAAACATTTTGCACCATTAGACCCAGACCACACTTTGACACATATCATAGGTCCACATGCGTGATCGGTGTGTCTCTGCAGCCCCGCTGTCAGCCTTCCCCCCCAAAATAAATGGAACGCAAAGTTCTCGCTGTCTACTCCCAGATTTCTCCCAAGCAATAGTGCACCAATGTAACTTTTCATTATTTTAGGTTTGTTTAGGACATATACACATGGAGAACCAACATCAGACCCTTATATGCACTGCTACAGCCTAGAGTTATTACTTTCATCGATCGATTTGTGTCTATCCATCAAAGTAGGGCTTGTAGTTAGGCTAGGGCTTAGGGGTAGGGCTAGGGGTTTGGGAAGATAAGTATTTATGGTTAGGTATGGGGTTTAGGGTTTTTTAGGGCAGGGGCTTAGTTTAGATGCATGGTTCAGCCCGCGTCGTGGGTTTAGGATTTAGAGGGGTTGAAATGAAGCCTCCCTGTTTTAGTATTAGGTTTAGGAGTTTACTTTTAAATTATTAGACCTTGCACCACACTTCGACACATATCACAGGTCCACATGCAAGGTTTGGTGGGTTCCTGCTGCTCCTGCTGTCGCCTCTCCTCCCCCAAAAGAGCTTTAACGAGCCCCGGGTCTACCCCTAGATTTCTCCCCGCGAGGGTGGTGCACCAGTGTACTTTTTCATTGAAAAGCATGATACATACATTATTTAATAATACACATGTTTAAAAAATAGGTTTAATATAATTTGGAAATAAACTTGAATGTTGATGATAATCAAAATGGTAAAAAAAAGCCTTTGCCGTGTATAGGCGCACGGCAAAGAGACCTGCCGCACGGCAAAGGGTCCTTTGCGCACGGCAAAGGCATCACCGCACGGCAAAGGGCCCTTTGCGCACGGCAAAGGCTCCACCGCACGGCAAAGGCCGTTTGCCGCACGGCAAAGAGGGGCGCACGGCAACGTTGCCGATAAGGCAAAACAAGGTCACGCGTGCGTCCCGACCAGAACGCACACCTCCACCCCCACCTATCCTCCTCCTCCCACGCGACCGCCGCCGCCGCCGTCCGCTGCCCCGCCCTCGCATCCGCCGCGCGCGTCGAGCTCCAGCACCGCGCGCGCCCACACCTCCGTCGTCCACCACCAGGCCGCCTCCGTGCCACATCCGCCCCCACCTCGCGCCTGCCACATCCGGCCCCCTCCTCCCATCCACCACCAGGCCGCCTTCATGCCATTGGCGCCGCGCGCCCGAGCTCGGTAGCGCGCTTGGGGCTGCCGCCCCTGGTCCCTGCTTCCCTTGTCCCCATCGAGCTGCCACCACCACCCGGGGCTGCCGCCCCTGCCCGTGCTGCTCGCCTCCGGCCACCACCACCCGCCACCACCCACCTCAGCTCCGACCGCCACCACCCGCTTCAGCTCCGTCCGCCACCACCTGTAGGTAAGATATTAGCTAGTGTAGATTGTAATGTAGGATTTAGTGTTGATTTTAGTGTAGTATAGGATTTAGTTAATGTAATGTAGTATAAATTAGAAATAGGATTTTAGTTTAGTATGAATTAGAAATAGGATTTTAGTTTAGTATAAGATTTTAGTGTTTAGTATAAATTAGAAATAGTAATTTAGTTTTGAAAAAGGTGTTTATGATCAGATATGTTAAAACTAGGCCCATATGGCAAAAACAAGATAATGTGACGGAAGGAAATTCTTTATGGTGAAGTAATATTGTTATACCACTATTGTATAAAATTCTTGTTCACTTGCATGACTATTTTATTTTTTCGTTATGCAGGCGATGCTTCGAGGTGGACACGAGGGGCGGCGTCGCGGGGGTGTTTGACGGACGTTCCGGATCTTCTTTGGCGATTCTCTTAGAGGGTCGTTGATCTTCTTCGCCGGTTGTTGATCATGCTTCGAGGGTGAGAATCCGTTCGCCTCTCTTGTACCTAGGTTTTTTTGCTGGTCTAGATCACCAAGTCTCTCGCGATACCTAGGCGTCTCTTCCCGATCGTATGGTTGGCGTGATAAATATGCATTAGTGGGTCTCGCATATTATGAACCGTAATCCTTACTTAAGATGGTCGGGACACGGCCGGATGCAGAGGCTGGGCACGTCGCAGCCGACTCCGCATCCGAGACAAAGATTTCGGTAGCGTCCCCGTTGTTCTCTGACAACACCCTCTCGCTTTTTACGAGACGTACCCGGGAGCAGCGAGGTGCCGCTAAAATTCTGCCTCTTGACGGGGTAGAGCCGGGAGAATGTACCTGGGTCTGTTTTATCCGGCGGCTGCTAGGAGCCCACCTCGTAGAGTTTCTTGATGCACGCGTAAAAAATAAAGATATGATGCATTTATTTCCTATTTGATATATAAATGCTATGTTCACTCCGTTTTGTTAAGCCGATTAGAGGATGATAATCGTGGTCGGATGTATTTATGTAAGTAATCCGCCGTTGGAACTATACCGAAGGAATGGGGAGAAAAGACTTATGCTTTGTGGATAGGGCGTTTGCCATCCCTAGAAGACCTATAAGTGTTTGGTGCCCTTGTAGTAAGTGCGCTAACCGAAAGGCACAGGACAAGGAAACTATGAGTATGCACTGATCAAGTTTGGGTTCACACCGTCCTACAGGATTTGGACTTACCATGGAGAAAAGGCAAAGAACCGTGCTAGGAAGGAGGTGCGGCAGATTCAACCTAGGGGGAATATGACACTGGTTTTGATAGGTGCTTAGAAACTTGGCTAATGGTAATTGTGCCTGAAATCCTCATGTAGAGGTGGAGACACCTCAGATGCAGTAGACAAGGAGGACCCGGAGGAAAACACAAAGGAGCATTATGAGGCTCTGTTTCTTTGCAGAAACCCCTACATGAAAATTACAGAGGTTACCCAACTAGATGCCATCGTCGCCTTATGGCTTTGAAGTGCCATAGGAACTTGTGCGGAGATGGGTTCGATGAACTTCTCGTCATCGTGAGGCGCCTTCGCCGAAAGGCACCTCTGCGAAACTTCTACTATTCGACCAAATTGCTCAGTTACCTTAAGATGTCATCTCAGGAGATACACGCTTGTCCAAAGGGATGCATGTTATTCGGTGAGAGGAGCATTACTGGCTGTCAAAATTATTGCATCAAATGCAATTCTCTAGGTACTTTGGAGGTAGTAGGAATTTGCAATGGGCGATGGTCGAAGAGGCAGACCACGGCTACAAGAATATCCCTCCGCGATCTTCCAACACCGTGAGGGGATCCAGCTGCTCTTCATGATCGAGGATACTCCCACAGATGAGGTGGGCCGTGGAAGGAAACAGATACACCGGGACAAGATGATACATCCGTCGGATGGTACCGCATGGAAGAACTTTGTGAAGAAATTTCCACTGAAAGCATGTGACCCGAGGAGCAGTTGCGATATCAAACGATGGGTTCAATCCATATGGTATGCCGGCTGCAGTATTGGCCAGTGTTTGCTATTCCCATGAACCTCCCCCCTGGCCCTGCATGAGATCATAGAACATGTTTGTGTCGATGATAATCCCAGTGCCCAAAACCCGGGCAAGAACATGAATGTGTAACTGGAACCGCCGGTGGATGACTTGGTTCGTGGCTTGGAAGGTCGCGGGATCCGAACATATGACGGATCAAAGAAGGAGTACTTCGATATGTATGTGTGGTACCACATGCCCTCGCATGACCTGCCAGCACGGTTTGTCCGGCGGGGCTGTACACATGGAAGGGTCTGCCTACGCGCATGTCGTGACTTTCCCGGCTAAACAAGGAGGCAAGTATTCATGCTTTGATGAAGCTCCCGACACTTCCTTGAGCGAGGGAACCATTTAGTTATCTTCAAACATTCACTCGTATTTACGTACACCTTCCTTTCTACTCCAGATAGGCACTCAAGGCTATACACTGAAGAATACCCACAGGGAGCCTACCCTTAAGAATCCAAGCAAATTTTCTATAAGGGCGGCGGTTTCGGTTTTAGTAGTTTTTGTCTAGAATTTGGTACTTTTCTATCCCAAATTAGCTAGCACTCTTACATTTACTCTGGCCATTTCGTTCTAAACTTCCTTTCGCAAGCAACTTGTAGGCAAGAACGACAAAGAGATGAAGTCGTAGCTAAGAAAATTCAAGTAGGGCTTTGACTATCTCTCTAAGCGTTCAACTCCTATGACGTGAACTGCATCGTCTGCAGATCTACAAATACACAAACAAGCCGGCCCAACGTCGAAGACACAACATGTGGGTGGTAAGCAAGTCAAGGTGATTTAATGGCTCCATTACTATGGAAGAGTCGAGGGTATATACGAGGTGAATTACGGGTTAGAAAGGGCTAAATCCCGTCGCCTTCAAATGTCATTGGTTTGACCCACGCCGGGTGAGACGGGATCCTGAAATCGTTGAAAGAAGCCATGTTTATATGGGAGAGGATGTGTACATCTTGGCTACCTGTGCCTGCCATTCTATCTCCCAGATCACCAGGTGAATCCACAAACGTCCACATGGATGTGATGTTGTGGGATGACTTATGTTTTCCACGCAATAGGTCGCCCCGCCAAACAAGGGACGATTACCGCTCACGTAGACCCCCTCAAGAAGAGTGTCGAGTTCTATCAGAAGAAGGGCCTCTTGCATTTCTACAATCGCTCGGGCTGGCCATCATGACATGGTCAGAGACGATGAAACAGAAGATGCTGCATGGATGGGGACAATGCGTAAGATGAAGTCGAGGATGTTTGTGCCCCTAAGACCTGAGTTTGCTCGAGGCGTTCGGAGCAGGGATTGACCTCGATGCAGATGGACCACCCAGGTTTCATTGATGATTGGCTGGTTCGCCGAGGCTCGATGACGATGATGAGACACGTGGTCCAATCACGGATGCGACACAGGCTACTGATCCATGTAGTAGTAATTGTGAGGCTAGCTAGGTTATTTGTACTCCCTGTAATAGAGATTGTCTAGCTAGGGTTATTTGTAAGAACTCCTGCCATGTTTGAGAGAACTTATGCTTGCTATTTGCGGTTTCCACTTCAATTAATGTTCATCCTTTTTGCATTATTGTTGCTTTCATTAATGTTCATCTACTTATATTTCCGTTGCTTTCACTAATATTTATCTCTCTAACAACATTGCGTACTAATAAACCACTTTCTTCATTTTTGCAAGTGATTGAAGCATGCCGCCAAAAAAAGGGTGGCGGTCTTAAAAAGAAGCTCAAGGACCTGGTAGGTGTAGGGACTTTGAGGCGGGGCCGAGCTACTACCCCCCTCCCCCCCTCCCCCGTCGTCACTTACAGTCACGGTCGCGTAGGAAGAATGCGACGTGTGTACTCACTCCTACCCCCTCCCGCAGTCGATGATGATGACGAGGAGGGGAGGACCAGAGCACCAGTCTGGGAAGTGGAGGACCAGGAGGAGGATGGGGACGAGGACCAGGAGGGGAGGAGGTGGGGCGGAGGACTGCAGGCAGGGATGCGAGGACCTCCCGAGGACGAGGGGTTGTAAACCGAGTGTTCGATCCCGACTGTGCCTGGGATTACAGAGCCGGGCGGATCACTGCAGACGCCCAGCCGTGGAGAGGCCGAGGCCACGTGATAGGAAGCCATATTTGCTGCGGATAACACAGCTCCCTGGGACTGGCGCTACAGGCACGCTGTTCTAGTGCCCTATGGAAGGAGGTACATGTTAATTTTTGGCATTTCGTTATCGCAATTTGGTCATTATCAAAATTATTATCACATACATATCGATGTTGTCGTTTCATGGTGCAGCTCCATGAAGACCCGTCGCAGAGACCGCTACGTGGGTACTCGAATATCCTTGGGTCACTTAGATGGTATCAGATAGTCAATTTCCTACCTGCAGCTGCGACGTAGCTTGGAGGCGAAGCACTCACACCCTCGCCAAGAGTCCTGTAGCATGCGGCACCGCAAGTGATTTGCTGTTGCCAAATTCTCGGGTAATGACTTTGACTTCTTACCATTCATACACTTCCTGGTTCACAATAATTGCACTAATGCCCCCTTGTTTTACCTATGTGCGTGGCTGCGTAATACTTCAAGAGGCCGAGGGCAAGAGACTCACATGGCGATGTCCTACACTGTACCAGGTAAGGAAAGAGGTGATCGGCATGCACTACGAGGCACGTATTCAATGCGCTCCGCGATCGGCACGACCGCCGTCCACATGACTATGAGGACGCCACACACGCCCATGCGCCTGCAGGCAAGACATGGTGTATTTGCATTTATGTTATTGATTTGCTTTAGCGCCATGTAGTTTTTTTACCATAATGGGTTTATCTTAGGCATGTAGAACCCTCTCAAAGACTGCAACGACGAGAGGTGCTTTCCTGCGATGGTCATGTGGTGGACATGCCCCAAGGACCTCAAGAAGCACGAGGAGGGCAAGAATAAGCGGGCGATGCCAGGTGGATCGCATATCCAAGGCAGCATCCCCCTCTCTCTCCATAATCCAGGTGAGCAAATTAATGGTTCCTTCATTTTTTGAATATGTTATATATTTGTTAACTCCGTAAGTGGGTGGTGCCACTTCATTCTGATTACATGTCTTTTGGTGAACTCGTGGACAGAGCGGCTTCCAACGTCTGCCGTGCCAAAGAAGATGAAGCAAAGGAAGACGCCGATCTCAGGACGGGGTCCGTGTGGCTCCGCAATGCGAGACCCAGTGCACGTCGCATGTCTCCAAGTTCAAGCAGAGGTACGGCGAGGACCTCCCAGTCAGAGGCCGAGGACTTTGACTCTGACGCGCTGCTTGCGGGAGAAGGCTTGAAGGCCGCTATGTGACTGGGTGACGGTGCCGACCTGGCCGAGTGTCCTCCTCTCTCCGCCGCATCCGTCGTAATAAGAGCGCCACTTCTTTAGGTAGAGCGCCACGGCTTGATCTAGTCGTCGAGTTGCTACTTGGTATGTTCTTTCGAGCCTCTACATTTCCTTTTACATGCTTTCCATTGAAATATCACATCGCGGCAACACAACGTATAGAGGAGATGGCAACATGAGCAAAGTGCTCCTAGAGCAAGGGGAAGTGACATGGAGCAAAGTTAGTATTCTGGAGTACCAAGAATAAAGCAGAATGAGAAGCAGAAGGCGGAGGAGCGGAAGCAGCAGCAGATGATGCGCCAGTCGCAGGCAACCATCCTGCAGAAGACGCAGCAGGTGCGCACCGCGCAACAGAAGCAGCGCTGTTCCTCCACCTTACCCATGCGTCGTGACGCGACCGCCACTGCACTTCTGGGACACCCGTCAATGGCCAACAACATGAACATCATCCGGAGCATGAAACGCGGTGAGTCCTCTTGTGCCCAACCCGCCACTTGTTCAAGTGTTCAGTTACAAGTGTAAATGCAGAAATGTTCATTCCATCAACATGCTTGTAGATTATATGTCACAAGGCAATGATGATGAGGAAGCGGAAGAGGACAAGGTTGATGGCATGGTCTTCTTTGCACTCGTCGTTGTAATGCATTGTTCGCACTTGTTATGAATTGTGGCTAATGTATGAACCAGTGGTCGATGTGGACTCCATGCAACTGATTGTATGTATGAACCAGTGGGTGTCAAGGTATTTGTGGTGTTGTTGATGTGTTTGGTGATCATATGTTGATATATATGTTATATATATGCTATATTTGTGAAAATGCAATATTTGAAATGCAGAGAGAAAACAGCAAAAAAAATGAAAAATGGGGGCCTTTGCCGTGCGTGTGCACACGGCAAAGGACTTTTGGTCTCTTTGCCGTGGTGCACACGCACCACTCGCAAAGGGGCCACGTGGCTACCACCGTGTCGCCTGGGAGATCCCGGGAGGGTCTCTGTCGCAAAGGCCTCTTTGCCGTGCGGGCTGGCCCTCTGCCGCACGGCAAAGATATCTTCACGGCACAGAAGCAGCGCACGACAACGCTGCCATGCACGGCAAAGGAGGAGCCGCACGGCAATGTCACCGCGCACGGCAAAGCCACGCACGCACGGCAACGTTCTGCCGCACGGCAAAGTACCGGACGCACGGCAAAGAACAGGGCGCACGGCAACGGTCTTTGCCGTGCAGATAAGCGGTGCGCACGGCAACGTTGCCTTTGCCGTCGCTCGCTTTGCCGGGCAGCCTTTGTCGTGCGTGCATGCACGGCAAAGCCTTTGCCGTGCGTATAGCGGCCTTTGCCGTGCAAAGTGCCGCACGGCAACGCCAGTCTTTCCCGTAGTGAGAATAGGTCAATGGATTTTGAGGAGATTTGCACTTGCAAATCTGGTGTACTTCCTATGAAATACCTGGGAATTTCCATTGATGAAAAAGACTTAGCTTAAAAGACTGGAAACCTGTCTTGGAAAAGCATGAAAAAAAATTGAGTTGTTGGCAAGGGAAGAATCTAGTTAGTGGGGGATCCACTTTAATTACCTCTTCCTTGAATATCATTCTTTTATACATGTTATTCCTTTATAGGTTACTAGTTGGTATTGAACATAAAGTGGACATGATTGAGTCCCGTTTTCTTTGGAGCGGGAATAAGAACAAGAATAAATAACACTTGATTAAATGGTCAACTGTTTGCCTTCCTAGAGACCAAAGTGGCCTAGGTATCCTGGATTTGGAAGTCATGAATATTTCCTTTCTATCCAAGTGGCTGTGGAAATTATTTAATAAAACTAGTCCATGGCAAGATCTTATTTGGAGAAAATATCTTTCCAAAACTACTCTGGGCCAAGCCGTTATCGAATTAAAGTGGGGAATGGTGCTAGAACACGATTTTGGAAAGATGTTTGGCTGAAAGATAAAGCTTTGGCCGACATTTTTCCTAATCTATACCCAGTCACTCAAACCCAACAGATAACATAAGAAAAAGTTAGAGTGGCATCACAAATTTAACTTTTATATGTAGGCTATATGAAAGTAAAGCAAAATCTTGGTTTGAACTAATTTTTTTTTGGAATGATGTTTCTCTCAACACTAATGTTGAAGACAAGCTCATCTAGATATTGTCCCCATCTGGGGGATTCAATGTCAAATCCTTTTATTTTGCTATGCAAAATTGCGGAAAATATATCCTTTAACTTTCTATGGCAGGTTAAAATCCCTCCCAGAGTTAAAACCTTTATTTGAATGGTTTTGAAAAAAAGATTCTGACTAAAGAAAGTTTTGCTCAAGCGAGGAGGAGCCTACTCAAAGAACTGCCATTTTTGTGGTAAAAATGAATCTATTAATCATCTCTTCTTTGAATGTCCTATAGCCAGATATGTCTAGGACATTGTTAGTTGTGCAACTGGCTTTTTTTGCTAATTCACAGATATAGACGATTGCTTCGTGGTTTGGCTGAAAGGATTTCCAAAAAAGAAAATGAGACTAATTTCGGTTGGAGTTGTCGCGGTTTTCAGGTTGGTGCAACAAATGCATGTTTTGACCCAAAATGGCTCATAACCATTGAGATATCAGAATCATGTGTATTGATTGATTAATGAGGCTCAGAAGAAGCGAGGATATAAAACTGGATCTACAACGTGGGGCGGCACACGCGTGAAGAGTCGCCAAGGAAAATGTTTACACACCTGAAGATGGAGATCGTGGATTCCAAGGATTACCAACTGAAAAAAAAAGAGGAGGAAAAAAGTGAGCTAGAATGTATGTTCATATTGAAAATAAGCGTCTACTGACGACGAGTCAAGCTTAGATGTATGGAAGATGTGTTTTTTGAAGGTGTGTAGAATAGAAGTGGTGCGATCTAGTTTGCCTTGCAGATGTTACTGCTTTCTTCTTTTTTGCTTTCTGCTCTCTCTGTAAGTTGTGTCTTGCGAGAAGCCTGTTTTCTTTTTGTTTGTCTGCGGCTTGGGTGGTTTGTGGTGTTGCTGATGTAGCAAAAAGAACTTGGTTTCTATTAAATGAAATCGGGGTGCATCCCTTTTTGTCAAAAAAAAAAAGTACTGCCTCCCTAGGAATATTTCCTTTGTTATGTTTTTTCTCTGGATATGTAAGAGTGCCAGCCAACCCCTAGCAACTCACCCCTTTCCAATGTAACTGAGGCGAGGGAGGCTAAGAACGAATGGTTCAGCGGAAGTCAATTAAATCGGAATAGAGGGAGTAGTAATTTAGATAGATATGGAGTTGCACATCTACTATTGTGTGTATGTTTTTTTCATAATGGACGCTTTTATTACTTGAATAAGCAAGTACACCCGTGTTGATGCACACAGTCGTTTAAAAGTTCTCTAAATGTTCATGAAAAAACGAAAAAAAGATGAAATACATGTCGTAATGAGAAAATGTAAAACGCCTAGGAAATAGGAGGAACTCCAATCTACAGATTATGCAGCCACCTATATTGTGTGTAGGTAATTTATATCCATTCGATGATTAGCTCATGCGTGCATGCGTACGAGCTTGGCCTAAACCCCTACCCATAAATTAATTAACTAGTGCAATAACTTTGTATTGGGCGTGTCAAGTGCTAGCTTCGTGGAATTTTGGCGTATACTCTTCATGTACTACGTCGAAATGAAAAGTAGACTAAAAACGAGAATTTAGGGCCTCATCTCCTCTGTTTTCTGTCGCTTTCGTAGGTCCGGCGAAAGGGAGGAAGGAAAGGAGTGTTGAGCCGCCACTCTTCCTGCATGTATGTAATGCAAGAGTAAACAACGGAGAAGAGAATAATAATCTCTCCGCTGGAACTGGAAGCACCGAATGGAATCGATCAGCTCATCATAGAGCCATTTTAGTGGAAAAGGATTAGTACTTTTTTAAGAAGCTAGCCTATTGAATAATAAATCGTACTCCAAGGAGTATTCATTATACTTAATTAATGCAACAATTCTTATTTTGTAAATACCACTAGTTTGTGAAATTATACGCTGCTTTGGACATGCCAACAGTCTCGCGCACACATTTTTTATAACTATTAATCTATTATGATTACAATGCATCAATAGAATATTGTAATTTGGATTAGTAACTCCAACAGAATAAATTAGTGTTCTCTCGAGTGTTAAAAACGATATAGTTTTTGGTTAATTTCTTACAATGAAATAAGTTCTTACTCGTAGCCTATCGCCACTATTATTTAAAAAAGACAGGAAACAAAAATACAGAACTTTCATGTTTTCTATTTTTAAAACATGAACAAGACAAAAAAGAAAAAAAATGAAACGTAGCTTTAAAACAATCCAATACGGTTTAAAACAAAACCGAGGGAAAAGATAAGAAAATTTGATGCAACCCAAAAAAATTAATAAGAAATATAAAAAATCACAATTTGGCCAACAAAATCATAAGAATTTCTTATTGGAATAACTTTGAAACTATACATAGTTCCATAGTTTTTACTTAGTTTCGCTTGTGACTTGGCAACCATGTTACCTGGGTTCAATTCCTCATGGATGGACGCTAGTTTGGATTTTATCCCTTGCATGGGCCTTATCCACTACTTTCTTAGAAATGGTTTCCACAATATTTGAAAACCCCTAAAAAAATATGTTCACAGAAATATTTATATTTATATTTTATAATTTGTGTTTTTCTTAAGTATATTATTGCAAAATTTACTTACTTTTGGTTTGTTTTCATGCCAATAAATCCCCCCTACGAGAAACAAACCTTCATGTTGTCACAAAAAACCATTTTAGAGGGTCAAGGGAATACATATAGATGGAATTGGCACTAGCTTCAGAGATAAAGAAAATATGATACCGGAGTTGAGGAGCAAACTTATAATTTTATCATAGTTAAGGGTGTAAAAGGAACTAAATATTAGTAGAACACTATTGCAGTATGGCAAAACCCTTGAAAGATGAAATGATATTGTTCATCATTAAATTCAAATATATTTATGCCTATATTATCATATGGTAAAACTTGTAATATCAAATGACACTCTATTATAGTACCAAACTTGTAAATGAAATGAGAAGGACGAAGAATTGGTGCACATAAGCACCAGTGCTCCCGGTTTTTGAAATATTTGAAAACTGTATTTTTATGTTTCAAAAAATCATAAAAATTATTCCATGAATACACACATATGTCATGAATACCCGTGTGAAGTTTCGGTAATAATTATATTGTAGTTTTAGCTATAGAAAAAGAACAATTTTGTGTTAGAATTTTTTTATTTTTTATATAGTTCATAATACAACATTCAGAAGATTTCTATGTATGTGTAGATTTAAGCTCAATTTTTTTGAAATCTCAGAAATATGTTTTTAAAAACCGGGAGCACTGGTGCTCATGTGCCAAAGTCACTTATCGATGAAATGGTGGTATATTTTCATTTGAAGTTTTTATCATATTTTTATGTCAACATTGTAATCGTTGAAGCCTTTGTTGGCATGTTGCATGTGTCCCCTTTTTTTCAGGCACCGCCCATACATGCATGGTAAGAGGAGCTCTAGCCTCTAGCTACCATCTTCGGCTGGATCATATACACAGTGCTAGAGGCGACCCAACCCAATACCTTTGTTTAACGTGACGCCGCCCATGACTGGTGCTTGGTAACCATATATAGCGAGAGCATGCTTCCAAGAAAAGAATGGGAGAACTAGCTGTCTCGGACATGCAGCGCAACGTGGCCACGAAGACCCAATACTGTTCATGGGTCAGATGCTGCATTCGTCGGAGCGATAGTTCCTGGCCCTGCTACTGTCTCATTAACTTGGTCGTTTCTGCCTAGCATAGTAGCATGCCCTGCGAGCTGCAGCTCGATTTATTAATCCTATTTTTAAGCAATGTACGAATAATACAATACTACTTAATTTATTGTGATGTTCTTGGGTAGAATCCACGAGAATCAATCTAACCCTAAGAGCAACTCTAACGGAGCCATAAATACCACCGGAACTGAATTTTTCCGGCGGATTTACGGATTCGGGCCGAAATCGGCGTAGAGAGCAGCACCTGAATCGATGCTCGATTCAAATTTTTTTCGGGGGCCCGAAAAAGTGAGGGCGCGCGGCCCCTATTTACGCTTTCTCTTCCTCCGTCGTCTGCGCGCTTCTACTTCCGGCGAGAATTCCGTTCGTTGCCGCCGCCGCATCCGCTCTTCCGTGAGCTCCATCGCACCGCATGGCTGGCGCCGACAGTTGCGGGAGGCGAGGCATGTGGATTGGCGGCAGCAACTGGCCGTCGCGCCCTCCTGTCTTCCGCTTAGAGGCAGAGCGGCGGAAATGGAACCGCTTGGAGGGCGCGCGGAAGCGGAGCGCGCGCCGGTGGACAAAATTGGGACTGACGCCGTCGGGGAAGCTTGCCCGCTACGCCAATAGCGGCGAGGGATCTTCCTCTGGCGCGTTGGGCCATGCCCTTGCGTCGCCCGTCGATGACAGCAACAACAAGGAGGAGGAGGAGGCGGCGCCGGCGTGCACCGTCTTCAACTCCGCGGACTACATCCTCAACGACGAGGAGGAGGCGACAACGATCCAACATGTCGCTGTCATTTCGGAGGCCATGGTCGCGCACGCTTCCGTCGCAAGGAGGCGGACACTGTCCGTCAGGTGCACATACGAGGCGACGCAGAAGGAGGCCGCCGTCCGCCGTGTGAAGAAGTAGGTCGACGACCTACAACCTCGACTCCGAGTAGGCGCCGATGGCTACGTCCTCCGCCGCGCGTAGAGGCCCCGTTAGGGCCGAAAATTAGTTAAGTTAGGTTGCGTGGCCGAGGCAAATCTATATGTAATATGTATTTTGCGATCGCAATGACGATCATGCAACTATGCAGTTCCAATTTCAGTTTTATGAACTTGTTTGCGATGATCAATTCTCCCGCCATATTTGAATTTCGTTTTTTAGTTTTCAAATACGGATGCTTTTATGCGCCACCTCCGAATTTGCTTGGAAAATATTTTTCAGGAGACTGAAACTTGCATTTTTCAGTTGATCCGCTTAGGGGCCTATCGACGACACATAGGGATGTATCAAGCTGGCTTGCGCACGCCGCCTTCCTCTCGGTCTACCCTAGACCGAGACGCACAGGTGTCGATGTCTAGTGATTGCTATGCGGGCGACGCAGCCCACACATATCGTCACGAAAAACACACTTTGGGTCGCCTGTCCGTGGATCAAATCAATCAATCAGTAAATCAATCAATGCGAGATGATACTGAAGCTTCCCATGATTATGAACTCCCGGCGACGTTTTCTTACATCCGGATCCATCGCGCCGCATTGGTTTCAGTTCGGTTGGTTCATTTGCTTAGAGCATTTTTTTTTGCCAGAAATCCACCGATCTATTAATAATCATCAACAGTAGTACAAATAATTCAAAAAGTAAAAAAAATACAAATTGGTATCCGGACCACCTAGCACGACTACAAACACTAGACGAGCCGAAGGCGCGTCGCTGTCCTCGCCCCTCCATCACCGGAGTCAGGCAGCTTATCGTAGTAGAGTTTGTTGTAGTAGCAGATGGGAAGTCGTCGTGCTAAGGTCCCAAAGGACCAGCGCACCAGAACGAAAAACACACTCGCCAGAAGATCCGACGGGCACACAACTCCAAACACGCTCCGTCTGCAGCTGATTTAACCACCGGCGAGGATAGGACGGAGGACTTTATTCCGAGTGATGTGAATGCCGCCCCAAAGATCACAAAAAGAGACTGAAAAACAAACTAAATTAAGAACAGAAACTCCCCGAGGGACCGTGGTCCGCTACACCTCCAAGGCCCCAAGGCCACCGGAGGCGGAGGACCGATGGTATCGCGGCGAGGAGGACAGAACCTAGATGGGTTTGTGTTTTTTCCGCCGCCCTGGGCACATACCGGTTCCATTTGCTTAGAGCATTTTTTAGTCGCATTTTCGAAAACGTCTTTCAAAGAGAATTGGGGAGCACCAGAGCGTTTGACTGCTCCTTCCTAAAGCCTTTTTTGGTTCGGCGCGGCCAATACAGTGTAAACCTCTTCGTGGCTCCAACCATAGGAGCATATTAGGTAACCTTGCCTCTAATCTGGATCATTTTAATCATCATCTTAGACAATTATTATTTCTTGTAATTCAATTTAGGGTTAGCCGTATTTGGTCGGTTTGGTGACTATATATATGTCTTGTAACTATCAAACAATCTATCAATTGTGAGCTTATTAAGTATACATGGTATCAGAGCGGTTCTTTCCGCAACCTAGGGTTTAGCCACACATCGTTTCCGCCGGGAGATCACATGCATAGCTAGTTTCTTCTTTAGACTGATTTCATAATTTTGCAAATTTCATTTTAGATCTACTTTTCCCCCCTTCTCTTTAGCCACAAATAAATATCAGGTTTAGCTCTCTCGCCGGTGATCAGCGGATCGATCGAGTTCAGATGACGGCGGACTGCTCCGTTCGCTCGGCCATCCACTCACACAACATCAAGCAACTGCAACGTGTTGCATCTCCTCCCGGACGTTGTGCATGGCATCCGGCACATAAAGCTGCATGCGGGACAAGATCAGATCTAGTCCAAGCCAAGCTGCAGCCCGAGCTGCATCCTACTACACGTCTTCGCCATTGTATCTACACCAAGTTGATCTACCTCGCGCCGTCAACACCAACATCGTTCGTGGTCATCGTCGCCGACAATCTACATCAACTACGCCAACACTCATGGTTTTCATCAACACCAAAGGGTTCTTTTTCTCCACCGCGATCAACAAGCCACTATTGTTTATTGTAATAACATTTCTGCAGTTTACATGTCTAGCAACCCACATTGGCGGACCAAATATATTGAGATTGACATTCACTTTGTTCGGAGAAGGTTGCATTGGGTCAAGTTCGTGTTCTTCATGTTCCAACCACTGCTCAGTTTGGTGATATTTTCACCAAGGGGCTAGTTACTCAACCATCCACTGATATTCGATTCAGTCTGAACGTTGTTGAACCCCACGTTGATACTGCGGGGGGATGTTACACTATTATTATTGCTTGTAATCCAAGTTAGAGTTAGCAGTAGTTGGCCGGTTGGGCCTCTATATATATGTCTTGTCTTGGAACTCTATCAAACAATCAATCAATTGTGAGTTTATTCAAGTTTAAACATCCTCCAATCTACAAAACGGTGCTTTGCTTCGACATAAGCTCTACACAAAAAAGATGCGTCCTGATGTTTCGAATCCATTCCAGCAACCGGTTCTTAATTTCGTCGAGCTTTTGAATTTCTATTTCTTGTTCCCTTTGAAGCTTTGTTTGATGATTTTTGTCAAATTCTTCGCATACATTTTGCATTTTGAAATTACCTTCGAGGAGTAGGTTCATCTCACCGTCGCACACAACTTTCGTGTTCATACTTCTCCATTTTTTTTACATTGGTAAATGAGTACGTCTATATCGCCCTACTACACTGTACGAAGTTGTAGATCTAGTCGTCTACGAATGCCAAAACCGAACACGAAAGTTGTATGAAGTGGTTAGATAAAGTTACATCTCGAAGGAAATTTCAAATGGTCGACCGTGTGTGATAAATTTGATAAAATTCATCCAAAAAGCTCCAAAGAGAACACGAAATAGAGTTTGAGACACTGGACAAAACTACAAACCAATCACGGGAATGGAATCAAAATATCGAGGACCATCTTTTTAATGTATACCTTATTTTGAATCGATGAATGGTTAGAAAGATTAATGGGGATTATGATTGAACTAGTTTAGTTACCCACAATGCTCATGAACATGAAACCTACCAATCACATGGGCTTTGGTTTCTCTCACCGATCCTAAATGAAATTGCCATCAGTCCAAGTAGGAAAACTTGTACCAAGTATTTACATCATAGCCTCGGTAGAAGTAGCAAAAGTAGAAGAAAATACAGAAGAAAGAGCAGGTACCGCCTACAAGAATCGATCTTGCAACCTCCAACTTATTATAAGAAGGCTCACACACTTGGTCGAGTACCAATTGTGCAGCAATTAGGTTCAACTGTTTTCGTTAATGCATATTGAAGTATCGATCACATTTATAATGCAAAGTCTTTGGACCATGTGCGGGCCGCACGAGCTGTACACATGTGGACCCATGCCATGTCACACACTACGGGAAAAAATGTCTTTTCCGTGCAGCTGTCTTTGCTGTGTATCCCGCACGGTAAAGATTCTTTTGCTGCGCACGGTAAAAAATCGCACGGCAAAGATCTTGGCCGCGACAAAGACAGACACAAGCGCACGTCAAAGATAGGATCCACGGCAACGACGAAAGAGGCCGCACGGCAAAGAAAGGTGCACGGCAATGGCCCAACACACCACACGGCAAACATTCAGTGCACGGCAAAGGCGTTGGGTATTGCCGTGTCTCACCCTTTGCCGTGCGCGCAACTGTGTTGCACGGCAAAGCAGCCTTTGCCTTGTGTTTTAACAAACGCACGACAAAGAAAGACTTTGCCTAGTGTAAGCGCACGACAAAGATGTAAAAACTGGATATCTTCTGAGCTCAAAGGCGTGGCATGGTATAGTTATCAACAGACGAACACTTAGCCCAGTGACAAGATTGCACGCTTTACCTACTCTGCGTCCTAGGTTTGAATCCCAGACCGATCATTTTGGGGCTTTTTTTTAGATAAAACATGTTTGGCACACGGCGAAGAAGCGACCTTTGCCGTGCGGCGTCGCACGGCAAAACCTTTACTTGCAACATTGGCGAGGCGCACGGCAAAAAAACTTTTGCAGTCAATGACATTACCGTGCGGCATCGCACGGCAAAGCCTTTATTATGCATATAGTGTCCTTTGCCGTGCAGATAGTTGCACGCCAAAGGCCTTTTTCTCCTGTAGTGACATATAGACCACGCTACAGACACCTTCTACAACAATCTGTCTATTTAATCTCTGGTTGAGGCCTACAATCACGCTGCATACCCAGGCGAGACGGTTGGGAGATTAGACACTAACGATGGGCTACATACACCTCTTGTAAAATGGGAAAAAAGCTATCGGTAAGCTGCGGTTTCTGCGGGAACCAACGATCTGTAATATTACAGACGGCTTTCCTCTCTCTAGCTACTCTCTCTTCCACCTAGATAAAAATCCTATGTGCACCATGCTACATACGGCTGACTAGATACTGTTGTACATGCCCTACGTTGTACGAGATGGAAAAAATCCATTCCAGCAACCAATCACGCTCTAGGGAAATAACCTGTACATAAAAAGTTGATTTTCGCTGGTGCACACATACATCCATGTAATCGACCCGGTCCATTGCACTTATGTTGGGTTGAGCTTAATTCCTTTGCAGCCTCGATCTCCTCCTTCCCCACTATCTTTTCCTCTTCTCTCTACCCGGCGGCGGTGGTGGCGCCCTTCCGTCGAACAACGAGGAGGAGAGGGTTTCCATGCGGCGTTCCATGGGAGGTGATGAAGCGCCGGTGGAGGAAGCCGGGTGGCACGGCTACTTGGCCGGGGCCTGATACTCTCCGTCGGTAGCCATGGAGGATTCAGTGGAGCGGTGGCGGCCTCCGGCCCCGGTGACGGTTCGGCGGTGGTAGGCATGATCCGCGCCGCCGTCCTCTTCCCTGGTGATCCGGCATGAGGGACTGGCGGCGTAGGGGCTGCTGGTCTTGCTTTGTTGTTTGTGGCTGTCCCCGAGGTTCTCGCAAGCGAAGATGAAAACCTACCAGAGGTCAGTTTTCCTTGATCTTGCGAGATGAGTTCCGGAAAGCTCCGTCGGCGAATGGAACAGTGCATCTTTTGCCTGGAGTTTGCTGGATCGGGTGGTATTCGGTCGCGCACACCCATGTTTTTATTCCGACGGTTCCGGAGGGAGCGGCGAAGCTCTATTCTGTGTTGACATCAACTTTTTGGTCCATGGTGAAGTCAGAAGAATATCATGAAGGCCGGATTGGTGGACTGGCTAAAAGAGGTTCGAGTCTCCGTGATGCTGATGGATTTGCTTGGCGTTCCGGGCTCCGCAGCAGTGCTATGCATGTGGGGACGGCAGCACAATTGAAGCTCAGAGTCTTCGTCTCAGGGTGAAAACCCAAGGTCTGGCCTTAACTGGTTGTGCCTGGCAATGACCTTGTTGTAGGCATTGTTTTGAGAGTGGGGACTATCTTCAGCATGAAAATCTAAGACCTTTGGTCAGGCGATGATGACGGTGGTGCAATGTTCTTGGAGACGCTTTTAGATCAGATTTCAGGTTGTCACAGTGGTGATTGTATTGTTGTTGGTAGGTCTGGAAATGCTGTAGCAGGACTTTTATTTCTTAGTTTTCTTTACTCTTTTTTAGTTGTGTGCATCCGTACTGGCACTAGGGTGGGACGTTGTTGCAGAGGCTGGATATAATTGGTATTTTTTGATATTAATATATTTCCTTATCTAAAAAAAAGCTATAGGATCCCGAGTTCAGCATCGGAGCGAATAAGATAGCCGCCCACGGGCCCTTGTCTCCATCTCTCTCCCCTCCACGTCGAGCGCCCCCGGACTGCCTCCGCTCCCCTCAGCTCCGGTGACGGGACAACAGCAGAGGCAGGGGAGAATCCATCATACCAGTGCGAGTTAATACGCCATTGCTCCAGCCGTATCCTCGTCAGCTTCTCAGGCCGATGCAGAGGTTGATAGAGATTGCAAAGTCGTGCTAGCTAGCTATATAGACAGAAGGGATCGCTTCCTCCTGTACCACCCTGGACTCCCGGCCTGGTTGCTTGCTCCCCTACGATTCTTCGTCACTAGGTTCTTATTAACTGCATACAATTAAGATTAATCCTCCAGGTTCTGGCAGAGCCAAGCTATATATTTCCTTGCGTCTCACCTCCCAACCTCATACCATACCAACAACCACTCAAGCTACAGCAACGTAGATATAGATATACCCTGCCAAATTCTTGCTCCCGAGCTACCTTGATCTCTCTCGATTGTCTTCTCCTCTTGGTCTCTGCAGCTATATATCTATCTAGCTTGGTCTAGGTGCTGTGTTCATTTCGTATAGGCATCCGAATATCTCTCACCCATACACGTATCTCAGTACAAACTAGAGGTTGTTGAGATTGGAGGAGGAGGTTTTAGGGACAGATAAGAGCATATGGGGCTGAGGGACATCGAGACGAGGCTGCCGCCAGGGTTCCGGTTCTACCCGAGTGACGAGGAGCTGGTGTGCCACTACCTGCACAACAAGGTGACCAACCGCCGCTTCGCCGGCGCCTGCCCTGCTGGGACCATGATCGAGGTGGATCTGCACGTCAATGAGCCATGGGAGCTACCAGGTCTGTTAATTAGTAATTGGCAAATTAGCACCACTGCTACTCGTTCTATGTCTCTCTCTTGTGGAGTAGTAAGTGGAGTACGTAACGCTAGTCCCTCTCCAGCAAGTCACTGTATTTGCATCTCCTAATTAATTCAGCTCCAATCCATGGAATGATTAACTTAGACGCAACCGCGTTTTATTAGCTTAGCACACACGTAAATTGTTATCTCTACTTTATTGAAAAAATGTTATCTCTACTACGTACTGATTAATCAACATGGCACGGATCATGTATGTTTAGGTATGAATATCATCTGCTATTTAAATCGAGTAACGCGGTGTTGCTTCTAGCACAAGTTTCCCATTAAGATTTTAAGTGGGCTACCATTACAAGCATTACCTTTCTAAATATTGTTTGTCGAAAAGGGGCAGCCCAGCCTCTGCGTCAATCGATACATATGACCTTTTTGTATTGTCATTTTCCTATAAATTTTTAAGCAGGTGTTGCGAAACATTTACTATCATAGAACCATAACTACTCCCCCAATGTTTTGAAATTTCGTACTCATAGTTTCTTAGCCAGGTGCTACAAAACATTTACAATCATGGAACCATAAGTACTCCCCCACGATTTTGAAATTTAGTACTCATATTTTCCTCATTAAAATGGACAATTGCATGCTTTGTTTTTAAGAACAATGTTTTCATACACACTTCGAGAATCCTCGGTCGACCTCCATTAAGTTTCTCTATCTGATCCCATGCATGCTGGTGTATGCACTATGCAGATGTGGCCAAGCTGAGCACGAATGAGTGGTACTTCTTCAGCTTCCGCGACCGCAAGTACGCGACGGGGCTACGAAAGAACCGCGCCACCAAGTCTGGCTACTGGAAGGCCACCGGAAAGGACCGCGTCATCCGCAATCATAGGTCGTCGTCGTCGTCCAGCCGCGCCGCCATCGCGGGCATGCGGAAGACGCTTGTCTTCCACCACGGCCGAGCCCCCAACGGCACTAAGTCCAGCTGGGTCATGCACGAGTTCCGCATCGAGAACCCCCACTCCCCTCCCAAGGTATTCTTAATTAATTGTCAATTGCTACTGCAAGAAAGATCATGCAACTAATTAAACCTTAGCTGCATCTGATCTCACTTGAGTCTCAAATAAATCTGCAATGTTAACATGGATTGTCTTATCTGAATTTTACTTGTGTAGGAGGACTGGGTGCTGTGCAGAGTTTTCCACAAGAATAAAACAGACACTGAGTCCGCCATGGCCAGCGAGCAGGTGGTCATCCCCGGCGACGCTGCCGTGAAGGGATACAACTACGCCAGCTCCTCCATGTGCCACCATGATCCGGATTACCACTCTCCTCCGGCGCCGTTCCCCTCCCTCGTCAGCCACCCTTACCAGCTACCGCCGTCTTCCCACGACCTGCACCGCCTCAGCATCGACGCCTTCTCCAGCATGCCGCCGCTGCTGAACTATGATAGTATCCTAGACTTCAGTCAGCACCTCAACGACGGCCTATGGGCGGCAGGTTCGAGAATTGATGGAGGGGACAGGTGCGACGAGGTGCTGAGGGACCTAGGGTTGAAGGAGGAGCACTACAACTATGACAGCTTGTTGTAGATGTATATATGTTACTCCTACACTGCTCGATCATAAGGTAGCTTCTCCTCAGCTAAACGGTCGTAGGCTGCGTAGGCGGAATGATTTGTAGCCAATACGAGTGCGGTGTCCTCGGCCTTCTGGAGTTGACAGTGATGTAGTAGCATATGATGTACTTAGTTGAGTTTGAGATCGGTTCCTTCATGCTAGGATGCTCGTAAAAAACAAGTCTGCTGATTGTTGTTGGAATTTGGTATATGTATATACTGCACCAAATACTAGAGATAAAGGAGATATTTTTAATTGAGCTAGTTCATATTTATAGGTATATATATATAGTTCATTTGGTATATATTGTTGTAGGTGGAGATTTTAATCAATTATTTGTCCATTCTAAATTAGTTGTTTCTGTAAATTAGTAACAACTAATATGAAAGAGAGGGAATAAATACTTAAAGATGCATACGAGGGTTAAATCACAATCCATTTATCATGTAAATTTTTGACTTTCATTTTTTAAAGCAGGGACAGTACGTAGTCCCTAAACACCCCTATATATATAAGCTGTACATGCATGCACCAAGATCCTTGTTGGCTCACCATTCTCACTTTAAAACAAGCTCTCTTATTTGACTGTGTCAAATAAAATGAAATATATACTAGAAACTTTGCAGGTCGCTGAAACATTAGAGCTGATGTGGAGAAAATAGTTCATAACTTTTTTATACCATGTAAATATATGTAATGGTACTTATATGAATACAATATTATTTTACCACATTTAAGTTTCATAAAATTAACTTTATTTAGGGCAAATCCCCATTATATTGTACCTTTCACCTAATCTTTCTCAAGAATGTATACAATTTTAGTTTGGGAGAAGCAAAAAAGAGAAACTTCAAATAGTGCGGGGGTGTAGGTGAATCCCTGCTCCCTCACAACTTTTCATAATTTTATTCATGTAGATTTCCAACTATGTTGTCGTGCCAACCACAAAGGTGGAAACGTTATGGAAATGTGCAAACAAAAACCATGCCATGAGGCCGAAATGTGTGGAGCGATCCTCTATCCTATGGCACATCGATATGTGGGCATTGCTACTGTCCTGTAATTTTTTTTGTCATATACATGTCGTCATGCCGAGGAACTATGTGTTTTCTATTTTACTTGTTGTCAGCCATTCATGCAATATTTTATTTGTTTATTATACCAAGCTTATTGTGTTGTTCTATTTTGAATAATAATGGTTTCTAATTGTTGTTAGCACTACAAACAATCTCATGCCGCTATTCATTTATTATGCTTTCTCTGTTTTTTTTATATAAGACCACTATAAAAAAATACATCTTGCATCAATGTAAGGCCATAGTTGACTCAGAACACGAGGGTATTTTCACATAATTAATCATGTTCTTTATTAGTTGGTTGTGTTTTCTTGGTACGTAGAATGCTTATTAATTGATTTTAGCTCTGTAATTCATATTGTGGCCTAGCTTGTTAGAACTTAGAACTGTGACAAGTGGCAAATCTCTAAGGGTTTTTTGACTGTGAATATGTGACCGGAGCTGATGATATTAATCCTTGTGATTTATTGTGAATTCTTGTCACTTTGTGTTGGGCTTGTGATGTGAAAATGGGTATATGATTGCCGGAATGTGAATGTGATGTGAAATAGGGGAAAAATAAACCAGGCTACTATATTTTAAAAGTGAATGCGCCTAAATATAGGAACATGGGTGCCAGAACCGACCTTACATAAATGGGCCACGATAAATAGGCCGCCGGAATAGAAAATCGATGAATGGGTGGGCCGCCGGAATGGACCGTGTGACCTATGTCATCATAATTCAATGACAAACAAATTAAACTCTTCATGGAAATGCCACATCATAGTCCATGACGCGTCCATATCATATCATGTATTTGTCGTGACGAAAAAAGTCACCGACGTCACCTTCCACGAAATGCCACATCACCGCCAAGTCATGCAGCATCGGTGAAGAAAAAACGACGTACACCATCCTTATTAAGTAGCTGTTCAACAATTTTCAGCCCCGAAAACTGTTGATCCTACCCGAGAATTCATTTATATAGTAAAATCTCCATTCACAGAAGTTCATAGACACTTCTATAAAGTTAGTTAAGAGAAGTAGAAATCAGTTAAAACCATGTAAGCTCCATCAAAACGATGTGTAAAGCTATATGCACATATTTTCATCCTTCTTTTTGAAAAAAAAAATATAATGTCATAAGCATGCAGCAGTGTGAAATTAAAACTGAATAGTATTTACAAGGTTTGAAACTGACAGGCAACGGAATAAACAGTGACAAACAGCGAGAGACCAATGCTCATACACACCTGATCGATACATTACAATCTCTTGTCCGGTCAGCTCCTCAGAAAGTATGGTGGGCGTCCACCTCAGATCGATCGCAAGTTTCAGAAAACAGTGTCTCGTTGTCCTGTCAGGTAGTAGTACATATATTCCCTCCAATCCACGTCCTCCGGATCTCCTGCACAGTTCTTTCTAATTCATTCATTCTGCATAATCGATCATGAGCACTTGTGCATTTCTCCTACTTGTGCTATAGATCTTCTCTGTCTGCCAATCTGCATACGGTCCACCACCACCACCACCTCAAGCTGCATGTGTCCGTGTGCGTGTAGTCGTGCTTGCTCCTGACACACTGCTCGCATCGCACTCGCCACAAGTGCAATACCATTCGACATCTTGCGAGATTAATCTATACTCATTTCGTTCTAAATTAACTGGCTTAACTTTATTTAGATACACTTTACCTAGACTCGTCCTAAGCTTTTAATGTGTAGCTAGACACATGCTTATCTAGAAAAAAAGGTGAGCCGATTAATTTGAAACGGAATGAGTACATCGGTCCGATGCCCAAATATATGTGTCTTATGTTGGGTGATCAAACTATTTCAGCTTGAACCCTTGAACTAATACGCATGTGGTTGCTTGCATGGCTGGTGGACTGATACTAATGATTAACTGATGATCGAGACAAAATGAACCATATATGGTCTGTTTGGACGGGCACGAGCATGAGGGCATCTCCAACTGGGCCACTCATTTCGGACGTCTAAAATGTCCGCGCGTGTCCGTTTGGGTCGCTCCAAATGGTCGAACTCAATCGCGCATCCATTTGGGTCAGGGGTGGCTCCAACGGCACGACACATTTTTTTAACATGAAAACATAATTTACATTGTAAAAGAAAGGAAAATTAAATATAAAACCTAAGAACACCTACGCCTATTCGTCGTCGTCGTCGATCACGATGAGCTCCGGTACCGGCCATGGCTAGTTGGCAAGCGGCAGAACATACGCGGTGCCGCCGGCGGTGGTGGAGGTAGAGCAGGCCACGCCGGTGGTGGAGGTTGAGCAAGCCACGCCGGTGGTGGAGGTTGAGCAGGCCACGCCGGTGGTGGAGGTGGAGCAGCCCACGCCGGTGGTGGACGTGGAGCCGCCCACGGGTTGTACGAAGGAGGTTGAGGCGGCGGTTGCACCGGTTGCGGGGCCGAGTCCTCGAGCGCCCGACGTATAGCCTCTTCCTCCGTGAGCCCGGTGGCTTGATGCCGGTGGCGTACCGGGGCAGCGGCGGCTGCACCAGTCAGTCCACCTCCGAGATGAGGATGCCGAGCCTCGCGATCTCGTCGTCTGTCATCGTCACCGGGTACTTGCCCGGCCCTCCGCCATGGCCAACTACCATTCCTGGAAAATGCAGGCGACGTAGTCGTTGCTGTCGTCCTTGGCCTCCTCGTTGTGGTAGGCCAGCGCGTCCCTGTACTCGTCGTCGTCGTCCTATGCAGGTGTCGGCGGCTGCCCTGTTCCATGACGAGGCGGAGGTGGATGGCCAAACGGGAAGTCCCTGTCGCCGAGGAAGCCCGCCTTCTTCCTCGGATCCTTCTCGATCTTGCGCCAGGTGCGCCAGATGTCGGAGTCGATGGCGTAGGCGGGATCGGCGAGGAGGTCCAGCGGCAGGTACCGCCGTTTGCGCCGGATCTCGGCGCTCCTCTCTGACTCGCACGGGCGGGACAGGCACCCGGAGGTAGCTGAGCCGCCAGCCGCCGCCAGGCAGGTGCACGTCCCGCAAGCCCGCGCACAGCGTCTAGTTCGTGTGCATGAGCCGCGCCACGTTGACGGGCAGCGGCACCATGTGCGTCCGCTCTGCCTTCTTGGTGTTGCTGCCGGATGCCTTGAAGTCGTTCTTCTTCTTCCCCATGTTGATGCGGTGGCGCGCGGTGGTGAGGGGTGGGAGTGGATGTGTCCGTGGTGTGGGCGATGGCAGGGATGATGCTGGTCGACTTTTAAGGTAGGGCGCGCGCGGGACACGATGCCATTGATGGTGACGCCAGCCACCGCCCGCCAGTGTACGTGCAGAAGAGGCAGCCGCGACATTGATGGCGAAGGCTGCGGCGTAGATGCGGAAGCGATGACCGCCGAAACGATGCGCTCGGTACAACCCTATGGCTCGCTGCCAGGTGGGCCCAGTGGAAAAGCCAACGGTCATTTGGGACGTCCGCCGCGACACATCCTATGCCTTGTTGGACATGATCCTAACACATTTTCGACCCGCGCAGACGTAAATGGTCGCTTAGCGTCCTCTTTTACGTCACCCCGTTGTAGATGCCGGCCGGGCATGGAAGCTAAGCTAGGCATGGCCGAAGTAGCTGTCTCGGCCCTGCTAGCTGCGCAGCGAGGGCAGGACCACGACGGAGCGCGCCATTTTCCAGCCCTTGGCCGCAGACGCGACGATCCAGTTGCTGTCTGGAAAGCATTATTGTAGGGTAGCTCACCTACCGGCCACCGCTGTTCCTGTCATCCGGCCTGTGCGACGCCGAGATCGGCCCTGCCCCGCCTAATAAGTTCGATCGTTTAGCTGTGCTTACTCACTTTGGTCCCTTCTGAAACCGATGTACGCTGTGGTCGCCGGCCGGCAGGCGACCTGTACTGGCGAAGCGGCGAGGATTCCATTTTGATTCGGCCTTGCGTTGGCCGTATCGTTATGAACTCTGAAGTCTGAAGAACCATGTGACACACTGATGTTGACACAGACCGAGTTCAGCACCCCGTGACCCGTTGCTAATTGCTACTACTCCTTTACTAGTGACATTCTGGCATATTTTCTACGGATGCTTAATTCGCTTGGATCACATGACCAGCTGGGGTTTATTACTCTGGCGCGAACTAATTTTCCCAGATATATCTGGATACGCTTAGACATCTAATTTGGAACATCACTGCTGCGGGAAGGAGTGCCTTGGTCAAATCCGTGCTCTCCTCCTTGACAATTTTTTCCCTCACCCACTCACCATTCCACCGGGTCTCATGGCGCGTCTTCGCTCAATTTTGCGGTTTTTTTTGTGTGCGGGTATGGAGAAGGCATTGGGCGGAAAATGCAAACTGAACAGGAAGAAGCTTTGCCGCCCGTTCTCCCTATGCGGTTTGGATGTTCTTGACTTGGATAAATTCGCTATTGCCCTCCTCTCTCTTTGGTCTTGGCTCGAGCGGAAGGACCGACCAAAGCATGGGTGGGCAATGAAAACCCTTGCAGTAAGGAGGATATGGATCTTTTCTACGTGGCGATTGAGGTCACCATTACAACACACTACAAGAATGGCGCAAGGCGCCGACGGCCAAAAGTCGGGGCCGTCGGCGTATGGGCCGGCCAGGTTGCCGCCTATGCCGAGGACCTGGCCGTCGGCGTAGCCACTAACCAGGCCCCTAGCTCGCACCACGTCTCCGCCTACGCCGATGGCCTAGCCGTCGACATACCGTCAACGTCCGTTAACAGACAACATGGACCCACCAGCCTACGCCGAGGGCTAGACCTGACCGTCGGTGTACACGGTCTACACCGAGGGCCCACGTGTCTCCGCTGAGGCGTACTTCTGCTGAGGAGCTACGCCAGTGGTGGCCCTCGGCGTAGTCTCACTAGTAGAAAAGAGAGCTTTGGTTTTTTGCTCCAAAGATCATTAGCACCGGATTTGGCACGTACCGGTGCTAAGTGGCAAGACGGGAGACCGTCTCGCGCTGGCCCGACGTTCAGTAATTAAATTAAGAGACAAGATCGGTTTATGCGGATTTTAGCACCATTGTAACACGAACTCTACATAGCTGGGCCACAATAGTCATGAACTTTTTAGTATTCGCTTGTAATACGAATCACATGAAGTCGCTCTACGCACTCTCACTTCTGACGCTTTAAAATCAGAAATAGCAGTTTAAAACGATAAAATTAAAAAATAAAATGTTTTTCGATTCTTGTATGTTATACCGTTCGGGTGAGAAAATAATAACTTTGAATTTTCACTTTTTTTGTAAAAAATGTTTGAAAAATGGTAAAAATGCATTAACTTTTGGGTACAACAAGCTCAAAAAACGAGAATATCAAAACAGTTACATTCGAATTCGGTAGAGTTTAACTGGTTAAACAATTTTTAGATTCTCAAAATTTCAAATGAAAACATGAAAGCAGAAATATTTTAGTTTTTGCCAGGAAGCTCAATTGGGGCACCATGGTGCCCACACCAGACATCATGACCATACAATTAAATCGTTTCAAATTTTCGTGTTTGAAACCTAAAAAAAAAGGATAAAAAATAAAATAATACAAAATTATAAAGTTACTGTTTATTATTTATTCAAGATTATTATTGCAACATTACTTTGTTTATTAAAAGAATTATTTGAAATTTGAACAATAAAGAAATATGACATTGACCGATCATATTAGCATCGATAATACTATCACATACCGCTAAGCACTGGATGCGGATGCATACAAACCAAAGTTAAGCGCGCGGTGCTAGAGTAGTGGGGATATGGGTGACTGAGCGTAAGTTTGAGCATTTGTGTAAGTAATTGACTGATAAGTGGTAGTTGGAGACTAAACTTAAAATAACTAAAATATTAGAAATTTAGAAAAAAAGAAAAAGAGGGAGGAAAATAATTCAAAAATAAGGTAGCGGGTTCTACCTCTTATATAGTATTTTGCTGTCATTACAGATCTTTTTAGCACCGGTCAGGAATCGTATCAAAAAGTATGTAGTTTTTGAACCGGCTTTCATCCTGACATACCCTTACCAACCGCAAAAGAAGTCCATTTTCTACTAGTGTCTATGTTGATTGGCTTTTTACGCTATCTGAGGCTCGTAACATTCATTATGATCATTCCATCCTCGTAGCGACGGCCTGGAATGCTAGCTGCGATGTTCCCTTGGCTGATCCGAAGCAGAAGTCAAGGACATCGGAAAATATCCATTTTCATCATCTCAAAGAAAGAAGTGCCTAATTGGTGAGCCATGCAAGATGATAAAAGGATTTCTAGAATCTCCATGCAAAATGGGCTACTTGTGCAACTAATTATTGAATTCGTGGACCTTTGTTCAAGGCTGCAAGAGGTTCACCTCATTGATGGAGTGACAGAAGATATTACTCGGAGATCCACAAAAACTGGAGTATATATCGCTAAATCAGCCTACAAGATGCAATTCTATTGGACAACCTCTTCACTGATGAAGCCATTTGTTTGGGAAAACTAGGCACAACCAAAGTGCAAATTCTTCGATTGGCTAATTCTCCAAAACCAAATTTGGACCGAAATCACCCTTGAGGCTCGTGGTTGACCAAACTGTGGCCTTTACCAACTTTGCAAGAGGGAGCCGAAGAAGGCTCCGCATATTGTGTTTCATTGGCGCTATATGGTGCGTATTTGGGAGAGCGTCAAGCAATGGTTTGGAGCGCCGGATATTCCACAGACTCAATGGGCAACCAACAATGTAGAAGATTGTTGGCATCACCTTGTCTTACATGCTGGACACAAACGCAAGGCAATGGCATCTCTTGTTGGTGACATGGGAAATTTGAAACACTAGGATTTTTCGCCACATCTCATCCTTGTCTTTCATAGTTCTAACTAAAATTAAGGTGAAAGCAAAATTAGGTTACGACGGGGGCAAAATAATTTGAGTTATATTATGCCACGAGCACACGAGAGTAGGCTTCTGTTGTCTTTTACGGTGGCCTAGCTAGGCCAACCAAACTTCTCTGAAATGTCTTCTTATTTAACGAGATGAGGGGAAGTTTTTGCCTCCATTTAAAAAAAAAAAATTTGGAAACAGATGGATTAGTTAATTCAAATGCTGCTACAAATGCAGCAACATGTGCTATGCGTGCATGGGCAGATGAATCTTGTGTAGCTAGCTATGGGTAGGTAGCTCGCTCATGTCTCTACCGATTCGGCCATCGCTAGCTATGCGATGCCATGGCCGTCTCTGTCTCCTCTTAATTAACGAGGCGCGTGATCAGGAGTCTGACGAAGTATCAAATCCCACGTTTTGTCGCACTTGATCGATGATCCCGGGAGCGAAAACGCGGCGCGGAATTCGTTCCCGCGCTTCATGGCCTTTAAATCCCGGTGGAGCTGGTGTCACATTCCTTTCGCTTCCCTTTTAATCATCACCGCGTTTAAGGCCGGACCGGCCTTCAGGGATCGTCGATCGGTCTCCTCCTCTCTTGTGCAGTACTGTCGACCGAAGCTACACCAGTTCAGGAGGAGTTGATTGAAAAGTAATACTGTATTACCAGCATTTCACACTCTACACACAGAAAGTAAAAGGAGAAAACGATCAAACAGAAGGAAAACCTGATCAGTACTCATGCCTGCTACTCCCAACCAAGTGTGCGTGCGATCGCTGAACTTCCAGTAACGAGTATGCTTAGGTGAAATAGTACACTATCAATGAGAAAGAGAAGACCTCCCGTGTCGCTCCGGCCAGCGGCCGGGAGGAAACCTGAGTGCCCACCCGACTGAACAGGCAGCAGAGCCACCGTCCAGGTGAGGAGTTGCGGTGGGAAAACCTGAGTGGGGATGGCTGGAGCGCCTTGGCGTCGGCCATGACTGGACGATCTGACCTACATCATGCCGCTGGCCACGAAGGGGTTTGAGATAGGTCGTCGCTTTCGGCACTGGCCGCACGGCGTGTCAGGTCTTCATCCTGTGTCCTGCATCGTTGGACTCCTGCAGCCCCCGCCTCTTTGCAAGTGGCGCTCACCCTCCCAGCAAAGCCTCAGTCAATGCCTTGCTAAAGGATGGGCTACCTTCCCATTGCCAAAGTTTCCAAGTGCAACAAGCACTCCAAGAATATTGGTTTCAGAGTACAGGCAGGTTGCTAGGAAGTCGCCCACTGGAAAGCACGTGATGAAGGGTAACACCTGACGGCGAGTCTGCATGTTTCTGCGGTTGGCCATGGTGGTAAACGTGTTTCACCGTCATAAGGCTGGTGATCGAGCCCCTCTGTCCTGCCATCGGTGGCGGAGGATGCTGGTCAGCCTGATCTAGATCCGTTACACCATCAATTATCTTCCTCTCGGTCTTTACAAGCCACTGAAGCTACTTCCTCTCCCCGAAAGTGTCCGAGGAGCATTTCAGTACGGTGTGCGTTGATACAAGCCTCTTCCTCAGCCTCGCCACCCGGCCTTGATTATTAGAAATCATGATGCTACATCACATTACCCCAAATCTTTGGGAAGGTCTTAGCAATTTGTGGTTTCCATCGCCCTCTGCTGACCGATCTTGCGATCTTTTGCCAATCGTGCATCCGCGGGTTAGCACCATTTTGTGTTGGCATCATCTTTTTCCTCGGTATTGTTTCACTTCGACGAGGGAGTGGTATGCGTGGTGTGTATCAAAATTTGGCCGAAACTTTGTTATGTGGTTCCGACGATTGTGACTTGTATGAACCTTGCTCGCCTCTTTTAGAATTTACAAGAATTTGTTGTGGCCTCCATTTTGTGCTCCTTCTCCATGGTCAAACACTATGAGCCGGTTTTGGCGGTTCGAACCATGGCTATGGATGCTTTATTTTGAAGTGTCGGACACCAGACATTTTATCGTTATGTCTGGTCATGAAGTGTATAATTTCACCATGATGATAATGTGGTAAATGGTACTCCGTAGCTTTTTTTTGAAGACAATGGTTGTAGGCATATCGATCTTTTTTTTTGTTCTTTATCTTTGTATAAGCTTTTATCTGTTTGATGATACGTTTGCTATATACGTACTACCTCCATTTTGTTTTATTCTACATCTTGAAAACATTCGAACAATTAATAAGCTTGTCGTTTTTACTTTTTACTATTACT